>CM060468.1:13161257-13761257 GCA_030544235.1 Lepturacanthus savala | reverse complement strand
TTGACCTTTAGCCACAGTGGCCCAGAGGGTTAACCCACACTGAGGTATAGCAAGCTCAATGCCAAAATCACTATTCCAAAACCCAGCTGCTTCATGAAGGTTCAAATCTGAATCTGATTGATAAAACTGAATAACTAACAATCTTAATTTCAGAGTATCCGTTGCTTTGTTTATAACTATACCCAAGGAAATTAATAAATGGATATCGTGGTAGGTGGCATTGATGTCTCACTTCTACAATGAGTGCAAACTCCCTCCAAGAGAAATAGTTACAACATTTACACACAAATCCTGGTACTCGAGACACAATGACCACAACATGTACCTCACACCTCAACCCCAACCAATGCTTCTAAAACTACAAGCACAATTCCTACTTTAAACTACTAAAACACACCTTTTTTTTCAAAACACTACACACAATTCTCTGCATTTGAATTATTTTTGAGAATTTTCATTATGAAAATCTCTCATGTTTACAATGAGCACTAACGATATTGACTCATCACATGGGAAACCATATCACACAGTTTGGCCCTATATTCTCCATTCCATGTATGCCCCTTCTCCATGCTATAGAACACGCATGTGGAGATAAAGCAGTTGATGTTTTTCATATCTATGCTAGGCCATATTTCAGGAAATTATTGGACAGGAAACACATTTCATGTGATGTGGATGAGGTGCTGTGGCCAGAGAGAAACACAGATGGTGCAGGGAAGTTTTTTTTTGGTACTGTAACTGTATACAGTAACTTCTTCTGCTTTGTATACCGCAGTATGTGCAACTTTGTTGTTGGTTGGCATGTACACTGTGTACATTGTTTTACATTGTGGGGGAAATAAAATATATTTTTTACAGTGTATTTGTCTGTTCTGAGTACAAAAACACTACTTTAAAATATAAAAACAGGACTGACTCTGCCTGCCTGAGATTCCCCAGGCAGGGAGTTCCACAGCTGAGAAACAGCAAAGACCTGGTCATCTACTGACAAATTGAGATTCTGGAACCATTAGTAGGGCCCTGCTGGAGGATCTCATGCACCAATCAGGGAGTTAGTAGATCGAATATATGAGGAGCCTGACTGTTCAAGCAGTAAAATCCTAATCATCTCTAAAACTCACAGGTTACCAGCAAAGGGCAGCAAGGATTGATGTAATATAGTTGCTTCTCTTCGTACATTAAAAGCCTGGTTGACAGCATCAACTGTCTTTGGATGTGTAGCCTAATGATACCAGAATAAAGTGCATTGAAATAGTCAAGTTTGGAAGTGATAAAAGCATTGATGACCTTTTCTTGTTTTGCAGAGGAAAGGCATGACCTGATCTTGCTTCATGTTCAAAGTCATGTGTAAAGAAATGCCAAGAGGCACTCATCCTCATATAAATACAATCATTAGGCAGGTGGGTACATTACTTTCACCCACTCACTGTTACAAACAGGTGCACTTTACAGGTTCATCAAGAAGGTTTAGTCACATATACTTAACCTAACCTAAAGTTGTTTACCAAAATGAAAAGAGAAATAATAAAAAAAAAAAAATGCTGATGTCTATTTGTCCTCATTTCATGAAATTTCCAACACTTATCCAATTCTCCAATGGGGATCATTAAAGTTTTATTAAACTTAATTGGCAATAGCTGTTTTTTTTTGTTTTTTTTGTCATATTTCTGATATAATTAAATATAAACCGTACAAGCTCCTTCTGGTGTGTATTTGCATTTCTCGTTAAGTTTTAAATCCATAAGGGGCAAAAATAGAGTTTCAGTGATAGTGAAAGCATATATATATATATATATATATATATATATATATATATATATATATATATATATTACCTACCTACCTCTATCTGGTGTGCTGTTATTTATTAAGATTCAACATGAAGATAAGTTGCAGGGACTGGTAGATGAACTGGATAAGTGCAGTGGCCTGGGGAGACGGATCCAAAGACCTGAAAAATAAAACAGAGGAAGAAGACAAGTGATTATTGCATTGCATACACTCCCGAATATAGGTATATGGCTAACATGAAGAAGCCAGCAAGAACACACACATATAAAAAGACTTTGGAATAGCCATGAGCAGCATCTCTCCTCCTGCAAAGCAGTCTGTCAGTCTGTCTGACACCATACTGATATCAACCCTCCATTAATCCTGATAAGGCAGCAATCACACCAACCTCCAAGTGTAGTGGTAATAGAGCCTTACAGAATTATACACACACATACACACACACACACACACACACACACACACACACACACACACACACACACACACACGTGTGTCTAAAAAAATATGTTTTGGCACCTCGAAATATGTGGGCGCTGATGCAAAAATTAGTCATTTTTTAACAATTCATGCAATATGGATCAAAGTGTTATCAAAATGAAAGTCTCTGTCTCTCTCATTCTCTCTCTCTCTCTCTCACGCGCACACACACACACACACACACACACACACAGGATGCAGACACTTTGGCTTTGGCAGTCAGTTTTCCAGCCAGCTGAGCTAACAAGCTGCAAGTTATTAGAAGATCATTACTCACATCAGAGGCCCAGAGGCGTCTCATCACTAAGACATGAAACAGAAATGTGACACAACAGTGCGACAGCTTATCATTTTTCTTACGCTCTACATGGCATTCTGCACATGTAGGTGATTGCACTCAGATTACCAATAAAGAAGGTAGTTGGCTACATGTTTTTCCCTCCACACATCCTGACAACTAATCTCAAGGCAGCGGTGACAGAAAAACTAGTAGGGTAGATGTTTGTTCTGGTTGATTGCAATGAGCTAATGTCAACATAGTTACTGTAATATCATAGTTATATAAGAAGATTTTGTCGTGAGAGGCACGATGCTATTTTTTCATACCTTGACATTTCACAGGATATACAGTAGGTTGTTGTGGAAAGAATGAAAACATAAAAGCTGAGCTGCTGGTGAGAAGTCATTGTGGCATATATGACATTGTCCAGCCTACAATACTATGTTAATTCGGTAATTTAGCCAAGTCATGCTGTGTTTAAATCATAGACTGTATGAATAATTAATCTAGCCTACATGATGTCACCTGTTGGTTTGTGGACTCACATGTTGAAGCCTCATTGTGGCCATAGCCATCTTGGTGTTATCTTTTTCATCATGAGCATCTCCATATCACCATATTTGGACCACAGTGTGGAGCTGGGCAGGAGTTGAACCCAGCAGTCACCTTGTGGCTAGCCACCAGTCACTCAAAGTGGTAAATCACTTAATTATGCATCATTTTAGTCCTTAATAAGCTTTATTTGGGGGAGCTATACAAAAAATTCACCCACTGTACAGTAGTGAATGGGGAAATCATCTTGAGAGATCAAAAAACGTCTTTTATACCAGGGTGTAAACATGTTTATTTCTGCTGTAAAGTTGGCCATTAATATGCGGGTCTATGGGAATTGGTTCACTTAAGGATCCAGTCTGAAGTGGCCATTCAAGGAATCATATTTTTATGGCACTAGTGTGGGCTTAATTTTTCAGCCCTGGAGATTAGCGCTTAGTTTAAATATTTATGTCTCATACATAATTAATGTGAAAAGAAATAAGCACTCTTCTACCATGTCTTCTTGCTGGAGAACCCAATGACTTTTTGCCATGGAGGACACCAGCACATCAAGGTGATGGTGGCAGACTGGCAGTTGAATAAATTTATGTCGCTAATAAACTGAATGCCAGCTTTCAGTCTTTTTTGCAGATACAGGTTAATGTAGTGAATGAGTTCCTCAGAAGTGGATGTGGTCGTCCTCAAATCACAGCTGACAGTCAGCTATATACGTTGATACCCAAGCTTAAGAGGCACCCTCACTTTCCCTTCATATAATAATGAACAGTAAAACACACACAAACACGCACACCCTCTTTTCCCTCAGTTGTCTTTCTTTCTATTTATGAGGGTTTTTCGCCCAACGCTTTGTTCTGTAGCCTACTATCAAAAGAATAATACACAAGAGGATACTCTGTGCTATGATATGCTGGTGCTGCAGCTTAATTCAAGCCTCTTGTTGCTCTGCCACTCTAAAAGACAATTATGCCAACTCCTCAACATACTGTACCAGCAACACACACACATGAAAATAGCCTAGCACAACCCTAGGCTGCTCAAAGTGTCCAGATTAGACTATGTATGATGCCTTATGCGGGCAATTTGCTGATTCATACACCAATAATATATTAAACACAACAAGTCATGACAGCAAGTTTAACTATTTACAAGTAATCCAATTACAGACCCTCAAGCTAAATATTTTCTTTTCCAGTTCATGTCCTCTGGAGATTGTTACCAGTTCTGTACCAGTCTGACTTGTTTCATTGTACTGCAAAGATAGTATTTATTATTTTCAACATTGTGAAACATTCTCCTGAATGTTTCACAATGCTGCTTCTTCACTGCATAGTGATAGAATGTAATCTATGTCAATAAAAACCTTCACTATGATTGCATAATGTGTAAGTGACCAACAATCTTTCTTTTGACAAGCCTTATTTTTGTTCCATCTTGAGTAAATATGTTTGTCACTTTGCTTTATAATAATCAGAACGATGCTGATCTTTATATAAATGAACAAATAAATACATGACCCCTATATAAATAAAATATTCTGGATTATTACAGAAGAATAACCTTTACCTATAGGTATGACCAATGACCAGCCATTATGTATTATATAGTATAAAGGCTTTAGCCTTGGTTGTGACAAATGATACAATGTTCACAGTTGGTTAAATTATGTTTCCTCTGTAATTGATTCTTAAATGCCTTCGCCATTTCTCTTCAAAATTAAATACTGGCTCCTTATTAGTATAGCAGGCAATTGGGGGGTGTTGGAAACCAGTAAATTGTAAATAGTAATAGTAAATAGTGGGCATGGTCAGAAGGCATTTATTTGATAGGGGAGCCCAGTATTCTATTAAAGTAAAGCACTTTGTAATCAGAAAATAAATCTGGGGGCAGAGGGGTTGCAGGTGCAGTGTGATTGACACATCACTCAGCAAATCACTGTGCTTATAGTTTGCATTGATTACAAGCCTGCATTTACTGAAATTGGTTACTCCACAATTTTACTCATGAATAGCAAGGCACACAAACCACCGCCTTTGCCAAAGTGTCAATTGCATATAGACAATTGCCTGGTTTGTCTATATGGATGTGCCAGCAACGAGGGCCACTGTCTTGCATACAATTATATTCATTAAAGTGAAGTGGTGTAGAGTGGCTTTTATAAACCACCGGGTCCCATCTAAAAAATGTAGGTCAGTTTTTAATGGGAAATTCTATTAGGTATAAGTAATAATTGCTCAATTCATCTCTTCGATTTTATTTTAACGGAGGGAACATTTATGCCTAGGGAATTGCTACATTGTCCTCATGGGGGCAGATCCTGGGGGTATGTGTGGAGAGGACAAGTCCTTTCCAACTTGGAAAAAACACAAACTAGTCCCCAGAAAAAGATTATTTCTAAATAAATTCCTTAAGTGAAAATATCTATTTAATAGAAGCCGATGCCACTTTTTGAAATAGTTGATACACACACAATGTTTTTTTTTTAAACGTTTTGTTTATCTCCTCGTTGCATATCCTGCTCAGTAGTCTGACCCGTATACAGTCTAGTGACTGCTAAGCCCGAACGCAAAGCCACAAACCGGCCTGCTGCTGGAGAGTAAACAAGCAAACACTGGGCCTTTGTAAAATGGGTAAATATGCATAACGATGGCATAAAAGTGATTCCCCAGATAATGATATAGTCCACCGTGGTGATATTGATGTTGATTTGAAAATGCAGCCAAAGCTGCAGAGACAAGACAAGCAATTATGAAACAACATCCAATATCAAAACTAGATAAAAAGAGAAGTTTGATGGGACAGGAAGAACAAATAGAATTTCAGCGAAACATACAGTTGCTGCTAATACGATGCTAGAACTTTTAACTTTATTAATCTAAAGAGTATTTTTGCCACGTGACCTTAAGTAAAATGCTAATGAAACAAAACAAAAAAATCAATAAAACTATGTTCTATTTGTAACGATTGTGTCATATGACCTGTCACACTGGTTGTCTACAAAGTGTGATGTTGAAAGTCATTGCCATCCTGGTTAGTTTGCCTCTATATTTAGCATCTGTTCTCTCCACTCAGCTATGTTCGATTTTCGTGAAATGACCTGTCGGTGTGTATATACCCGTCTGTGCATGCATGAATAAGAAAAACAGAAGGTGAACGAGAGTGTGTGTGTGTGTGTGTGGCGAACAGCAGAAAGAAAAAGGTCTCTCTGTGTAGTGTGATGGCTTTAGCTGACAGTCTCCCTGATACTCTAGCTTTGAACATGAAACTAAAATAAAATAAAAAAAAGGATGAGGTGAAAACACACACGCCTGCCCACATACCTGCCAGTGAGTTTACATCACTGATCTCTTGTTCTCATACTTTTATGAAGGCGGCAGTGAACTGGTCTCCTTTGTTTCACCTTACATCGTTCCCTAAAATGTATGTTTGTTTTTTTTTTGTCTTCTCCGTTTTACCTTCTTCTCTCACATAACATCAGAAATCCTCTGCTACAGTATGAACTCCCTCTCAGCATTTTATTTTTCTTTTTTAGTATACACTCAAACATTTAAGCATTCAAGTTTACAACTGGGCTGCCCAGGAGGCTAACCGTTGCGCTGCGATTCTGGTTTTCCTGATCTCACTCGTTCAGAAATGGGAAAACGACCCTATTATGCCATTATAGCATATAATAGGGTGCGACATAGAATTAAATAGGCTTATCCATTCTGTCCCTCTCCTGTTCTTACACTTCCTTTACGGTCTCTCTTTATCGTTCCGTACGAGTTGAATTACTCTTCTTGAGTGTGTACCAGCTAACATTCCTTGGTATCTGCATATTTCAAGTTATTACATTTTCATGCCCCTGAATAAAATCTACCCCACAGCTACGGATGTTGCATTTATATCGGGCGAGCATGGACAGATTCTGAATGAAAAACGGTTTGAACTTTGTGAACTGATTCAAACCGTCTGCTTAACAGTGCACCACTGCGGATCCACTCTGTCCAATGTTTTAAGTACAAAAACAGTATTCAGTATTGCAAAAGATGACAGCTGTTTTCTTGAATAATAAACAACAGGCAGTATAATATAAATTGATAAGCATATAGTACATTAAGAGAAAGTGTAATGCACATGTTAAGGTCTATATTTACATTCTTGGGCTCCTCTGGGACATCTTTGCATGATTTTCAGTTTGAGTAGTTCCAGTATAATTCTTATACTGCTTCTTTATGCAGTGGCTCACTTAAGTTTGATAGAAGGCCATAGTAGCTCCCTTCAGTGGGAATAGAATCACGCAAGCAAATCAAACATCTGCATGTGCATATTGTTTTCAGTTTTTTCACAGCATTTGCGAGCTAAATTTTGTTCTGCATCTCTGCTTCCTCGAGCAATAATTTGACCTGCGAGGAGAAAAACATGCAGAATCCACTCGCAAAAGGTTCATCTCCTCGCGAGCAAGTGTCACTAAAGAACGGTTTTGTCAGTAAGGGGGGAGGCCTGGGGGCCTGCCAGTCACCACTGTATCACCGAATGTAATTGGGTGAGTGACTTTGCTAGTTTGCAAGGTACGGAAACCTCACTAGGACAAAGGGACAAACCGCACAGCCCTGGATGTTGAAATAACTTAAATTGAGATTCTGTGTGTTATGAATTAAATAGTTTTGACATGAATGTTTGCAAAATGTCACACAGAGCAAAGTGCTAAACACTAAAGATTTTTACCCATTTTACACACTACATTTATATTGTGTTGTACACATTACATTACATTTTTCATTTTGGTAAAAGTGTCCCTAAAAAAGTAGAAATGTAGTGATTATAAAAAATTGTGTGTGTATATATATATATATATATATATATATATATATATATATATATACAGAATAAATGAATAAATACATGAATGCACATTTGTGCAGGAAAAATATATTGCAAGCCTACATTGGTGGAGTATAAATAAATATATATATTTGTTGTGGAGGTGGGGTCTCCAATTAATTGTGTCCCCTTTATTTAAATCTGAACACCATGAGATTATTTATACATCTGAACATCTAATCATAACTCATCATTCGCTTAAGATTGACATCACAAACTGTTACTTCATGCCCTTTGTTTTTGACTAGTAATCCTGCTGTAAATGAGGCTGATGGAAAGTAGGTAACATAAAGATGGTTCTGCGTATCTAGACTTCTAATAGAAGTGATGTTCCAAAATGCAATGAGTCGAGAAAGAGTGCACCATGTTAAGTAATTAATTACCTTTGTGAGATCCTGACAGGGATAATCCACATTAGTGCACATTTCCTGCAGGGAGGAACTGGCCATTACTCGATTTTCTCATTTCTGACTTAACCTCAATGCCTTCAGTGGCACTGCTCTCAGCTGGGTTAGGACCTCACTCTTGTTCAGAAATGGCACTGCTATTCTCGACCTTGAACGAAAAACAGATAAAGCATATCTGATTTGTGCATGAGTGGGAGCTGCGGCATTAATAAATGAAAGTATATCCATTCTGAGGGAATCCAGAACATGCCCACAAAGTTTCCAGTGTAGATGTTTCATAAAGGCCCCCGTGAAATAAGAAATACATTTTTTTTCTTTTAATCTTGTGTCCCTGTGTTAGTTGTTCACGCATCTTTTGTTATATAACAAATATACGTTTTAAAAAAAATCAATATTTGAGTATTTTTACACCAAAATCCCATTTTTTTCCTCTTCCTCTAAAACAATGTTTGATGACTCATCCTGCACTCAGGGCCATTTATGAAAGAAAAAAAAAACTCCACCCATGTTGAAACCTTAAATAATTTGTGTCACTGGGAAATGAGTCACAAAAGCCCAAACTTCCGTTTCACTTTATGTCTAGTACCTGACAGGATAGGTCAGCATGAAAATGAAATGTGAATTCATGGTTACATAACCTCAAATAAAACCAACCAGTAAGATATTCCTGTAATATATATATATATATATAAATGTTTTTTTAATGATCATGAAGTGCTGTGCACTTATCTCACCCTATCTTCTTTGCTCCTCTTGTCTTTCCATCTCTTTAACCCCTCTTTGGATATATGCACTCCTCTTTCTCTCATCCATTCCACTCTCTTTTTAATCCGCCACACCACTGCCACCCTCTCTGCGCCTTCTTCCTCCCTCCTTAATCAGATGCTGTATAATTATCTGGTCATCATTATCAGAATCATTCTGTTTCCTCATTATAAACCCATCTGCTCTGCTTTGCAATCCAACCAACTCGACATAAACACACAGCCATACGGATGCAAGAGTATGCATACACACACACAAGCACACACACTTCCCTTTCTCTCTCTCTCTCTGTCGCCTCACAGTCTCTTCACTGGAGCCACTTGAGTGACTGAACACATCAGTGTAACTGGTGTGAGGTAATTATGTTGAGAGCGAGGTGAAGATGTTGGACTAATCTACTGAGATCCATAGAGAAATAAAAAAAATCTGTCAAGCATCCTTTCACTTTCTGTACTTTTTGAAATAAAAATACTGCATTTTTTAAATAGCTTCATCTCATTAAATCCATTTCTGTTGTTCTATCCATTGACATTATCTTGTGCAATGATGTATCAATGATTATGAGTGGCATATTTAGTGGGGAAAAGCTGATTTAACTCCTAATGGCAACCAGAGTTAACTCACTTAACACAGCCAACAAACCCATAATTTGCTGGAAAGAGGCTATAATGTTAAGACTATAATAAGGAAGCATCTATGAGGCTGGGTACATAACCCCACTCCCCTGGTGTTGCTGCAGATGTGTAATCTATTTTTCTGGCCGAGTAAAGGTCAGTGTTGACTGCAGATGGCATAGGGGATAAAGTTAATGCAGTGATAGATAATTCTCATGAGAATTCTTCAGGGCAAATAATTGCATGAACTTTCCGTGGTTTCAGCAAGTTTACTAATTATTAAAGTTCAGTGATTAAAGGGGGGGGGGTATTTTGCCATTTACCATTTTAATTTTCGTGGTCTAAAACTAGCTTTGCTTCTGCGGTCCATAAGCTCCTAGTTAGACCTGTAGCAGCAATGCAATCTGTCTTCTCACACACTCATTGTGAAAAAACCTGCTTCTCTACCCTCCCCCCTCCTCACCAATTCAAGTCAAGTACAAGCCCTCAGACCCAGGGGCAGTTACTATTAACTTCTACTCTTGTTCTGGATAAATGGATATCGGGTGCTTTGGACCCTTGCCAGAGCACCCTATAAAGGTGTAGATCAGGCCTGGGAGGGGTGCTCAAGGGAAAGTGACACCTATATATATATATATATATATATATATATATATATATATATATATATATATATATAGTTGATCGTTCTATTAAGCCACTGGCAGGTGGTGAATCGGTGCAAGATGTAGAACTCCACAGCATCAGCCAGACTGGAAAATATTATGGTCGAATTTAACCCTGTTAGACCCAACGTTGCAGAACTACAACAATTTTATTGTTTTCAAAAAAAGGAAGACATTTTAGGCATCAAGTCCTATTGTTCAGTATTACAATGCAATTGGATGGGACATTTCCTGTAGAAGTCTGGCCCACAGGTCCCGAACTTTCACAACGCAACACTTTTTTTTTCTCCATTGAACTGGATTTATCAGATTCATGTAGGTAAAATTCTTTTAATATTTTTTTTGGTGATCATTACACTAATCAGAACATGTACATATGTGGTAGTCAAAGCAGCCATGTTGTCAATTTACAACATACCTGGCTGGTGTAGTGTAAATACACACTTTAACAGGGACCTTCTATGTTTCCACAATTTAATTTACACATATTTTCTACTCATTCTAGACCCCATTATACATGATGTAGCCTGTTTATGTATTTATTTTATTTGCTAATGCAATGCTACTTGGAACTCATTGCACTAGAAACAGAATTAGAAAAATATATTGTAAAGCATATCACTTTCTCCTGCTTATAATGTAACCAGTTCAGTTTCTCATTCTGTTTTTAAGTAAGTGCCTATTGTTTTGGCTCAAGTCATAGTCAAAGCAGTTAGTTGTGGGAGGATGCTGAGGGGTAACTGTTACATTGTTGTCAAACAGGTGAGGATGTTCTGGAATGCGAAATTATCATGCAGCATTTATAATCAGAGCACGATAGGTTGCCAGACAGTATTGTGTGAGTAATCAACAGGTAACTTTAGTGAAAAGTGTAAGCACTTTGCTCCACCACCCATGTACTAATAGTATCTCCATTTAATTTGTTTCATTTTAGAATATGAGCATCAGAGAGAAAGCCTGTGATGAAGCTTGCTTCAGTTTGTGTGTTAGCAGGAACACCCTAAGACCTAAATATTTACACACAAGCACTGAAAAGGTGTTTTTTTTCATAGCAGGATGCCTTTAATAAATCATCGGTGCAGTTATTCTCCTCAGAAGGCAATGTCAACAGCCAGCTAGTGTTTACCAGGTCCTAAATTTGATTTGGAATATCAATCTCCTTAAATTTAATTTTTAAAGGGAACGTAAACCTACCAATTACAAAATAAGCAGGTAGAGGTATTCAAACGTGGGACAGGGCTCTATGAATTTAATGAAACAAACAAGAGGAATGGCAGTAGATTTTCACATTCATAGAGCATGAAAGCTGCAAAAATAATTCATGAATCTTAGGAAAATGAGTCCATTTGTCAAACGCATATGCATAATGCACGTGAAAGCAGGGTGTTTGCCAAGTGCAAAATTTGAATTAAACTAATAAACTGGGAATTACTAGGACTGATAAATGAAGTGACAAAAATATCTTTGAAAGAGTATTTCACATGGTTAAATGCTGCTGTGATGACCTCTAAAAGCTCCAGTGTGACAGGCAAACCTTTTAGCACTATAGAGAACGTTGGAGAGTGTGTGTGTGTCTGTGTGTGTGTGTGTGTGTGTGTGTGTGTGTGTCCGTCCACAGCAGGGTTCACTGTGATCTGGTTGCATTGTAACAGTTGATCTTCCGCTCCAAATATTGTGTCAATGGCTATGCTCACACATATGTGCCCGGTGCACTTAAGAAAACTGACACTTGTACCTACAAGCACATGCACATTCACGCACTATTATAAATATAGAAACTGTCTCTTGACATTCCTGATTATATGAACACTCTGTGGTTAAAGGGGGATTACAGCTACTGAATGTGTGACACACATCAGAATCAAAGATTTCATAGAATTATTATCTTGGTCATAGACGTTTCAGCATAAAGCGATATTCATGCCACAAACAAAACCTATTTATGAACATAAATGATCATGTAAGGACTTCAATGAAAGCATGGCAACAATCACTGATATATCTATATATACATGCTGTATTATTGCCATGCCCCTAATGGGGTCCAGCTCATTAAGAAATGATGGTAATGCTTAAAAAAGAAAAAAAAAATAATGACTTTGTCTTTTGTAAATAATTTAATCTCTACAGTGGATACAGACCACATTTTTGCAAAAGTTCATCACATAAACATGGTTGCTACTGCTACATCTTTGTACTGCCACACACAGACACACACACACAGGGCCCCAGCTGTGCAAGAGATTAGAGATTAGGCAGGAGGAGGAGGATGAATTCATCTAAACAGTCCATAGCATTACACCACAGACATATCTCACAACATTTATCCTAAATATCAGCAGAGATAAGCCGGGAATGCACATATTAGTTCACATCCGTTCACTAGAAGAATCTGCCTCAGACTGTGTGCCAGCAAGTAAGCTTCTTACGTCTTTGATAAACAATTGCAACGCCACGTACCACATGAGCCCACCGATAATGTCGCCCATGTTGCGCAGACACACTACTGTAGCTCCAATCAGATCTCTCCCTCTTTCCTGCTCCTGCTATTTATCAGATGATTCATTTGTTCTCCCGCTTTGCTTTTGTGGCTTTGTTTAAATAGAGTCATTCTGTAAAGCGGTGGGATTAGGTGAATCTGTTTGATGTTTTAATTTACTCGTGCTGCCGTTTCCTGACTCTCAGACAGCAGCAGAAATGCCGTAGCATTCAGCATTTCCTCCCGAGAAAAAAACAACAGCGCAGGTCGCAATTCAATCACAGGAATAAATGACCTGTAGGCCATTACCTTTGAGTGGCAGACCCAGAGAAATGATGCAGTTCAGATGAGGTGAATATATAGGGTGACAATTTCGCATAGTAGGAGGAGCAGGGTGGACGGTGGCAAGCAGTGAATTTGGCTGCAGTAGACTGGTTTCCTTGTTTTGATGAAGGTTGCCCAACTTTAAGGAAGTAGAACCTCCTACTTTAAACACAGCATGTTTCAAGATATCCACTTAACCCAAATAGTGTTTTTGCCTAAACCTAACATATTACATAACTATTTGTTTAACAGTAACAATTTTGGAAAATAGTATATTGGAAAATGCTCATATGGGTCATTCTTTAGTGGTGAAATGGACCTATGTGGTGGTTTAGTAATGATGAGATGTTGGTATTATTCTGTAGATTGGTTGCTATCAAGGGGAAATAAAATGTAAAAGGAAAACATTAACCAATAGTGCTGGACAACATAGGTTTAGCAGGAAGACATGAACTGGTTGAATTGTGCATCATCAAGGGTAGAAATTTCAATTTCATTTAAGAAGATGACTGTGAGGAAGGGAGAGAAAGAAAGAATGAAAGAAAGAAAAATGAAAGAAAGAAAAGAAGAAAACTAATTAGAGAAAAGGGTAATTAATGGAGGTTAGGAGGAGTAAGAAAGGAGCTGATAACCGCTTGAGAGACACTTTTCTTTGCATCCTGTGTCTCACCGTTTCAGTTTTTCTCGGGTCTCTGTGGATTCAATATCAATCAAGCTGAGTGTCTGTGAGTCACTCTAATAGGCACAAGTCAAAGCTATTCTTGTCCTATAAGAAGCGATACCTGAAACACTTTCCGACTTAAAGCCGTCGCAAGCAAACACTTACAGCAATGTAAACATTTACAGCAATGTAGAACAGCCCACAGCTGAGCAGCAGCACCGTACGCGCAGTACAAAAGCGTCTCTCATAAATCTTTACACCACTAATTATTTCCCCATTTAGTTTTAATTTGCCGGCGAAAGTCCAACAAGGATAAATTACCCAGCGGTGTTCTGCATATAAACACATTTAATACATTTGTGCACGCCAGTGTGCACGGGTACTGTAGTAATGTCTGGGCTACAATTGCTGCATCCCATTTCCAGGCTGACTGTCACATGGTGGATGATTGACAGGTGCCTTTCATGCCCTCTCCTCTCTGTCCTTTTCCTCCCTTCGCCTATCAGTCACCTGTATCCATGTCTGAATGAAGCTGGAAAAAAGTAAATGCTAATGACGGCGACCAGACGTTGCGATCCCTGATTTTCAATGGCTCCACTATTGGAGTTGTACAACAAAGGAGGAGCAGAGGCCAGTGGCCGTGTTAAAGAATATGTTGTGTATGAACTTGTTAAGAGTGGGCTGCCACTAGACTTAGCTGAGTGTGGGTGAAGTGAGGTAATAGTAAGGACGGTTGGAACTTGCAGTGCGTCTGTTCATCTGAACTAAAGACCTGACATTACATAGTCAGTAAACGTGAGGTAAGGAGAGGGAGAGAGAAACACTGTGGGAGAAGAGGAGACAGAAGGGGAAACATAATATATGGGCTCAAACTTCTATACTGGAACTTTGAATGTAGCGTGTCTATCTGGTGAAGTGCACTACATAAATGTAGGCTGTTCTTTGATTTTAGTACAGTAGCATTTGTACTTGTTCAGCCTGGCTGATGCTGTTGTATGGATGAATCAGTTATTTTAATTTCATTAAAAAAAGTCATATCTGCATTAGAAAGTGGTAGTAATGGTACTTGGTCTGAAAGCTTTAGGGACCTCTGATGTAGTGCATTTTCAAACAGAGGCAATTACATAGATCAGATACAAGGAAAAGAGCACAATAAGTGTACATTATCAAAAATGATTATATTTTATTATATTATTTCTTTGTTAAGAAACAATCTATTCACGTTGTGCTCTGTTCTTTCCTGTTTGCTTTGACTTTTCCTATTTGTTTGTTGACTGCTGGTTTGGAAGCCTGAACTTTGGCATTTTGGCTTTTGCTTTGTTGTTTTTTGGAACCAGAAGTGACCATATAATCAGCTGTTGAAACTTTAACTTGTGGCTGTTGCTGTCAAACACATGTTTAAGAAATTTAAACGCACTGGCTACACCTTTCTGAAATAAATGTTTGTCAAATTACATCAATAAAATCTTTTTTTGTTATATAATTTTTATCATTTCTATTTCATAATGGTAATGTTTAATGATTTTTGCCACTCACAAAATGTACTAAGATCTTCAGAAATCTGCTCACCATAGCCAAAGTAAAAATGGAACTTCCAGATCATGTTCCACAAGTGAGAAAACCTTTTTTCAAAACCAGGATGTTTTCAACTGCTAAAAAGCAAGTACTGTAGTAGAAGCTGAGCTGTCTTAGAATATGCAACAAAAACCCCAGGAACAAGCTTTTTTTTTTTTTTAAACACATCCCAATGAAAGACACACTGAATGAAAGATTGCATTAAATTCCAGGAGCTAGTGGAACAGAGACTAACCGCATAGGACGGCACGACTTTGGCTCCATATATTTAAGGAAACTCCTTCCATTTTACGCTTCACGGGGAGTATTCCTCTCTCCTCTCGGCTCGTGAGCACAGCTCTGTATCATCTGCTGTGGCATTGGAGGAGCTTTGTGTCATCCGTGAAAATAAGAGAAAAACCCCTTATGATGTCATCAAGGCTATTTCAGCTTTTAAGCACGGAGAAACCCGCGTCAAAAAAGGGTGTCTGCCAAACATGAAGGGTTTTATAAAGACATGCTGTAGAGTTGCATTATTGGAAATGTAGGATCCAATTCTTTTTTACCACTTGACCCATGGTAAAAGTCATTATATCCGCATACCTGCAATACAATCCAGAGTACCCGTTTACCTAGTGTGCTAAAGTTCACATCAGAGTCCCTTACACCAACAGTGGTAGCCAGTCTATGACCTTGACAAAAACACGGTCAGGTTGTAGACCATATCAACAAAGTGGTATGCTACATTCTCTCTCATTGGTCAAATGGATTCCATCTCCCCTGCAACATATAAGCAGTCAAGAGTGATCTTGCACCAGTTCCTCTCATATGAAACAATTTCTTCATGCCCTCCCTTCCTCCATCTCCCAACCACTTACAGCACCACTATTTCTCTCTATTTAGCCTGTCCACATCACCGGGGAGGCTCTGTGGTTTGCGCATGTGTGTGTGTGTTTGTGTTTTAGTGTGTGTGTGTTCCACCACAGTGAGTTGATAGGTTGTGATAGGTCTCAGGGAGAAAGTCAGACCATAGCAGTTAACACTGACCTCTTCATCGCTTTCTCTCCACCTCCCACACAACACCACCACCACCACCTGTGTGTCTCTATCCCCTTTTCACTGCCTGTCTCTCCTTCTCTGTGTCTCATTATCTTGTATCACTTCTCCTCCTCCTCCTCGCCTACCATCCCCTTATATTCCCCCTCTTAATTTCCTTTCTCCTTCACACCCTGCACCTACCTTTGTTAAACAAAAACATGTGTATAAAATGGCTTGCATCTCTTGCAAAAGCCAGCATTTCAAAATGATATATCTACCACTATATCTATCTATGTAAAAAAGTGATTTTTGTGGCACAATTGAACACTATATGAATCGCTCATTTTACCCCATGTTAAATAAACACTATTGTCTAGGAGTGTGAAACATGCGGCCAGGGGTTCAGAACCAGCCCACCAAAGGGTCCAATTTCACCCATTGGATGACTTGTACAAAGTGTGACAAAAATGGAGCAGAACCCTATTTCTTGAAGTCAGTGAGCATCTTTCAGGTCTCAATGGATAAAATATTCACAGTTTTGATTTGTAAATGGCTTGTGAGGCAAACACATTTACCAAACACATCCTGCTTAAAAAGGTGAATACTGCTCAAGTGAGTAAATCTTTTGAATTGAAATGCAACAGTATACTGACTGAATATGCAATAACAGACATCAATATTCAATGTTGTTGAAATTGCACTTTTTTTCCTTGTATTTACCATTTATTTATTTATTTACATAAAAAGCAAAGGGAGGAATTTGAAGGTGATGCTATTTATACATGATTTTTTACTGAAATGGCCCACTTGATAATTATAATAATCGTGCC
Organism: Lepturacanthus savala; assembly: GCA_030544235.1. Taxonomy (NCBI): domain Eukaryota; kingdom Metazoa; phylum Chordata; class Actinopteri; order Scombriformes; family Trichiuridae; genus Lepturacanthus; species Lepturacanthus savala. Next base: position 13,743,951 of record CM060468.1, on the reverse strand, counting down.
ATAAGTACCAGTTTTTGCATCTTGGCAATTGCAAAACACTCTACTAATCTCTAGACCTGCGCTACCTTGTTTTCTATTTGCCATGTTCCTTTCCTTCCTTTGCCTCCTTCGGTCCTCTCCGCCCTAAGGCCCTTACAAACCATGCGATAACAGCGATCTTGCAGGTTCATTGGATGTCACACTGCGCGAGATCGGCTCCGATAAACACTTGTCTGTGTCACTGTGACTATGCCGCATTTCTTTCTTTTTCAAATATATTCAGAAATAGTGCTCTTAGTGTCACATTACTCAGTGTGTTCACAGCCGGGACCTTCCAGATAAGGAATGCAGGGTGTTGCCTTTCACGCTCTGGAAACACGACCCGCTGCCTCAGACCGAAACGAACGCAAACATCAACGGAATTTTAACACGGGCCGCCTTACGTTCTACAGTCTCAGCTGACAGATGTGTCCCTCAGTGCGATCCGGGATCACCGTTTTGAATTGAGGGCCAACAATCGTCAATTTTGGTCTGGAATAGCCCAAAAATGCAGCATATGCATGTCTGATAGAGCATTTTTTAATCAATCCATTCATCGACACACACTCTGTAATGGCTGCTGTTTCACTAGAACTTTACAGTATGAAATCAACTGTAACCTGGAGAGAATGCTTCAATTGAATTTCCTTCCATTTCACGCATCCAAATTAAGCGATCATGTTTTGGGCCCTGAACCATGCCAGAACACTCAATATGGGGCCTGTATGTGTCCTGTGCTGTGTTTGACCTTGAGATATTGGGCCTCCAAACCATGTCTGTCATTATGCTCACCCTCTTCTCTCCATCCTGTCAGCCTTATCGCTCAAAATTCTGACACTTCTTCCATTCGGTCATCTACCCCTCCATCTGTTTCCCCTCTACTTCCGTTAATCTCACACTCTATTCCTCTCACATAACTGCCTACTCTAACTTGTATTCCTTCCATTCCGCTCTCTATCCATTACCTCCTCGTGTGTGCATTGCACCCTTTACAAATTTAAACTCAAAGATTGTCATACAAATTGCACTTTTGCTTGTCTTCAACATAAATGTGTGTCCACTGTGTCCCCAAACTATGAGAAAAGGCCATTCTCTTATCTTTCCCTCGCTCCATCTTTCAGTAAATGTGTGTGCAAACACGTTTAGATTTGGCCCCCCTAAGGCATCATAAAGAGATCCGTTGACCTCCTTCCTCCTGCCCACTGAAAACCTACTGAAATAACTGGTTCTGCTGTTGGCTGCAGGAAACAATATAGCTTTTGTTGTGTGCCCTCACAATTGGAAAATTTGTTGTATTTGAAGTGATATAAACCTTTCTGAATCCACTGCCTCCGTCAAATACGGAGAGTGTTGCTTGTGATTGTCCATTTTTTCCCTCATTCAAACCTAATCCTCTGCCATTTCTGTCACTCTTTCTCTCTGCCCCCCCCATTTTCAACTTTTAATTAATTCACTGAATGCTTCCTGGCACGACATGTAGAATCCCTATTTTGCCAAAGCAGAAAAATGAAGTGCATTCACTAAGGCTCACATTCAGGGTTGCAATAAGCACATATAATAGACATTCATCTGCAAAATTATGGGGTTTGCAGTCAGACATAAGCGCTTGCGACACCAAAAAAACCCAACACCACCCCCCCACCACCCCCACCACCCCAAAAAAAAAAAAAATCTCAATTTACTACGTGATGGCTTCTTTGAAGACAAAAATGGCCTGAGTAGAGCGGACACTGTGGGCTTTTCATTAGACTTCCATTCACTATCCACTATAAAGACAACAATTTAATTTAATTTATCCTCACTATAAACTAACTATTTTGTATTCAGCACAGGCAGCCTCTTCAAGCCCCAAGCCATTTTCAAATTAGAGCGGTGGATAGATAGACACTTTATTATTACAACAGTGTTGGCACAATTGTTTGGTACAGCGTGGCAGCTCAGTTCAGGTGCCATCCACTTAAGAAAAAAAGCAGTGGAGCCATACGGCATACTACACCATCCCAGTATCATGCCAAAGCATGTAATAGTCTTTTAAACCCTAAAGCTGTGTTCACACAGGATGAGGCCACGACTAAGCTTGTGCTTAATTGCAACTGCTCTTTTCATTCCATCTGTAGCTCAGTCGACCGCAGAGCGTGATGTCATGTTGACCTTAACCCATGCTATGTTTCAACTGATCATTCTAACTGAAACCGTGTTCTTCTAACCATAGAGCAGGGCGGTATACTGTTTTATCCCATTTTTTTTTAATGATGAATTTTTCATATACCCCGGTACCAGCGAGTGTGTAGAGTACAAAACGTTGGGAACACAGAGTGGTAGGACGCCGCGCCACGGGACAATGTTTGAGAGGGAAACTGTTTTGCAGTTCTACCAAACAAGCTGCATGAGACAGCACAGCCTGCGTGTTGGGACGTGAACATGGACGGGAAAAATGTCGCAGTCACAGAGGAACTTCTACCAAAAAAGAGGAGCTGTGTCGGTTGTGTGGAAGTACTTTTGGCTTTAAAAGATATCCAACACTGATCAAACAAGTCAGAAACAAGTTGGGCTAAAGTTGTAGCCGCAGGAGGCAACATAAGCAAGACGTTTGCTTCAGCACCTCTGCTATAAACATGTCCTAGAATATGAAGAATGCATGAAACTAAAATCTGCATCCTCTTCCATGCCACTCAAAGACAGGGGGACTGGCTATGACTTCTTTGTGAAGATTAACGCTCCTGCTGTGTTACGGGTCAAATTGACCTGTTTTAAAGTTTGACAATCTAGGAAAAATAGGAAAAAGTAGCATTTAAGTTTTATTAGTATTCAATTTTATTTCATTTTTATTAATTTAGGTCTTTTCCCCCTTTTAAACAACTGTTTAAATTATATCTTGTGTGAAATGTTCTATACAAATAAATTTGCCTTGCCTTATTCAACATAATCAAAAAGGTAAAACTATTGTGTTTCATGTTGGTATTTCAAATTAATCAAGTGATTATTTTTGTGATTTTTATGAAAAACAAGTGAATTATCCTAATTAAACCATTACCTGTTAGAGGGAAGGAACACAGTTGCATTAAATATTGATATAATAATTATTAATGGAGTTAATAATGAAATAATGATTGCTGTTTTGGGGATTATTATGTTTTGGATAATTAAACATGGTTTGTGAAAATTTAACATAATAGGAGGGTTAATATTTAGTGGGACCCTTCAAACCTGTGTTAATACTCTGGTCATTCTATGTCATTTCACTGCAGTAATTATTCTCTAAATGATTAGAAAATGGGGTTAACACCTAGTCATGCATGAAAAAAAAATACTGTCACACCGGTATAATTTTGAAAAATACAGTGATCATGTTTTGGTCACATCTCCCTGCTCTATCTAGCCATAACCTTTGTGCCTAAATCTAACCTTAACTACAGCACTGTGACACCATACAGTCATCACCACCCGCTGATACTGCAACGTTATACATGAAACATGACATTTAAACAGTGGACCAGCAGCTGATTTACACACTGTGGAGTGACATTGAGTTGACTGCACAGCTTTCATGTGTATCAAGACCACTGGAGCTCACAGTTGAGGTTTTTTTTTTTCCTTTTTTGTTGTTGTTTAAAATATCCTATCACTAGAAGGAATATCACTGGCCTACTGTGTCGGCCAAGATGATGTTACCAATATCAGAGGCCTGGCACCTAGAAAGATTTACAGCAAGATAGATGCACACATCAGTGCTATAGGAGAGAGAGGAAATTCCTTTTCTTGTGCAATCCCCTTGTCATTATTTAAAAAACAGAGCGTGTGTGAAAGTGTTTTCACTTTTGAAATATCACGGAAAGGACGCTGCAGCTCCAAAATAGATACCAATAAAATCCGGGAGACCTTTTATAAAATAAAATGAGTTAGCCGCCTCCTCAGTAATATTTGTGCAATCCCAAGACGGACGACTTTGAATTCACAACTTATATTAGTTGAGAAAAATGACAGTTTTTTTCTTTCACAGTAACATTACGGCTTGTTAAACTATCACTGCCCTGTATTTATATCCCACATTTTGAATCAGATGCATTTAATATTTTGGTCATGCAAAATGCATTTCTTTATAAGTAAAGAGAGCTGGAACTTGAATGTGGAAAACGAAACTGTTTAAAAAGTTGAGATTAATATCCTGAAAGCTTTTTTCCCAGTTTGGTCCATCTCATAATTGTATCATAGTATATAATTTAACTTGCACAGCATTTCAACCTCTTCAGTTTTCCACATGTTAAACATAAAAGCCTGAAGTGATGGTCCGCTCAGCTGAGTTGAAAATCCAGGTAGAGAATCTGAATTACTTTTAAATCTCTCCACATCTCACCTCTGAGACAGAGTGGGCAGTCGTCCTCCTGTAGTGACTCCTGAGCATAAGCAAGACGGGATTTTATGGAGAATGAAGTGTTTATTCGTTTAATTTACTGTGGTTCAATCTGAAGCTAATTATTTCACAAATCAATATATTTCAATGTCCTTCTCAACTATGAGTTTGCAGCTCAAAGTCGAGGTTAATTTGTTCCAGGGGTCTGGATTTAGACCATTGTTATAATTTTGTTTTGTAGAAAATGACAAAAAATGGCGAAAAATACATTTTCTAATGGTGCAAAGGGTGTTTGCTGATGGTACGTATTTGGATCTTTTGACATTGCGGGGACAAGAGTGTGTGGATTACAGATGACTGTAAAATGTGACTGTTGAATATTTAACAGATAGTGGTTGTGTCGTGCCCTTGGCTATAATTTCATTTTGTGCAGCTTTTCAACCAAGGCATTTTCAATCAAGGCTGTTTCATTTTCATCTTTATGTTTTGACTAGCATATATATATATATATATATATATATATATATATATATATATATATATAAAACTTTATTTACATTTTCATGGGCTAGGCAATGATTCTAATAAGGAAGAAGAAGAGTCCCAACAGCTCAAGAGGTTTTGCACTTCTGCTGACCTTGGGCCAAGTTATAGTTTGAGCAGTTCAGTTCAGCCATAATGCCTTTCAGCCATATATCAGTAACATAATCTATAATTTATTTCTACATTCCTCCTCAGCATTCTACAGCAGCACACTCAACTAATCATCTTCCCTTCACAGTGTGTGACTCAGCTCCTCCGTGTCTCTTTCGGCCATTTGCAAGTTTAATTTCTTTTCTTTCGTTTTTACACAGAATCTGTGTTTGTTTCTGCTTTGTATTGCCTTTGTTTCTCATCTGCTGCTTTCTGATCCCCGATGTCTAAAAGTAAAATTTGATTACAATGATGTGTGTAAAATCACTTGAAATACTGAGAGGCGAATTCACAAAGAATGGATTGCAGCCGCTGATAGCACCATGAATATTGCCTGTCTTGCAAACATGGCTATAAAGTTGTTGTTTTTTTTTTTTCTGCCAAGTGCAATTCGCCTCATTTTCATGTCTGTTTCATGAATTGTGTTTCATGTCTCCACGTTTTATCACACAGTTTGGTCCATAATGAAAACTGCAGAGAGTACAAAAACTCAAATTGTGTGTTTTTAATTAGCAGAGGTGCACAGAGCTCCCCAAAATAATAATAATAAAAAAACCTTCTATATATTTTACTTTTTTGACTACTTCAAAATACAGCTTCTAATGTGACTGAAATGTGTTAGTTTTGTAAACCGGCTCCAGGGACGGATGGAAATCAGCCTTTGGTTATAATCTGGTTTATTTATATTACCTTGGGAATGTTAATTAACATTTGCTGTCCCTGCTCATAACAACAAATAATAAAAAAATAGAAGAAAAAATATGATTAAGTCGGAATTTTCCACTAATGTTCAGTTTTTTCTGAATGTATCCACGATTTTACAGAAAAATCAGTACTGGTGTCCAGCTACAGCATTATGCAGCAGCTGAAACAGTAAATGTGTCTCCTGTCCGAAGATGTGTGCATTTTGCACATGCTACTGCAGCAGGAACTTTATGAACACCAAAACTGCTAAAGACCTGACAGTTAATAACGTTCTGCACACGCATCTATGCTGCACATCTACACACGTCAGCTGATAAAACACAGACTCCAGGTTCATAAATTGGAATTGTTTGCTCCATCAACACTACATTTGCAATACGACACAATCTGCATCACACCATGTTATATTAGTGTGTAATTTCCTCAGTTTAGCAACAATAATATATTTAAATAATAATAAATAATATAATTTTAAGATGTTACCTGCTTGGGCAGGGACAATTGCACTTTCTATGTCATTATTCTTATAGTTCATGCACAACTGATTTAATGAGCCATTCGCTGTTTCATTGCATTAGCTATGTATACTTAAACTTGCATGGCTTAATCATTGAGACAAGCAAGACTAAATCTAAAACGGCTATATTAAACATTATGAGATAAGGAAAACATTCTGCTTAAACATTTTGGTACGAATATGACCCCTACCCAGATGGTCAGATTTAAATGGGAAAAAGCAGCTTGTCCATCTACAACCTTAACCTATTCCACTGCATTATAGAAATGTTAAATCACTGTCTTTTATTCGGTGTCTCATTATTGATAAATTATTCAAAAAAAAATCACACCGCCTCGCGATCGTAACATAATAATGACCGTAATTTACAGCAAGCTGCAATTCTGTGCTGAGGATGCACTGTAGCTCTTACTCTTGTCTATTTACAGTTGGAAATTTGAGCATGTTCTGAGTCAACTCCGCATGCAACGAGCCACAGACAGTCAAGTGACCACTTTCAGCTGCGATAGTTCAAGTGTGAGCGTTTGAGAGTGGAGCAGTTTGGTGGATGGAGATTTAAGCAGCATGTTAAGCTGCATCAGCGGGTAGCAGGGCTACTCTAACACCACCGCCGATCATCTTTCAACTTAAGGGCTAAGTGGGGCCAGGGCTAACACAGCAAGGGAAAATTGCAAAGCAGCATTTGCTGACAGGTTTTCCTGGATAAAAAAAACAAAAACTACAGGTCAAGGAGGTTTTATCGGTATAGCCCAAAACTCACAAATCACAGATTTGCCTTAGGGTGCTGAACAGTCTGTGAGAGATATATAACATCGCCTGTCCTTAAACCCTCCAATCCAATAAGGAAAAAAAAAAAAAAAAAAACTTGATGAAAGAAAAAAAAACTCAGGAAGAGCAGGAAGGCAAGAATACAGGTAGTTATAGTAGAGGCAGGGGGAAAAGACACACAATAAGCACACAGGGTTAAAAGAAGAGAGAAAGTTTTGCATCAAAGAGGCACATTGATGTCATCCTCAAGCCTCCTGCATACACACTGAACCACTTTTCTCCTTGTTCCCATTTTGTCACCTTTCCAGCTACTTCCTCATAGCCTTATTTTCTCTCTGCTTCCAATTCCTGTATGTGAACTGTCCTCTATTCATCTTGGGTTTTTAAACACTTGTTTTTGTCTTCATTTAATTTTCCACTCCATCATTGCTATGTTGCGAGAATTCAATCTCACAACCAGTGGATTCCAAATATTGGCGGCCTCGAAAGTGTCACTCTGGAGTGGAGCAGGCAGACAGAGGAAAAAAAAGAGACTGTCAGCACAGGAACTTGAGTATGGGCTGTTTCAAGGTATTTGGGGGCCCTAGGCGAAAGGGGGACCTGGGGGCCCTTGGTTAGTGATTCAGGCATCAGAGCCAGTGTCTATATCACTATTAATGCCCACTATTAATCAACCCACTTCTGATGATGCAGTAAATTGACATTAAAAGTGAATGTAAATGCACTGTCTACAAGGTATTACCCTGATATATATATATATATATATATATATATATATATATATATATATATATATATATATATATATATATATATATATATATATATATACAGTGGGGAAAACAAGTATTTGAACACCCTGCTATTTTGCTATTTCTCCCACTTAGAAATCATGGAGGGATCTGAAATTTTCATCATAGGTGCATGTCCACAAATAAATTGTTAAAAAATCATGCATTGTGATTTCTGGATTTTTCTTTTTAGTTTATCTCTCTCACAGTGGACATGCACCTACGATGAAAATTTCAGACCCCTCCATGATTTCTAAGTGGGAGAAATAGCAAAATAGCAGGGTGTTCAAATACTTGTTTTCCCCACTGTATATGATGGAGTTTCTGCAGTTTCTTTTATCCCTGTTCTCCTTGTTTACGAGCGAGTTGTGGAAGGCCCTTACAACATCCAAACTAATGACTTCTTTGGAGGTTCATGTAACAAAGTGTACCTCATTTTTATACTTGTAAAACAGTGAACTGCACTCGATACTTGGGAGAGGGGGGAACTGGCAGGGCTTTGTTTCAAAGCCTTGCCAGTTTCTCCAGGGTATTTTGGGGACCACTTTATCTTCTCATTAAAAACTTTGAAGCTTGACCCAGACTATAAAAAAAATAAAAAAATAATAAAAATGCTGTTCTGTCAAAATTGGTCCAAGGGCTCCTTTCCACAGGAAGAGACACTGTTGTATATTACCACACCAAGTTGCATTAAAAAATCAATGCAAATGTTGTGATAAGCAAATTTAGGGGTAATTATTATTATTTATTTTTTTTTTATGTTTTTGCATGGCTGCCAGCACTACTTGATTTTAACTTTCTCATATAAACATATTACTTCTATTTTTCGGATGTTTGATTTGCTTTAATTATGTGGTTTTGCTTATCGCCCAATCATTTACACTGATAGGCATGAACCCTGTTAACAATTTACAGCCACCCATTTTTCATTGCAGACATCCAGTTACCTTACTCTTTACCCCTTTGCAGCAGTAATTATTTTAGCGACACTAATGAGATCCAAGTAGCATCAATACACTATTCAGACCAGCTAAATGTTAACCTAATGTTTAAGCTAATCAACTGACCAACCAATCCCAAGATCAATACTTACATTGAGAAAGGTCTTTTTTTTGCCTGATTTTTAGCCATGCTCGTAGCAATGGCAGATCAACGATGGCATCAGATCAGATTCATTTGAATTAGTCCAGTACCAGTTTCATGACCAAGTTACAGGTAATGTATGTGAGCACCGCTGTGCCTTAAAACAGCCTCCCAGCACTTAGTCTTGTTAAGATCTCTAGAGCAAAGACCTTCCTCTTGTGTTAGTTTGCTGTTACCATCCCTTATGTTAATGGCTCGGTTTTGACCCATGTCTTAAATTGGCTGTGAAATACATAAAAACAATTATTTATCAACCAATTTGTTTCTCAACTTTTGGTTACCTTGTTAGGTTACCTTAACCTTGAAGACATTGATTTTAATATTTTTGATGAGGGTCTCTGGGCCTTTTTTTGTCAGTACCCCCCTCAATATCAATTTAAAAAAAAAAAAAAAAAGTGGAAAAATGAACCTCAAGAGAATCATAGTGAATTGCTTGTTTTTGTTCGGGTAAATTGGAAAACAAGAAAAAATTAAAATCCCCTAAAGCTCAAATGATTGGGAGAAGAGCTAGCTGTCATTGTGTTGGATGATTTCATTATTTATTTATAGTTATTATTGCTTTATATTCTTATTTTTAATAACTGGGCCAAATCCAACCCCCAAAACAGAAAGGTCATTATTTCAACCAAAGCATTTTACAATTTTGTGAAAAAATGTTTTATTTTGTTGAACTAGAAGTCAAAAAACCTTATTGCAACAAGGTGTGGTTATTTTAACAGGGTTGACTCTAACATAATAAAATAAAATATATATATATATAATTTTTTTTGAGACTGTTGTCAGTACAGAAAACTAAACTCAGCTAAACACTTTCAGAGTTAGCCTGAATACTGTACGTTTAGTTCATGAGCCTTGAGAAATCGGTCTGGCGGCGAGTGTGTAGTTTTGCGATGAAGGACTTAAATGCCTCGACTTACATAGCTTATGCCCATCTCTTTGGCATTGAATTGTCACATCAGAGGCCTGTTTTACACTAAAATGTGACAGGCACACATGAAAATTGGCATAAATCCTCTTCAACGACCAAAACTGTGGAATCAGCTAAAATTTCGAGATCAAAACATTCTCAAGAAACCTGTGATTAGACAGGCTGCACGTCAGAGATATAGGAGCCTTCCTGTGAGCTGTTCATGTGAGCAAATGCCACACAGCTCAACATATGATTGCATGGCGATTTTTGGCATTAATGGTACTTGCTGTGAACAGATCCATTATGCAGTAAATGCATATTTCTAATAACATGTTCTAGTGAAAAGGAAATGGCGAAAAAAGTAATTGCAGAAAGGTGGAAGCTGTAGATTAAACGATTGGGACTTCGATTTATGGTCTCTGGGTAATTCACTCCACATTTTGATTTGTTTTACTGTGGCGGGAGTCTCTTTTTCTCTTCTCCTCTCTGTAAACAGCACATGCCAGCGTGTCAGCAGTCATGTCGGTAGGGACTCCCTCTACCACCACAACCCCGCTGGCCGCCCATCTCCGTGTGTGTGTGAGTGTTCCCTGTCCTCGGCTGGCCCGCCCTCGTTTTAGTTCCAGGCGCCAATCACAGGCTTGCCCAACCCTTTGTCTGAGATCAGAAAAGGCCCTCCCTGAAAGCCCTTCGGTTGTTAATATTTCATTTAGTCTCAGCTGTTGTCTGCTGCTGTAAGACAGGAACAACACTGGAGTGTTAAGAAGTGTGTTATCTTTTGTTTGTTTTCTGATTTGGTGCCACCCGCAGCCCTTCCCTTTGTTTCTTGATTCACCCTTGCTTTCCTTTTTTTATTTTAGTGGGTAATTTTGCTTTTGATTGCCGAACCAACCGCTTGTATTATTTATTTTGGCTCAGTAAACAATAAATGCAAAAATGCTTGCCCGACTGCATCGGCTCTTTGTTGCTTTCCTTTTTACTTCCCTCATCCCACAGACACCTGCAGGTTCGTAACGACGGTTTTATATGTGTGATGACTCATCCTGCACTCAGGGGTGTTTACAAAAGTTTATGCAATCAAATGGGACTTAGAGGCAACCAGCTATAGTCACGATGCTCCTAAAAAGTACACTTCACCAGGTTGTGGGGCATTGTTTTCAATTCAAAAAGAACAGAACAGAGCTCTGATTTATTCATCCATCCCTCGTCACCTTGATCTAACAACAGGTTTGTTTTGTGTGTCAAATGTGTTTGGATATATATTTATGTATACTTCTCTATCATGCTAAATACTAAGTCCCACATACGGTCCATTCAAATGCAAAGTAATTGATTTAAATCCCTCTTGTAACTGCTCAAATATTCTGTTTCGCTGAGAAATACTTCACAGTACAGAAGCTAAACGCTTTAACGTTCATTTTGCTGGGACTTTTAACAGGATCAGCTTTAACCTGAGTAAGGTAAACAGCTGATTTACTCTAAGCATCATTGTCAGTGTACTATAGGCTGAGAGAGAGAGAGAGAGAGAGAGAGAGAGAGAGAGAGAGAGAGAGAGAAGGGTAGGCAGCAAAAGAAAAAAAAAACATAAGTCAAACAGTGGAGCTGTCAGAACCCCTGCTGTGATTCTACAGCTACTCATATGTGTTGAAGTGCGTTTGAGAGAGTGAACGCATCTGCATGGAGATGAAGCAGCAGAACAAGTGTAGCTTCATCTGGCACTCCACTCCGAAAGCGAAAACACACACCACGGTGTAAATAATAGATGGGCTTTACATGACATTTCACAAATACACCCCCAGACGTGCACCGACGTAGCCTGCCATGCATGTAATATTCACAGCCTCCTGCATGTGTGTGTGTGTGTTCGAAGAATTCATTCACAGGGAATGAGTTTGAAACGGAACTCCTTAAAGATTCTTTTACCCTAACGGATTCCTCATTGACTTCAATATGCAGAACACACAGACTTTCGTTCTCTAGGTTTGGCACCATTTCAATATTATTCAGCAAGTAATAGATTTGTTGCCCAAAAAAAAAAAAAAAAAAAAAAAATCTGGCAACACCGTTGCCATTGTCCTTCACCACCTCCATGGGATTTTGCTTAACACGCCAAGTAGGTCATGTGTAGTTTGAGCAACTGAGTAAACAATAAAAAAGGGGGAATAGTAAAAGTGTCTCCTTCTTTGTTTCTCCTCTCATCCGTTTCAATTCCCTTCCGTCCTCGGCCTTCCTCTCTCCTTCGACCCATGCACTCCGGCGAACCCGCTTATTCAGAAAGAATAACATCACGGAATATGAGTTTAATCTTCAACAACTGAAAAAGAAAATGACTTATTGACAACCACTCCTCCTGTTGTCACAAAAATATTATTTCAATCTCCGCTCGCGACCACCCTCACCTCTCCATCAGGCTATATTGTGTTAACCTACTTTACTCCTGCTGCGGTATTGACAATCCGCCATCGGATGCTTTTCCTGTCATTACACCGGCTACACGAAGACATGCAAGCAAAGACACATGAACACCGAAGACACTTAAAGGTAAAGAATAAAAAGGAGGAAACAAAACCCTTTTTGACAACATTTGACAACACACCACGGATCCTGCTGCTGGAAGTGTTTGCTGCAAGCAATATTGACACTGCCCCCGGGTCAAATAATGCTGGCGAGGCAAATGTTTCATTGCAGAGAGAGCAAAAGCAAAGGTGAGCGCACTGATATGCTGACTGATACCAACAGCTGAAGAAAGGATCGGGATGTTAGAAAAAGTGAGAACAGTGATGAAGTTGAAAGGAATAATGGCCAAAAAGGTGCCATATGAAACCAGCATTAGGGTGAAAGGCTTTATTGTGGTATATATATCGATATGAAACACATGATTGTCCCCAATGGTGATATATTAAGGGGTATAGTTCCCATACTGACGGTTGTGATAGCCACAGCCAGTGCTGTAAATCCACTGTCATCATAAATCTTCAGCTGGGTATAATAAGAGCATACCGCAATAAGATAACTTCAAATACATTTAAGACTTTTTTCCTAGACTCAAAGAAATAACAGAGAATTTGAATATAATACTTTACTTTAGATATCAGACATGATACAATAAGCATATCCAGAGACAGTCATCAAACTTAGACTAAGTCAGCAATCTGTGTTCTGTGTTTGAAGCTACTCCTGAGCTCGGGCATATTAGAGGAATGTTTTAGCTCATTTTATCTGCATGCAGCTGTGTTTGGGGAATGAATCTCTTGCAATGTGTGTTTGCTTGTGTGTGCATTTTTGGTTCATTTTAGTTTACTGTGTCCCTTTATTACCCCGTGTGTATGTGTGTGCATTTCATGCCAATGTGTATGTGTTTTAAATCTGTATGGCTTCTGTGTGGCTTTATTTGCATTATTTATATTATTTATTCATATTTAAAGTTAGTTTAAGGCTTATTTTCTATTTGAGAGTGATTTATGGGGCTTATTTGCATATTGTTTTCCACCACACCACCTACACAAATACTCTAATGTTCTATTTCTAATGATGATGTTGTGCTGAGGTTGAAAAAGAGTTTGAATTATTAGTGTTATTTTATGGTTTATCAACCAACCAATGTATAGGAACTGGTAACAGATGAAAAAAATACTCAAATATAAACTAGTAGTCTATTTAAAAATACAAACTATGCAAACTACACGCAAACTACTAAATTCATATTACTGCCATCTTAAAACTGTAAATGTAGCTTCTTTTTAAATTCACTAAACTGAGGTAGGTTTAAGATTAGCGATTATTATACAAGCATTCATTAAAAACAAGTATTAATTTTGCCAAATTGTAGTCAACAGCTGACAGTTTTATTAAGTCCCATGTAAACAGCTGCTATTTAGCAGTATACTTTTTGGCCGAAGCTGTGACAGTGCAATGAAAGGGAGTTGAATATGTTATTAAATGTTCTGTTATAAGCTTTCACCATGGAAGCCAGAAGAATAAAGAGAAAAAAGAGAGAATGTCATGAATAAAAAGGGCTTCAAAATGATCCTCTAAGGCTTTTTTTTCATGTTTGGATGTTCAGTTGTTTCATCTAGGAGAAGTGCAAGAACTAAATCTATTGGTTATCAGACTCAGAAATAAATCATGACTTAGTGCCTAGGGCTGTGTCACACTGTTCGAAACACACACACACACACACACACACACACACACTTAGAGAGCACATAACCATCACCTCTTACACATTTGTCACACGTGCACTCACACACCCTTTCATGCTCCTACTCAGCATGCAACATGAGTGACTTCCTTGGTTAAAGGAAAGACACAGCTTTGATTTTAAAGCCAGCGACTATGCTTGCTTGCATGTGTGTGTTTAAGTGTTCTGTTGTTTTTCTGCATGATGTGATCCAAGTAATCGGTTCACGGATGTAATGCATTCCAGTATTATAGCGAGTGAGACCCATATGTTGCTACTTTTCAAGCTTGCGCCTGAGTGGGATTTAGATATCATTACATGAAGAACCCCACACTCACGTCCAGAGAAGCGGTCACTTATGAATGTTTTCCGCACATTATATGTAAAAGGGGTGATTTCAGGGTTAATGCAGGAGTTTGGATGAGTGTCAGAATGAGAGATTAATGATTAATGAATCAGAGTTCGCCAATGAGTGTTTTAACCGAATGTCCAACATCTAATTCTGTCTTCACAGCTTCTCATACAGATGGTCTGCTTTGAAAACTTCATAAAGATGAAGCCTTTGAGTCGTAATGGTTTGTATTTCGATTCCTCTGTGCGTGTGTGTGTCCGTATGTGCTACACTACAGTATCTATGGCCCTGTTCACTTTAAGCTACAGTGGTTGAAGCAATATGTGAGAGCAGCCTCAGGACAAAAACACACTGAGCTTCAGTGTCTACCATTTGCAATCACATTGTTGTACAACCATGCACCGCAGGGCACCCGGTTCCCCACCAATGCGATGTTGCATCTCACTGTTAGTGGGAAGAATGCTATCATACTACTCAGTGGATGGAGGGAGGGATGATGTGAAAGGCTGGAGGAAGAATCAGACAAAAAAGCAGGAGGAATTAAAAAAAAATGTGTAAAAAAAAAATGAAGTGTATAAAAGCTGAATTAAACTGAATAACAATGACAAAAGGTGAAGAGGGATGTGCTCTGAAGCAGCTCCTCCTGCTGCCCTCTGCCCCAACCACCTCCTCATTTATATTCCGCATTCTTGCTGATCAGTTTCCGCTGGATATCGATTACTGCTATAACTGCACAATACTCATCATATGCCCTCTGGAATCAATCTCGCACTCTCCGTTTCAAGCGTCTCTTCCCTCCATATGTGCCATTTATTTCCTCCTCGGCTGGTTTAAGATTTCTGTGTAGGCCTTTTTTTATTTCGCTCATGAAAAACACCCCTATCAAGGTCTATAATCCCTCCGCAGTTTGTGTTAGACAGGAAGTGGGCTCTTCCCCCTGCGTTATCCTTGCGGACATAAATCCTGTAATGGACTTGTGTTGTATATCTTTTATTGCCTCGTAGACAGTATTATTGTAAGCAGGTGTTTTGGATGAGCCCTAATCTCTGTTTACTCATTTATTTGTGCATTATGTTTAATGCTTTTTGCAGTGTGACTGTTAAGGGTTGTATGGTGGGTGCTGGTGAGACTAAGTGGAGTTAGGAAGGCCCTGTTAATATAGAATATGGAATACAGAAGGGCTCATTTAGGTTGAAGGCTCTTTCTGCTGTAGACTGCAGGAATGCAGCCATGACCTTCAAACAGAAGCAGCCAAGGCATGAATTTATACAATTCTCAAATTCATGTGGTGAAAATTGATTAATGAATTGATTACCAGACAGTGTCAGGTTTCAATTAACAATAATATAGCTTTAAAATTTCTAGGTAACCTCTCATGTGTCCCTTTTGTGTCTTATGCAAAATTAGCACATAAGCAAATGTTAATTAGCTTAAAACTGAAAATACATATGTTAGTGGCCAGTACTACATGTCAGATTCCTCTGCCTTTCTTTTCTCTCTAAACGTTCACCTGTTAATTAAAGTCAAGAAAGCTAAATATATCAGTTGTGAGTCCCTAAAGCCCTGTGCAAAATAGGTGGTGCTAGAAGCTTGGTGATATAGTGACTAGACAAGCGAGGCTCGTTAGTACTGTAGCTGGCAGGCTGGCATAGATAATAGCTAATTAGCTAATCATTTGCTAATAGCAAATGTATGAGGTTTATTCACGATGGGTAAAGTGTCTATACCTTCAAAGCCTGTTGCACAACATCCGGTGGCTTCTTTTTTTAAAGCGGTTTATACGAGTGGTGTGGGAATAAACAATGGATTGTGGGACATGATTGATGAGCTTGGATAGTTTCCTCCGGTTTACACTCCTGCACTGCTTCGTCTCAAAGGTCAGCGCTGTCAAGCAGGTCTGCTTGTGTTCGGCGGCAACAATTTACATGTCGAGGCTGAATTTCAATGAGATTCGATTTAAATACACTGAGCAAAACTATAAACATGAATAGATCACCCCTGATCACCATTTGTGTGACACATTGCCTTCGCATAGAGTTGATGGGTTGTCTGTTATCTGTGGAATGTTGGTCCAGACCTCTTCAATAGCAACAACTGGTATGTTGGCGGTGGATAAACGGTATGACGATGGGCATCAGGATCTCATCATGCTTCTGTTTGTATGTTTGCCCATACTATAACCCCACAGCCAACACGGGCCACTCTGTTCACTTTGACCTCAGCAAACCGCTCACCCACACAGCTCCTTGCACGCTGTCTGCCATCTGCCCGGGATTAATCCGTGAAGTAAACACTCCTCCAAAGTGCCAGACGCCATTCCAATGTGAGCATTTGCCCGCTCAATTTGGTTTCCCCGACGATCTGAAGTCAGGTCAAGACCCTGGTGAGAACGAAGAGCATGCAGATGAGCTTGACAGTTTGCTCGGAAACTCTGTTTAAACCAACTGTTGCGTCAGCTGCTGGATGCGGAGGTCCTGGGCTGAGGTACACGTGGTCTGCAGTCGGTTAGATTTACTTTTAAATGCGAAGACACCTCGAAGACAGCTTATGGTAGCAAAGTGAACATTCAGTTCCGGTGGACATTCCTACAGAGGGCATGCCAAATCGCACACTCCCTCAAATATCGGACAGCTGGGACATTGCGCAGTGTGATAAAACTGATCATTCTCAAAGTGGCCTTTTATTGTCACTAGCTCAAGGCGCATCTGTGCGATAATCGTGCTGCTTAATCAGCATTTGATATGCCACACCTGTCGGTTGGATTATTTTCGCAAAGGAGAAGTGCTCACTAACATGGATTTAAACAAATTCGTGAAAACAATTAACCCTTTGTTTATATAGAACAAGTCTTAGATCTTTTATGTCAACTTGTGAAAACGGGCAAAATCAAAAGTGATGCGTTTACATGGCCTATTATATATAATTTTGTTATATTAGTTTAATAAATAGGAATATTTTCTCTATATATGCGCCGGTACATTTATATTCTGGGCTCTCTGATTGTAGCCGTTTGATTTTATTTCTCTACCTTTCCCTCCTCGCTCTGTTCCCTGCTACTTTCTCAGAAGGGATCCTTTCTTTCGTCACTCAGAATTTCAGATCTTCCTGTGTTTCCCATCTCTCAGCCCCGTGACTTTCCTGTTCATCACAGGGAGCTTCCTCCCAGCGCTGCTTTTATCCATTCATTCCACCTATGTTTTCTCTCTCTACCTCTCTGCAAGCAGGTCACAATTTAACTTTGTTTCAATGTTTTAAACTGCCTGACTTACTAACAAGAATGCACGCAAACTGTGAATAAATATTGCTTTACAGCCATGAATGGTGTCTTGAATGGCTCGCATGGGGTAATGCTATTATAGTCCAAACTTTGGTTTAAACCCTTTATGAACACTCATTTTACCTGCTATAGAACCAGTTTCTCTGGAAGACATGACGAAATAGCATGTTTGAAATAGTCATCTTTCACAGAATTTGTGATGAAGGAGAGTGCTCGCAAAAGATTTTAGGAGAAGAAAACCAGCTGTTAGAAAAGTAGAGGGAAAGGAGATCAATGGAAAATGGGAGTATAGAGTAGGTAGGAAGAAAGAAGAGGGAGATGAAAAAGCAGAGAGGAGGCTGAGAGGAGAGGTGATGAGAAAAGTGAAGGACGGAGGAGAAGGGCAAAGCATACAAGGACCTGCAGCAGGTCAAAAAGGATCAGTAGCTGTCAGATCGATGATCTCCCAGATGTATATTTGCATGGATGTGAGGATGAACACCTGTCAGCTTCAAGTGGATGAAACCAGGTTGAATGTGATTGACTGTCGGGTTCATGAATTCTATGTGATCATATGTATACAACAGTTCTTCAACCGTCATCTTAGCGGTCCAGACCTTCAATTCCTTTCAATTCAAGATGAGCCGTCGCCACCTCTGCACATGAACACACATGCACAAATACTCTCAAAGTCCCCTGATGTCCTTCAGCATCTTCCACACATACAGATGTATAATATATAAGAAAATAGTGTTCAAATATAAAGGAAACATGTTATGTGTGAAGGGAGATGGTCGGAGGGGAGTGTTTCAAGTTGATCCAAGTGACAGCGGAGAGGGTAATGATGAAAGAGCATGAACAAGAGAGCAAGAGAGACTTTAGAGCATAGCACTGCGGTCTAAGTCACTCCTGAGGTAGCTGCAAAACCAAGAGTAAAGAGTAGTAAGTAGGTCTGTGTTTAGGACAGGTGCGATTTTTCAATCTCAAAGGTATTTTACATCAAGACCCACTACATAACATGGTCAGAAAACAGGCTAATTGGTGCAGGTTCAGGTTTTCCAGGCTCCTGGGGGGATATGAAGCGGTCACAAGTTAGTCCCTCCAATCTCTGAATTACCGCTGCCCTACTATCAGTTTGCATTGTCCGCTTTATTTTCCCCTTGGCTTCCACCACTGACTGATATAACCTGAAAATGCAGCAGGGACGTGCGGATGTCCCTGTTGACATGGTCCTTTGGGACCCCACGGGGAACCTCATCCAAAAGAAAATGCAGTTTGCGGCATGAGGCAGGTGGGGGGGAGGGGTGGTGGTGATGGGATTGATGGACCAGAACATTGCTGGAACAAACAAAGTTGCACCAGGGCAGCTTTGTCTAAAGCTGGCAACAAGGCCCCCTTCCACCGGGTACAAGTGATCTGTATCTGGATGAACTAGGTGACCTTTGACCTTTGTTAGTACTGCATTTATACCTCTGGCTGAGACACATTCACAATGCGAGCCCGACAACCTTAGATTTTGATCTGGCTGTATCCAGATGCAGATTCTGAATGTAACTAATGAATAAAAATTGTAATAGCTTGTGCAGACTTCTCCCATAAAGAAAGCTTCTGCTGTGATTGTGGTGTGAGTCATGGAGAAATAGGAACTGAAGTCATGAAATTGAAATTTTTCGAGAAATTTAAACCAACTTTGACTCCAGTTCCTACAATGGTAAGAAGTCATAAACATCATTAGCATTGCAGCAATGATTTCTGGTGTCAGTGGCAACAGTAATAATAATCTTCACAGATCCATTAGCTGAATATGTGAACGAATGTGAACTATAGGTCTAGGTCCAATTAGCATAATACATGATCCATGCCATAATAGCAATATTTTCATTACCATGTTAAGACGTATGTTGTAGTGTGTGTGTGTGTGTGTGTGCGTATGTCTGTGCATCTAAAACACAATCAGTGAAGAGAGATAATTGGAAATAACAGTCTATGCCACATGCATTTTTAAACACATTTGGAGATATTACCAAAGACATGAGCAGCTTTCAATTATACAATCCATTAAATAATTAAAATGTGATTTACCATGTTTGTGAAAGACAGAATTAAAAAAAAAAAACTGTTGAGGTGGTATGGGACTTCTTCTGCAGTATTGAATCAAATCAATTAAAATCATGCAGATGATAAAACAATAGGAACGAGCCCCATCTAATTACCAGAACCTTTTATCCTGTTCCTCACATAAATATAATGAATAGTTACTTTCCATAAACAAATTTTCTGTGGGGAATATGTGAAATAATGATTAGGGCTTCTCCCACATACCCAACCCTCTAACACACGTCCTCCAATTGGGAACCCCTGGTTTTGCTGCTTTCTTGTTAAAACACTATTCAGCAACAGATGTATTTCTAGGTCACTTAAATAGAGGCAGTGGTAAAAAAAAAATTGCACACACAAAGACGGTCCTTTGAATACACAATGGCACAGTCGTCTGCTTGTCACAAATATATGCAGCAGGTAAGCACTAATGTGGCAGTCAACACTGGAACTCAGCGCATAATAAATCCTTTGACTCAGACTGTCTACACTGGCCCAGGGAGCTCACAACAGATGTCATTAAATTGAGTTTTGCATTTTGCTGCATCATGTTTTGGCAGGCTTTAAAGTGCAATTTATTGCAAACAAAATAACACGTCTTGTCTTATCTGCAGCTCAGTCTCCACATCCGCTCTTGCCACTGCTCTTGTGTCCTTGACTTCGTGGAACCGTTTGTAGCCATGCTAGCGGCATGTAGCTCTTAGGAAAGCAATATTAGTTTGATTGCTTCACTGCTTTGAGAAATATCTAAATTATTGGATGAATAGCCTTTCGATTTTGTAGAGATATTCATCAAGACCAGAGCACGAATCCCCTAACCTTGATTTTTCAAAATTTGTTTCCTATTGGAAACAATTCCATAAAATCTTTTTACAAAAAATACATTTTACACACTAATGAACTGGTTGCAATTGAAAGAAATTCTCTTCTAAAGTGAGGCTACCTCCGTTTCCCTGAAATCATACTACATATTAAAATGTTAATTCTTTCCCAGCAATAAAAGTGATGTAAGGAAACAAACAAACAAAAACAGACACTACTTGTATGGAATATGACACATTCATCATTCTAGCCAGCCTGGGATTACCTTGCAAACATGCAAACTGTCACGTAATTACATATACAATGCAGGCTTTAAATGATAGAACATTTCTCTAAGGAGAAATTACAAGTCTTTATCAGTGAAAAGGAAGAAAAAAAAATAATATTCACTGTAGTAGCTTTACAGTATTAAATTATATTTTTCACACAGGATATTTGATGAATGCCCGGCTGACTATAACTGCCTGTTGTTTCTGCCCTAAAGCTACGTTTGGATAAGTCATAATAACATTTTACCACACATTTTTTGTCCATGTTCTTTTTTTTCCTAGAGAAAATCTTCCAAGGTTTTAGTTGTTTAGGGCAAGCAAACAAGTCCCTTCTGTAGCAGGATTTGATGCCTTTTGACACCTCGTATGCATTAAGTTGTCAGAAAATGTTAACATTGCGCCTGGAACTGAAGTGGGAAATTAAGCAATTTTGGAACTAAACTTCTCTACCCTAGATAACACCAGACCTCACATGACTGTAGATTTATATTCGGTCCAGGAACCATCGTTGATTTGTTTTTATTGGATGCGTGGTTAATGAAAGCCCAGAGCTGTTTATTAGGCCCTATGAATGTATGTAGCCTATAGCCAATTGTATCAAACATACCCGATGATGAATGTAGAGTCCCTCTTGGTAATGAAATATTTTAGCACTAAAAGTTCCATATTTAAAAAAAATAAATAAACATGCAGTCTATATTGCTTAGAATATTTTCTAAAGCTGCATCAAAAGATAAATTACCATCTGTTGGATTCAAAGTTATCAACAAAATCGCCCTCGTCTTGCCCTGGTCTGTACTGCAGACTGATTTGCAGACTAAAGTGAATTCACAAGCAAGGAAGGATGGGTAGATCTACCCAGGCTAAAACTTATCAGCAGCCTCTCAAAAAAAAAAATAAATATGAAGTTGGTTGTTGGCAAATGATGAAGTTGAACCCACCCTCACTGGACATCTGACCTTTGAAAGCTTTCCAGGTAACATACATTCTAGACCCCAAACTAAACCAGGACATGAAGATGAAAAATGTGCGTATCAAAACAGAAACAGATTTTATAACCACAAATAAATCACGTTGGATGCCTGATCTCTGTCCACCCACTGCCACCCTCTTTCTCGTTGCCTCTTCTCCCTCCCTTAACATCTTTTTTTTCTGTCCCTTGATGTCTACATGCAGCTCCGAGACACACGTATCTCTGGCAAAGCTATTAATGAGCCGCACAAAGACATGCACACCTCTTTCTTACTCCTCTTTTCCCTTTATCCGTTTAAACAAATGCAAGCAAATAGCTCCGCGCTATGTTTTCTGTCTCGCTGACTTATGAACCGTGCGCATGCAGATGGTGCTAAAGGCCGGTCTGTCTAGGGGGAGGGAGGCCAAACCACGCTAGTCCAGTTAGCCTTGGAGCAATGTCAGAATGTGACACCACTTACATAAGCTGAGAGCTCCATCTCCCCTCTCTGCTCGTCTAAGCTCCCACTGCACAAGGTCACACCGGAACTGATGGGCCACTCAATCAAGCGGCCCGTTTTACCCTTCATCTGTCCAAAATCTGTTAAGTACATACTTAATCCTGACTGTACATGGAGTAGGCAAATTTTCATCCGGAAGAAGTAGGCTGAAAATGCCAGCATGTTGCTATGGAGCTCATAACTGCGTTATCAGCAAGGCTGCATTAATGTACTACGGGAACCTAGGGCTATCACTTTTTCAAGATGCCGAATGTCTCCCTGCACTTGTTTATTCAGTTTATTAATTTGGCACCATTTGTTTCGCTTGTTTGATAGACTACTACACACACCTGCGGGTAAATATCCTGCATTTTGGATCTCTGAAAGTGTACCACTAACATTTTAATCCTGTCGAGTCAATGAAAACATAATACTTTGTTTTTTTTTATCATCAAATACCTATTTTTAGCCCATCAACATCTTGTTTTAGTCACTATGATTTATTTCCAGGCATGCAATATCCACCAAAGAGAGAAAACGGACACATGTCAATTGTAAAAGAGCAACTCATCTATCAGAGGATAAAGACATACATTCACCAATAAGAGCAGCTCTTATTTACTTTCAAGATATTAACCCAACCTAGTTTTCAGAGAGCAGAGCAAGGAGAAAACATACGAGGGTGAGGGAAAAGTCATTGTTTGGGATGAAATGATTAAGACGTGACATGACGCTGGGGTTTGCAGAAATGTGAACTGTCAACGTTTCCCTCCAGGCTGCATCCCCGGCCACCTCCTCCCCACCAACATAGTGTCCACTTATCTCCTCTTTGATTATTTAGTTATAAAACATTAAGCAGCATTATACTAATGGAGTGTATGATGAGAGAGCATGAGAGAGATGTTTAAAAGCCCACTTTAATACATCCCTTTCAGTGCCCATATTTTAAATGTCTCTGTCTTGATTACTTACAAAACCACTTATACTTACACAACTGTATAAATGCTGGACTATGGCAACATGTTTTGTGTGTGTGTGTGTGTGTGTGTGTGTGTAGGCTCTTCACTAAGTCTTGCTAATCCTGAGAATATTGAGAGCTGACACTTTTGGATAAATCACTCACAATTTGCTATATAAATGCTTAGGGAGCAAGAGATGGGCCAAGAGAATGGGAGAGGACATATAGATGAGATCTCCAAGTGTTTAGGCCTTCACTGCAAAAAAAAAAAGAAACCCTGCAATATTAAATATTGAGAGAGACACCATTACCATACATTACATTACAGTGAGTTGAGCACAGAGCTTACAGCCCTGCAGCTTCTTAAGCTCCTATAATTTATATGATGAACCCGCTGCAGTAAAGCCTTTGAAGATCAGCGAATACTCCAGTCTTAGGATGAATATGTAATTCTTGGACACACCGTGTTATAACAAAACATAGATATATGTCATTTGCAGCACTTAAATGGTGTATTAAAATAATCAAGACTCTCAGTTGAATATTTTTGAGAGGTTGTAGGTCATTAGTTTCATGACAGAGCAAAAAAAAAAAAATAATAATAATAGCTCTAGCAAATTTAAGTGAAAATCAATTTACTGTATATTGTATGTGGACTCTTGACAATCTTGAATCAAGAGCTAGCCTTTAAATTACACAAAAACATCCCCAATGGAGAAAAAAAAAACAATCGTTCTTCAATGGAATTCTTAACCGTTGAAATGTAGAAAATAGGGCAGCTGTAACAGCAGTATTTTATGATATGAAGTGATAGTTAAGAAGCTATTACATTTTCTCCACATTTGACTTGTTTTGCATCCATTGCATTTATTTACTTTTCCCTTAATATTGACCAATTGTTCCATATGTGCTGTGGCCTGTTCTCCACTAATTCCCTCTGGATGTTTTTGGCAGGGTTGTGTTCACCGAAATCACTTCTTTTACATGTCAGCAAACAGCAAAGTGTTCAAAACTTGATTTGTTTCTTTTTTTTTTTTTGCATCATTACTGATGGGATTTGCCCTGTTAAAAAGTGATTTGTGGTTGCCTGTATCCTTATTTTAATGACATGTCTTCAGTGGACCACCGTTTTCTTCCAGGAATGGATATAAATTATTAGGTGCTGAATATTTAATTTTCGTTTTGGTTGAATTACTGCTGCTCTGGGAACTTTGGTAGCAGAGCAGCTATTCTGACGATTAGCATTTACACACCAGGCCTGTTGTCATATTAATGTGACACACTCTTGAGGAGGAACTTTACATAAATTGATGGGTATCGCTGCTCAGCCGGAGAGACTATGGCAGGCGCCCCATGGGGCGTAGTGTGTGTTTTAACTTAACACTGAACAGTGACAGCAGCTGCCAAACCACACATTCTTCTGGTGCAGAACATATCTTGATTCTCCATACACCATGCAGACAAGCAGCTTCAGGCTCATTCATAATGACTACAAGTCTGGGCAAGCTTGCTGTCTCACTTGTTCTCTGCCAACCCAGGACAGCGTTAGAAATGAGACACTTCTACAAGGGTTTCTACAGTACAGCTGTTAACACAGCCAGGCCTGGTTGCAAATTAAATGACCTTTTTCCCTGCAGACACAAAAAAGAAAAAGAAAAAAAAAAAACATGCATAACAGTCTCGTTGCATCAACTGTTTGTCCAGAACCTTTCAAAGCCATGAGAATAATACTAGAGGGATTCAGAGAGATGACAGGATGGGGGGGTGGTGTCATCCACTTGCTGCGACAGAAACAAAGAAACTGATATGATTGGAAGAAGTAGAAGGGAAGGGATGTAACTGAGGTGGGGGAGAGGGAGGGTGACAGAGGGAGAGTTGAAGAAACTAAGTTGTAGTGGGACGTGCTGACAGTTGCAGCCTGTCAACACACCAAGGGATTTTGGCCTGTGCATGTGTGTGCTGGTGTGATATTTGAATATGCACTGCCAGCCATCATATTAAGTAAAGACATGTGTGACAGCTCTCTCCCTCTCTCTCTCTCTCTTCTCTCTGACTGCTCAGAAGACCATGGCATGCCATTGCTGCCTAGCAACCGTGTGGTAGCCTGTGGGGCTATGGCAATATGACATTTTTTTTCCCTATTTTTCTTTCCCACATTTCGCACTTTCCGATGGGCTATAGACAAGCTTTCACACTGATGTGTGTGCCCGTATACTTGTTAATCTAACTATTCTGACCAGCGACATACATGCTGAGGCATATGGTAGTTAACCTGCAGCTGTATCCGTTAGTGTATTCATGCCCATGTTTTACTAATAATAGATTCAGCTTCTCTTCTGCATAACATTGAGCTTCCCAAATTCCCACATCATGTGCAGAGTTTGAGCTTCATGAAAATAGGACTGTTTTTGGAATGCATAGACAACATGTGTGATACCATTTTTGGTGCAGGCAACTGGCAATATTTAGTCTATAAATAGAAAGAGCAATAGAGATTAACTTATGACTGTCTCCAATAGTTCAGTAAGCATGAAATAAAATCAACAAATTATTCAATTATCCTCCAGTTAGAGGAGCTACATCTGATGCCAACTGGACAGAGTTGATTTTGGATTATCTCAGCAGAGAGACTGAAACTTGGTCATCCTGGTCTGGACTTGGAGAATCGGAACCATGATGATTACAAAAGTTAGATGGAAGAAAAGTGAGGAGGAAGAAATCCATCTCATCTAATGAAAGCATCCCTGTCTGCTTTCTGTTATCTGAATGAGGATGGTGTTCAAGAGATTGGATAAAGAATAGGCGACAGGTGTAGCAGCAAAGCGTACTACAATGGCACAGGTTGCAGCTTTTCACACCAGAGGAGACACCAAATTAAAGTGATTGATGGAAAATCCATCCATCCATTCCTTCATCCATCCATCCTCTAATGCTTATCTGGGTCAGGTTGCAGGGGCAACAGCCTCAGCAGAGAAGCCCAGACTTCCCTCTTCCCGCCTTGTCATCCAGCGCTTCCAGGGGAACCCCAAGGGATTCCCAGGCCAGCCGAGAGACGTAGTCTCTCCAGTATGGCCTGGGTCTTCCCCGGGGGACGCCTCCTAGAATGACGTGCCCAGAACACCTCACCAGGGAGGCGTCCAGGAGGAATCCTCACTAGATGACTGAGCCGCCTCATTTGGCTGTCACCGATCCGGCTGCACTCTAAGTTGAGAACCATGGCCTCAAATTTGGAGGTGCTGATTCTCATCCCAGCTGCTTCACACTCTGCTGTGAAGCGCTCCATCAAGAGCTATAGGTCATGGTCCGAAGAAGCCAACAGAACCAGATCGTCTGCAAAAAGCAGCAGTCCAATCCTAAGGCCACTGAAACGTAGCCCCTCAATGACCGGTGACAAAGGGCAGTCCTGGTAGAGTTCAACTCCCACTGGAAACAATTCAGACCTACTATTGGCAATGCGGACCAAGCTCTGACACCAGACACACAGGGACCAGATGGCCCCTGTCAACAGGTCTAGAACCCCATACTCCCAGAGGACCCCCCCAACAGGACTCCAGGCTTCCTGTTTTTTTGCATCAGGGCAAAGGAAAACTGGGCTTCAAAGTTTATGTTGAAGTAACTGATGTGCGCTTGTGGTGCTTTTCTGATGACTTGGTGCTCGACTCACTCTCAATTTCACTTTTAAAATTTTAATCAATGTATTTATTGATCTATGGGTTTGAGATGCATTTGAATGGTTGCAGCCCTTTAGCAGTCACATAGTGCATTCCAAACATGTAACCAGTATCATGATGATTAAAGGGATAATGTACAGGTTTAGAAACGTTTCTAAATGTGCCCACCTCTGGTAATGATTTGGATGGCTTGTTGGTGTGAGGCAGCTTCTGGGATTTTCAAGCACATCCGCTGTGGAGCTGCATGAAAAGTGTGTATTTGTACTTAAAGTATAAGCAAGCTGAACTGCAGTTCAAGGACATAGCCCAGTCACAAAGTCCATCTCAAGAAGCACAATATACCAAGTTTCAAGGCCAGCCATATTTTGAAAGAACAGTGTTTGTGGCATCCAGTGGATGTTTCAGGAAACAAATTTGTGAGTTCAAGATTATAAACACAATCAATTGCTACAAATTACATACATGGTTGAGACCTTTAAGCAAAGAATCATCATTAACAGGCTGAGTACGGTCTTGGGCTTCTACAAGATGCCAAAACTGCTTCAGTGCACCTTGAAACACCTAAAGATATTCTCTATTTGTTTTGATGATGGCGATATAAAGGTTCCACTAGAAATTGGGTGACTGCAAAGATCGTAACATGAATACTTTAATTTCAAGCGTATCAATCCTTTCACTGACCGCTTGTACCTGCATTGATGTCCCCACTCTTAACAGTGGAGGGAAAATAAAGAAGCAGATGTAATGACACAAACTGCAAATATAAACAACCACATGCAAGATTATATTGTGATTGAAACATGGTGAATTGTCCAAGTCACTACATGGTTTGAAGTGATCAAAGTGAGTCTTGAAGGATATTTTGTGCTATGGGGTGTTGAGACACCCCTAGTCACCACATTTTAGAGTGATAGAACACCATTGGTATATCAACACTCATCGTGCTGTTGAGAAATCCTAAATGTCCCATATCATGGAAATCACATTTTTCACTGAGTAAAGGGGAGGTCTCTGTGTTATATAAATACAATTACATCCATCAGACGCTCAATCCATGGAGAAAAGAACACAGCCTGTATTCAGGAACTTTGCCTTAAAACGTCTTATTTTTATTTCAAGGAATTTATGATGTCACACCTATACTGTCACCCCCTTATTCACGGCTATTCAAATCATCCAACCCCAAAGTAAGGCTCATGAATATTAATGACAGACCAAAATCACCCTGTGCTTTCTAAAGCTCCAGAGAGGAGCTTGAGAGGTGCCGTAAAACTATAATAAGATGATTTTTAGGACTTAAAACCGCAAATATATCATGTTAGGGATATCAAAACTTCACATAAAAACCAGAAAAGTGTATGATATGGGACGTTTAAGGAACAGCCTGACACTGAGTCTGGGAGTAAAAAAAATCCTTCTGAAATATCCCTTTGAAACAGCACCTTGCTCAATCCTTGGTTTAGGTTTTCATCCAAAGAGTTTGTACTACTTACTTAAAACCACATTATCTACCACACACACACACACACTCACAGACAGCTTTCCAAACAAGTCTCACCCTGCTGCCATGAGAAGATTTAAAACATTTTTAATGAACTGTAGTCGAGGAAAAAGATTCTGCCGCAGGTTTCTCTTATATGTCCCTATTTTTTTTTCTCCAGAGCTGAATATATTGTGGTTTGGAGGATATTTTTCTCACTAATCCCTCGAAAAAGTGTTTCACTGCGTGAGCCAATTAACAATTTAAGACCATTTCTGTGAAAACAAGGTTCATTAAAGCCTTACTTCTCTTGTTATGCAAGGAACCACAAGGGATAGCTCCATGACCTTTTGGGGTGTCTCAACCTGAAGCGATGAAAAGCCCTCGTCTCTGCGTTTCTTGTGAAAACTCAAGCTCAAACTGCTTCGTTTTCCTACAAGGTTCTCGGGAAGACTCGCAGCATCACAGCGATACTGACAAATGGAGCAGAACTGGCAAAATCAGATCATTCTACACGGTGCCACCGTAACCGGCTCCTTCCTTAAGAGCAAAGAGTGCGGACAAAAAACACAGAGCAAATGAAAGGGTGACAAGCAGAAAGATAGACACACAGAGAGAGAGAGAGAAACAGGCGCAACTGAGAGATGACTGCAGACAGGGTGACTCAGACGTCTGTGTACAATAACGAGAGTTTTTGTGTTTCGGTTTTGCACACATTGTGCAAATATCAGCATGACTGACACTTATTTTCT
This sequence comes from Lepturacanthus savala, assembly GCA_030544235.1. NCBI lineage: Eukaryota > Metazoa > Chordata > Actinopteri > Scombriformes > Trichiuridae > Lepturacanthus > Lepturacanthus savala. The sequence goes on along the minus strand of CM060468.1, from coordinate 13,714,767 downwards.
GGTCACCTGAATGTTGTCTGTGCAAGTTTCCATATATTGTGACAGGGCATGTAATCTAGCCATGGTAAATGCTGTTTGTGTGTATCTGTGACAGCACGGCGAGACAGGAGATCATAATTGGAGTAACAGCTGGCTACCAACCACCTCCTTTTCTCGTCTCATCCCTGCCGCCTTCTCCGTCTCCCTCCCTCCCCTATTCTTTTCTCTTTTCTCTCAAGCTGTCTCTGCTGTCTGCCTCTCTTCACGTCCTCCTGCCCACAGCCTATCTGTGTCTCTTGAGCTTTCTTTCTTTAAAATGTGTTGGTAATGTGAGCGAGGGCCAGCCAGATAAATCTATAACCCTCCCTCCTCCTTTCTTCTCATATTTGCCACTTAAACGCATACTTGTAATGCAGGTCATTTCTATACTGCTTCAATCTAAAACAAAACGGAATCTTAATAAAAAAAAAAAAAAGACTATTCATGAGTTTGGAGCAAATTTCATTAAATCTCATGCCAGGGAAATTGGTCGGCACACATGATAATTTTTGTATATAAAAAAAACAAACAAAAGAAAAAAAACGTTAAGGGAACAGGCAACATGGTTGGATGGGCAGCTGAATTAATGGACGGATGGCTGAATAGATGGATCAATAGGGAGGGAAAGGCCCAGTCTGGGCCTGTTTTAATCTGGCTTTCTCTACCCCCACCCGGTCCCATCCTGCCCATTCCACCTGTTATGGCTATTTCGCGGATGTGTGTTTGCGTGCATGCAGTAATCCTGTGTTCATCACATTCTGTGACACACTAACCTTAGTCCTAGTGCAGCAAGGACTAATCTAGATGAAGCCCCACTGTGATTCTACTGCAGATCATAGCACTTGTGAATATGAGGTGCACCGTTTGTGTGCAGATTTGATTATTTTTATCATCCTATGCTTTTTTTGACATTGCAAAAGCACAGAGGAACACATGGATTTGCACAAAACACAGACCCAGGCTTTCTTTAATGTCGTTCCAAAAAATACAACCATGTATTTGGAATGGAATATCGTTGCATTGGCTTCCCGGTACTATATAAAAAAAAAATTACAAAAAACAGTGAAATTATAAATAACTATGTATAAATATAAATAAATGAGTGCAGAAACAAAAAAAACAGCATGAATAAATGAAGTGACACACTAGGTTATCCTGTACGTATACGAGACGTATTATGTAACCAGATGTTTAGTTTTGTATTTTGTTTTGCGATGTTAAGTATTACTACATCATTTCTGTGGATTTTTTGTTATATTATGTCTTGTATTCATGTAAGGCATGCCATTTCTGCTGTCTTTCTGTGTAATTTCTATATTGTATTTGTTTTATTGTAATATGTATGATAATTTTATATGTAATAGCTGATACTTTGCCAAAGCTAACAGGCATCTAAATAAAGCAAACTAGAATTTAACAAATTGGCACAACCCCATATTTGTTTTTATATTTGAGCACAAGTTTTCCAATAAATCACATTGCTTAACAATTCAAAAAATAATGTGCTATTTTTGCATATCTATTTCTCTCTCTCTCTCTCTCTCTATCTATATATATATATATATATATATATATATATATATATATATATATATATATATATATATATATATATATATATATATATATAAATTGACCTTGATTAACTTAAAGCTCCTGCAGGTCACCAGGACAATGCTTTGACAAAGCAGCTTTGGTGGATTGTGTGGCTGCTAGTGTTGGGACAGAGGCGGGTTATACTGAATCTACGCTTGGTGCCACCAGCCAGCTGGCTTAACACTATTGCTACTTTACTGAGACCACAGTAATACGGTGTTAGAGCCAGTAGGATGACATAGTTCACAGCAGTCGCACTGCCTAACACACACAGAGGTGAGTAGCCTTTGTGGAGCCAGATGGTGACACAGAGCAGCTATTTATTGCCTCTCTGGGAGGAAAACATGGAAAGAAAAGATGGTTGAGGAAAGAACAGTGGCACAATAAGATCAGCATCTCATAGCCAGTGACATCGGTGGCTGTGTCTACCTGCAATATTACTCCGTTAAAGTGTTCTGCTTAATGCCGTCTTTACAGTTAATAGAGGAACCAACTGAATTTGTCACATTCAGATCTGGTTACTGCCAAAAATGTGCCACTTCATCAACTTTGCAGTAACGATGCCCGATTGTACAATTCTAAAGTACAAAATGAATGTTTCCTTAATAGAACACATTTGTTTTGTGTTTATTGAAATGCTACTTTGAACCATGCAGAGTTTGATAATGACAGATTCAATGGACCATAGTCCCCCATTTCTAGCTGCCACAGTTATTTAAAGTGCAAGCGAAGGTTTTTGGATGTTAAACCTATTTTTGTCCAATGAACTAGTAAAAATAAGAAGAAAAACCCGGACATCAGGGTCGTCTGCCTTGGATCTTCTCCACAAGTTCTATATTCTTTGTGACGTGTTTAACATCAAACATTGTATGGAAATAGTTCTCTCTAACACCGCTCTGCCTGGAACATCACATCTACACTGTTTTTCAAACCACTAATGGATCAATTTAAAAAATTTGAAGACGTGTGGTCTCCTGAGGCTCCGTTCTCTTAGACATTGCAATTCGCAATCCTTCCCTTACACTTTAAAATGATTAATATTCATTAATCATGAATGATTAATATTTCTATTTTGTCATTTGAAATTCAGGCTTTGCAGTGACTCATCTGAAACCCATGAACATAACACATTGAGGCCCATCAAATTTTGTTTTTATCCCTGTTTTATTACTCCACATTTGCATTATATGTACCGTAAAATAGGGGCAACACAGTGGAGCAGGGGTTAGCGCTGTTGCCTCACAAGACCTCCTTGGTCCTGGGTCTGGGACCTTTCTGTGTGGAGTTTGCATGTTCTCCCCGTGTCTGCGTGGGTTTTCACCGGGTACTCCGGCTTCCTCCCACAGTCCAAAAACATGCTGAAGTTAATTGGCAACTCTAAATTGCCCGTAGGTGTGAGTGTGTGAGTGAATGGTGTGTGTGCTCCACGATTGTCTGGCGACCATCTGGGGTGTATCCCTGCCTCTCGCCGTAACGTGCTGGGATAGGCTCCAGCAGACCCCTGCGACCCTAATGAGGAGTAAGCAGGTATAGAAAATGACTGATTGACTGACTGTACCGTAAAATAAAGAATTTTAATTAATGTAATGAGGTATTTTTTTAATCCGACTGAAACTGACTGACTGTGATGCCCGATCCAACATGTTGCAATTTAAAATAAAGTCTTCAAAGGTATACAAGTTCTCACATTATTTTGTGCCATTGATTTTTATCAATAGCACTTTGATAGAAGTATGTGGTTTCATTTCAACAAATGTTCAATCATCCAACATTAATTGCTCCCCACTTATCCTCTCATGACCTCATGACCCCTCAGATTTATGCATCAGTTTTAACAATCTAATGTTGTCATATATAATAGTATATCAGAGGGACAAACGTTCACAGTAATACTTGAAGGACAATTTGCTGCCAAAACTTTGACAATATGCTTTTACATAAGAAGGATTTTTCATGTAGGATTTTTACTTACTGTTTACTGGGACTGAGATCGGAATGCTTTTTCCCCAACACTAGAATTACTCATGAAGCAAATGTCAAATGGTAAACGAAAATGATTCAGTGTTTGTCCATCCCAAGGGAGGGTGAGAGGATGTGCACCACTGCCATAAATATTAAGTCACCGGACAGCCTGGATGAAGTGGTTTTGTCACAGAAATCCCACATGACATACCAATACGTGCAGAATATTCAATATGCCATCTTGCATTGTCCCAACTGACTCAGGCATCGGCATTCAGTTTGTCATTCACGTTCTATCTCTGGGAAATGTGTACATTCTGTTGAAAAAAACCATAAACCCTTAACTTAAGTCATTTCTCTTATGTCAGTATAGCTCGGTATACATATTTACATACATATGCAAAGGTGGGTGTGATAAAAAGTCAATGTAGAACACGTCATTAAGCCAATTTGTGCTAAATGCCAACCACTTTACAAATTCATGTTCAATGGTTACAAGTTGTGTGTATATATATATATATATATATATATATATATATATATATATATATATATATATATATATATATATATATATATATATATATATATATATATATATATGAGAGGAATTCCATTATTATTAATATCGTTAAAACACAATTATGTAAGGACTTTTAAATGCATAACAAACTGTTTGGTTCCACCATATACATATTTAATGTCTCTAAAATGCTGCAGAGTAACAGGAAATTGAAAAACCATGTGCCTCACAAAAAGTTTCTGTGTCTTGCTTGGAAAAAAAGCCACGAGTGTATCAACATTTAAATTAAACATTTGTTTCCATTCCCATCCCATTGACGTTGGTTTGTCTTTATTCCTCCGCCTAAAGCTAAATTATTCATGTAAGTCTGGATGCTGAGAAAGGTTTGTTTATATAGTCGTAGCATCTGTTGATTATTTATGTAGTGATAGATATAACCATGCACCTCAAATATAACATCTGTCTGGTCATGGCATTACCCATGGTTCCCAAACTTTTTTTCTTTGCTACTGTATACTTGGAGCGTGACAGGAACTGGTCGATAGATTTAACTTACTGAAGTCTACTGGCAAGATGCCAAATGCAACCTTTTCCTGCCTAAAAGCTTTAGAAAATACACAATGCTTCGGCAATGAAAATGTGATTATTAGGCTGTTTTTTATATGACTGACTTAAAAATGAATCCATGCAGGTTTTTAAAATGGTCTAAATCACTCTGGTATTAGATCAGGTATGCATGGAAGCTTTTGCGCTTTCAAAAGTCTTTTTTTTTTTATATGAAATCATCAACAAGGTCTATATCAGAACTTTCTCTGATCCTACTATTAAAGCCAGGGCTGTGTTCTTCAAATGTGTCACAACCAATTCAGGCTCCCATGCTGTTATCAGCCTAAACTACACAAATGCTGCTATTTCTCATATCTAATGAGAAGTGAATTAAAACCATGAGTGCTGATTGGATTGGCTATTTTTAAGTGTGCACTTTTATATTGATGTGCATGTTATCATGCATAGTAACAGATAACGCTTTATTCTAAAGGAAACTGATAAGTATACCAGCCAATCCCAATGGACCAATAACCTGCACATTTACATCTAAAAATCACTGGATTCAAAATATTCTGCCAGTATGAAAGTGATAGCGTGTCTCTAACAATTGGTCATGATCCGTCTTACTGCATGTTTGGCAGTTTGTACTTAAGCACTTGTTGCTGCAATAACAACCAAAAAACTCCAGATTTATGTTATCAACAATTTATTATAGATATCGTGTGTTACTCTTGTCCACATACAAAATCAGTTACTGGCAGAAAGATTATGAGCTTTTATAATAAAAAAAAAAGTAATTTGTGTTGGACAAATCAGTGTTATGGTGTGTTTGATTGTCACTTTGTTGCTATTAATATTGTTATAATGTAGTAATTTTAATCTTCATAATCCAGGAAAGGAGGGAGTTGTAAGAAAGAAAGATTATGGACTCCTCAATGAGTGGCAGAGGTTATGCAGCAGATTTATTAAGACTGTTCTGAGAAGCAGTGAATCAAATCATTGCCACAACATAATGATAATTAATTTCCAGTTAGTAAAAATGTATTTAAGCACAAGAGTCCTCCAGAGAACGGTTCCGGTTAGATACAAATGGGCAATCTCAAAGTTCACATTTTGGATGATGAAGCACGTATTAAACTAAACTTAAGATTAAATGTCCCAAACAATGCAGACATATTGTGTTAGTTCACGTTTTCTGGTTTAAATTCCTGTTTGATGCTTATGAGCGGAAACGTCCGTAACTCGGTAAACTGGTGTAATCTAAAGATTAGTGCGCCTATCTTTCTTGTTTGGTTGTTTTAGACAAGTACCAATGTATCAGTGCTGACGGTTATGATTTTGCGGCATGGTTTTATTGCCACAACGGCACAGAAAGCCCTCAACGATTTGTGATATAGCCTAATCTGTCACTATCCAGCAGCTGAAGTAAAGTTTCTGCGAGCTATGTTTTATCTTAAGTGTCTGCAGCGTTGTGACAGTGGGGATTGTTGCCCCTTAAGGCCAGCTATACCAGACCAATAAAATATCACTTCTGGCATCTGCGCTCAAATCTATTGTACGGACCCAATTACAACGAGACTAGAGGTGACAAAAGAAATGGAGAGGAAAAAAAGAAAGGGTATTTTAATAATTACAAAGAACAAGGGAAAAAAAAACAATTGACAAGAAAAAACAGGGAAAAAGAAAGACAGAAGGCGAGGGATGAGCTGTTTATGAGCTGTCCAAGGTCAGCTGTGGCTGGTAGACACTCGTTAATCTGTCATTACTCTCATCAGACCTCTGGCATCACCGCATTGACACTGCGCGAGTGTGTGTGCGTTTGTGTGAGCAGCGGGTCTGATTGGGATTCTGGTCACTGGCTGGGGAAAAGCTGAGTCACCATGGTGACCTGGAACCATGAAGGAGAGCAGAGGGGGCTTAGAAAGAAGATGAAGAGATGACAGGATGAATGAAGTTAAAGGCGAAGGAAGGCGGGAGAGGAGTGTGCAGAGTAATGAAATAGGAACTCCCTCGGCGTTAAGGCGGTTATCTTCTGTTCGGAATGTTCTGTGAGCAAGTTATACAAAAGGTAGAGTCTTGTTATGAAGAAAATAGTGAAGAGGCCCTCTATTTGGTGTTCTTTGAGGGCTTCTTTTTTTTACCTTCATTCATCCCTCTTCTCACAACTTCAGCTGAATGCACCGTTAGAATGCTTCTTCCCACCCTGTAGGGCACCCAAAACAGGCAGGTGAGTCCGAAATATGCAAGGAGACACTTCACACAACAAAGGACAGTTTTGACCAGAACTTCTCAAACCTGTTCACACCACAGACCCCTTAACTAACATAAATTGGACCACATGGCGCCCCATTTGATAAGAAGCTTTTAGATGTTTTATTACAATAAGACAATACCTACTTACTAATTCTTGAGGAATTTCCACTTGAATCGAAACCGGGCCTAATGAATATCAGTTCTATATTATAAGCAAATACTTTTTGTTTGTGTTCCAATATCTTTTATTACAGAAAGAGTATAATGCAATGACCAATATTACGACTATTTGTGTGCATGTGTGTGTACACAGTAACTGAGCATTCCTTTTAATTCACTGCATATTTTACTCTGTATCACCAGGCGTTTGACAATAAAGCTCCTTGATTCCTTTAAATGATTTTGAACAGCATGGAACATAATGCAGGAATGGCGTCATATTGGCAACATAAAAACTATCCGACCAGCGTGATGCCAAAATAAAGAACAATAGGCATTATCGTTTCACAGCAGGAGACAGAAGCTCTAAAAGGTGGCTTCCTAAATTGCCTTTTAGCACACAGTTACGCATATTACCGAGCCTGTGCTGAGACGGCTGCGGCGAGCGTGAAACAAAAACATTTGGATGATGATATCCCTGCATCTAGATTCCTCCGGTATCCTCTTTTCGCTCGCAAGTTTAGTTTTCTCACTCCGGCCCGATCCTGACAACACCGTCTAATAGCGATTCTGCCCCACCGGACTCCCGCAGGACTCACTCAGATGTCAGGCTGTCAGCGGGGCAAAAGCCACTCTGACACCGGCTGCATGGAAAAAAAACAGAACAATGTCGCATTTCTCAAGGAGGGTTTATTACTCTGCAGAGCTGCCATGAGCACAAAATAATGAACTTATATCAAAATACAGTAACATTACTGTAATGACACACAACCATGCTTTGACTGGTTGCATGCTGCTAGCAGCTTGAAAGCTGTTTTTTCCCTTCATATCTAACAGTCATGGAGGACACCTGAGCGCACGTGCACACACACACTTGTGGACCCCTGAAAAGCAACGCACCACCGCTGGCATTGACATGCCAGTCACTGGCTGTAATTGATTTTCCTTTAAGGTGTAAAAAAGGTTTCAAACCCCGGTATTGATGTAATCTCCATCTTACAAAAGGAGCGAGTGTGTGACTGTGCATCTGTTTAAGAGACATACGCAGAAAGCGAGCGAGCGGGTGCATGTGCGTGCGAGCTTGCGCGCGTGCATGCAAGAGAAAGAAAGACCGACAGATATTTTGAACACATACAGAGATGTGGACAGTTTGGGCTGTGTCTGCAGAATAATGGGAGCTGATGGGAATCAATTGGTAAATTACATGCTGCACTGACTACCAATCTATAAAGTGGCTGTTCTTACACAGTTGAAAAGAAGAAAGGTGCACAAACTGTATCCGTGTGTGTGTGTGTGTGTGCGTGCGTGCGTGAAAAAGACCTGATATATTCTATACACACATACTGATGTGAACAATCTTGAGTGTGCAATCTCACACACACACACACACACAGGGACGGATTGCAGGGACAAATTAGGATCTGTGTATTGCACTGTCAGCAACACTAAATTAGAAGACAACCAGACCTACTTCGCATTGAAATATGATACCTGGATTGGAAGTATGTTTACTACATTTATCTATGTTGTTCATCATCACAGTCATTTAGTTTGGACTTGTTTTATAGTCCCCCCATGATTGCTTACAGGCTAAAAAAAAAGAAAAGCACTTTTGTGCAACCTGACACTACAGTATCAAAATCTCTGCCTAGTGGGGGCCTTGTATCACGGTTTAAGGGTCATGGTTCTGTACGGTTCTTATTTGTTTCTTTTAGAATACACTTTATATCCATTTAGCTTAAACATCCACAATAACAGGATACAACATTTAAAAGGCCAGGAGATTGTACAAAGTATAACAATCTAATGTAATGTAAAATCTTAATATAATGTCAATCATATACAAATTGAATTTGATATGACATTATTTAATGGTTGACATTATTGGAACCATCTCTGAAAACAAGGTGATATTTTGATGCAGCAAGAATGGGGACATTGATGATTTCAACATGTTTTTTCTTTATTTTGACAAAAAAAAAAAGGAGTATGTATTGTCATTTAGTGACATCTAGACTAAATGATGTGCCTTTTTTCCCAGTTGAAATGAGTGCAGTATTTCAGAACGCACGGCTGGATTTATGAAAACAAAATGAAAACTTATTAAAAACAAAAAACATACTGGCGATCCATATAAAATGCAGCATAAAGATCAAACACACTGCACTATTTAAACACTCATTTGTTCACTTAATTTTCATATTCTTCTGCAAGAAAATGAGTTTGTCCACATTTTGTGCCAAGAGACGAGACCTACTTGCAGTGACAATGTTTTTTACATGCAAGCGTCAAAAGCGGAACTAACCTGCTGCAACGCTCTACAGTAGGCGTGTCCAATCCTGGTCCTGGAGGGCCGGTGTGGGTGCAGGTTTTTGTTCCAACCAAGCAGTTACACACCTGATTCTACTAATGAAGGTGCTTAGCAAGGGCTCCTGATTAGTCCATGGTCCTCCAGGACCAGGATTGGACACCCCTGCTACACGGGTAAGTTAGCGGGGGGCACCCAAACACTGTAGATTCACGAGCATGGCAGCGACCGAGGGAGCAAAAAATAAACTTAAAACTTGTTTTGAGCCATTTATTTATCATCTCTTATTTGCTTTTGATTAGGGAAGAGAAAAATCTAATAAAAAGGGAAATTGGATTTTTTGTAAAAAAAACAAAAAACCTGAGATTTTGTTTTTAGGCCGTATTGCACGTATACAATGTGCATGCCAGAAGCATTCAGTGCGCACAGGTTTTGGACTGTGACAAGCGAACTGAACGGTTCATTTTTTTTTCATGAACCGTGCCACCCCTACTGCCTAGATCTGCACAACTAGAAGCACAATCTAACTCTACACAGTCTTCTGCCAACTTAGGTCCTTGACATGGTGACATATCTTTGGCTCAAAATTGGTCATGGATGCATTAGATCGCCTGTAATTTTATTTACGGAAATCTAGCATTCACCACCCCTTGTCGAAATGTTCTGACAATTGTTTGGATAAGTTACAGTATATAAAGTATGTGAAGATGGCTAAAACTCTTGTTAAGAATGTTACAAAGTAACATTATGTATGTCTTCCTTTGGTTGAACCCGGTTTCATCAGTATCCACATTTTCACTCCAATAGCTTGGAGAATTTTTTTATTTCCCCCATCACAGCAGTGGAAGCTTTTTATGATTCCAGCCTTGTGTTGGGATAACCCTCATTCAAGCCACGAAAGAGGCTTGCAACCTGACTCTTGATAAAGGCTGTGCAAGGATGGATTCTCCATTCAAAAGGATTCTCCCATCGCTGTCTCACTGTGTTTATGTACTATATTTAGAATATATTCACTTTTGAGTTGCAGTGTGCAACCTGTGTGAATGCATGGATGTATCAACTGATTTTACAATGTGGAGAGAAATAAATGTCATTCATGTGCAGTAATGGTCTTGTATGGTCTGTTTGGTATATATTAATACATTTTACTCAGTATTAACAATAATAATATTTGAAAAATCAAACCCAGACTATGTTAATGACATCGTAGAAATGTTACAGTAAAAGTGATTGAGATTGAGCACAGCAGTGGGTAACTAGTTCAAACAGAATTAGATAGTAAGAACCATGTGTGTGCCATATGGTGACCTTTTTTTATATATATAAATTACTGTGTTCAATTTACACCTGTTAAATTTTTGCCGCTCGTGTGTAGTGTTTTGATAATACAAGCCCCGTTTCCAAAACCGTGCTAAATCAATTATAAACTGAAAAAAATTGTTCCTTAAGCATATCTTTTCCATTTTAGGTGCTCCTAAAACATTCTTTTTGCTTTTTTCATGTCTTATAACTTGGTAATGACAACTGAAAAATGATTCAAAACGATAACCAGAGGCAATTATTTTTTTCCTTCTCAAATTGTTAGGCTTTTTATGAAAGTAAGATGTCACCACAGCTTGACAAGGGGTGGCAAATACTAAATTTCCTCAAATATAATTACAGGTGATGTAACCCATGAGCTTTGATTATGCGTTATGTATTTTTCATTCATCTTGAAAGCATAATGTTATATTTGACATTCTAAAGTACAGTTTACACCAATACCACCAGTTATTAGAGGCTGAATTGAAATAAAAAATTCCTTTCATCAATTGTTTGGATATGTACAGAAGGCCACGGCAAACATAATACCACATAATAACTTGTATACTTTCCAATCGCCAGTGGTGTTTTTGCACTTTAGAAGGTTTGACATTTAATTATCATTTAAATGCATGAAGCCTTCTGATAACCACTGGGGATTTGGTCATGAAATAATTATGAAGTAATGAAAAAATTATTATTGCTCCTCTCATAAACAACGACCAACTGAATCAAACATTATCTTAAAAGTCTAGAATCCGGAATAAAATAGTCATTATCAATAACTGTCAACATTCCTGGAAGATTGTGGTTGTCTAATTAATAAAATATGTGATAACAGTGGATGATAACAAGGCACCCATTGTATGATACAAAGTGGTGCAGCTCAAGATGGTGCGAGTGTGTGTGGCTGGCAGTCTGCTGCTCCTGTTTTGTGTTTGCATTGGTTCTAACCGTCAGCACTATACAGATCGAATCTCTGCTGGTGTATTATCGCCTTTCTCTTTCGATGATCAGACAGAATGTCCTAAATCCATTTGATGACAGTAAACAAAGCACTTTGCCTTTCGAAACGTCGGCTAGCTCGCTCTTCATCCATCTCCTGGCCAGGACATGGATTACTACCCGCCTTGGGTGGTGTCCCGGTGCTTCCTGGACCCTATCGACACCTGCCTGGTACCTGTAGCCAGCGGGGTCCAGCTGTCCTAGTGCGGGGTCAACCACCGGCTCCTGAAGGTGCTGCCATGGGGCTCCCTGATCCACCAGACCTCATGCTCCAGCTGCCACCAGGATTGGCCTGGTGAACGCCAGATCCCTGGCAAACAAAACTTTCATCCTGATGGATTTCTTCAGCTCCCAATGGAACAGGACTTCCTCTGTGTGACAGAGACGCATTGGTACCAGTGAGTACAGCCCTGTTGTTGAACTGCTGCCTGCCGACTGTTCCTATTTTAAGTCCTTGCGGATTACAAAAATGTTTTTAAATGAAACCAGTGCATCGTCCCATCCCAATCCTCCAGCTTCAAGGTGATGTTATTTGCTGTGCGCTGACATCTACCTATCCCACAAATATAATAAGGACTTTGCGAATGACTTTACTGGGCTACTGGCTGAAATTATGCCCAAGTATGACAGTGCCCTACTCGTATGAGTTTTTAATATTCACATAGGTTGTCCTGAAAAGTCATTGGTGAAAGACTTTTTAAGCATACTGACTCTTAATTTGGTGCAGTGTGTGTCTGGCCAAGAACGTGGACAAATTTTAGACCTCATCCCCTCTCAAGTTATGCATATAGACCATATGTGTAACTTGGAAATCTGTACTAATGTGAATGCTGCTCATATTATATATTGTTAAATGTTTTGTTTTCCTGTGTTAAATCTGACACCCCTGTTCAAAAATATTGGGTTTTTCCACTCTCCACCTGCACAGGCTCTGTTAACACTGAGGAGCTCAGCTCTTGGTTCGCTACCTCCTGTCGAGCCGTACCGGACTCTGTGGCTCTAATAAAAACAGAAGCCCAAAGCTAAATCTGAGCCCTGGTTTAATGAGGAGACTCACGCAGCTAGGTGGGAATGCTGCAAGGCCAAGAGAAGGTGAAAGAAGGACAGGCTGCAGGTTTCTTTCCAAATCTTAAAAGACTGCTGCCAGGCCAGAACATCGTTAAAAGAGACTAAAAGACAATATCTGGCAAATATGGTTGATTCCAATCATCACAGCGTGAGTGATTTTCAGAATGAATGACACTGTTCTACATGCTCCCCACAGCCTGTCAGCATGGAGACATTTATTGAAATGAGTATAGAATAGAAATGAGTAAAGAATAGCTTCCTACACTTTTTTTATTGAGAAGGTGGCTTTTGATAGGCTCATCTTAGTTCCTGCATTGGACCCCCTCTCTCTGCTGCTTGTTCTATTGACCTGTGGCCCACATTTAGCCATCAGGCTCTCTCTGTGATCCCATCTCTATGCATGTCTTTAAAGAGGTGTTTCCTTGTATCGGGTAGAAAGTGCTAGAGATTATAAAGAAGTCTGTATTCTGCTCTTGTCCCCCTAACTTAAACTTGCTGCAGGTTTAATTATGTGCTGGCAAATGTAGGCCCATCTCGACACTTACTTTTATCTAAAATATTTTGGAGAAAGTTGTTCACAGTTGCCTTTCTAGGTGAGCACAATGTCTTGGAGGTCTTGGCTTGGTCTGGCTTTAACACAGCATAGGACTGAGTCAAGTCTTTAATGACAACCTCCGGGCTAATGACTCTGGTGACCATGTCATCTTTGTTCTGTTGGACCTATGTAACTACAGCCTTTGACACTGTGGACCACAACATTTTAGTGACATGGTTAGACCAACTTAGTAGGTGTCAGTGGTACTGCTCTAGATTGGTTTAAAGCATATGCGTCTGACAGGAGCATGAGTGTAAGCCTTAGAAATTTTGAGTCTAGTGCTGTCCCCACTACTGTATGGGGTTCCACAGGGATCCATTTTAGGGCCCCTGCTCTTCTCCCTGAGAAGGCATAGAATTTTTTTCATTGTTTCACTGACGACAACCATATATATATATATATATGTGCTGCTAAAAAGGAAAAATGTGCTGCTAAAAAGGAAAAATGCCTTCTCTCTCACACCGCTTCAATCATGTCTCAAAGACATCAAAGCCTTTTTGGCCTTGAATTTTTTAAAGTTTAATGAGAATAAGATAGAAGTGATGGTGTTGACAGGCTACGTAAAGACAAGAGTAACAAAGTTTTGGGTTTTAAGATGGACAGCGATTTTAAATCGGATCTGCAAATTTGTGCTTCCGTAAAGACCATCTTTTTTCAGATTAAGTGGCTGACAAAGGTGAAGCCTTTTCTTGCACATCAGCACTTTGAGTCAGTAATCCACACCTTCAAAATAAAGTGCATGGCAGTAATTCAATCAAGATGTTATGGAGACAGCCAGTCTCCAATCCTTCCAGTTGGTGCAAAATGCAGCCGCTCGTCTGCTAACTGTATGAGAGGTCTGTTTTAAGATAATTGTATTTGTTTTTAAATCGTAATTGCGCAACTGTATTTCTCTGAGTTCTTTCAGCCCTGCACTCCAGCTCGGTCACTGCTCCTAAATTGTGGAATGAGCTGGGCTACCTTTGCACATCAGACAAGCCTCCTCACCCATTTTTACAACTCGTCTTAAAACCCCTTGGCTTTTAACCCCACATGAGATTAGACTCTGCTCTGTTTTTTGGGTTTGAATTATTTAGTTCATTTATTGTTTTTATTTATTGTCTTATTTGTTATTGTTTCATGGCTTACTTTTATTTGCTGTTTGTTATCAATTGCTCTTATATATTCAATACATTTGCTTTTTTATATTATTGTTTTTAATTGTTTGACTGTTATGTACAGCACTTTGTGGCAGCTGTGGTTGTTTTTTAAGGCACTCGATAAATAAAGTTGAGTTTAAAAATCATTTGTTGTGCAGGCACTTAGTGCTGTCAAATACAATTTATATACAAACAAATAGCCTTGCTGTCTCATCAACAGTTTATTGTTTATCACTACCACAATTAAATAATCATTGCCTGGTGCTGGTAGATAACCCACTCTCCTTCCCTCAACTCATATCTGTATCTTTCCTGTGTCTCATCTCAAGCAATGCATTACTTTTGAGAGAGTATGACTAGAATGTAAAAAAAACAAACAAAAAAAATGTTAAATGGGACTCATAATGGTTCTGTCTAATATCCATAATCCCAAATGATATCCCACATTATACAAATCTGGTCTCTAAAAAACAAAGGTACAATTAAAGAGACTAAAGAAAACATTATTCTTTATTAGAAACACATATTTCTTAAATGTGGCCTTGGCAAACCTAAGATGGCGCATCTGTTCTCCAGGGATGTCAGGTTTGGCTAAACATATTAAAGACATTAATCCAAAAGCATTGTAATGCATTTCAAAGTACAATGTTGTACATGGAGACTTCAGTTTAGTTCAGGACATACAGAAAATAATCAATAACTCACTAAAAGCACTTGCCATCTTTAACACCATCAGTGCTGCCTCTCCTGTAACAACCCCTGGCCACTCTGCCCCACTCACTGGACAGCCACAACCAGAGCAATACAATCCTTGCTGGATAATTACAAAGCAGTCCCTAACAGTTTGGATGAAATAATTAGAATGGAGGAAACATAGAAGCACAGAAGCTGTGGTGACTCCTAATGGGTGCTGTTTGAAGAACAACATGCAGCTACAGACAACTAGAATGTGGCAATTCTTATGTAATAATCACATTTATGAACTCTTTAATGCATATTTTGAATGAATATACACAGTCACATTGTATTATATGTGGGTATTAGAAGAAGTATTAGACAAGACAAAAATGGAAGAGATGCCCTTATGACTTCTCTCATGCCAAGGTAACACCACCTTCCCCACACAGCAGCCACAGCAGCCAGACCTTTGCCCTTTTGATCAGGCTGCAGTTACACAATCAATATCACAAGTGAACAAAGGAGAGGTAGATGCGACTTCTACATAAGAACTGAAAAGCGATTGTTTTTGATTTGCAAATTTTTAAATCCACTAAATTGCAGTTTGTTCTTTAGTTTTATGAATACTACTAGTGTGACTGACACAGCTTTATAAAAGTGCAAAGGGAACAAAATTGCCATACCAGATATGACTTATCCAAACACCGCTTTTTCTAACATTGCGACCTATTTATTTGTTACATAATCCTCTCAGCTCATTACTCATTCTCCTTGGGGATGAGCAAATTAAATCATTAATTAATCATTAATTATTATTAAAAATTCTCAACATTGCCGAAGTCCTAACGGCAACCACAAAAATCAACTGGCAAGGCGTAGGCCCAACGGCGATAATACATGTCAGTGACGAATGTGGAGCATGAGTGATGAAACAGCTCTAGTTTTTTCACAGGATTATTATCGGTTGGCACACTAGAAGTTTATTGTAACAGCTGCCAGCTCGATGAGTTGGCAAAGCACAACAGCTGGGACAAGAACTTCTACAGCTGCCACACACACACGCACAAACACACACAGTGTCAATGCTGGACGCGATTAAACTGCAGCTATAAAAGTCCTGTGAGCACCAATAATGCTGAGAATATTTTAAAACTCATGCTGAACCTGAACACTAAAGTGAGAAAATCCACACAAATCAGGCCAATTCGGGTTTGTTTGGACACTGCAGCTTTTAATGGCAGCCATCTTGGCTCCACAATCCTACCCTATGGCTGTCACTGAGTAATTTGAGCTTCACTATGGAGAGATTTAAGGAATGCATTGCACACCAGTGAACAGAGGTCAGCGGTAGAGAGAAGACACCTTGATGGGTCCACCTGAAACAGAGCAGGGCCAAACAAACAATTCCAACCACACGTCTGACCTCCCCCTGCCTCGACTAGTCCAGTGAGTCAGTTGATGGTTCTGAGAGTCACTTATCAAAGTCAGATTGTGTTTAGAGCACAGCAACACAGAGTTAAAGAGAAGTTTGATCGGTTCTCTTGTGGCATCTCGTTCCAGTTAAAGAAGCAGTGGGCAGAGCTTGTTTCAGCCAAACGCTGCCGTTTGTTTCCAACAGAATTTGATTCATGAGCCCTCTCCCTGCCTTCCCTCAATATTAACATTGATAGAAAGCATAGCTTTACCTGTCCAACAGAAATGCTGTTACTGTACAAGAGCAATTCATTCGCACTTGGAGTGATCAGAGTAATTTTCCACTCGGAGTAATCTGCCAAATAGATGTTGATTATATGCAGCAGCTCAGCCTTTTGATGGACAACTAGGCTGACCATTCAGGTGGATCGATTCTGGTTTGGCGGTTGATGGGTAGGTATATGGGCCAGTCGATCCTACTGGTTGGAAGGTTTGATTGGTTGGGAGTAAATTTGCTTCTGTACTCCTGATCTTTTTTTTTTAAACATCTTCATTTATGGTTTACCATCAATATACAATGACAAATGCAAATATTACAAGTACATAGAAAGCTCACAGCCTACCCCTACCCCCCTTAAAACAGTGTGTAATCTTAATATTTTCATTGGTTAGTCCAATCCAACCAAAACAACTCCAAGAAAATGTATTACATACCATGGTACTGATCTGCTATTGGTTCTTGGCACCTGAACACAGTAGTGTTAATAACTAACAATATAGTTTAGTGAATGATAGGCAGACCCTTTTAATGTAAGACAGTGTTTTCTATGGAGCTTCGAAGCTGAAGTTGCAAATAGAGGAAGGCTGCTTTTGTGCTCCAGACAGCTTTTATTTATATATCTAAGAAACACACCTGCATACTACACAGTTTGACAAGGGCGAACACCCTCCCTGGTTTCAGCAGACAATGAATAATAGTCTGTCATATAAATAATAACAGTCCCTGTGATAGGAGACGTATGCCGCAGGTAGGATGTGTGCTTTGAGGATGCTATCACTGCGACATCAGTAGGTGTGTAATGAATATTACAGCCAATTGTAGTTTTGATGTTAAACCTTTTTCTTTTTTTTACATGCAGTGTATTGTTCACCCTCAATGGTGGTGAATTTGATTTGAAACGCACACACACACACACACACACACACACACACATATATATATATATATATATATATATATATATATATATATATATATATATATATATATATAGTTAAGGATATCCAAACTTCAAATAAAAGCCAGGAAATATATACAAAATGGGACTTTTACCCGACAAGCGTACATCAGTGAAAAAGCTTTGTGTTTTGCACTCACGGCAAATGTTTGGATAGTGGGTGACAGCAACATCCAGTTTGGAGGCTGGAGCACAGCAGGCACCATGTAGATCAACCTTAGTGCCAACCTCCGTGTGAAGGAGCATCCATCAGCATCCACGGTTTCAAGAAGGCGGCAGCTGCTGACGATTTGTCTTAGTAAAAAGAGATGTCTCACTTTTTCATGTTTTTTTAATGTATCTACTTTATAATCTACTTCTAATTCATTAGATACAGCACATGTTATAATAAGCTTTGTTATCGTGCATACCCAGCACTGTGTTCAATTTTAAAAAAGTCAAATCCGATGAACGTATTGTGTGCTATGGAAGTCACTGAATGCTGACCACTGTGGTGATGCATGTTGTCATCTCTGGTTTGTGCCGTGATCTGTCTGCCTGCCTGTCAGCTCAGTCTCTGCGTGGTGGTCGGGGAACACAACCTGGAACACCTGAGGGCCTACAGCGCTTCCAGGTTATTTAAGCCTGGCTGCAGGAGGCAGCAGCTCGCTCTCTGCCACACTGCCGGGGCAGTGTGGCAGAGAGCGACACTGCCCCGGCAGCTCTTACTCGTTTTTTTCTACAGGCACCATTTGACTCATTAGATATGAATCTATGTTTGAGGCCAGTGAGTGACGTATTGGAAAAAAAAAATAATACTGGTACAATACCTTAAGGCACTACACCTTATAGTCATTTTTTCCACTATGTTAATTGCTGCTTACTCTCACCCACATACACACAGATACAGCCCCGTTGCCAGTGTCAATCAAACTATCATCAAACATGCATCAGGAGCCTTGTAGGCACCTGTGAGGTGCCTGTAAGGGAGAGCAAAGCTCTTAAAGTGTGTGTATGTGTGTGAGAGACATTGCATATTTAAATGAGAACTTGCAAGAGCACTTGCCCTGTTCGTGCCAAAAAAAAAAAACTGTGTATGGGTGTGTTGCCTCGGTGCACATGTTAAAAGATCTGTGCGCTAAACAGTTGTAGACTGAGCCTCCGATCTGCCAGTCTCATATCCATATTCAAAGGAAATCTAACCTACATTCTACTTTTGTAAATACTCTCAGCCCCCATAGTGACTAGAGGATTGCTGTACTGCAGTGAATTTTTTTTCCCCAAACTGAAGTCAGTCTAGGGAGTTCCTATGGTACAAAATACAATCCTTTATACATGGAGGTAAAAAAAAAATAATATATAACAAATGTTTCCTTCCAGATTTTGAGGGAACAGTAGAGGGATAACTGATGTTGAAAATGTAACGTTGATTTTAAACTGTATGTAGTCCCAATAACACAACCATATGCACACCATACGCACACACACATCTTAAATTCCTACATTTTCTTAAGACTGTTAATTAAGGCTTCAGTAGAAATTTTGTACTGGGACCTTTTCACTCAATAATGTTCACATACTACAAGTGCAGCGGGCACTTAGTGCTGCACCTTTGAGACAGAGGAAGAAATGTAATTTCTGATGTTAAATTTGGATATTATAACAATGACAAGCTTGCCAGAGAGCAACTATGAGATCATTTCCCCAGAAAGAGGGAACGTTAAGTACCTTAGCACATAATAAAATGACGGTATAGTCAATATAACAAAAGTATTCCACAAAATACTATACCAATAAAAGACAAACAACTTGCGATTTTCAGTGTGTGGGTTGCCGTTGGTGATTTTTAAAAATGAGAACATGCACTTAACAGAATGGGAGAGAATGCCAACAGGCTACATCTGGTGAGCCAGACGAATACTGTATGATCCGGTTACAGAGGCCCAGTGTTGGTCATTCAGAAAAACTGTCATATAAATGGATAAAAGCCACATGATTTGTTGCTGTATTTCAGTTGACCTCTGCAAAAAATAACAACTAACATTTGCTGAGTTGTGTGAACCTGCCTGCTATGTCCTTACGAGCACCATTATCTCCAGGAGATTGCCCTCTCAAGTCTAATTATTTCTCATAGTATCTTTCAGACTATCAGGTTCATGGTGCATCAAGTGGACCATTTTGACCCAGCAGGGTCCGTCCCTTCAGCCTGTGTTAATAAACACTCATTTGTGAACTGCTGAGCAGGCTGCTTCAAGGCAGCTGTCCCTTCAGTCACTGCTTTTCAAAACATATGACAAGGACAGAAACCATTACTTGTAATACTGTCAACCAGGTGTAGCTACAAATTACCGGAGAATGACACCCTCTCGCTGATCGCGATTCAGGGAAGAAGGCGCAGACACACAGCTGGGATGTCGATAAGTTTGCTGCAAGCACAGAAAGGGTCATTAGCAGTTGTGCTGAAAAGCCATGACTTCGCCGTTTGAGCCGTGGTCAACGTTTTTAGGTTTCAGCCATCAGCTAGGCGAACAGAGTAACAGATGACTTACCGGTTCTGCAGGCAACCGGTGAGCTTGTTAACTAGCAGCCATGTGGCTTGTTCTTGTTACTTTCCTCCAGACAAGTTCAAGTAGGTGGAAAGAAAAGTATACTGGCACAATCTTGATCCTCATTTTGATTTTAAAAAGTCATAACTGAACTATGAATTTTAAGTATCAAAATCAAAATTGTGACAAAACATCTGAACTATCTTCTTCAATCTATTTTAGATAGAAAATTGTAATTTCAGGCAAAAGGATCTTGAGGTCGTCAAAGCTGCGATTGTTTTGCGGTTTTCCTAACCCAGGTTTTGTTTTCGGTAACCATTTTACACATGTATGACGCCAACTTGACCTTGAACTTGCTACTTTAAATTAAAAGATTTTTTAGCTCTAAGTTAAGACATAGACATTGCTTGTTTTTTCAGTTATAACTGCCTTTGCTCAAACATTTGATGTAGCCTGTGTATAGCATGTTAATAAATGGAACTACATTTGAACTCAGTTCTTGACTTCAGATATAATTTCTGCATTAGAGTTATAGCATTTGTTGCTTTAATGGTATGATGTATGTTTCTGTGATGCTTGTAAATGTAGTTGTGCACTGAAACTCGATTTGAAGAAAATCGTGAATGAAATTGTAAGTATCTGCCAGAGAAATCAATTTTTTTCTTAAAATCATTCAGCCCTAGTTCCTGGGAGTTTATATACCATCCAATGTAATGGAAATGTTTCCTGTTATTATATGGCATGGGATATTATTAGGTGCTTAGGAATTCCTCACTAAGAGCCGGGGCTCTGTGTGCTCATAGGAAAGGCTATTAATGCTTTAAGACGACATTAAGATTGCATCCAAAAGACAAACAAAGTACATATTTAATTTATTGGAAGGCTGCAGTAAAAATAAGGCTTTAAGCCCCAATTTAAAGCGCATTCCACAGTTTGAAAGCATCAGAACTAAAAGCCGTTTCACCTTCCGATCCTTGCTACATGAGTTAAGCTGTTCTAGATGATGTGAGGGTCTGGATGCTTTGCAATGTGGAAGTAAATCAGAAATGTATTTAGGCCCGAGACCATTAAGTGCTATATAGAATAGTAATAGAACTTTCAAATCTATCCTTTGACACACAGGAAGCCAATGTAGTGATTTAAGAACATTGCAATGTTCCATTGTGGACATCGCCCGACCCTTATCTCCACATTTCTTTCAGCAGAGGGATTTATATTGAGGGCTGTGGAAGATTCTGAGGTGTACTTAAAAACTGGAAAAACAACACTTGAGTTAAGATTATTTATATACAAGTCATCGTGTTTTAAGGGCACACATGCGGTAGAGGAAGGACAAATGGGGGAAATCAATAAAAATTGCAAAATGTGGTTTGGATGTGGACAAGACAAATTGCCTCGGAGTACTGTGTCTCAGCCTTTATCACCATTTTATCTCTTGAAGAACCTTATTGCAAAGTTGCTGTACTTTACTTTCTTGATGTTCTTCACATCTCTGTTTCGCATGCTAAATAAAAGCAGAAATCAGCCCTGCAAACCCTGCCAGTTGTGCTTTCAGTCACTTTTGGCATTCATTATTCATGTATTGTTATCCATTGCACTCTTGGGTGGCAGATGTCAAAAATGACCCTGGACTGTCCTGAGTGGTGCAATTTTAATTTAAAGACATCCACATTGACAGCACCAATGAGTGAGATGACCACAGCCAAACCAGGCTTTAAAATGTTTGTGGGTGACGGGGTGACATGTCAGAGATGTTTCGCTGCTTTTATGACACCTCTATAGTACTCCTGCTGCTGCTGTCAGAGAATGAATCTGAACTTCAGTATTTCTTTCATGCTGGGATTACAGAGAGAGGCTGTCCAAATCCTATCCAAAGGCTCCCTGCTCCAGCTATAACAATATTAGACTGGCAATCCACTGTCAATGGATATAATACACTATTTGAATACGATCCCTTTGGTTAACTCTGGCCCAATTAACATGTTTTTTTTTAATTATATACATAGTGTATTTCAATGGGGTTCCATCCAAATGTATCAGAATTTTAGAGTGGATTTTGTGAACTGCGCAAAAGGAAATGCAAAATTGATGCCTGCTTCAATCTTTTGCGATTATTGGGAGAGGGGAGTATGCTATGGGATTATGTCATAAGTTGGCACTCAGTTGACACCAAACAGCTTATTATAGATAATTTACTGGTGAACCTTTCGGCCCTGGGGAGAACGTTAGCCTCAATTTTGTCAGCGTTTACAGCCTACAAGTCCATGCTCAAGAGAAGGAAAAGAAGATTTTTAATGTTACTAGTGCTGTCGGAGTTTGCTGGAGGGAGATCTCCATTTCTTTGGGAGCATCGCCGAGTGAAAGATTTTTCAAAACCTGTAGCGAAATAGCCAAAAGACACATTTTCCTTTTATTGATACACTGACAAATCCACCCCCCTCTAAGTGTAAAAACCTTTATTTGAATTGTCAGCTTTTTTTATTGAATTTTTGGCATTTCCATCCAAGTATCCAGATTTTTTTGACTGGAGTGGCCCAAATGGGGCATAGTGTAAAAGCACACGCACACATGCATGTACTGTTTTTATCCCCATCGCCCATATCTATTTTAATTACCCAACATAGCCATTATTGTACTTTGATGTGTTTAAAAAGTTTAATTTAAAAGAAATAAACCTATCACAACAATACAGTTGTACAACAGTACTTTCTCAATTAACCACTCTCTACCTGTCTCTGGCCTTATGAACCAATTCATTTTCATAAAGACTTTCATTTTGCTATTTAGGATTTATTAGGTAGCATTTGTGATAAACGTACATTTTCTTCGGAACATAGGATAATAAAGATAGTTATAATATCCTTCTCACCACGGGGTAGCAAACATGGAAAGATGTAAAATTAGATGGAGTCTGGAGGTCCTCCCTGAGAAAAGAAATCTAATTTAAAACAAATTGCCTGGATTTCTACACCAACTGACCTCTTGAATTCTACCAAGAAACAGCCACGTGCAGTCGTCTAGATTAGTTCGGCTGTGGGCTTTGACGATAACAATACGGCAGTTATGTGATGTAACTACGGGGCTGAGCTAATTAGCACATCACCTTAGTGAAAGTTAGAGTGCTGGTGTGTGATAGGAAATATAAACATAATCATTTGATGCTTCTTGAAAAAAATATTTTCAGTTTCACCTCTGAATTTGCCAGAAAGCCCTTGGATATGGAAGACGGTGATAATGAACATTATCTCTATATTTCATATCACACATACGCACTCCTGTAACTTTCACCAGAATTAAAAAAAAAATAAAAAATTGTTATTTGAGGGCTGGCCAATCAGATTTACCATCCTCTAGAAGCACCCTCATGCAGCATGTAATGTAGAATATTAACTGTGAGCAGGGTTAGTGTCTCTCATGCCTGTAAGACACAGCAGCCCAATGAACGGAAAACACATGGAATGAGCACACTCCCTAAGTAATTTGAAACTCTGGTCATGTGCAGATCACAACATATACACACTATTGTTTAAAACCATGTGCATACACTAGTACACACTTCCTTTAACATGTCCATGCCATGAGAAGGAAGTGAAGGGAGAACCTGACGGAGGAACAGTGAACGATGGTCACAGGGAGAGAATACGGAGACAAATTACAAAGAAATGGAGACGGCGAGTGACGAGAAGATGAAGAGAAACCAAGTGGAGAAAAATTTGTGAGAGAGAGCAAAAGGGAGTGAGCAGAGTGAGACGTGGATAGAGATAGAGCGGAGCATCCATCCATCATGCTGTGCTGCCTCTGTCAGACACAAGTACTGTAACAGATGAGGAGAGATAGAGGAGAGAGCACACACTCTTCTTCAAACTATCTCCACTCGCTATCTGGGTTCACTTGTCAGGCTTGCTCCGTCACCCCAGACCAAGACAATTACAGATGAGAGGAGGAGAGATGCTGTTGCACAAACACATGGAGCCAAACGAAGCCCGACAGCTGGATATTTGACTGCATTCAATTGAAGGGAAGGAAATCAATTATGCATGTCCTGACACAAAACGACAACTGTACATTTGGGGTCCAAAGTTTGAAGTGAAATTTGGACTTTTGTTACAATGACCAGGATTAATTACCTCAAGGGGGAAATACTTTCCTGAATTCAGTGTGTTTATTTAAAAAAAAAAAATCACACTACAGGTTTCTTTCTGGTTTCTTTAGTCTCCTATAATAGCAAACTGATGATCTTTGGGTTGTAGGTTGGTGGTCTGCTTCAGCTTTTGGAAACCGTAATCAATACTCTACACTATTTTATGAACAACTAATCAATTAATCTTTTCAATAATCGATAGATTAATCGATTATCAGAATAGTTGTTAATGGCAGCCCTATTATAGAGTATCTGCAGAAGTCTTCAGCTATAGTCATTTTATTTATTATTATTGTTTTTTTTTGGGGGGGGGGGTAATTTGATTGATTTGAAAGTGGTGAAGGTGTCTGCTGTTGTTTGGAAACAATAAATCTTCATGTACCTAGTGATGGTAAACAGGCCTTTTCCAGGGTTGTTGCCGCCCTCACCCTCTAACATCTTATTAATAGAAAGTACCTGTGGGCCACTATGGTCATAAAATATGCTAATTTAATACTGCAATCATGATATTTAATTCAATATTTTATTCCCATGCCTAAATGTGAACAGACATGTCAGTGCTATAACAGCACATGTACAGTAGCTTTAGAAAAGGACTAATACCTCAGCCAGTCACAGACAATCAAATCAACTCTAATTCCAGGGCTTGAAGGGAGATCACCTCATGTGGCTGTACTAAGCAGCACCAAAGCCAATGCTGCAGCTGCAGAAAATTTTGCATGGAGTGCACTAGGGGTGGGGGATATCTATGTTTCCAGGTACATGTTTCCGCTGTTCAGAATTCCTGATTTTGAAATACACACAATTTAAAACATACTTATGACTATTCTATTCCATTTCTGCCAAGTCTGTTCTGGTAGATGGAGTTAAATCTTATACACTTTCAAAGCAGTTTGCTCCCCACACAACATCTGTAGCCATCCGAGACTGAAGCACCTGCACTGGATGGGAATATAGCAATTGCACATGCATTATTCTCACATATCTCAAACAGTAGAGCATAGTTGCGAACAGAAACACTAGAATTTATTTCTGAAATAGTTAAATGCAAACTGAATGAGAAATCCTTGTAGATGACCGCCATGTTAAGTATCATCATGATCACCCCCACCCCATATTAAATTCAGGAACTCGAGCTGAGCCCCTCATAAATGAGCCGAGTGCACAACATGACTGGTTAAAAAAGGCAATGAACATGTCACACCGTATTATATCACGAAGGGAAAAAAAAACAAAAAAAAAACAAAGTACTCCGCAGACAATAGACCTGCAAAAATTGTGTGTGAGACTTTGCAGAGGCTGATACACATGCACCTCCGCCAGCTATAAAAGCCAAGACAAGCTATCAATTCTTAAGGAACAAAGGGAAGCTTCTGCACGGCAGCACACTGCCACAGACGCAGTCAGGACCTAAAGGTGGGTCAAAGGATGATAAAAATAGATCCCTGTTTTACTCAACAAATGTGTGGTATCCATAGCTACTGGGGATAACTGCTACAACCCATGTACGCTGCTATACTGTACAGCAGATTGTTGCAGACTCTATAGATTCTAACAGTTTTCCTCAATTTAACAGCATAAAAAAAGCACAGCCCAGAATCAGCAAGATCCGTTGCTGTTGAGGCAGTCGCGCAATCGCCAGACCATACCTACTAAAAATAGTATGGCCTGGCTGGGTCAGTGGTTGTTCTACTGTTGAAGTACAAAAAAAAAAAAAAAAAACTGAAGAGGATAATAAAACGGTCAACCCCAGAGATGAAGTTTGGAAAACTTACAGGATACTCTGGTTTAACAGAGTAGTGTTCTATCCCCTGCCTGCTCAACACAGCACCATTCTAATAGCACAATAGTTGGCATTCAGCACCCCTCTCACCCGCTCCTTCTCTTCACCTCCTCCTCTCCTTCTCTTCTTTGCTCTCTTTCGGCAGCATCTCTCTCTTCCCCGTTGAAGTGGGATTGCACCAATGAACCGGCATCTGTTGCACACACACGCGCGCGCACACACACACAAACTGTCCAGACGTTTAAACCCCTACCTTAGTTGGCAGCATGAGAACATCACAGAGACATATTACGGATATTAAAAGTAAAACAGCATGTTGCCATATCACACCAGGAACTTCATGGAGAACTGCTCCCGCTTCATGCTTTATTTCCCCCCACTTTCTTTTCCCAAATGCAGAATTTGCTCATTATTGATCTGGCTTGTTGTATAAAGGTCAATACCCCCCCCTCCTCCCCAACCAGTCCTGCATTCCATTTCTTCCTTCTTACAACCTCCAGCCTTCCTCCTTTCTGCCTTCTCTTTCTTTCATCTTTGCTGCAACATCACTCCCTGTCTTTGTTTTGCGAACATCAGGCCCTGTACTGCAGAGACCCCTTGCAGCATTTTAATTAATCCGTTTGGAAATAAAAACAAATGTTCATATATCCATACATGGAAACGCCCATATCCGTTCACTGTGGGCACTAATATAAGCCTTGCTTGCACATGCAGACCTATACATCACTTCCCCACAGTGATGAAAGTGTATTTTCCTTCGTGCTCTGAAACTCATTGAGTTTCTCTGTGTGAGGTCTATTTCTGATCTGCCCTGTGTCTTTCTCTCCCATACAGATACATCAATCTCTTTCAGCTTACACTCCTCCACAATTTACACTTCTCTTCAGCTCCATTATTCAATCTGACATTGACAAAGAGAGAGAGGTATTTTACATGGTGCCAAAAAACATGGAGGGCTTTATTGTTCAAAGTAAGATCAAACAAAACCTGCTTGGATCAGATATTATACGGACTATTAAAGTCAGAGCCACACTAAAATGGACAGTTGCCATTCAGGTTATAATTATTTGAGCTGATATGACTAATGATGGTGCCAAAGTATAACTGGGCTAGATCTAAGTTCTAAATATCTTCACATGTTGTGTGTTACCTGTTAAAAACCCCTGATCTAAACCAACAGGAAGTGTTTCCACAGGCCATTACCCATTAGACAACCACCTCTGTTCAACTCAAGTTCCATCCAGGAAAGCACATTTCAAGCAGCCACCTGAGTGACAGGACAGCATTATATTGTACATATGAGGTTTTCAGCATGGTAGGGAGCCATATTCTCATACCTCCTGGCCTATACTTATCCCTCTGATGTGTTCTTTTTTTTTCCCCTGAAACCATCAGCCTAACCCTCAGTAAACCCGGGGGATCATGAAGTGCCACTTTCATGGCCTGTTTTCGTACTGGAAATCAGGGTCAACCGATTCTCTGCCCCTAAACTCCGCAGACTTTCCTGCGCTCACCTTAGATCGGGGTGCGTGCGAGAGTCTGCCGATACAGCCTGTTCTTTGCTTAATCCAAACCGACGTGTGAAGTTAAGGGGGCCGGACATGTGTGAGTGGGTTTTGTCCACCGCTACAACACAAACTGATTTCCAATGTTGCTGCCGTGTTAACATCATCATCAAAACTAAATTAGCTTGGTATTTTTTTTTCCCCTTCAGTTTTAGTCAACAGAGCAACATGACTTTACAGAGTGAATCGCAAATTTTCCATATATATATATATATATTCCCTTATATAAAACATCACATATGTAAATAGAAACTCCTGGCTGTGTATTCTGCTGTGGGAAACCTAAATGAAATTGCATGATACAGATCAGTGTTCCCCAGTAGACGCATGCATGCTCATCTAATCTGATTTTTTCTTCATTTTTTGGACCGCCTGTGTGATCCGTTTCCATGGCAGTATGGTAATATTCTGTTGATTCATCTAAAGTGGTATTCATGCGTGGGATATGAAGACGAATGACCGCCACATCTTCACCAAGAGCTCGATTAGGACAGAAGCCTCACAACCCAGAAGGCCTGACCCTCGCTGTGACAAACGTCCGTAGCCGACGACCACGTCGGCGACTAATTACACGCGAGCGTGGTTGAAATGCACATTTGCCGCGTTTGAACGTCGCAGCTCCACTTCCCACCCCCCCTTCTTCCTGGAAGTGTTTGCGTTTAACTGCAATTGTCACTGTGCTGAAACAAGAGTTGCGATCAAGGATAGGAGCTGCGCTACGGCATGAGCGTCTCTCGCTACAAAGTGAAAATCTTTCCAGATTCTGCCTCGCAAACACAGGGGACAAGAGAATACTGGAAAATACTGAATTTTCCTCCACGCTTGTGCTGAAAGGGGGCTTCAGCTAAGCCACAGGTATGCACGTGTGGAGGCAGGAAACAACGGTGGTGGTTGGGGGGGGGGGCAGAACCACTTCCTATGGGCGTGTGTTTACACGTGTTCCGAGGCGGATTAGAGCCGTGGCGAAACCCCATCAAAATGCAAATGGTGGCGGGTGGTTAGGGATGAGGACGTTTACCAGGTAAAGAGATGCCGATGAGCTGACACAGCAAACTCGGACGATGGCCGTGCGTGTGCATCCCTCACTCCGGCTTTTCGTGGTTCCCCCTCTTCTCTTCCCGTCTCCATGGTGCAGCGAAGACCATCACGCGGCAGTGGCGTGCAGTACAGCGCGGCGCTCTTAATAGTATTCTACACTTGGCCTCCGGCGCCTTTTTATCGTTACAGCTGTCTTTCTACCGGCGACAGTGGTTTGAAAGCCGGCCTCAAACACCTGCTCCCTCGCCGTTTGTCATTCCTCTCCCATGTCTCCCCCCCCCACCCCTTCTCACCCTCTGAATCTATTTCATTCCATTACCTTCCCCTGGCCTCTCCTTCTTCAGCCATGATCTCTTTCTCTCTCTCTCTCCTGCCATTATGTCCTCTCCCCTCTCCCCTTCCTTAGAAAATACCTCCCTCCTATCAGCCAGGGCCATCTCCTCCTCTGTATTCCAATCTGATCCCTCTTCTCCTCTGCCAGACCCCCCCCCCCTTTCCTCCCCTTCCCAACAACCCCTTTTAAAGTCCCCTCCTGTCTTCACCTCTGCTCTAACTTCATTCATTGTAATTCGTCCATCCATCCATTACCCCCCCCCCTTCTGTTTTATCCTCAACTCAGACCCCCTTTTTCTCTCATCTCATCTCCGCTCACCGTTTCATCCACCTTGCCCCCCCCCCCTTATCTACGATTGTATCCCATCCTGCCTCATCTCTTATCCTACCTCACACCCTCAACTGCTTCAGACCCATTTCTTTCACACTTCTCATGCTTCACCCCCCATCCTCCTCCTCCCTCCAGTCCGCCTGTCTTTAATCTAGAGAAGGATATCACCATCTCTAAAACACCAGCGCCATTATCTCCCCATCTGCCTCTTCTCCTGCCCCCCCCCCCCCCCCCCCCCCCACCCCCCTGTCTCTGTGTCTACTCAACTACTCTGTACAAATTCCAAATCAACCAGTCACAACCGCTGTAGCATGGATGTACATACAGTAATCATTGGGTGATGGGGGGGTAGGGGGGGGGATCGTACGCGATGGTCGGACAGACGTGTAAAGTAGATAACGGAGAGCGTCCGTACCTGCGCGTGCGTCTCCCTCTCCCGGTAAAGGTGGAGGCTGTTTCTCCTCCTCCCGCGTCTCTCCTCTTCTTCTCTTTCTCCTTAGTCGAGCCAGGTGCAAGAAGAAGCGAGAAACTCCGCTCGGTTATAGAAATATGTTCGATAATCCTCTTTCCCGGTCAGACGCGTTTTTTTTTCCCCCTCTCCTCAAAAATAAGAAACCATATCCACTTAGTCTCGTCTCGCACCTGCGCAGGGCTGGCGGCGCTGCGGGGGCTCCCGGCGGGGCGTTTCAATTTAGTTCTCGTTGAGTTTGCATTAAAAAAAAAGGGGGAAAAAAAGAAAAAAAAAATCCCAGGCGACGGCGGCGGATCGCAGCCTACAGCGACCCGCTGTCCGCTGAGAGCCCCCGGGACAGCGGAGTAGTGGGATCGGGGAAAGACGCCGTCGAAGCGGCGCGCCGCCGCGTTGCGCACTCAGCTAGTCTCCACATGAGCGTCTCCGTTAATCGGTCTTCTGAAGGAAACATACCCCGACCCGCCGGGGCTGCTACCGCTGCTAGGATCCAGCGTCTAATTAAAGAGTAGAGAGAGATAGAGGGAGGAGGGAGGGGGGGCAATAAGAGAGGGAAGAGAAAGAGAGAGAGATAGAGATAGAGAGTGGACGCGACTGTCACTTGAAACCGGGCTCGGTCGTGTCGTTACAGGCACGTAAACTCTCCGACGGACGCTCTTTGCTCCCACATCCTCACCGTGCGCCAACATCCCATTATCCCATTCGCTTCTGACCCAAGTTGACCACCGCGCGTAAAATGACGATAAAAGACGGTGAAAATCCTCTGTTCTGTCCGTCCACAGGTAAGAAAGTAAACGATAAAGAGTACAAAACGGAGGGGGGGGGAATCAGGCTGGAGAATCAGAGAAGCTCCCTCCTCTTCTTCCTCCTCCAGCCACAGAAGTGACTTTGTCTTGACCTCTCTCTCTCCTCTCCTCGTCCTTCTCGAGGAGGAGCGGCACCATGGGGGTAAAGTGGCCTGCGGACAGCAGCCTGCAGACAGAGCCGCTCTGCGGCGGGTCAGCTACAGGGAGAGAGGTGGAGAGAGGGAGAAGAAATGTCGCCTTGGAAAAAAAAAAAAAAAAAAGAAAAACAGCTTTAAAATCCTCCAGGTCCTGCTGTTGTCCCGCTCGGTTAAAGCGCGCCGATCCTCTCTCTCTCCTGTCTCCTCTGCCCCCTCCTGCAGCTACTTTCTCTCTCACTCACTGCGCGGCGATTTGCTTTGTCCCGGGAGGCGTAACGCCTACCAGCTCACAGCTCCCAGCGCCGCCGGTCTCCTCCTCCTCCTCCTCCTGCTGCTGCTCTGTATCCCGCGTCCTGCTCGGTGTGTTGACGAGCCGCAGCTCCGGGATTACAAACCGCCAACAACTGATGGATGCGTTTCTGACGACTCTTGTGCGTGATGCCATCGCCAGGGCGCCCGCCCGAGAGAAAGCGGCGGATAGTTTAGAGCCTGTCAGGACGCGGCAGACACTCAGGCGGCCAGAGGCGCTCAAAGTGAGGGCCGGGGACCCCAGGAGGGCCGTGAGAAGCATGAGCCTTAAAGTTCTATTTAATAATTCAAAAACACGCATTTTTTCCCCCTTAACCCCAAACCTCCAAAGTACATTTTAAGTGATATTTCTTTCACAAACACTCTATTAATATGCATCACATGCTGGAATTTATATTTTATTGCCTATCGCCACGGATATGCAAATAATAGTGTTTTAGAAAATATTTTGAATTCCAAAACAGTATTTAAAAGCGAACTTACTTTACTAATATATTGGAAATAAATTGTTGGGATCTACTTCCCCATCTTCAGTGGTTCAATAACTAATTTTCCATGCGTGTAAAACGGCATATTAATATTTTTGGACTGATAGCATGGCAATATTTTGCTGCACCTGTTCCACACAATCCAATCTTCATATTCCCATAATTGGGATGGGATGGCTCATTTCTGGAAAAAAAAAAATCCCATATATCATGTTTGCAATTACCACTAGAGGGTGTAGATGAGGGATTTTCTCCCAACTATCAGATAACATTAACAGCAAATAGCACTAAATGGCTGGTTTATGTGCTTTTATGTGCAGGGGTGACTGTTAATTGGAGGCAAAGGTGCATCTATGTGATTGTTCCTCTTGTTGGCTCATTCCACGGCTCCGATGATGAACGAACGCGACGGCCGGAAACGGGCAAAACCGCCTACATGGGCAGATTAGTCTGCTCACTTTACAGATCCCGCAGGATTTCACGGATTATAAAGTGTGAGTGCTTCACAATTATCTGATTAGCAAGAGATGGGGGAAATTATATGCTGCACCGCTGGCTGAACACAATGTAGTTCAGGGCTGCTGGGGGCCAGGAGGGCAGGGGATAATAAAGAGATAACGCCAGTCACAGGAAGGCGGGAAATAACCAGACAACCAGATTAAGAGCACAGGCAGAGATCACACAGGAGCCATGGAAATGAAGCTGTGACGTGTAGCGTCATGTCGTATCAAAATAGAAACACCTCGAAAAAAAAAAAAGAAAAAGCAGCTCTGTGTGTGTGTGTTTTGTTGTTTATTTTGGGAAGCAGAATGTATAACTTCTGGTGGCATTTGAACATGCAATGTGATGAGATTTCAAGAAGCCTGCAGCAACATTTTTTTTCTAAACTGTTGGTCAGAACAAGAAAATAGGTCAGACTGGTTTCTGACGGCATCCATCCGCAGTAGCAATGTTTTAATTAGACTGGGTGTCCCCAGGGTGGAAGTAAATTTTGCTCACTTAGGATCTTGAGTTCCCTTATAGTATATGTATATATATACACACACACACACACACACACACACACACACACACACACACACACACACACACACACACAGTACAAGCCAAGTTTTGGACACACTACACACTACTACTAATTTTGATTAGACTTTGATAAGGCACACCTATGAAGTGAAAATCACTTCAGGTGACTACCTCTTTCCAAGAGTGTGCAAATCAGTAATCAGAGAATCTGCAATGTAAATAGTCATGAAAATAAAGAAAACACATTGAATGAGAAGGTGTATATATATGGTATATATATATATAAGTGTGAGGATTTGTCAACATCAACATCTGATAAGTTACAGGATACATTATGGATTGGTTCATTGAAAGAAATATATATATATTTACCAGATTTAACCAAAAAATCATGACTGTCATGTCTTTCAAACTGGGCAACACAAGTTAAACTGCTGTGGCAGGCTGCATTTTGCGTTTCTTAAAAATGAAGCATATGTGACATTGGGAGGGGGGTGGAGAGACAGAGAGAACAATGCGAGGGTGCAAGAGAGGGAGAGAGTGGTAGAGGAAGGGAGATAAAGAGAGATGGAAGACCCTGCAGCTGATTCAGCACCATGGACAGCGCTACAGCGGGATTCAGCAGCATAAGGCCGGAACAAGCTTTATCCTCAGAGAGAAAAGCCTAAAGCTCTTCTCAACATGCTCTGATCTCTCTCACTAACTCTCTTGCTCCGTCACACACATGCACACACACATGCATGGGTAAAATCTTACTCTAGCAACGAACATGTCATGAGTTTACAACGATTTCTAAAACGTATTTTTCTTTGATGGGATGATACTTTGTCAAAAAAAAAAGATGGATTTTGGATTTTAGATAGGTCTTCTGGACCAGTCTGCTGGTATAGAAACATATCTTTAATTAATTGTGGTTGAGTAGGAAGCTGCATGGTGACAGTCAAGGCTCGAAATAAATGTGACAGATCTGAAAACAGATGGTTTTGCTTGACGGTCAACATGTTGAAACGGTGGAAAACTTTAAATACCTTGGCACAGTTCTCGACTCCCGGGTGAATTTCTCTGGAAATGCAGGGTATATTTTCAAGAGATGCTCACAGAGACTTTATCTCCTTAGGAACCTGAGCGACTGTGTTGTTAGTTCACAGAGTTTAGAACTAGCGTATAAAACTACCATTGAGGGAGCTATAACATTTTACCTTCCTGCCTGGAACGGTCGCCTGAATTGTAGATCAAAAAACAAACTTTCTAGGATCTCAACGATAAGCAAAGTAGTTGACAACTGCTCCAAAACCCCTGAAAGGAGCTTGATACAGATGGCATCCTTGGGGAAAGCTTCCATGCCGTCTTAAGCCAGGTTGAGCCTTTGAGATCTGGAGTTTGTCTAGCAACCAAGATGCATTTAAGAAGTCCTTCATCCTGAGTATATAAATCAAATGTTTAATGTGACCTTGTATTTTTGCATGTTTAGCTGCTCCTCTGATTTTTGTTGTTTTGTATGCTGCTGTTTCTTGGTGATATGGTGATATTACATTTCAATCAATTTCCCTTTGTCGTTTGTCCTGTGAGCGATTATGATCGACTTTAGCTGGTGACCTCCCTGAGCTCATTCAAACCAGGCTCATTCGATTCCCTCCTCAGATTCAGCCACAAAACATTGCAATTGAAAAGACTAAGGAGCTCAATACGGGTCTGGAAAAAAAAAGGATCATTGATGTCACTTGGAGCCATTTCAAAGAAGCTACAGGTCCCAACTGTCTCAACAATTGTAAGTATAAAGTGCTTGGCGGGGTTATATCACTGCCACAGTCAGGAAGAAAACTATCACCCGCCGCTGAGGGACATTTAGTCAAGTGTCAACCAGAACCACCAAAAAAAGCAGGTCTGCAATGAATTAGAAGCTGCTGGAACACAGGTGGCAGTGTCCACAGACAAGTGAGCTTTACAAATTGAGCTATTTTGCCACACACGGTATATTCGGGGAAGAGACGAGACTTTTATTCCCCAAAACACCATATCTATCATCAAGCATGGTGGAGTATTACATCCAAATTCTTCAGGAAAACCTTAAATCACAACAAGCAGAAGGTCTGGGACACAGTTCAAGAAGATAATGACCCCAGTGACACATAAAGAGGTGGTAAAGGAATAGATAAATCAGGCTAGAATTATGATTTTTGTTATGGCTGTATCCAGGCAACCTGTGTTTCCAGTGCTCCAGTGTGTGTGTGTGTAGTTGTAGTTCCACTTCACCACCTTCCCTGGCTCCCTGCTCCACCTCCACTTAACTTCATTTGTCTCATCTTCTCCTTCAGTCAACACACCTGCCATCCAGGTCTTATATCAATGCTGGCTCTTCATGCTGATTTAGTTTGTGAATTCCTTGTGTCAGGCTATCAACTGAATGTCAACCCGTTGCTCCTGTGTCCCGGGAATGTTGTACTCCCGCCTGCCAACCTGCTTGCCAGCTGCCTCCAAGCCACTCCTGCCAGCTACACTTCCCCTCATTCCACGCTCGTCCCGCATTCACAAGTTTTAGAAGTCCTGCCTTAAATCCCATCGGTAATGTGGACAGTGCTAAAAGAAAATAGCCTCTTAGAAAGCCCACCAATTTAGTTGAAACGCTGGTAGGTCTGGTTGTGATGTCACAACCGGCGTGGAAGTTAATAGTAACCATTCCTGTATCCACAAACATTACAAAAAGTGGTTGTTATTTGTGTGTGCTGCTATTATCATACACAGCCTCTGTAAAGAGTTAATATGTCTGACAGATTGTCATGTTTGACACTTTTTAATAATCACACGACAATAGCTGTGTAAAGTGACACTGAAATGAGTGGTTTAATCTTGGTATCTCCCATAAGACACATGTCCATTATTTCAAGTGACTGATATCAATGCTGTGTGGCTTGTCGGCTTAACCCTGGCCAAGCAACCAATCAATGAACCAATCAATCAGCTGATTTTGAGATCAGTGTTTTGGGCTGACAGATGATCGGTCGCCCAGTCGAGTAATTGATTGGCATTTATTAGTTAATGCCGCTGGTAAGTGTTTCATTAGGAACTACAAGCTTGTTCCGCGGAGGATTAGGGAGGAATATTGGAACAGGAGCCTGTTCATCGACTTACCAGTATAAGTACACACTTATCTTTATTATGTGCCATGGAGATACATCAGGCTTATTCATGTTACGCACACACGCGCACACATTTATGAATGCAGAACAGTGTCGAAACATTGTTAATAAAGACAAATCACCGCATCGAAAAATAGAATTCCCTGTCCCAATGCATTCCTCAATGTGAAAGGTTAAAGTCTCACTTTGTATCCATGAAGCTGTTTGTTTGCAGAAAATCCAGTCAGTTGTGGCAGCTCATTCTAGTTGTCAAGAGGTCATCTTTTCGATCTTGCTTGATAGAAGAGCCTGAAATATGAAAATGCAATGATCAAAAGACACAATTTCAACTCATTCTGATTCAAATAATGTTTTACTGACCCCCCAATACGATTCAATACCATATCAATGATAGGACAGGAATAAAGCTGGGCTATGTGTCTCTTCTTTAGATGTTCATTCAGTAATTGGGTTTTATTTTTGTTCATCTAGATGTTGGTTCATTTTGAAATACTTTAATGTGACATAAAATTTAGGTACTGCTCTCCTGGTAGTAGATATGTTATATAATGACTTCAATTTGTCAGTTATTAAAATTTGCCAGTAGCAAGGCAGGTTTATAAAAGGAAACCTCCCGTACTCTTTTATTTCACAGAGAGAAATGATCTTGCTCGAAATATTCAAACCCGTAATCCTCTCATAAATCAAGACCTTGAAAAATGATTTAGAAAAAGTGAGACAAACACCACCAGAAACCTGCACAATGAGATCTGCACCAACAACAATGGACACCACGCTCAACTAGGAGAATCTTCCCTTTAAATATGATACAAAACAGAATAATCACATTTTACAAACACCTACAAAGCACCTATGAAGGCGTGAGGCCTCAGGACAGCACTGGTTTTATTGTAGCTCAAGAAACAGAAAATTCCATTAACAATAAGACCTTGACCACAAAAAACAAAGCAGATTTCAGTGCCATTTGGTTCTAACAGTACTCATTGCCATACTATCTGACATGATATGATAGTAGATTCATTCCCTTTTACTTGGATATGAAACATTGAAATGAACATTTAGTATTTCTATACACACACACAATAGTTAGGCACACAAAAACACATTTGCAAAATACATGCAAGGGTTTTCCGTTTTCTTGCACTTAACTCAGTGAAATGTATTTTTTAATCTCATTATTGTATTGTACTTTTACTCGTTTTTATGCTTTTTCAACATTGTTCACCTGACATTCAATTTAATTGACACGGAATAGGGAGAAAAGAGAGAGTGAGATGTTACAGCATTGTCCTTCAGAACAGCAAGGTTACAGTTTAGTGGAGCAGACAAGAGCGCCTCTCCCGACAAATCCACCTCACCATGACCATCTATTAGTAGAGGGACAGAGAGAGAGAGAGCGGGACAGGGAGATGGAGCGACACAGAGCAGCAGAGAGAATGAGAGAAAAATACTGCCAAAAAAGCTGCAACCCCCGGGGCTGAGAAATGAAGCCCGTGCGGAAGTGCCAAAAACCGCAGTTATTTGAATATCCACTTGAGGCTGGCTCCAAAAGGGAGTTAGTCCCCAAAGAGCCTCATGGTAAAAATCACTCACTGTACAGCAGAAATAAACATGTTTACCCGCTTGGTACGAAAATGTTTTTTTGAATATGTGAATTTGTAGGTTTCTGTATATCTCAGTTGTTTAAATTGTAATGAAGCACATACATTATACACAGTAGATCCTATGCTGCAAAATCATGGTCTTCTATCACTACACGGTTGTAGAACATGGGATATGAAGGGGGAGTGCAGTGATGGAGAGAGACCCTGACACCACCATATCATGGTCATCCATTACTCCTGAAAGTAGAGAGGGGGCATGGGTCAGAGGCAGACAGGTGTATGAGAGAGGTGTATGTAACAAAGTGTCTAGTAATGTATTATCCCTTTCCTTTATAGGTTGGTTGATTATATTTATGTATGGGGGGTGGAGGGTGTGGGGGTGGATGTAGAGATGCACTGAAGGAGATCTGTAAATGAAGGGCAGAGGAGATGGAGAGCTGGTGAATTCCTATCTCTTGAGGTGCAGGCTGGGAAAACAGTGATGGGAAAGAGATAAGGAGAGGAAAAGTCAATAAAGATGGCATGACAGACAGACAGGTGGTGGGAAAAGACCACCGTAGAGCAAGGTGAAACAATATGAAGTTGTGTTTTTCTCTGCCTCCACTCGTGTTTCTGAACACAGTAGGTGACTGTGCACTCACTCAGGTGTAGGTTACTGTGTACACAAGTCATTTAAACTCAGGTTATTCTTGTATGCAGCAACAGTGACTAAGAAGTCAATTTTAGCATAGGCAGTTCCTTTTGAGCAGTAATAATTAACCCTGTGTGCCTGAATGTACTGTAGATTTACAAAGAAATGTATGAATTGAAATTAGAGATAAATAAAGACTATTAAGATCTTGAAGGGGGGGATTTTATTTTAAATAAAAGCATGAAGTGCATAACTCTGATAAGGATAATGTTCAGGGCGTATGTTTAAATGTTTAAAGAGTTTCTTCAGATTTAGTTTAATGGTATAAAGCACTCAGCCAGTGTGTAAGTGTGTTGCTAAAACATATGCTTTGGTAAAGAACTGCACGCATTAGGTAAAGCTGTTAGAACACTTGTGTCAAGGTGTGCATGAAGCGTTCTTTCCACATAATGCATTTATTCTCAAAGTGAGACAAAAACCATCGTCACTTCCCAAAGTGCTTTGAAATTACAATCTTGTCAGCATTGCAGCATGCCATGTTAGGGATTTTCAGTAATTATCTTTTTTGGAGGGATCTCAATTTTAACAGATAAAGTTTATTCTGTGGAAGTGAGTCAAAGAGTTGAACATAAAATACCATTTTGATGCCAATCATAAACTGTTTAATAAGTTCACGTGCAAGGAGCGCACAGCTAAGCTTGAACAATTAAAAAATGCTCTAACTGCCCTGTAACCAATTTTTACAAACTTAGCAAAATCTGGTCAATCTGTAACATAGGAAATCTATGTGATAGATTGGACAAAACAAGCTGTTTGGTGAAAGAACATCTGTTTAAATTTGCATTATGAAAGTTACTGACATTGTGTGCACTTCCTTTTTGAAAAAAAATCAAGTTGACACAGTGACAACAAGGACGTATGGAGGACCTGGGCCAGGGGGCTTTTTCTAGCACTGGATGAGCCAACAAACATTTCTGATCCTGAGCAACTGCTTATTTTCATTCACTGTGTCAGAGAGGGCTTTGATATAGGCGAGGAACTTTAATGGAGAATATCAAAAGACAAAACAAGGGGTTTGACATTTGTGATGCTGGGCCACATCAAGTCACATCAGGCAGTAATAGCCTAATAATAATAATGAATGCTGTGAATGTCCCCCCACCCCCCTCTACCCCATCCCTCCCCTGTATCTGCCTCTTTCTCTCTGCAGGTTTTTCCTGTGATGCTTGGGCAGCTGGAATTGGCTTGGAATCAGGTCCCTGCTGATAAGACAGGAAGTCAACAGCGTATCACTCACTCTAGTACAAGTGAGCAAGACTCTCTCTTTCTCTCTCCATGTGCATACGCAAGGCACTCCAACTGAAAGCTCGATTAATTTTAAAATAAACTCTTGAATGGTAGTTCTAAAGTTTGTTTCTTTAGGTTTCCTGCATGGCGTCAATCAAAAAATGTATTTTGTTCTTGGGTGGCCCTCAACTGTTGGGTTCTTCAGTCGTCAAAACTTTGACAGTCCCCAACACAACATGTGTATGGGTCATACAATGCCTACCACACTCTAGAAGACTTTGAAAATCACACATCTAAAGGCAATGTGTCATGGACTATAAGGTTTTGCGAAGACTGGAGATGTCACAGTGTCACTATTTTCGAGACTACAACTAGATTTCTTTTGAGATTATTTCCCATGCTGTTCCTGCTGAAAACAATTGAACAGAAACAGCTTTTGGCCACAGCTGGCTGTGTCTGCAAAGGCAGCCAAAAAAGGAAATGTTAATTCATTCATTCATTAATTCAGTTATGACTGAGCAACAACTGTGAAAAGAAACAATAGACACTACATGCTGAATACTCCCATCATCATTTAACCCTGCATTATTTTATTATTTATTCATTTTTCCAAATGAAAACTGTTTGGCAACCAATTACTGCGCACTGTAGTAATAAACTGAGTAGCCTACCATTAAACGAAAATTAGTCCACCGTACATAATCAACACAAACAACACAGACTATAAACCGTTAAATCAATAGGCTATCTAATTGCTTTCAGTGTCATTCAACATTATTAATTTCCTGCTGTTTCTGTAAACAAAAGGTCAACAAATATACGCATTAGCCATTTGAATTAAACCAAATCTGAGCTGTGCTTTCTGGGGAAAATATTTTGTTAAATTATTACAGCAAACTCTGTAAGTAATATGATTAATACTTCCTTTTGTGCCTCTAAAACCACATAAGCCACAAGATAAAAGGAGTCATATGTTGACAGTCTTGTCAATTTGGCAGAAATATAACAAAAATAGACTTTCTGTAGAATGGATTTTGTCTATTCAGCGGACTACCAGCCTATGTTGGTTAGGAGAAATTTGTGGGAATGAGAAATGAACAGTTTCAAAAAATAAGATGCATCACTAAACAAAATATGAGAATAATATTAAACACTGAATCATAACTGTTAATTTGGCATCTATCACATGTGCAATGGTATTTAAGGTACAAACTGTGTATTTGTGGAGTTTGAGCAAGATAATGGATAGAGCAGAGTCCATATGTTTGAGATTGAAAGTAGGAGCCTATAACATTACAAATGTGGATTGTGAGAATTAATGAAGCAAGACGGTAAATAAATCAGGTGTTTCAATTGACACAGTTTCCTGTTGTTCTAGTCAAGATGTAGAATTAAAACATCGCCGCATGAGTAAAATAATACTGGCAATTAAATGAATGACTCCAGGGTTATGGCACATAGGCTTCCCAGTAGGCTTGATGAAATACTGGATTTAGAAAATTTTTGAGGTGATGCAAATGTAAAAACAATAAAACAAAAAAAAAATAATTAGGGTTAGACCGTTAAAAATCATTAAAAATATGATTGATTCTTTGCAGTTGTCTTCCATGTTGCATGTGTACACACAGATAAATTAACAACAAAAAAAATAAATAAATCAATCCTCCCCCCTTATTGGCCTTCTACCAGAGGGAGATTTATAGATCGAGAGAAAGAACCGAGTACAGACATACAACCTCCAGATCGTTCACATTTCTACCATCAAAGTAACAAACACTGATGGGGAAAAAAAAAAATGTGTTCCCATCCGCTTTCTGAAATGATATGCGCGCTTATTTGCGCACACATGCGTGTGCCTGTAAAAGCCCAGATTCAAACAGTCTTGTTAATTAGCAACAGATGTGTTGCATCCAATATTGGAAAGTGATGATTCACTGAAAGCACACCAGCACTCCGCTGCCTTCAACTCCATTAGGGAGGACAAAAAAGGCAAAAGAAATCCTTTCATCTTTTGAATCATTCCAGAATAATGTACAAAAGGTGCTTAAATGAACGTTTCTACTTTATTTAAGGGAAATATATTGTATGATTATAATGGCATATAGTGGAACCCTATATTATTTACAACACATGGCTGGCCAATTTTATTTGCTGCAGTTTTAGATCCATTCAGCAACGACTAAACACTCCTGTGCTCATTAAATAACACTGCATATAGAATTACTTCCCATCCGGCTCTGAGGCAAAGATGTAAAACAGTCAAACATAGCACTGCAGCCTTCCAAAAACTGAACTGGTGTAAAAACACTAATTATTGCCGTTGTTGCATGGTTTCAAGGTGAGATGACACAGTTAGACATATGTTTCCATTAAAGACCTTATTGTATAACACTGTCAATGTTCTGTCAATGGTTCGACGAGTTAGGGTTGCTATTAAACAGTTTTCAGCACTCTCGAAATGGTTGTGGCAAGGCTCCAAACTGCTCATTAAAGAATTTTATCGTTTGGATCGCTGAAGCGTGTGGAGGTGAGCACCGCAGCAATACCACCTTCCTCTGTGCTCTGGTAGAGGATGGTATGGGGGCAACGGAGTACAGCAAAAAGGTCTGGCACAGTACGTATGGTACCGTACGGCAAAGCATGAAACCGTCGTGCAGCAGAGGATGGCGCGGGACACTGTTTTCCTTGACTCTACAAGATAAAATGGGATGCAGTGATCCAGCACAGATCGCTGCCTCACTGCGCTCTTGCTTGAAACGGCATATTAGAGCTTGACACGACATTGCATGTCACTGAAATGCACATAGATGAGCGGAGCCAAAAGAAGAATCCTTCATTTTTGCATACTCCCAAAGATGACAGTGTTAAATAGGCACGGCCTCTCAGGAAGCAGATATTGAGGTCAAAACCAACTCAGCTGGCAAGGCAAGCAGGTTAAGTGAAATCGGCCTCATTTGCCTGTAAGTGTAAATGTGAGTGATGTCGGGGTGAAGGTAAGTCAGCTCGCTCATCGGCCCTCTGTTCCAGCTGAGTCGCTGACAGCGGCCCTGCCCTGATTGATGTTATTCATGACCGGTGACGACCTTTGTGATGCCGTTTTTTTTTTGTTTCTCATCAGGTTGAGGGTTTTTGGTTCACACAGGAGCAAGAGTGAGAGCAAGTCAGTTACTGTTACTTCATTGTCTGTGTTTTCACTCACTTTGGTTTCTTTCCTGCTGTTTGTCCTACTGTGGCTCTATGTGAAGTCATTTATCTCTGTAGTTCTTATTTTGTACCGCGTGTTTCTCTGGACACTGTAGCTGCTGTGGGGTTGCTGCTGCTGCTGCTTCTCGACCCCAATGAAGCCTGGAATAAGAGATTTGCTGGTTGTTAAAGTCAATCAATCATATCAGTCAATATAGGTGATAGGTGGGACACACAGACCTTGTTGCTGCTGTGATGTAACAGTCAATATATGGATGTACAGCAATGCTGGAGGATTTTAATATGAAACAGATACAAGAGTTGTGTACATGTCACCTTTTTGTCATTAAATGTATTTTCTAAGTTGCAATTGACATGTCAGTAATAACCCAAGGAATCCATACATGCAAAGAAATCAAATCTCTGTCCATAAATCATGTTGTGTGATGATGTGAAATGACTGAAATGAAAAAGAAGTATTTAACAAATGAAGGAGGTGCAAAGAGGTGTAGATAGCACAACGCCAGCTGAATTCTATTAGTAATTAGAAAAGCAACCCTGTCCCTTGTCAGTGCAAATTAATATCAGCTGGTTCAGTCCCAGCTTATAGCCTATAAAAAGGTGTCTCATTACCAAGGTGTCACAAGAAACATCTCAGGGTGGGTAAAAGTAAAGACATTTTCTCTCAAGTCCTTTGCAGCCGTCTTGTTCAAAAGCGTATTGATGGCAGTGGTAACAGAAGGTTTTCCAAACTCATCGCTATCGTCCTGTGGGCACTGTTGTGAGTCATCCATGAGCCAAGGACCGGTTGTGAAGAGCTCATAGAAGAGGTCAGAGTTCATAGAGGCCCACAGCACCATCAAGATTTGAAGAATGGGCCAAAATCACACCTGAACAATGCAGTTGAATAGTTTCTCCATAGAACAGGTGTCTTAAAACTGTTACTATGAAGGCTTTTGTTGGTTGGCAGGGGCATAGCACCAAATTCTGGGCCCTGTACTCTCTCAATGTCAGCAGGCCCACATGCATGAAGAGAGGTGAGCAAAGTGTTTTAAAATTAAAAAAAAGCATAAATAGGGTTTTAAGCTACAATTAGATCTGATTAAAAGTCAAATGTGAAGTAAACATCATGGAGTTGTGTTAGCAGACAATAGGCTAAAGGCTAACTTGCTTTAAAGTTAAGGTAAACAAATAGCATTTAGGCAGCAAGTCTACCAGTCAGGAAGCTATCTCTCCTTTTCCCTCTTGCATGCGAATCAACATACCAAAGTAACGGGAGTTGGATTTTGGAGCTCGCCCATCATCGCTCCAGCTGCCACAGGTATGCCACTCCACTGTTTCTGAAACTGGTTATTGTTGACAACTAAAGTTAGCTAGACGCAAGCGGCTTGGTTGGCAGCTAGCTAAGCCAAAGAGTTTGCTTGAGCATACAAACATCAGCAGCAGCTGACTGGAGTGGACTATGTTAACTTTCATTGAACAACAAGTAAACTCAGTTGACCTTTAGGAAATAAATGAATAATAATAAAAACAGTCAACAGCTGCCTTTTTCTTTTCTTTCCAGCTAGGTCAATT
This sequence comes from Lepturacanthus savala, assembly GCA_030544235.1. Lineage (NCBI taxonomy): Eukaryota > Metazoa > Chordata > Actinopteri > Scombriformes > Trichiuridae > Lepturacanthus > Lepturacanthus savala. The sequence continues at coordinate 13,670,593 of CM060468.1, read as the reverse complement.
GATGGGCTCACTTGCTGCTTGTCGTAAACAATTTTGGCCCCCCAGAAATACATAATAAATCTGATAAATCTCTTGCCAACATGCAGCTGCTGTATGGCTTCTCTTATCTTTTAACATGGGCCCTGAAGTAACAAGCAAGAGGTTCCAGGCAGCAGGTGCAGTGTGCACCAGGCGTACCTGTGGCCCGAATGGTTTGCTGCATTGTAAACATTTTAATAACGACATATGACAATATAATGACATTGATACTTTGTGTGAACACAATTTTAGATCTGTTAATGTAGAGGTCAAATCTGTAACAGATTATATACTTAGTCTCTCCTTAGCCTATGTGATGTTTGATGTTTGCCAAGTAAATAGTGAATTGTGCAATAATTTAGGTTTAATCATTATTATCATCATCATTATTTACAAAGATATAAAAACATATATATATATATATATATATATATATATATATATATATATATATATATATATATATATATATATATATATATATATATATATATATATATATATATATAATATAGCCTACAGGACTCAAATCAAGTAAATTGCTGTCTCGAGGAAACAGAGTATGAAGAAAATAAAATAAATATAAGCGTCAAAGTTAGCTGAACAAATTGAGTCTGTCGATAGCAACAGGGATGAGGAAGGCTCTGGCACGCCATGTTCTTTGCATTCTCAAACAACAGCTACAGGGAAGAGGTCAACCTTCTTAAAGAAGTTGATGGCCAGCACATAGAATAAGTTGTTTGCATCATGCTTACTTGTCCTGGAGCTGGGCTTGCTGCGCCCTGATTGCCTTACTGGCCACTTTAACAAGATTTGCCAGCCTAGTTTTACTGAACAGGTTGCAGCAACCAAACCAAAGTTTTAACTGAATTATTTTTTTTCCTATAAAGAACAATTGCTGCTGAATGTTTGAGCAGACTGCATCGATGTTAGGTTCAAATCTCAATTTGTAATCAATACTAGTTCTGCAATGATGTAATCTCTGACATTCTCCAACTCTTTATCCTTATTTACAACTACCAACTCTAGTACATAAGAGACAGGTGCTATTGAAGTTTAGAAGCTTGTTCACACTACAGCCATTTGATTTCACAGCAGAGGCTGTCATCCACTTTTGGAATAATAGTAATAAGATGAGAAGAAACTGCTTTAAACTGTTACCATCAATGTGTGCCACTAACAACAGTCTGTATATTTTAGATCAAATAATTTATATAATATTGTTTTTAGCTACTATACAGTACCATACATCAAACGAGTCCCATAATTTAGATAGACCTCCCACTGAAACTAATAACTAATAAGTCAGGAAATGGCTAAATCTAGTGGGAGAAATAAAATTCTGACACAATGCAAAGCAAAAACAATGAGTGAAATAAAAGGTTAATGTAGAGCTGGCATTTAAATTCCAAACATTTACTAAAAAAACTATACCTCAGTACACTTACAACGGCATCTTGTAAGCACAATGGCATTCAAAGGGTTAAAATCCCGAAAATGAAAATGCTTTTTTTATGATCAAGCCTGAAGTTGCAAAGAAAAACAAGGGCTATGCATTCATGTAATATTTATCTTCATATCCTATACAAAAATGTGTAGGAGGGTACTTTATGGAAGTTTATTTAAGGATAACCGAAGGTTAAAAGACTCACAATGACTGAATCATTGGCAAACCTCAAAACTTGCCTATTGAAATATTTACATCCGCTGTCATTTGTGTATAAAATAAGAAGCGAGGGTGAAAGAACACAGCCCTTGGGGGAACCAGGGGAAGAGAATGATCTGAAAGATACAGAAAGTCCATTTACCCTGACTCACTGTGACCCATCTGTCAGGGAGTCCACGATCCACCCGGCAAGATTTAACTTCAAGTAAAAAAGAGAAACGAGTTTCTCTGGGAGGATGTAGGCACGGACAGTATTTAATGCAGATGAAAAGTCAAGATATAACAGTCTGGCATGGGTTTCAGGGGCCTCCTGTTACATCTTGGACAAAGAGATGTAACAAGGTTAGTGGCAAGCCGTCAACACTCGGGCCAGCCCTGCAGGCAAAATGAACAGAATCGAACTGACCTTCCATCTGCTTCAGTATCTGCTGCTTAACCAACTTCTCAAAGACTTTAACCAGCAAGGAGGTTAGAAATAGGAATTTCATAGGAAATTCATTAAAGGCTTATATTTTCCCACCACAGGGACAATGGTGGCATATGCCTTTCAACATTGCAAAAGCTGAAAAGCACAGGGACTTGAGCACTCAATCACTACTGTCGTCAGGTCCCAGGCTCTCGCTGACCTAAATTGTATCAAAACACTTTGCTACATCAGTTTTTAAAAATAGAATTGTCTGTTACAAATTCAAGCATATTTTATTTTATCAAAAAAATGTTAAAAAAATCATCCAGATCCATCTTTCATCCAGATTACATCTTAAAAACTGTTCAATTTGTCTGCTGGCTGCTCTTTAAAACTAAAAAGATCAGAAGAGACTGTATTATTGCATTCATGAAGACCTGTCATCGAGTTCCTGACGTTCTCGGCAGACTTGAGGTCAGAGACGTTAAATATTAAATTTGGATTACACTTTTTTTCCTTGAATGCGAGTTTTGCTTTCACAATTTTTCTTATTTATTCATTTATTTTTATTTTCAGCATTCCCCTACTTAAAAATACCTTTTCACAAAGCCGACTTCAGTGCCTTAATGATGCAAGATTTATTATTTGGATCGGAGACAACTGATTTGTTGGCATAATCATGCTGAATATACATATACATACATACACACACATACAACTGCACTCCATACCTGCCAGTTCCTCGATACGGTTAGATGATTCCTGAAAAACAGACCAAACTGTACAGTCAAAGCAGCCTCGTGAGGCCACAATGCTGCCTGCACTTTCTCCTTATGCAACAAAGTCCTATATGGTAGAGACACATCCTTCCAAACATCATCTGTATCCTTACACACATATCAGCATGGATTTATCCAGGGATGGTTGAAAAGAGAACAGCAGTGAGAGAGCGCGCTAACAATGTACAGCGATAGGTGATACAACGCTACAAGTATGTGCGATGCCCCTGCTGCTCCTTGGAGCCCTCAGCCCTGCTGTGCTCTTTTCTGTTCCGTGCTGAGGGGTTCTGTTTCATGCCATGTGGGCTAACTACACTGTTATGCTTCACTGGTGCAGAACGTCAACTGCATCTGCTGCACTGCCCTGTCTGCTTGTGTGCGAGTGGATGCATAAGTATGAGGAGAAAAAAATAAGCAAGTGCGAGACCGAAAGTTGGGAGGTGAGGCAGAAGCCGAGAGCGATAGAGGAAGAAAACATGTGGAAAAAGCAGGGAAGTAAATTGAAGAAACTTTTATATAATGTTTTTTCTTTTTAAATGAAAGCTGATTATGTGTGCTCTGGAGAAAACCTTTGCGTTTCTGAATCCACGTCTGCATATGATTCACATTGTTGGATCATGTGTCCATTAGCCATCTGTTGCTATTCAAAGCTCCTCTTTTTTACCCTCTGGGCCCATTTGCTCTCACACACGATCTTCTGATGCTCTCATGTCTCCCGCTTCTCACACCATCGCCACGACACAAGCAGTGCCGACCCTGAGGGGTTTTATTTACAGCAGTCCAGCACAGAGCAAAAAAACACAAGAAACAGAGAGAAACTCTCATGGGTAATTCTTGAAATCGGAGACGTCTGAAGAATTCACTTTTGGGGGTGAATAGATTAACGATGGTGGCGAGGGACTGAGAATAATAAATAAAAATTCCACATACATTAAAAAAGTGATGATATGCAGCTACTACTAAAAGTCTGTTGACTCCAGCCCCTGGGGATTTTCAAATATCGGAACCCTCCTGACAGGATATTATTTATGGAGACTTGAGCAGGTTTTTTCCTGACAGCAAATTTAAGAACAGAGAGGGGAAGAGAGACACAGAGGCTAAGTCCCCTCCAACTTCTGAACAACATGAAGTTTTCTCAAAGTTTCCTTGATTGCATCACTGCAGCACCTCTGTTGCAAGTGAGTTGTGTGAGTATTGACTGACGGCTAAAACCGAACACAAACGGGCTGAATTGTTGCTGGAGAGTGTATAAATATACAGGGGTATAGTGATGGCCGAAAAGGCATCCATTAATATATACTTTAAGCTACTAATAATGGCTGGTTCTGCTACAGCCAAACCGCCAGGAACAATGTTGGGCTTTGAAGCGATTCGACAGTCACTCCTCAGTCGACCACCAGGATCCAGCCAGGTTCTAAGGAGATCTGTTCCCTTGGAATGAAGTAAACACCCACTCCCACAAATACAGTTGTTGCATCAGTTAAAAGCTACCCAATACTGAATGTAGGCTGCTCAGGAGGAATAAACGCACGTGGTCCAGTGGTCATATGTGTATGAATGAGGCAACAAACGCACCATAACACATCTACAGAGCAGCACCACAGGAGTCTGAACCTAAAGCTAACCAAAGCTGGAACTGATGTTGTAGGTCTCTGAAAGGATAATCATGTTGTGTACCACAGTCCTTCAGTTTCACCTCATGGGCATTTTGCTGCCCCATGAAGACCTGAATAATACCAGCCTGTGGTCAAATGTAAAAAAAAATGTATGAAATGAATTTAGTTGTAGAAATCTGTATACATAAAAAAACAGATATGCAGTCTTTTCATCAGAGGTATGAAACTCCATACCCATGCTTTTTACTCCCCTTATTTATGTCATTCATCCTGAAATTTTGCACACGTGCACAAGTCTTCTTACCATGGCCGCAGTTCACTATAAAAGGCTTCCAACACTGCAAATTCCCTTTGCATATAAATGGCTGGTATTTAGTTTAAATTAAGAAGAGAAATGGAGGAAGCATTTAAGATGCAATTTGAGAGGAATAAGTGCAATTTTACTGACTGAACTTGGTATGATTCGACCGAGCCATTATGCATGCATTCATACTTCATATAGTTTCAATTTAACGACCAATTGGTCACAGCTGAAGGTGTAGTTGTATTTCTTACTCCAATAACGCTATTTAATGTAAAGGTTATATATTCCAATATATTCCTCCATGGGTCTGTGACTGTCCCCAGCTGCATTGCCTGCTTGTAGTTTGGTGGGCACCAGATCTGTAGCATTCTGGCCTGGACCATGACTACTCCGTAGCGCAGGCTGTTTTTAAAATGCGGTACAAATTTTGACAAAATTGTTACATCATTTGCACTTATCTTAAAAAGTATTGAAAAAAAAAAGTAAATAAATATTACCTTGCTGGACTATGTGGAACATTGCTCTCCCCCAGTCAGTTCAATATCTTGGCTGATGTGTCTAAGCAATCACTCCCAAATTGTAGTCCCTCACCAAACCTGAGGAACCTAAGAAACACGTTTAATATATATTTTATCAAATCTTAAATGCTATGAGCTAAAGGACATGTTTCATAGTTCAACCGTTTCACTGAATACATACTTTAATATATATATTTTTTTAAAGGAAATCTACTAAATCAACTAACCACCAAAGAAGCACTGGCCTCAGCTGCTTCAATTCTCTCTCAGGTGTGTCAGAATGGGGCAAAAGGCCCAGGTGTGCTTCCCTCCCCTATTTATAGACTCTGTGCCCTGCCTTAGTGCTAGATTATTTTTCCCTCCCCTTCTACATAAAATCCATAGGCTCCACATTTATATTTATTTAAAAAATGGCTAAACATATTTTATTTGTTTATTCATATAAAGATCCTTATCAGTATAATTACTATAAGGCCTAGGGACAAACATGTTTACTCAATATAGAACAACATTAAGGCTCATTGTTAAACAAGGTTATTGACCGCTCACCTATGTAATCCTGTCAATTTTTTTTTTTTACTGCCAATTAATAACACAATATAGACTAGTGAAAGAAAAAACATCATAATACAATTCACACTTTTATTGTCTTTATTTTGCCAACTTGCAGCATCACATTAGTCTGACTCACAAGAGTATATATAGTGTAATCATGATGTGAACGACATTCTTATTGCCAGACACAATGGGGAACATGAATAATGGCTGATTAGACCATAGAAACAAAAAAGGGTAACACACAACAACATACTCCTAACTGAATTACAAATAATAATAATAAAAAGGACAATCTAATCTAAAAACTACATTATATGATATGGCAGCATTTGGTAGAGTATGACCGGACACTTTCTGTATTTAACAGCTCAAAAAACAACTTAAGATAAACTAGAGTGTTGACTGTATAAAAGTTGGCTAAATGTGCATGCTGCAAAATAGAATTAATGTACTGTCAAAACTGCTAAAGAAAGTATAAGTATGATTCATGAAACAAAACCAATGTGTCATGTCATTTATTTCCTTGTGATGTGCCCTAAAATAAAATCAACTAAATCAGGACAAAATGAATTATGAATGTAACTGCAGAGAAAATAAGGTGTAAGTGCCAGAGGGTTAGCAGCTATTTAATCAGTAGAGTGGCTATGTCTAGGGCCATCAGCAAAATAAGCAAAATGTGCATCTGTGTGCGTGCATGCGTATCTGTGTGTGTGCGCGTGTGTGTGCATAATTGGGTGCTAAGAAGGAATTTCTTTCTAAGAATTCTTCATGAATTCCCGAATTCCTTTGATTCATTCAGCCATCCTCGCTCCTGCTCCAAAACATGCTGACTCAGGTGATTACATAGGCTATGTGTTGCACAGTTTTCAAGGGATGTTCCAAAACGTTGGCAAAATAAGATACAAATTAGCATACAAATGAACAAATATACACATATACAATATACTGTACATCAGTGTGTTGAAAAATGATACACAGCAACTTTGAATATGTTCATAGTAAAGCCCTTCTGCTAGTGAAGTGTTTGTACATGGAACTATGCTTAGCTTTCCAGAGGGAAGAGGTTAGAGGGTTGAACCTTGGTACACATGCTCTTGTCACATGTGCTTTTGCCCAAAACAGCACACAGAGAAGGCCTGAAATCAAATATTTGAGTAGATGTTTGGTTTGCTTTCAAGTATTTAAACACACATGGGTGTCTTATATTGCATGTTCCAATTTGTTCTCTTGGAGGAGACAATCCTCGGTCCTCCTCCATGAATATATAGCTGCTTTTAATGTCTGCCTTGTAAACAGTGAATAGCAGCTCTCCTCCTTCAAGGATGGGGAGCATATTTACACTACTGAAGCTGATACACACACACTGAAAGTGATACACACTAAGATGGACATAGACCTTTTATACACACCTATATGCCACTGTTAATCATATTAGATTTGGTGACGTAAACGGTTAATGCTAAAAAGCAAGAACAAAATGGAGATTTATGCAGGCTGCAGGCTGTTATCCTCTTTAGAACAACTTAATGAAAGAGGTGAACAATAAGCTGAAAACAAACAGGTGATACGCTAATCAGCAGTAACAACCAGTGCGGCCGCAGTAAACCAGCTTTTGTCAAAGCAAACAGGCATGTGGACAATTTCATCCCGTGTAAAGGAAGGGGAAATCCATATTTATGGAATATTCATAGCAGTTTGACAACATGAGTCTACACCTATGTCTGCGGCTCTGTCAGGGTGTGGACTACAGAGAGATTTACCTGGTGGCAATAGGCTCAATCAGCATTTTGTGAATTTTTTTTTTGGTAAGAGCATGTCTGCAAAGCATGTCATTTTATATTTAAATGTAACATGCTGCATCTTTAAGTTTAGAGAAACATGTGGTTAGAAAAAGTTAGATGACCAATATCATCATGGCTACAATCATTTCCAGGGGTCAATGTTAGGGCACAATTGTAGTGAAGTTTAACTGTCCTGACTCATGGTTGGAAACGTGGCATTGGCGATTGGACAGGAAAGAAGCAGTGGTCTCCTGTGGCAAAGTCCTCTGTTGGGTTAATGCTTCCATCCAGCCCAATGTTCTTAAAATGAGGAAAATTGCCAACTTTTGCCACCTCAGTACATTTTGACAGGCTTGTGCTAGATGAACAGTGATTACATTTCATCTTGAGGTAGGTGTGAATGTCAGTCAGCCAGTCAGTCAGTCAGTTATTTTCTATACCCGCTTATTCCTCACTAGGGTCACAGGTGTCTGCTGGAACCAATCCCAGCGCATTGCAGGCGAGAGGTAGGGATACACCTCAGACAGGTCACCAGCTTATGGTGGGACACACACACCATTCATTTACACATTCACACCTATGGGCTAAGAATGGTTTTCTTAATGCAGACACAGGGACAACATGCAAACTCCACACAGAAAGGTCCCATCCCAAGGTTTTGAAAATCTGATGTATAGCTCACAATTTCGTTAGACGAAACAGCAAACATTGGAAGAACCAAAGTCCTCAGTAATACAACAAAAACAAATTAAGAGAACCAGAGAAATCATTTAAACTACTGTGCACTTTACCAAGGTTTGATGATACTCTCTCTATCAAGCAAGAGATGAAGAATTGATATTGAGGAAAACATAGAGGAGGAGAAGGAATAAGAGGAGGAGGAATGGTCACATGATGTTTGTTCAAATGTACAGCTTGTGTCTCCAATTCAAGATTCTGCATAGAACTCACTCCAGTAACACTGAACATCATTTAGAAAGGTGTTCTGTGTTAGAGGTGCAAGACAAAATGCTATTATATCCCATTTGACTATTTGTATTATAACATGAAAGGGAAGCTGGACATATATGATAACATATGTCCACCTTTAATAGTAAATGATACGGTTATCTACAAATACAGAGGTGCTGTTGTTGGGTGATGAAATTATAAAACTTTTAATACTCATTTCCTTTTGTCATTATTTGTATCTGCTCCCCGAGTAGTGTATTATCTGTACTGTTTTTCCTGTTTGTCTGAGGGTGCCCCATAAGCAAAATTAATCTTTCATTTATTTTCACATTACGATTTTTCCCTAATAAACCTACAGTATTGCTTATTTGCAAGACAAGATTCTAATTAAAAGGAAGAAACAAAAACATAATATTGGCTTCAGATCACAACACTTTGATAATTTTAAGATGAAATTAGAGTAAAAAACACATTTTCTGTTTATGCCACTTAGTTGAATTGTTCAGATTCAATAATGGGGCACAAATAGTTCCTTCATGGGATGGCGCTATTATTATAATTATTTTTTATTATTATATAACTAACCTAATGAAGCAGTTGTCATTCTCCTTCCTTTGCTTTTATCCTAGCCGCATTTACCTTTTATCTAACTCTTAACTCTGTAATTCATATTCCTGCCTGTTTTTTGTTGCACTATACTGAATGAGGTGAACATGCCAGGATTTTAGGCCATATTCATGATTCCCCAAATAATGATAAAGGTTAGGAAAAGGCATTTTGTCTACCTCCAGCGTCTTTCCATTGTGTATCCTTTTTTTCTGCAAAGAGTCATTCCATATCATTGAATGATGCTAATATGTTCTTATGATCATCTTGTAGCCGTATTTGTCTGTTTCTCCCTGAGAAATAACAATAACACACCACAGCAACATTGCCCTTTCATGCATTGAGCATGCCACTGGGGTGATCTATGTAAATGGAGTGCCACAACAATGTATGAAAAGCCTGATGACAAGCAGGGACTTAGTTGAAGCAGACGTCCCCTGTTGGAAGAGGAATATGTAACAAACTCTCAAAGCACACAGCATCCTAATTTGAGTTTGACTTTGAAGATAATTATTGAGCGTTCTCTGATCTCAGTCATAAAGTCAATACATTTAAATATGAGAAGAAACAGTTTAGGCTAAATGCAATTACAGCCTAACCAAATGAAACACAATTCAGTCTCAAATTGGGAGAAAATGGAAATCATGATGGAGTGTCACTTCATTTTGTTTATTTTTTTTCTCATTTGTATTTGTTGATTGTTCATTATTATAGACCATGAAAAAATATTCATTCAAATTCATGCAAAATATTTGATTAAATAGCTAATTTTCCTTCTTATCTTTAATTAGTTCAATGAGTTGAGCCAGCAATTGGCCTTTTGCAACTATCCTACTTTCACCATTGGAATCCTGCCACTATTTTCCTTTGACGTTGACTCAACACCAACACTTTTAGCAGAGTGCTCGCCCTTCGGCTGAAAGGCAGGGTCTGTTTTCAACTCGTAAAGTAGACTAACAGTACACATCTCTTTATGTATTCAGTTTCTCTGTTTCAATTTCCTTTCATAGAATATGCTCCATAAAGACAAAACAACAGAGAGAGTTGCAGGCAATAAAGCAGGATTTGGTATTCGTACGACCAGCAGTCAAATTCATCCTCGTTTTCCTCTCATTCACTGCTCACGCATACAATATATAATTCACTCCTAATTTGTAAGATACCCCACAAAATGAAAGCAACGAAGTCAATCAGTGTTTTCTGTGTATAACTACTAACCATATATAACAACTTAGTGTTATGGTGCCTTATTCCAACCGAAACAAAGCAGAGTAAGCAACCTGCCTTAGCAACAATAGGCAGGCACAACTTGAAATAGTGTGTTGCTGGATATTCTTATGATTAAAACTGTACAGAACTCTTCTCCTCAGAAAATGCTATATACTATACACTATCAGCATTATATATTGTGACTGTAGCACATTTAGAAACATGCAGGTCTTTACATTCACGCAGCAACCTCACAGTTTTTCCTCAAGACTACATTTCTTTCAATTGGAATCACATACAGTGACACAATTTACACACTGTGAAAAAGTGATATTATGAAACTGCCAAGTACTTGTAATTTGCAGAATACTGTAGACTTGTGATGTATACCATGGTGTTTTGCAAAAATATTGTAAGAAATATTGTCATTTTAAACATATACAGACAATATTTCAGCTCTGTTAACTGGGAAATCTATTGCACAACGCTATATGCAATCTTCTAAGCAAAATTGGCTCAGTGCTTACAGTAAACCCCCATGCCACAGCTGCTAGCCTTTTAAATATGGAGCAAAAAGGATGCCGCTGTTAAGCAACGCTTTAGCCGTTCGCTGATGACAATAAGTGCTAAAGCCGCTGGTCTTTCAAATAACCACACTGTAGAAGGTTTTGTTGCTTGAGCTCTGGGCTACACTGTAGGTGTTAGCTGGTTAATATGCAGGCTGGTGGCATTATGGGGGTTGGGGGGGGGGGGGTGGTACAGCAACTGGCGCTGTTATTACTATGCAGCATAAGGCTGGTGATGCAGTGCTAAAGCTGCTAGCTGTGATGCCCAGGGAAATCCCAGTTGCTGACCTTTCACTGACAGGATGAAACCTGACACAGACACATACATGGTAATGAGGGCTCGGAGGGAAGAGACAGAGTGTGAGTGAGTGAGAAAGGACGGGAGTGAAAGAGGAGAACAGTGAAATGCAAGACAGATATACAGCATGGGGGACATGGTCTCAGAGAAAGAAACGAATAAAAGCAGCTACATAACATAGGGTGAAAAAAAGAGAGAAATGAGGGGGGGGTGAGAAGATCTGATCTGAAGTGCAGGGAATGCCTATAGTAACACTGTCTGTAGGATTAAGAAAAGAAGCAGCAGAGGGAATGATAAAATATGATTACGGGAGGGCTGAGAGGGCAGGTCTGCAGAAGACACGCAATGGCGCACGCACAAAACAGAAACTAAGCAAGCGAAAGTAAAGTGAAAAACAACAGGTGAGAGCACAGGGCGAGATAGAGAGAGAGAGGGAGATCGGTGAAGATAGAGGAGAAGGGAGGAAGGAAGGTGAACGGAGGAGAGGATAAGAAGAGACGGCGAGCGGAGCACACAGTCTTTCCCTCGCAGCAGTGCTGCTGAGGCTGTAATTTAACGCTCCGCCAGGTCACAATCAGAGCCCGCATGTGCATGCATGTGTGCGTGTGTGTTGGCGAGCAGGCCGGTGGGGGGTGGGGGGGTGGGGGGCAGTTAGACAGATACCGGAGTCGCAGCGAGGGAGGGAGGGAGGGAACAAAAACACAAATGAATAGATGAGCAGACGAAAGGGACTGGCAGGAGAGATCCCTCGGCTTTGTCAAGATTTTGTTTCCCCACTTGTTTAGAGACATGCCGCTTTGGGACAGGAGGCTGAGTCAGACGAAAGATCAAGAGGGGAGGAAATGGAGAAGAATGAGAAACAGAGAAGGGATGCAAGCAGAGGGCTGGTGCCCAGTAGCAGAAAAAAACGGCAAAATTAGGAGGCAGACCGGAGAAGCGGATGGGAGAGAATACAGTAGCAGAGCAAGGGAGGGGATGTAAAAGAGTATGAGGGATGAGTTAGGGAGAGGAGTGAAGGGGAGAGTGGAGAGGAAATGAAGACACAGGAGGAAATAAAGAGCCTTTTAGAGGATCAAAGCCAAAATTGGAGAGGGAAGCAGAGAGGAGGGAATGTGGAAGGAGGACATAGGGGAGGGGAGGGCAGTCAAGGAGAAAAGGGGATAAGGGGGAGGTGAGGATTGGAGAAAATAGAGGATGAGATGGGACAGTAATGGAGAGGAGAAGAAAGGGAAACGAGTAAAATGGAGGGGAGGCGGGAGGGGAGGCGATAGGATTAAGGGAGGGATGGAAGGAGATGAGGGGAGGGAGCGCCATAAGGGAGGGCAGATGGGACAAAAACGAGTTTCCCTTTTTATCCAAAGTAGAATAATCCACAAAAAACTGTGGAGATAAAGGGAGTTCAAAGGACTAGTTAAAAAAAAAAGGAACAGGGATGTTCCTCTGCATCTGAGCTCAGAACGGTGAGGAAAGTAAAGGGTCATTTATTTAGATAAATGTCTGCACACAGATAACAACACAATTCATCAAACAGCCGGGCAATTGATAAATTCCAAGAATGCCCCATATAATTCCAAGTATTACTGTAAATGACTAGAACAGATATTTAAATGGGAACAATTACTGAACATGATATCATTGGCTCCAAGATCAATGTGGTTTGCAACTCATTTGAACCATATCATATCATCATATTGTATCAGCAGAGCAAAACAAACAATCCTTTTCACACACACACACACACACACACACACACATATATATATATATATATATATATATATATATATATATACAGTTCATGTTTTGGATAGATATTAGATCATAACACATTCATATATGGTGACTTTATAACTTTTATCTGTAGAAAAAATACTGTACTGCAGTTTAAATGACGTTTGACACATCAGCCACACTAAAGCTGCTGATCACAGAGGAACAAACACACATATAAACACTTTTATTCTAGTGATTTATTTATATCTAAATCATTAACTGAAAAGGGGTAACAGAATAATATTACAGATACAACCATTAGTGTTGTAACCCCGCAGTTACAATTGTCTTCACAAAAAAGTACAGAGCTGATTGCATGACTACCTTTGACTGACTTTCAAAACAATTTTACTGCTTTTTCCATCAATAATTGGATAGATAATTAGGTAGACATAATAGATAAAGCTACAGACAATTGCTGGCAAGCTGTACAGACAGATGGGGAAAGAATGCAGCCAGGCAGAGAGACTGAAACAGAAAACTCACTATTAAGTTAATTTTTTCACCCTCGTTTGTCCCGTCTAAGTGATGTAAGCTGAAGGCCATTCCAGGCTGCAAACATAATGCTTTTTTCCCCACACCACATTTAGGCAAGGACATAAAACTGCCAAGTGTGCATATTGATTATTCAGAAATGGCACATAAAGTGATATTATGCATAAGGGAAGCAAACACTTTGTGCTGCAGGGCTCGTCCTAAATTGCTTTCAGTTTGAAGAAAATACTTATTTCATTCAATTTGCTTGATACACTCTACAGCATGTAAACTAAATTAAGGTAAAGAACATTTGCCTGAGATAATGGTTATTGGAGATCATATAGTTGAACATCTCAAATATTGTTGACTTTTTTTCTTATTCCACTCTTTGTCAACATGAATTCAAGAAAAATGCAAACAATTATACATTTCACCCTTGGACTCTTTTCTTTCAAGCATTGGCATTTTTCCGCTATCATTTTTACCCTGAGGCACATGTTTGGTGAAGTTATCATTGTTGTATTAATAAATTAAAATCCTAATTTCCCACTGTGCTTAAACAACATGCAGGCACATCCATAAACAGTGAGCAATAGCTAAAATGTTGAAGGAGAAAGCTTAAGTGAAAATCAACAATTATGCATTTACACAGTATGTGGTCACTTCTGCATGGGGAAATATGAATATTTATGTAAGCAGAAGAATAAAAACAAAACAGCAAATTGCATATGTCTGCTCAGAGATGGACTAAAACAGTAAGATATGGTTTCCTATGTCAATGAGTTTTCAAGACAAAATATGTGGTCTTTTTTCATACATATGAACATGAGACATATGACACTGAATGACAGATTCAGTTTATTAGCACTTTCTGCTATCACATCACATTTAATCTATTAATCTATACCCCTTTCTTACTGAACATGTGCTGTATTACCCTCAGGTTTCTTGGCTTCCTCTTTCTCATTATTCACAATACTCTCATTCTGAGAATTAGAAACAGAGATCAGAAAACTGATGAATCTCCATAGCAGAAAATGAATCATCTATAGGGAGTGATGTGAAGTGCGCACTTTGGTAAATCATGCGTTCACAAAGAAAAAGAATAAGGTTGTATGAAAAGTGTGTACCGATACTCACACAGGCAGGTAAACATGTTGACACACACACACACACACACACACACACACACACACACACACACACACACACACACACACACACACACACACACACACACACACACACACACACACACAAACACACACACACACAGAGTAATGTTAACAACAAAAACAAATCTCCCCCTACAGCAAATTAATCATCATGGCATATAGTTGTGATATACACAGACCGGCCTGTCCCAGCCTCAAAAACAGTGACTAATCACACACTGGCTTTTCATACAGCTCATTTTTCATGCAAGAGCGACTCTTGTCTGCTACTGAAGTCAAAACAAACCGCACATTCACACAATAGAGGAAGGATCAGATTGTCCAACAAAAACAGTCAACAGTAACAATTATGTGATTTATTCTTTGACATTTTGGATACAGCAAAAGCACTGAGTTTTACCGGACACTTAATAGAATAGGATAGAATACCGGTAATTCTTTATTGTGGGAAATTTTCTTTGGCTCATAGACACATAGGACAGTGTTTTTCCCAAAAAACACAACAGCACAATTGAGATACAGCACTGTAAAATAAGTACAGTACAGTAGAGCAGTTTGCGTCATTGTGAGTGTGCTACTTAATTGAACTGAGAAGGCACATGACCTTAGGGATAAAACATTATTTAAAGGCCCCCTTGGCCAAAAAGAACTCTATAACTAAATAATTTATGTACACCTTTGGCAGATTTTTTGGAGGTGGGAACCTGCTGACAGCTAATGTATTTTGTAAGATTTGGGACTCATGTATTTAGAGTTTTCTTCAGTTGTGGATATGGCTACAATTGGGGTATATTAATTTTTATATATGGCATCAGCACCTGAGACATATCTTCCTCTCTCTGACTTACTGTGCTGTTGCTGAAAGCTAAGTAGAGACTAAGGTTGCAAGGGGACGGAAAATGTCCAGTAAATTTCCAGAAACCTTTCATAGGATGTTAAGCTGGGCAATTTTGGAAATATTCAATTCAATAGTCTTATTCTTTTGGCTCTAAAGTGTGGCCTCCAGGGATCTAGAAATTATCTGTGCATGTGATGGGGGAATGCACAGTGCATGGAAGTGGTCTGGCCTCAATAGCCCTGCAGTGAGCAGTCTGCTGTATGCATGTGATTGAGGAGTGTACTTGCATTAAAGGGATAGTTCAAAATGTTTTAAAACTTTGCGTGATTCCAATATTCATAGCAATAGGTACTTCATCTTTTTTGTGGATACAAGCTATTTCCAGACCAGCTAAGCAGAGCTGCTCAGCTACCACTACATGGCTAATGGTATTTTTTGGTTTCCCTCCTTAAACTCAGCAAATACACAATCCAGCAATTCCCAAATGCTGTGGTGGACAAGTTATGACCTGCACATTCACTACTATGAGATAACAAAGGAATGTTACAAGACGGAACTGTTTTCTAGGTCAATGTAAAGCCGGACTTCACACTCCAGACATGGCTGCTCAGCCGAATGATCTTAAAAGCACACTTTTAGTACAGCTACAAAAAACGCATCCCCGGCAGTGTCTAATGTTGGACGTTGTATCACTCCACTCAGTGGCTTACTGAAGAAAGTAGTACTGAGGATTTGCTTCACGTGTCATAATGTTACAGTAGTGTAGTGAATGTGCAGGTCACAACACCACAGCATTTATGAGTCACTGGATTGTGTATTTGCTGAGTTTGATAGGGGAGACCAAAAAATACCATTAGCGACATAGCAATAGCTGAGGATTTCGGATTGTTGTAGCATGATGGTTGGTGCTTGATGTGCTTGATGGTGGGCACTATAGAGAAGGGGTCCAAACAGCCCATTAGGGTTGATGGGACAGCAGTCCAGCAGTCCCCACCTGATCTGTTCAGTGAGTTAAAACATGTGTAGCCACATGTTGCTCTGCAGCATCATCCATTCCATGTCAGGATAGAAAACTGAGCCACTGTGTGTGCTGTGAAGAAGTTCAGGACAGCAGACTTTACTTATATCAGTAGCCATTTCCAGAGGGAGCCCGCCAGACTGAGGAAGCTGAGAGATGAAAGTAGAGTGATGTTGTTCGTGGCTGCTGCTGTCTGTGCTAGATTTGACCAAGGAAACAACTGCAACAAAAAGACAATTATGTCTCCGATTGATCTTGTAACTGATGAACATCAGATATTTCTTTTTCCATTTTTAATTGGGGATGTAATGTTACACTAAACTCCTGATGCAATTCATGACATTTATTTTTTTTTACAAAATCAGATTGAAGATCAATTTCTGACTAAATGTACTGTATATTATGTTTCATATTTAGTGTTTTTTTAAGGAATATCAGCATATGCACATTTTTAAGACAAGTATCAGGCCCTATTGTGCTGCATCATGATGGATGTGCCTCTTGTTTTTGTCCTTTTGCAATTAATTGCACAATGTTTTCATCTTGTCTTCTCACCTTTAATATTTTTGTGACCACACCGACTTCACATCCTGCAGTCACAACCAGACACAACCTACTGTAAAGTGCAGACACACTTGGATCTACTATACATCACAGCATATAGTAGTTATGCCTGCAGCAAATGTTGGAAGTACCTTGATTTGATGTTGTACATAGAATGTCAGGCAGGACTTACACACAGAGAACTTACTGATAGCAAAATGTAATGGTTAAAACCATAGACCTCTCAACGGTGACAAATGAATTGCTATGAAATTACTGTGAATTATTGTGGTTCTCGGAGAAAAGGCACACTAATCAGAAAAAAAAAAAATCTAATAAAAGGGAAAACAAAAAAAATTACTCCAAGAGGAGGAGGAAGACTAATCACTACAGCAAAGAAAATAAGGCTAACTTTCCTGACCTGATAAAGAACAGAAATAAAACAGCTCATGCGAAAAGGCTGGGGATCTAAGGAAAGCTATGAAACTTTAATCACAAAATCAAAATCATTCAAAGAGGAACACTACACTATAAACTACTACTATGAAGGCTTTCAACAAGTATGTGAAAAGGTTACATTCCGACATGTTTTTCAGTGTGCAAGCGAACCACACTACACTATCCCAGAAGTCACCGGGAGGTCAATAACTGTAGAAGAAAGAACTAAATGGCCCCTGTGACATAACTCATAAATAATAAATTGCATTGTTCACTTTCCCAATGCAAGTACATGCAGAAAAGAATAATTGAATCATCATATTCATATTTGAATGGATAAATGACTACCTCACAAAGAATCATTACATCCCTTCTTTCAATATCTCAGTCCCATATCTCACTCCATACAAGGTTGCATTACTCTTTGAACCCTGTCTGTCTAAATAAGTGCATGGAGCTTAGTTATATCTGAGTGAGACTCTCATCTATCAGGCTGCAACTTCCTGCTGCAGCAGGAGGTGTTTGGGTGTCGGAACACATCCAGACAGAGGAAGAGAAGAGGAGATGAAAGCGATCGTTTTTATTGGCTGCCTTTTCAGCAAAGAGCATAATAATCTGACCTAGAAATGAAAACTTTAAACAAATATGCTAAAGTCGAACAAAGGCCAAAAAAAGACAGGACTCTGGAGCATCTTTCTGCTTCACCCCCCTCCTGTGGGGTCCTCAGTCAGACAGAGCAGCGTGCAGACCCCAGGAGGTTTGAAGAAAAATGTCTGACTCATTGCACCAACACACGCGCACGCACACACACACACACACACACACACACACACACACACACACACACACACACACACACACGTATTTATTTTATTTTTTGTACTTATTTTCACTCATTTAATTCATTTTGCCAACAAAAATCATTTTTAATATTTTTATATCTGTTACTATTCTGTTACAAGTAACAGGTGAAATTCATTATCTTGCTCAGAACAATTTCAACCAAAGGTTTTCATTACATTGAACTGTCAATCAAGGATAGTGGTCCTCCATGATATAATGTAAGTTAATGCCAGCCGTGTTCATACCTGATCAGTGCCGCTGCACAATCAGTGTTGCACATGCCTGTGATATTTCCATTTTGAATAGTCCAATCAAATTCCTCCCAACGTTTTGTCCCGCATGTATATATTGTTCATACCAGAAAAACATCATGATACAGACATTATAAACTCTCAAAATGCTGTCAGGTGGACTTCAATTTAATCCTCCGCTATTTTGGAGGGTCAATGTGCATAATGCTTAGAAAATCCACTTTTCTCCAGAAAATTGCCTCTTTATCATATTTACAGTGGGGAAAAAATGAATTTTCTACAGAGAGTAAGAGTGCACAATCAACAAAAAATAAGCATGAAAGTATGTATCTCTTTTGTGTTGTATTTGATGCTGAAAGTTTGATGCAATAAATTGTAGGAAATTACAGTAAATTGAATCCCCCAAAAATTACACTATTAGCACCTTACACAAAGAAAAAAGGTTGTTTTATCCATATCAAAGCTTTTGCGGTTACATTAGTGGTTTGCCAGAAGCACAAGAAGCGTAAAATTGCCCATATCACCTTTGTTGTCCTCCCATTATAGTTGAAATTGAGGTAACAACTGCCCTTTTTGAATGTGCAGTAGCACAGCAGTGAAATGCGTCTTGCAGTCACCATTCTCCCAAATTACATTTCACTAACTCCAACAGATGCCCATCCATGACCATGCATCTACAGTGCTACAGTGAGAGCTTGCAGCTTTGGTTTTCTTACGGGAAAAAAAAATATCATGGGAAACTTTGACCGATCAGGCATTCTGCTCTATATGTGCCGTTTATTCACCGGCATGACTCAAGCAGTAGATTAGCACTTGTTAATCACAGTTTTCTTAACGAATGTGTATGGATTTGTGAATGTTCTATAAAGGTCAATTACATTTTGTGTATATATTAAGTATTACATTGATCTTCACTTGTGGCATGAGAAAGAAGCAAAGGTATAAAGATAAAATGTTGTAATCACTATTGTTACTGGATGGTATAAACCACTTGAATAGTAATAGTCTTCTGTTGCATTAGATCAGCACGTCATAAAATTTAATTCATCTTAATAGAAAAAGTTGACATAACTTAATCTTGATAAAAAAGTCTGAGTCATTGATTCCTACAAACAGTTAACAGTTGTTAACTTTTTAGTTAACAAACTGTTATTAGTTCTATAGCACTATGGCACTTTATGCCAGGGCTTGGCAGAGATGGACTACCAGGCCCTGTATGAGAAGAAAGACATTTTATTTTAGTTTCCCCCGGAAATCTGCCGGACTACTTTCGTTTTAACCAGAACCGGACCAGAACTCGGCTAACAGGACACTGTCTGGGGTAAGTCAGTGTGGGTGTACGACACTGATGATAGGGATGCCATACAGATTCATGTCAAAAATACTGAAATATCCCTTTAACATTAGCCAGTTCCACATTAGCCTACACACTGCAGCTCCAACATCTATCTACCTAAAACTGTCAAGTCAAGTTCTTGCTCCTCAACACAAACTGCTAATAAAACATCCTGTCTTTAACGAGCCATAGTTACCAATTCATTTCGATTCAAAAGACTTAATTTGTCCTTGGAGTCAGAGACCAGAAACATAAAGAGCACCGTCCGTGTGGCAGAGGAAAGGATCCACTAACGTTAGCGCTTTCAGATGAAAATAAAACTGCCCCAATAACAGGCAGTAGCACTAAGGGATTAGCATAGCAGTTCCATCTTGATGAAAGCAGCCAGAACCCATGTCAGAGAATCATTTCAATTCCAGGCAGTTTTCAGAGAGTAATATGTTGCATAAATGTGTTACATATGAAGGACCATTGTCAGCAGTAACTACGGGACCATACTGAGAAGAGCTGGCACAAAAGATGTGGCTGTGAATGCATGAAGGCGTGGGAGGACCGATCCAGAGGCGACAGCGGCAACTAGGGCCAAGATTGAAAGTCAAGAAGTCAACTTCTTTCTCAATTATCCCCACAGAGGAGCTAAGGACACACTGGGGACCCAGGGGCTTGAGACGGTGAAGTAGTTCAAGACGACATGATAGAAAGAGACATGATTGTCATCCATCAACATATGCAGCGCACCTTTTGCACTCAGGCGTAAAGAAATTGTGAATTCAGCTTCTCCCATTGCTGAGCTAAAAGACAGATGCCTAGCACTCCTTTTGTGAAGCCCAACTGAGTAAGAAACTTTGAAAAGGGCACTTAAGGGGTTGACAAGACACATATCCAAAGTCATCATTGTAGGAGTGCTTGGCCTGGATAAAGAGATTAGAATCGAGTAGTTTAGTGCGATGATGAAAATCCAGTTTTACAGCAGCAGCTTCAAGAGTGGAGTCCACAGGATCACCAATCAAAATCTGCCATTTCATTCTTTGCTGCACTTGACAAATATACACATCACTTCAAGCTTAGACAGATTATTTATATAGATATATAGCTATATCACAACAAAAGTGTCACGCTGGAGTAGAACAGGTGGACCTAAATGCAACATAGAAACTGATGTATGAGCAGGAAGAGAAAAAAAAAAACACAGTACAAAACAGGGACATGTGACCAGCATCTAAATTCATGCAGCTTTATGTCACTCCAGATCAACATTTGTCAGAATTCTGATTGAAACTTAAGACACAGAAAAACGATTGGGGCATGCCCTTAACATGTCTTCATACAACGGGCAAAGGTTATACACACACATGCACGCACGCACACACACACACACACACACACACACACACACACACACACACACACACACACACACACACACACACACACACACACACACACACACACACACACATATTAGTTGGCAGAAAATATCAGGACAGGTATCCAGGATTGAGGAGTGTTCAAAATTGACTGCTCCTGGTTGCATGTGATGATTAAGAATTGAAATCATTGCACCTTTATGCAATACTGTCGGTATCCTGGGTGCAATGTAGGCGGTCCAACACTCACTCTCAGTCTCCCACTGAGACTCGTTGGAGGGTGAAGAATGTAAAAATATTACATATTTGCATCTGCACTGGCAAGCATTATTAATAAATGCAGTGCTATTCTTATCAGAACCCAGGGCCCACATGCAAGCCTATGTGTTCACTGCCACCGTTAGGTTACTTGCACAAAAACAACATTACTTGCAATGAATTCTGCCAACCACTGACAGATGACTTAAGTCTGTCATCCTCAGCTTGCTGCCTCCTTTTATAAAAGACATTAAGAATATGTACGTGCACTGCATGGAGGGCTTTCATGGCTTGAGTGTGAACAACATGACAGAGCGAGAGATGACAGGAAGTTAAGAGGAAAAAAAGGTGCAAATAAAAAAACATACCAATTAAAAGAGACGTTTGTTAGACATATTTATTCTCATTAGGCACAGCTAATCAATCTTCCTCCATCTGATCATAAACGTCTCAGGAACAATTTGAATGCTCAACAGCACCCTGTGAATGCAATCCATCTTTCTTTAAGACCCATCCATCTCCATTTTTACCAGCCTGCTGCACATTAGCCATAACTACATAGTTATAGGCAAGGAATGGAAACGGATCGTAGCATAGCATCTTGCATGAACGTTTGTTAGGCCGGATGAAATGAAATAGAGCTAGTGCTTTGCACAGCACCATTAGCACCATGAGAAACACCAAGGCCTGTGTATTTTCACGAATAGCACCCAAGGGCGCACCTGACGAAATCTCACCCCACATGACAGAATGCTCCCTGTTTTCACTGCAAAAACTGTTGAACAGGTGAAAATATCTGTTTGGTATAATTAGTCAGATATTAAGTAGTAATATCTTATTCCATTGGCAGATATTTTAGCTTATTTCAAGTTATTTTTTCTTGATTTTAGTCTTTTTTTTAAATGCCCCCAAATTGATCCAAATAAATAATAAAAAAAATCAATTGAAATAAGCTAAGTATGCTTTCTGTAGTGGCTTCCAGTCACATACAGATGTTACCACCGTATAAACAGAGTCAGATTTTGCAAAAATAAATAAATAAGTTAGATAATAAGTTGCTAGAATGGTCCCTGTTTAACCATAAGCTTCCATCCAGTCACTTTTTGGGACACATTTGGGATGAACTAGAATAAAAATTAGAACAGAGATTGTGAGGTAGGGCAGCAAGGTGTCTACCACAGAATCCTGCGGTGGCCTGACAGAGTTGACATATTGGTTATGACTGCTTGCATCCTCCATAACTAATTGCTGACACCAAGTGACTCATAAAGACTATTGGATATGGGGATGCAGATGCACATTGTGAGAAACATGGGGGAAAACCGGGGCAGAAGGGCTGTCTTTGATGTGATGAAGAGCTTTTGCTCACATTTTAATACACCACAGGGCAGTGTGTCATGGCAGGACAGAATGATATCTCAAAATTCTCTCCCTACACACACACACACACACACACACACACACACACACACACACACACACACACACACACACACACACACACACACACACACACACACTCACACACACACACACACACACACACACACACACACACACACATATATATATATATATATATATACTTTTGAGATGTCTTTGTATTACTGTGTTGTGACAATGTACTGGACAGAACCCTTGAGACCTTCACATCCACACTGATATTGTCTTGTTTTCCTTGATGAAATACACTATCGAAAACTGAAGTGAGTTGTGGCTTGTCTCCTTCTGTGTACAGTGTTGGGTTTTGTGCCACATGTCCCATTGATGTTTGGTGCTATTCAAGTGTTACACTATTTGTTCTGTATGCTTTGACTGAGCTATTTTCTTTTAATTTTTAAATTATTATATGTCAGATGTGACTCTGAATGGCACCCATCTTTTACTCTAAACATGTCAAAGCCACTACTTAATTTATGTCACTGTTTGTCATAAATTCATAGTTACCCAAGTTATGATACCCAAATATGATAAATAATATGTTTAAGGGTTAACATTGATAAATATTATAATACGATATTTGATATGTCATATTAGATACATCAAATTCCTCTAATTCCTCCTCCCTTTAACTTTTGGTTAATTTCATATGTCAAATGATGCCATTAGGCATTATTAGCAAAAAATATGTGAACATATATATATATATATATATATATATATATATATATATATATATAGCATTGTGGATAGGTAGAGCGGTATAGGCAGTTTTATAGAAACTAGTAATTGCTGAAACAGCTGTGCACAATTTACAAATCTCCTCTCCCATGTGACCATTTCTTCTTTCTTCCAGAATTTAACAAAGTACATAAAGAATTGCCTTAGATAATTCAGTTTAATTTGTAAGCATTTTTTTTCATCACTTAGCATTGAATATGTTTCCAAAAGGACACTTTTGTGAAAATGGATTGGAGCAGACGGTCACTGGACAAACTTGTCATAATTCTGCTCTCATAATTAGCATAAATTTATGATTATAGATTAGAGACAATACACAATATACACACTGTGGACATATCTATAATTTGTCAAAATTAAAAAAAGGATTGGGTGAGATAAATCATTATGGATGTCCTTTATACCTTAATACTGAGTTATTACTAAGTTAATACAGATCATAAAACCAGTATGCACCAACTTGCATGCAGTGCAGTGCCTTATAAGAAACATACCAAATATTATTAATTTGAGCTTCTCAGCCATCCCAATGACTTTCAGTTTAGTGACATATTGCACATCATTAAAAAAAAGCCAAGAATCCAATTCCAAGTATAAACAAATAGCTCACAATTACTAATGATGGATTACCGTTTCTTACGTGCAAGGATAGCTGTCAGTGGGATAGACTTTCAAATAGACTGCTATGTTTTAGACTGTTGAGAAGTGTGGCTTTGAATCCAAGAGTGACTTTGCCCTAATTAGTCTATGGATGGAAGACGTAGTTGTGGTTCTCAGTTGTTTCTTTGCTATGTTTTATAGACATGTAATATAAAAAACTTGGAGACTTGGAGCAAGTCGACTATAAGCACTCCGTGGAGTAAATGTAAATGAGAAAGTGACTGATGCTGTCGGCTCAAAGTGGCCTATGGATGGATGTTGTTGCGTCTTTAAAAATAAATGCTTTGATGAAGGATAATGGGCTCTCAGAAAAACGTTGCATTTTTTTGCCATTTACTTTACCATTGCCTCTAAGGGTAGATGAATATTAATCATATTGGACCATTCATATGTTCAGTATAACCTTTGTATCCCTTATGTAATCAAGCAATTGATATTCATATTTCTTATCAGCTTTGAAAGATATCTGCACCGGAGTAAATTGAAGGAGACACAACATGCTTTTTGTAATTTTCTGTTCATCAAAATATGAGAGGAGTGTGTGTAAAAATGCCGCATGAAAATAAAAAAAAAGCCCAGGCTTCAGCCTGCTCTTTTGCAAAGTCACCTCTGCTTCCCCATCAAACTGACATCAGAGTATTTGTGCATCTCCTCAAACAACCGTCTATTTCGTCGCCTTTGTTGCTAAGGTTGTTGCTAAGGTTGTTTCATGGAATGGTCATATTGTCCACTAGCATATTTTAGATCATAAAATATGATCTAAAATATATGATGGGGGGTGGAGAGCGTGTGTGTGTATATGTGTGCATGTGTGCTATGTTGTTATTTTGGATGTTATTTTAATAAGGGTAATAATTATAACAATAGTTTTTATTATTAATAATGTCAGTATTATTGTTGTTCTTATTTCTTGTTTTATATAGCTTTTAATGTAAAATGACTTTGAGTTGTTATTTCTTGTTTTTGACCAACCTTTACTGCTAAAAGCTATATATTTTTTTAAAAAACGACACATACACCGACAGTACAAGAACGAACCGTACACTGAACGGCTTTCCCTTAAAAGTCATTCAATGGATTCGTTCAGAACTATTTCACGGGAAGCCGCTCACTAAATGGCTCAGACCTATCTTACGGGCGAGTGGTTCAGTGAACGCTCAGACCTGATCTGACGGCTCACACCCACTAACAGGAAAGTAGTTCAGTGAACGGCTCGGACCCTGTTAGTGGGTGCGAGCCGCCACCGCCCCCTTACTGATACTTGAAAATAAATGAAAAGGCTATGATATTTGTCCATGAATCCATACGGTACATTTTAACATTTGCTTAAAAAAATGGAAAGTAAAGTAACTAGTAGTGAAGTTACTTTTCAAATGCAGTAACTAGTAAAGTAATGTAGTTACAAATTTCACAAGTAACTTGTAACTAGTTACTTTTTTTTAGTAACTACCCCAAGACTGAATACACCACACCTGCATTCAAACAGTGGCCCAGGAGGCCTGCCTGTTTGTCTTAAGCCTGGTGCTAATTTATTCTATTGAGTTCTTTTTATCTTTAGATTTTTTCTTCTGCTGGTTAAAGGTCAGTCCTTAATGAATTCATACTTCTACCCTCCCGTTTGGATTACTCTAATATAAACAACCATTATTGATTAATTAAGTCGCCACATTTTTCTACACAATGTCATGGGTACCAGTCCAATGCAATCCAATATAATAGCTTTGAAACAAATACTGTGAGAAGCTCATTATGTGAAATTGCTGTTGACATAAAAATGTTTGCTCAGTTCTTTGTTAATTTCTGAGGCTGCATTTCATTAAGTTGTACCAGACTGCATTACATTATAAGGTGTTCATGGTACTTTGCCAAACTCTTTCTTTCGGAAAAGCAGCAGATGAAGGCCAAACAAGAATGATGGAGCTTTCTCGGCTGCTCAGAAACAATAAATAGACAGCCTGTTGTTTCCTCTCACAGTGATGAATAATCCAAAATCTGTTCTAAAACAGGGAAAGATAAAAGACAGCAGAAGGACCGTCTAGGACCAGGACATAGGAAGTTGGCTACAAGCGAGTCACCTCACTGTCATCCCGTCAGTGATTTCTTTCCATAGAATAATAGATGCAGTGCTGCCTCTGCTGCTGTCTCGCCATTATTGAAGTCTGGCAGCTCATTCCGTTGGGTCTGCGTTCCCCTGGTAGGAAACTCGTGGCTGTTGACCAACTGATGCGGATCTGTGACACAGCTATGCAGAATTTTACATGTGTTGCATCAGACCTTTCCTTGTATATTGTCTAAGAGCTTAAGTAGACATTGCTGTAAAGTTTATTTTTGTTAAAATGTTAAATAAAAGATATTTGTCAGTTATTCATAAAATAGGAACAAGGCTATACTTC
The DNA here is from genome assembly GCA_030544235.1 of Lepturacanthus savala. Classification (NCBI taxonomy): domain Eukaryota; kingdom Metazoa; phylum Chordata; class Actinopteri; order Scombriformes; family Trichiuridae; genus Lepturacanthus; species Lepturacanthus savala. Next base: position 13,643,766 of record CM060468.1, on the reverse strand, counting down.
AGTCCAGTGTCAGTTCCCATATATTTCATTTGATACAGAATGGTGGTTTAGTAAACCAAATCCTTGTAATCTGTGATGAATTTTGATATTTATTTAGTCAAGAAGTGGTGATGAGGCCAAAGCAAAATGTGTATTGGGAGCTTTGTTCCCAGTAGGAGAGCCTCTCTAGCTCTGATCAACATGCTAATGCACCAATCAGGTTCTCATTTGGTGCTAATCAGCCAATCAAACTATTTGTTCCTGTCTCCTATTTCATGCTGGGAACATGCCTGGCAGAGAGATGACTGATGGATTCAGGGGGTTGTGTTTTGCGTGTGTGTGTGTGTGCACGCTCGTGTGTGTGTGTGCACATTTCTGTGTGGAAGAATTGATGCTGAAGTGTGTGAAGTAGGATTAGATAGAAAGAACGATAAGACAGGAATATATAAGGAGGATGGATAGATATATGATAAAAAAAATCAGTATTTGCTACGCTAAGCTATTCAGCTAACAAACTATAGGTAATTATAATGGTGGGTGGTAAATGTACTACATTTGTATAGCACATTTCAAATCTTTTCGATTTTACACTACAAGTGTTCACTCACTCATTCACACTATGGTGATCTGTCATAAACTGTCACCACTACGTCATCATCATACAGTCACATCACCTGCTGCGTTGCCCCTTCTCTTTGCAGCCAATGGCTGAGCATTACTCATCCGTGCTGCTCTTTTCAAAATGACAGCATTAACGTCAAAATGGGAGCATTACAGTGGAGTACACGTCTGTCTTGTTCAGTTCATTGTATTGTTGTTCTCTGACCTTGCACAGAGTGATCATCACTCACAACCCACATTTTTGTATTGGATTATTGCTTTTTGTTTTTAGGGGAACATGTTTTTTTTGAGTTTTGTCAGATCACAGAACATTGGGGCTGCCTACAAATGTCACCTTTTTGAACTTTAATACATTCATGCTTTGCTGAACATCTACCTCGGCTTCAGTGTCTTTTTGTGTTTGTGTGAATTTAATGTGCAGTGTTTGTTGTGCCGCTGTTTATTGCTGTCCAGGTATCGTTTCATGGTGGTTCTATGACAAAAGATACCTTAACTTCAGTCAATAACTCCCTGTAAGTTTTTCTTTAAAAACTTACACAAAAATGTGACATTATCCCAGCTGGCACTCTACAAACAACAGGAAAATTACTACAACACATGTTCATAGTGGTGGCTGCCATACAAGGTGCACCAGCTCATCTGGAGTCTAATAATTCATACACATTCACACATCAAAGGCACAGCCATCAGGCAGGGAGATCAGTGCGAGGAGATCAGGTTTCAGGTTTTTATAACAATTTAACCGCAACATGACATTTTCTGTGATCAGATTAGTCATGGCACGCATTCTTGAAGGTCATGATTGAGGCCTAGGATCATGTTCTCTGTTTTGCCATGAGTATGTGGTCATGCCACGGGCGACATGAGCAGCAAATGCATCCAGCAGTCATTCATTTTCAGTGAGAGCTGGTGATATGGAGCATCTGGTGCCATGGCAGCAGAGAAACGCATGATGCCAGCATCCAGAGCACCGAGGAGGGTTGAAATTAGTTTAAGTAATTTATATGCAAATGAGCAGCGTCAGCACTGAAGCAGCAACCAATCGCAAATCAGGATTTGAATCTCTTCCCGCTAGTGTGGCTTCCCGTTTCCCAGAGATTTGTCTCTCTTTCTTTACCAAGCACAAATAAAAAATAAGATCATTATAATAATAAACAGGAGAAATGTGGAAATACATGCATATGCCACCTTTTTTCATCTTTACTTATTGAGCTGACTGTCTGACTACATAAATAACAGGTAAGAGGAAGAAAGACCATCGCTAAAAACATTGGAAGGTATATATAATATTGTTTGTTTATAGAATGTTTATGTCATTTAAAAAAAAAAAAAGAAAAAACATTTGGATTCTGTAGAGTCTGTAGCTGTCCATGTAAGCCTCCACTCTAGCTGCAAGAGCTGCTTAAGAGATGACAAAAAGTGGCAAAAAAACCCCCAAATTATTTATCTCTTAGAAATTCTAGCTGACACAGATGTAATGAGTCAGACACACTTTACATTAAGGAAATAACTATTGACTGCAAATGGTTTTAGTATTAGATTTGGCTCTGCTCTTGGAAGGAGTTCTTAAGTAACCTGAGCAGCATTAGGAATTTTACTGGAGAAATAATCATCCCATAATGATTATATAGATAAATGATGATTAAATGTAAACAAGCATAGCAAGTAAAGAGGAGGTTTGGACGGTGGATGGGACTCCAGCAACAAGTGGCAAATCAGAAGAGTAAGAGTGAAAAGAGTTCATCTTCACATAGGATGAACATTATTGGATATTCTTAGTCAGCCGGTAGCTAAGCAACTGATGACTGAGCCACTGATGATGAAGCTGATGCCTTCACTTTCGTGTTCTGCCTGAAATAAAGCTGGGCTACATTAACTGCTATGATATTTAAAATCTCTCCTATGCTATTTATTTATCTGCGTGCATCACTATCACAGTTCATTAAAGGCCTCCGGTTCCCTCAGCAGCACTTAATTCCCTATTAGAAGCTCAAACTGCTACGCCTGTAACTTTCCCAAAGATCGTTATGTTAGTAAGCCCAGGCACAGATTCATATCCTGTAATCCTGGCTCTGCCATTTTGCCCATGTTCCCATGATGTTCCTATGATCCTGCTGTGTCCAGACTCCTCGAAGTGAAATTTCAAAGTTCATGCATTAAAGGCAAAAAAAAAAGCGATGCAAATTATAGATGTTAGCACCTAATGATCAACGCTACAGTGACAAGTCTTTATTAAGGACTTGGATTCGGAAAGGTCAATAGACATGCAGAGAGAGATCAAGAAAGACCACAAAGACCAAAATGATGGAGAATGTTGTTGACTGGTGTGCAAATAACAGGTTCCCAGGGAAATGGCTCTTCACGGGGTGTCCACATCCTGTGTGAATAAGCCGTTAATAAGACTTCATGTTACCTGCAGAGTGAGGACACAGAATCTGAGAGGAAAAGATAGGGAGAGGAAAAGATAGGGAGAGGAAAAGATAGCCAAGCAATGGTTGGATTGAATCATTGTCTAGAGATAGTGAAATGTTTTGTGACATTGACTCTCTTAAGGCCTTGCATTACAATGTTTTATCATATCCAGGTTGTATCTAGATATGATTTAACTTGATTCCATTTACACCTGTTATTATGCGTGTCGGTGCCATCAGTGTCCACATTGACATCTGATGCCCTGCTTTGTTAATCTCACATCCTCCTTCTCATTGGTGCTGGTCCAAATCAAGAACAACAGAAAAGAAAGATGGCAGCCATCCTTGGAGCAATTGGAACGCTGCAGATGAAATCAGAGGAGTACTCTGTTTTATGCAGCTGTGGTCAGTCCCTCTAGACTCTATCCCGACGATCAGATTTCTTGCTGCCTGCCAATTGTCTGGAGCTTTACAAATGCAAGATAGATGTTGGGACAGCGGGGAAATCAGCCAAGTACATACATTCTCAGAAATAGTGCTAGCCCCTTTGTCTCAAACATTTTCTGCATGTCACCAAACAATGACCTAGGATTGGTTTTGCAATGCAGGTTTTCTTTAACCACCACTGTAAAGACTATGATTTGGATGTAGGAACACAGTCAAGACTGGTGGGAGAGGACAGATATGTGGATGTTTAAGCGTGGAAACTGGGTGTCAAACACAGGGATGTGCTATCAACATTGTGGTTTTATTTGGAGAAAGTTGCAGCCAGTGTTAGAGAAGAGACAAGCACTTATGTGATTACGTATTTCCTCCCACATGGTTTACACTTGCGATCAATGTGGTCACAATGAGGCCTGGATCACAATCCATCCTCAATGCATCATGGGTGCATTATAACATATATTTTAATATGGTGAGTCACTATGCAATTTCAATCTGGTCACCTACATGAATGCAAGGTATAAAGAGTATGAAAATATATTGCAATAACAATGAAGTGTATCTGACACACCACTATAAATTTGTTTTACTTTTGCATCTGCTAATATGACTAAAGTAAAACATTAAAACTATTTGGTAACAAAAGATGTCCTTTGTTTGAAATAAATAAATGAAAAAAACCTTAGTTTGACTGACAAGTTAGGTTGTGAGGACCCATGATCAATATCCTCATTAAAACTTTTCAATCCAAAGTAAAGTATCAGTGTGCCGCTTGTTCCAGAGGCATAATTACCTAGTAGTGAGCAGGAGCCCCTGGCATGCCAGAAGTGAACATGAATTACATTTGTTTTTTTCACCTTGGAAAAAAAAAAAGAAATTACAATGTTTTGATCGTTTGATTACTTCAATTTTTTAGACATTGAAGGTGCTGTATCTTAATCATTTGTGGATGAGTTCTTAGGTTCCTCTCCACTTCCTGCATGCCATGGGCCAAACCTATAACTTCCCCACCAGTCAACTTTCTTCTATTCTACTTTACTGAGACAGCTCCAGTAAGCACTAAGTCACACATCATGCATCCAAAAGGGACATGTGGATGAGAGAAGAGCGATGAGGAAAGATTGAGTACTGAAAGAAGAGAAGAGGTGGTGTTGAGAGTGAGCAGTTATGCTTGGACGAAGCTTAGCTGGAAGTCTCTCACCATCCATCTCTGTCCCACTATTTCCGGCCCACTGACAGGCGGCATCTGATGACAGGGATGCATTTTTCTCTTATTCTGCTCCATTAGGTAAAAACTCTTTGATCTGTGGAACTGAGTGAGTGACTACACAGAGAAGTGAAGGACTGCAAAGAGGAAATATCTAAAAAAAAAAAAAAAAAAAAAAACAAGTGAAATGTAATAGAAAAGAAAATAGTTTATATAAATACATAATCTTTTTTTGTTTATAACATGATCGTGGGATATTGTAAACTCAAAAATTGAAAGGAGGAATAAACTGCAGAAAACAGCAAACACTGTCTCTAAAATTATAGGGAAGCCAGAAAAGCAGCTAAGTAACATGTAATGTAATAGTAATATGTTGCTCTGTCATGTCTTATAGCCTAATTGCCATACAGCAGAGCGTATGCCTGTTCCTATGGACACCAATCAATTAATACGCCTTGTGTCTCTAAGCTATGAATTAATTTGAAAACATTAATCAAATGGCTACAGTGAAACAATACAAACAGCAGCAGCAAGCCAATGTCAACAGGTGTTTTATTTGTCTTCTTGTATATTCAGATAACAATGCATGTGGGCCTCCTGAGAGATGCAAAATAAGAATGAATCAATAGAGTCCATCTGTGATAAACAATGTGTTACAGTAATGTTGAGCTCTTTGGCATCTGCTAAGCCTTCAAATTCACAGATAATTTCACTTTCTGAATCAAATAAGTATTATTGCTTACTTTTATTGAATGAATCGTTTATGATCCCAACCATCAAGGATCAGTTGGGATGTTTTTTATTGGATGACACATGAACCTGTTGAATGGGATGATAGTCTCACCCCTTCCTAATATGGACAAAAAATCAATATATGTAAAATTTCAATGGCCTAATTATGACAAGTGGCGCAGTTCTATATAAGTTCACAAATTTCCATAAGACAGAAGGAGGTAAGGAGAAGAAATATGGGTGGATATTTAGATTTATGAGTTGGCAAAATGGATTTTTTTGTACCACATGCCTGTTTTCCATAATGTTTTACTGAGTGTTAACTAACCACTGCATTGTCACACTGATAGAGGTGGAATATTAGAAATGGCTCCTGTGAGTAGTTCTGGACTTAAAGTAGTACTGTAGAGTCAATAAATCAATCAGGAGGTTGTGCAAGGTTCTTGTACATACCTCTGCAGAGCACTTATGCATTCTGCTGGGTCAATCCTGCTTTTTTTGCATTTGCATTTTTTGCACTTCCAACCAGTTCCCACGAGATGTACCCTGCCTGGCAATGAGAAAGCACATGCTAAAAAGATGCTTGTTCAAAATTGATGTTGTGCAAGAGTTATCCTCCAATGTTTGGGGTTTGCTGTTCAAATCCCAACCGAACTCAATAAATTAGACTGATCTATACTGCCCTAATGATTTCAAATATGCATGATATTTACACACCATCTGCATGGTTTTAGGGAAACGGTATCTGTTGGGAACTGAGCTTTCGGGTTAGACGTGAACAACACTGGATCGCACCATATCCTGTAAGACTACAGGTCCCGCATCAGTGAACCTGGATCCAGTCTTTAAGCTGAGTGCACACACACTCTAGGGTATGTTTAGCTGTTTAAGAGAGGTATGTTTCTCAGATGTGAGGCTGCCTCATCTGTTTTCCAAAGGTGAAAACTCAAAAAATATTTTTGCCTTGCACTGCTGTAGGCCACCTAGTGATTCCAAGGACAGAAATCTTCTGATTCTTTAGTAGCTCGTTATTTTATGTTTACAGTTTGTGGTGGTCCTTGAAATACTATATATAGCACATAATATTACATGCAAATCTGTTGAAATATGAATGTTTTAATTATACTGATTAATTCACATAAAGAAAAAAATAAAAGTTTGAAATTTTCAAGTTTGAGTGTCTCATGTTTACCATTATGCAAACCTCCAGTGGGCTACAGGTCTGGCAAGCGCACTTCTTTCTGATTCAACTGTAGTGTTCAGCTCCAACTGATGTTAACTCAAGTGACATCACAAGAGTGAGTGTTTCCCTGTTTGCAGCAGTAACTTGCCTGTCTCTGCTGCAGACACACACAGTAGTGGCTTTTTTTTTTTTAGGGGAGGAAATGAGAACAGAAGAGAGAAGAGAGGAAGGGAGTAGAAGCCTCTGTCTTATCTGTTAAGGACCAGGTTCCACCTTTTGAAAAAAAAAATCAATAAGGTGCGGTATCTCGATTCGAGAGCCGTGCCTCTTGGAGGATGCTGAAGGTGTAAAGTGGTCAAAGGTGGTCAAAGCAAGTCCTGTTAGTTAAAAAAAATTAATGTGAGAAGGTGTAAACCTTGAACAAATAAAAAAAAAACTAATTTGTTTGGCTATGTTATATGTTTTTTTTCAGCAATATAAAATGGATAATAAATATAAGCAATGTCAGTTATGATACAAATTATTGTCAGCTTGTCTTTCCGCCAGATAATAGAGTATTGATTGTGGTACCAATGAAGATTTGCATCATTAAGGAGCCTCAATAATATCAGTCACATTCAAAATGAATGATCCCCATCCTTAGAAAAGAACAATACAGCACTTGTCAATGTGATTTTTATTCATAATAAGTTAATGTGAAGTATTGACTCTGTAGTCACTATAGGGTAAGTTTTTATTTTAAGAATTTATTTATGAATAAATAAGCCAATATCGTGCTTGTATCATATTGAAATCAAGTATATATAAATACATATCATTGGTAAAATATAGCATTACACCCCTACTAAATTGGCATATTTATGATTGTTGTCACAATAATGCAGACTTTTTAAAATAATAATGGAAATATCAAAAATATGCAAATAACAATGATTATCAGTAGATGATAGGCGTAGTTAGATCAGATTTGAATATGTAAATTCTTAGTCAAGTACTAAGAATCTACATCTCTATTGTGAAAACTAAAATTCAATATGAAATATTACAATATTATCATGAGGGCAAGTTTGGAGTAGTGAAATTAATTTTACTTCATTTGAATTTTGGAGTTGGTGTTGTCGTCATTTAGCCAATTACTCTTGATGACTTTTGTTGAACAAGCATTTTTGGGTAATATGGATTTCTTGTCCAGTTAATCCTATTGAGATAATTGTTTGGATATGTTGAAAGTGAGAAGAGATGGCCTAACAGAGAAATTTGAAAGGGAGAGAGGGGATGCTGAGTTTGAGGACCTCGCACATCTTTTCCATGACCTCCAATCTAAACCGCCCAACTGCTTTGCTGAGCTGAATGAATAGAGATGGCAATTATGTGGTGTTAAAATATAATAAAATATAATATTAAAATCATTATCACTTCAATGCTAAGGGACTAGAAGTAGGAGAAAAGTTGTGGAAGCTATGGATCGGTTTTCTTTCCGTTGTCTCTTCCATGGTTCGTTTCCTTTCCATGTACTGATAGCGGTGGGGTATGTTCGGTCATTCTTTAAAAAGGTCAAAGGTCATGGCAGAGCACTGAAAAGGTGCCTCAGGCTGGTTACTTAGAGGAGTGGGAAAGAAAAGGGCAAACAGAAACTGAGCATTAAGCATTCAAAACAGAGTCCTATGTTAAAGCAACATCACAGAACTGAAAAGAGCTAATGGTATATGGGATCACATATTAGACACTTTAGGCTGAATGCAAATAGAGCGCATTATGAATAAGCCTTCAAGGGGGAATTTAAATGCAAAAGTTGGCCTAATGTTAATACATAACATATGAGAAAATACATGACTTTAAACTTGAAATATTACAATTTAATACTAGTTACAGTGTCTATCAGACAATTATTATTCTTGATTATAATATATTAGAGAATCCAATATGGACATAGTGTAACGGCACATTAGGGACAATCCGGAGTCGGTAGGTAATGGCCAAAACAAGGAGCTGAACTTTTGTTATGCTCTTCACCATCACACATTATATCAGGGCATTGCACATAAATAACAGAACAGCTTAATGCTAAGAGGCTGCCACGCATTATCCTAAGCTACGACGAAAATAAAAATGAATCATTGTATCAGAGACAATTTGCCCACCCTGGCAGCAAAAGCGGCAGCATGTTGACTCGTTTCTCACAGAACAGAACATTGGACAGAGAAAGAAGCCAAGGCGAACATCAGACATTAATGTCAGGATGAAAACAATCAGTCGTCATCTTTGTCAAGTCTGTAACAAGACAGAGCAGAACCTCTTAATGAGAATGTGCCAGTCAAAAACCCTGCTAATGTGATGCCATATACAGCGCTGAACATCATTAAGACAAAATGGATGAAAAGTGACATGAAAGAGGCAAATGGCTTGTATGAAAGGGTCCCTACAAGAGATGGAGTTACATAAAATCTAAATGGATGCGCTCGCAGCTCAGCCACACTGAAGACATTTCTCTTTGTTCCCATTCTGTTGCTGCGGCCTTCAACCGAAGCGAGAGAAGCAGAAGACACAGAGGATGTGACAGAAAGGAGAGTAAAGGAGGAGGAAGGGGAAGTGTGAGCAGATTGCGGACTTTCAGGCCGAGAGGAACAGAGGGGCAAGGGGGAAAAAGATGGAGAGGAGCACATGTGTATGTATGGTCTGGAGGGTGAAATACAGAATGAGAAGAGGAGACTAAAATAAGAGTTCAAAAGGCAAGGCAGGGTATCAAAAGACGATAGGAGAGAAAATGTAGGAATAAATAAAAAAATGAAGAGTAAGACGGGAAAAGAAGGCAGTGTTTGTGAATTTGAGTTATAAAATTTGAGATATGGTGGATGGAATAAAATAAGGAGCGTGGAACTATACTCTCATAATCTAAATTATTGTTTGTCAGCTTGAAATTTGGATCCGGCATCGACTAGTAATGTCCTCAATTTACTATTGGTTACAATTGTCTGCAGCAGATTGAAGGAAAAAAATGCAAAGGAAAAAAAGAAGAGACAGCACAAACAGGACGTTCACATGTGTAAATTCACATGATTTCATGCTGCATGCCTCTGTGCCATTTCGAGGGCTCTAATCACCCCTTTCTTCCCCTCAAGTCAAGCTGTTTATAATTTTGCCTTAACGTGATTTATATTCTATCTAAATTAATTAATCTTCAACACAGTGTTAAACAAGTTGCACCCGGTAGGACTGCCAACAGAACTGAAGGCGTGTTCCGTTCCGAGCAAACACAGCGATGTAGCCAGAGATGAAATCTGTTAAAAATACTCCGTAACATATTTGCATATTTTAATAACTTCAGTTAAATCATTAAATCCCATGGAAAATACAATTTGCACTCGCTGATAATTCCATATCAAATCTGAAAAGAATGTATAATCCCATGAATTATTGATACGCTGCAGCACAGTTGTTCGTGTTGATGGTTCTTCAAAGCTTCCATCAGGTGCGATCATATATTGCATTTAATCAGAAAACGCGGCTTGTTTACGAAATTCGAGTGTCATTCACCAAATAATGGTCTGGCCCATGGACTAAAACCAGGGGCTCACCTGTGGCCCTTATATTACTCAAGCTTTGATTGCAATTGCACAACAGCCTTGGAAAGGGAAGCTTTGCTATTTAAATGTCAGTGTGTTCTGTTTGAAAACAAGGAGATCTGGCATTGATGAAGAGGAAATAGAGAATAGTGTTTTAAAGAAAGTGCGGTTTACAATTGAAGTCTGGGTATAAAGCTTGAAATGTGAATTTGTTCGGGGAGTTGGCACCTCAATGTGTAATAAAATTCAGTTTTTGACATTTGACAAAAGCTATGATAAAAAAAGCCTTCTCGATTCTGCCGATGCGCCGAATCAAACCAAGCCAGCATATGTACGGAAAAAAGCTATAGTACCTTAGTGTTTCTGTATGTAAACCCTTTGTCTGATATGGCCATTCTCTTTTTTTTCAGATTGCTTGAACTTGATTCCAGTGCTGCTCCACATTAATACATATTCATCAACAAGACTGGTTCCAACCTGCAGAAGACCAGGTGGCATTGTTAATGTCCCTGGGCAGTGTAGCAGAAATATCACCATGTGTGCAAGCTATTGGCCACTATGTGTACCTTGGGTCCGATAACACTCACCTGGTTCTGGCATTCCTTGATTGAACTTTTAACTAAAGACATCTCCTCATACCTCCTACAGAAAAAGGGACCTGAAAAGCCCACCTGCATTGTCATTTGGAAGAATGTAATTTTCTATGAAAACTCACCTACTTTCCCCCATGTTCCCCGTTTGTAAACCCGATCGTTTCAGCATGACTGTGGGAAATGTATGAGCGCAGACTCAGTAGCCAGTAGACAGAACCAGTCAGCCTGTAGCACTTCTTCAGGCAATGGAGGAGGCATCTAATGACGTGCAAGCAGTTGCATGCCAGGGAAGGATCTGCCACACCAGGTGTGTTTCCTCTGCTGCTTTATCAAGGGAAAACCTGAGAGCCAATGTGGATGAAGTTCTCTGACCTGACCAGGATAGGAGATGCTTTGCAGAATGATAACCGGATATCAGCTTCATGTATGTTAGTATGCTGGATCAGCTCAGTTTGTTGTATTTTGTGTTGTTACAATTAAATATTTCCTGGTTACCTTTTGTATCTGTGCACTGATTTCATCATTATATCTCATGATAAAGAAAGATGTGTATATATATATATATATATATATATATATATATATATATATATATATATATATATATATATATACTGTACTTTTTGTGTTAACTGTATGTGTTAACTGTAATGACTAAGGAAAAATTCAGTCCTGAGGCTAGACCAGTTGAGAACTGCATTAGTTGAAGGTTGATGCATTAAAGGAAGCAGTGCAAGGGTTAAGATCCTCAGGCTAAGGTATTTTTTTTTTCTATTCCAGAGTCAAAGCTTAAATCGCAGCTTTTGCCATCCGGGTCCCTGAGGCCCTTGAATGACCTGCTCGAGGAAATAAATTTAGAATCATCTTTTGAATCTCACCTACCATATTTCACTGGAAAGAACGGTCTGGTTTCACAGGACCTGTCTTTTCTTATTTAGCAAAACGCCTGTTAGCGAGATTACATGTTATGTTAGCGTTATGAATTGCATTTGTTTTGGAGGAATGTGTTTACATTTCATAGCAATAGGCGCCAGCTGAAACTGCTGACCTTTGCTCAGAAACACCAAGTTTATATTTGGTGAAGCAACCCCTATGTAACCTCCAACTCACTCTGCAACCACCTACACACACACACACACACACACACACACACACACACCCACACACACACACACACACACACACACACACACACACACACACACACACACACACACACACACACACACACACACACACGTGCAGTATTTTCTCTTATTTTGAGTCCACAATAGCCCACACAAACACACACTCCTCAGTCATTCTGCCTACAGCCTACTGTCCTATAACTGCTAATTAGTTCCACTAGATTTAGAAGGAAGACTACTGCTGAAATGCACCGTGTACATCAGTGTCCATTTTCTATTTGGCATGTGTCTTTTCTCTGTGTTCTGTGTGTGTTCTTGTGCGTGTGTGTGTGTTTTTACGTGAAAGACAGACAGGTCTAGTGCCGAAGGCAGTCACAGTTCTGAAACATTTATATCTCATTATTGCGAGAGAGAGAGCATGCGCACGAGAAAGCGGGAGCTGGAGAGAGGAGATGGAGGGGAAGGAAGATGAACACATCAAAAGAACAGAAGATGAGAGAAAGGAAGGATATGGTTCAAGAGTTATTTGAAAATCCCATGGAAGTAATTGACCTTTCTCACAGAGAAATGTTGCCTTGTTTGACACAGAACTAATGACGTTCGAAATGTTGCATTTAGTGTATTTAATATGTCAGTTGCCATTAATATCATATATATAGACACACACACACACACACACACCTTGTATATATATATATATATATATATATATATATATATATATATATAATCAGTTATTAGGGCTTCCCCAGAATAAAGATGTTCCTGGTTGACTAATGACCTTTCGTGGAGTCGTCCTTTACCCTCTTATAATAATTCCACACTTTGATTTCCCACCTGTCTAATAATGATCCAATAACTGCAGGGACCAGCCATGTAAAACAGGCCCCGACAAAGTGTGCAACAGAATATTTGGCAATGTTAAAGGCATAGGAGGATTCGTTGCTGTGAATCAGAAACCACAATCTTATCCACCACAGTTACGTTTTAAAGCACAGTTAAAAAGCCCATAGTTCAGCATTAACTCCCCACAACACTGCATGAAGGTGCTTCAGTGTCTGTTACCTGCTGTAATAATCTCCCTTTCTGCTCTGCATGCACAAAGGACCAGTGCAGTGTATCCTGACACTGGACTAATACACCACACATACACTTCTAGTAGGTCATAAGTAATCATTGAGAGGGATTTGGTATGACTTTATATATTGTTTTTTTGTAATGATGTTCTGCATACTCTGCCATAAAGGATACTCCAATCAAAATCAATGTTTTTGACAAATTAGCTGTGGGCTTTTAAAGCTGGCTTTTAAAACGTGTCCATTTGTGGCACATTATTCTAAGCAAACAATAGGTGTTAGCGACAAATGAAAAAAGTAGCCATGCAATGTAAACAGTGTACTTTGCCAATTGGTGCAAAGCAGGCAGCTTTGTGGGGCAAAGAATGACTCTGCAATTCAACTGAATTCACAACAAGGTCAAGGCTGGCATGGCAGGTAAGCAGCGACTGGATTGTTGAACCTTTGGTATATGCAAAACCGGGGATTTACAAAGAACAGTCATCAAAATTGGCAATGTCAGTGGTTTTAGCATCTTCACCACATATGAGACTGAACACTGGCAGAGGCTGGATCCATGGGCCAAGGTTTTATACTGCAATGGTTTGTTGGGTTGATTGGCAATGAATTGCAGGTGGTGGATCGGCTTCAGGTGTTTCTGTTGAGAAGTTGGAGAGCGAATCCACAATGCCATGCCCAGTACACAGAGAGAGAGACAGACTGAAAATAAACACAAAACACGAGGCAGGGTAAATAGCAAAACACAATGAGATACAGCTGGTAAGTGGTTTAAGATAGATTGATTAACATTTAATTTCTTTCTTCCCAACAGCAAACAACAAAACTAACTTGAGATTGATTCTGTTTGTACACACCCAGAGAGTCCTAAAAGGTATAATAAAACTATAAAGCAACAAATCTGCATTTATGTGTCTATCCTCTGTAGCACCTGAGAACCAGGAATGGCAACAAAAGTGGAATCCAGAAGCAACCTCCTCTGTAAACTTTCAGGTTCAAAATTGGAGGCAGCATCTCCCATTTGACCTGAGCACTGGCCCTAGAATGCTCTGCAGTAGAATTATGTGCAACTGCCTGGTACAGGTCATCCCTTTTAACACAATAATGAAAATAACTGGGACTATTCACTCAACACCACTTGCCTGGCTCCCTCTTCAATATAACCACCCAACACATCAGTTTAGTCAAACATACTCCAAGGATGCTCCGAAAGGTCAAAGATTTCCCCATCTACTAATCTATACAGACATCTTCAATTCAGCTTGTCTTTCATCGAGTCAACCAATTTGCAAGAAAGTGCCAAGAGCTGACCTTATTTCCCACGTTGCCTGGAAAAAAGTACGGGGTTGAAGGATGTGCAAAAATATCTGGTGTCAGACCCAACTCAACAGGTCTGGCATCAACCTCCCAAGGAGACAGTGGTCAAATCTCAACAGATTCAGGACCGGTCCTGGCCCGCTGCTTGGCCAGTCTTCACAGTTGGGGCAGCAGCCCAAGTCGGCTGTGTGGTTGTGGAGATGAGTGAACAATGGAACACATCTTTAAAGCCTGGCCTCTCCAAAGACTAAAAGGAGGATTAGTCACCCTTCACACAGCAGATCAGTAGGCAACTGCTTGGCTAGAGGACTTTGTATTCATTAAATAAATAAAATAAAAATCAACAACATTTTGCCTCTGTCTGCCGGTTAGAGAAATACCACATACAAAAAAATGGAGATACATACATACAATAGATATTGTTTCAAAATATATATATATATATATATATATATATATATATATATATATATATATATATATATATATATATATATATATATATATATGTGGTGTGTGTGTTGGGAACTGTTCTGACCAGACACATTGAACAGACACTGTACTAGCTATTCAAATATGTTCAATCACCCATGTAGGTGTGTCACACAAGTGCAGTCTATTGTACATAGGTGTTATAGCATATAATGTTAGTTTGTTTTTTCTTCAGTCTGTTGCTGTGTTACTGGCATTTTTTTTTCTCTGTGTCTCTATTGTATGAATATGCCCAAGTGTAAAAGCAAGTCTTTTGTTTTTCCATCTGCTTCTGTTTGTGTTTCTACGTCTCATAGCTTCCTCCTCCATTCTACCATTAAGTTTGAAAAATGTTTTCACACAGTACCGTATTCTACCTCAATTTGTAGGTAATGTTCCTTGTTAATTTGCTCAACAGCTCTGAAATTGCAATTAGTCACAACACAACAATCCGACTAACAACATATGACATTATAGAAAGAACCCGTTGTAAAACGACTGAAACATTGTCACAGACCATGTATAATTCATTATTCAATATAGAGTTGATGTTTCCTGGCTGTGAGAGTAAGCCAGCATTGTACAATACCAGGACCCTTAAACTGAAGCAGCTACTGTGAATGGAATTCAGCCTTCTTTGTTTTATTATTTACATATCATCACACTCCTTCCACCCCTGTTACTTATAAGACAGACAAAATATTTGAAGGTCACATGTCAGGGTTGTTTTATGTATTCTGTGATGCACTCAGCAAAGTCTAGAAATTAGTAACCTAATGATAAAAGAAAGAACCTATAACAATGGCATGTTTTGTGCCAACCAAAAGTTAAATGGTTGTCTCTGGAGAGGAACACACACTGCAACATAGACCTAGTCCACACAAAGCTAAGTAAAGCTTTTATCCACTCACCTAATCATCGCTTGTTAAGTAGTGCACAGGTGGATGAGAAACCAGGAACCCTTTTGTGTTTGAATTTTCACGTAGTGTTTATTGTTTTGTTTACTGTATGAACACTAGCTGTGGTTCCACTTGTAGGATTCTTTGAGGACATTCAAAATGGAATTTCGATGGTGATTTTCTGTATGCATTAGTTGGAGGTCGCACTGAGGCTGGACAATAAAGTAGAAAGAGGGACGACAACTGACTGGAACCGAACTGCCAACTGCGCATGACTGCCATCATCTCCAACTTCCCAGTAGAGGCCTCATTTAGTTTCCTCTTCTACCTAAACACACATGTGTGACACATTTCTCTACTGAACCTTTTTTTCCTAATTGTGAGAATGTGCTGACAGATTGAACCCAAATTTGCTCTCAATAGAGAACCTTCAGGTTACTTTAGTTAAACAGACCTTGACTAATAGGTTTTCTTTTGTCACATAGACCCAAGGCCTGAAATGAGTACTTCATACTATGGTGTTTCATAGAAATGTGCTGATTCCAAGTCTATTATATTCATGACCATGTTTGGATTTCCAGGCTGCCCTGTGCTGCTCTGTGTCTGGCTCTGTGTGGTGTGCTCTGCAAAGATTAGACAAAGTGCACAATATAAAGCATGCAGAAACACTGGTGTGATTTTAAAACATTGTTCTAAGTATGCAAAATGAACAATCCATGTATCCAGCAGCCCTAGAGTGAAGCTAACGACACACTGAGGACACCTTCTCTTCTCTCATGATTTCTACTGGGATCTATTTGAAGTGCTTTACCAGTCTAGTGTGCAGAAAACACAGAGAGTTGCGTCCATATTTTTGCTGGAGCCTGATGCCATGCTGGAAGATTTAATTGAGGCATCCAAGCTGAAGTGTGCATAATTGCACACTGCTTTGGAGATGCACAGCAAATCCCCAATTTAAAGGCTGCAGACTGATGTATACTGACGCATACTGATGCAGGGGATTGTTGCAATACAGCAGGGGTGGGCAATCCTGGTGCTGGAGGGTGCAGGTTTTGTTCCAACCAAAGTAGTAACATAACTGATTCTACTAATGAAGGTTTTAGCAAGGGCTCCAGTACTAGATTAGTGGAAGCAGGTGTGTTACTGTTTGGTTGAAACAAAAGCCTGCGGCCCTTCTGGACCAGGATTGCCAACCCCTGCAATACAGTTACCAGGTCAAAACATATGTGCAGCACTCTGTGAGTTATGTATAAATTACAGTTTTTCTACATTGTATACACACAAAAACTGGAACTATGCACACAATTCCGGAAACTTCAAATTAATATATCAAAAGCAAAGCATCAGCAACATAACTCAGCAGAACTGCTACGTAAAATTCCATTGTTCTCACTCAAATATCAATTTAAATCACGGAAAACTCTAAACACAAATTACAGTATTTAGCAGACTTTGTTCACCTGGAAAACACCATCTTACTAAATGCAACATCCTTATTAATTAGTGGTCTTGCTTATGTCTCATCTGTTCAAACCAAACCGGCATAACACAACAGGCCTCAGGTGACTTCTGTACTGGGGGGAAAATGGAGCGGCATGGAGAACAGAGAGGGAGAGTGAATCGTGAAGTTTAAGTTGCTTTTTTTTGCAGTCAGTTCATCATACATGTTACTGTATTACAGTAATATATATATATTTGCTTCATTACCTTGTAACATGCTTTATTTGTACTCACTCACCACCATCACTTAACTCAAACAGCACTCCCTGTGGGCCTCTTGCTGCCAGGTTCACCAGCACACGGCTTTAGTCCAACAATAACTCTCGGCATCCAGTGTCTCCTGTGGTGTGCCGACTTCCTCTGTCCTGAGCCGCCACTGTTCAGGAGACAAAAAAAGCACATCATTAATTACCTCGCTCCAGCTGTGCCAATTTAGGCACCTGACCCTGCTCTCCTGAGCCGCCTCCGCACCTCTCGCTTCTCTCCTGCAGCTGACCACCAGCCGTGCTCATCCTCCATAGTATTTAAAACCAAAATAAAAGTAAAATATGTTTTCTGTTGGATCCCAATACTAAGCTGCATTTTATGTACATGCTTATGCATTTAAAATCTGCCTCTTTTCACTTCTGTTTTGTGCAACTTTACGCTGTACTCTCTTTTGCAACTACAGTTACAGAAAAGGAGAAATGACATGTACAGCAATGAGGAGGCACAAGAGAAGCGGTGAGTAGATATGGAAAGAAATGGAGGAGTTGTGGTCTCATTATAAAGTAATCACCAAGAAGAAAGGTCAGGTGGCTGTTACAACAGCTATAAAATACTGGAGAGACAGAGAAAGGAGAGAAGGGAGAGAGAGAGACATCAGTTATAAAATACTGATGGGATAGGAGACAGAGAGATGGGCAGTGAGGTAGACAGCTCAGTGTAGGTGAGATCAATTTTCTAATATAACCATAAAATACTGCCAAAAGGTTACTCTCATGAAGGAAGATTCTGAGGCAGAGAAGAAGATAAGAAGTGGGGATGATATAGTCCTGATGCTGTGTCATCGTCCTGGCTATTCATGTAAAGCACCCATTCTAGTCATTTAATACTGATAAAAAACAAATATATTGGAATTCCAACATAGGGAAGATGGATTTCTCAGTGTCAGAGAAATCCACTTTCATATGAGGCATGTGTAAAGAAAACACAAACACAACACTGATCGATCCATGTGAATTTCATTAAAATCCAGACAAACCATGTCAAACTCCAGTTAAAGTTTTTCCTCCAAACACATTTTTAGAGGTTGTGGCTCAGTTTTTCAAAATTGAAAAGTTTTTAACATTTTTCAAAACTCTATAATTGTCTTGCGAGACTGCACTTAAACCCATGTTCCCTTTTGTCAGAAATGATTCTTTATTATAATTTTTGGAAAGGGTCTATATACAAATTCAATAAAAACAAAACTATTTTTTTTTCATATTCCTTGGAATTACCATTGATAGGATGGAAGTAAAAACATCTATCCTAATTGAAGAACATATTAAAAATTACTCAGCTTGTTAAAGGATAACACCTGTGTGATATATAGTAGGCTGGTCATGAAGTTAACAATCATGTGCAATGTACCGAACACAATGGAGGGTATAACAGTCTTGAGGCAAAAACTGAATTCAGTCCACATACAAAAATAACTATCAATTTATAGTGCATAGCAATGAATGTGTGTAATAGTTAAGGCTGCCATTAAATTAAATTAACATGTAATTAATATTAATTTATAATGCATGTGAGTACATGCCCAAAACTGAGTGCTCATTCATCCTGCTCAATAATTGGTTTAATGATGATAAATACTTTGTTCTATTTGCTACCATGACAACCTCTCCAATAACATAATTACTGTGATAAACAGAGCCCTTGATACTGACATGGTGAAGCTTTGTGTCTTATTTGGTCAGGAAGAAGTAGCTTCTGTTCAACCCTGATGTGTTAAATGTACCATGTCTATCAAACATAGTAAATTTAACAATGCTCAACCCTTCCAAGCTAAACATCCATGACCTCAAATAGTACCAATAAGCAGACAGAATATTAAGAGCAGCACTATCCTGAAGCTATTCCGGAAAGGAGCTCTGGCATTTGTATATGACTATAGTATGTTTAGGTTTATCGGCCAAAAAATCACTCAACCTCCCCCCAAAAAAAACAAAAAAAACAAACTGCAGATGGACTCAGCCAATCGCTGATTGCTGATATATTGACTCAATTGCCCAAATCGATCGGGCCATTAATAGCAAGGTTGTCAGTTAGATCCCTGGCTCTACCAATCTATATGTTAAAGTGCCCTTGGGTGAGACACAAATCACACAAATTACTATGTCCCTGTCATGTTTGCTCATGATTTGGAAAGGACGTTATGAACTTATGAGGTAAGTCATAGCTGCATTTCAAAAGGAAGGGAAAATAAACAGATGTCCGGGTTGGGCATCTTGATGACTGAAGATCGCATGAACTCAAGAAATCATTCAAATAATCAAAGTTTTCACTCTAACTGAACAATATAATGACAAACACACCCCTTGAGTCATTTTTTTTTTTTTTTTTTTTGGATGTACAAAGATTTTCACAAATACTGTGTTATGGTGTGACAATGCTGTGGTTAAGGAGTGGTTAGGATTATGGCAACCAAACACTTGGTTAGGAAAAGATCATGGTTTGGGTTAAAACAATCACTTCAAAAAGCCTAAAATGACAGGATAAAGTGTCCAGTAACAGTGGTGTACAACATACATCTCCTGCAACATTTCCGACTCTAGTCGTGAAAAAAAGCATTGAGGCACCACCTGCTCTAAAATAAAACTTTAGAGAAAAGTTGTGTGAACTCCATTGCCACATCTATAGAAATTATTATTTTTTAATATTAAATGGGTACCCCATTGTGTATTGGATTGCCTTGTCTGTCAAACAAGTATGC
Source organism: Lepturacanthus savala (assembly GCA_030544235.1). NCBI lineage: Eukaryota > Metazoa > Chordata > Actinopteri > Scombriformes > Trichiuridae > Lepturacanthus > Lepturacanthus savala. The sequence continues at coordinate 13,623,684 of CM060468.1, read as the reverse complement.
AAATGCACTAGCCTGGTTCGTCAATAAAGTGACTCGTGGGAATAATGATCATTCATCATAATGTTGACAAGTTGACAGTGAGAAGGAATTGGGCTGGCTGTTGTCCTGCACTCCAGCAGCACAAGTGCCAATCTGCTTGGCCGAACTCTCTTCCTGTGGCAGGCCTTAAACCTGGCACAGTTGTCCCTGTTTGCAGAGGCAAATATATTGGTTTCAGTGGTCTAAGCAAAGACTATCATTTACACCTTGACAAATTAAAAGTGACAATGTTGATATACAGTATGATGATTAAGCGAAAGCATAATAATGAACATGGTGAACCATAAATTCAAAACCGTAGACATATCTTCAATTTCCATCATTTGCTTGGTAATGAAGTATTTGCCTTGTGTCCAGCATCTCCTATAATACTCAGCAGAATTTTACAGAAATTTTGAAACTTGATGCCAATCAAAGAGATCAACAGTAATGGAGGAATGAATGCATGAACAGAGATGAAGATAGGGGGGAAATTAAAGGTCTCTGGCTTAAAAAGATGCACTTCAACTATGAGAGACAGAATGGGGGAAAAGAATCCAGGAAATGAAATTGTAGGATTTTTAATGAAATAATTGGTGAATTCCCCTGTAAAATAAGTATCTGGGCACCTACAAACAAGCACAATTTCTGACTCTCACAGACCTGTAACTTCTTCTGTAAGAGGCTCCTCTGTTCTCCTATTCATTATCTGTATTAATGGCACCTCTTTGAACTTGTCATTAATATAAATGAGACCTGTCCACAACCTCAAATAATGACACTCAAAACTCCAATATGGCCAAGATCTGTCAAAGGACACCAGAAACAAAATTGCTGGGAATAAGTAAGCAGATTGGTGTGAAGAAATCCACCGTGGAAGCAATTAATAGAACATGGAAAACATAAAAGACCACTGATAATCTCCCTTAAACTGGGACTCCATGCAAGATCTCACCCTGTGGGATCAAAACGATCACAAGAACAGTGAGCAAAAATCCCATAACCACACCTAGTGAACGACTTGCAGAGACCTGCAACCAAAGTAACAAGGGCTATCATCACTAACACACTATGCAGTTCCAGACATATCTACATGCTTAATCCAGTACATGTTCAGGCCCATCTGAAACTTGCTGGAGAGCATTTGGATGATCCAGTAGAGGACTTGGAGAATATCATATAGTCAGATGATACCAAAAATAGAACTTTTTAACTCTTTAAAAACTAAACTTGTCATGTTTGGAAGAGAGAAAATTCTGAGTTGCATCCAAAGAAACACCACACTGTGAAGCATGAGGGTGGAAACATCATGCTTTGGGGCTGTTTTTCTGCAAAGGGACCAGGACGACTGATCCCTGTAAATGAAAGAATGAACAGGCCCATGTATCATGAGAGTTTGAGAGAAAACCTCCTTCCATCAGCAAGGGAACTGAAGATGAAATTTGGCTGGGTATGACAATGATCCCAAACACACCACCGAGGCAATGAAGGATTGGCTTTTTAAGAAGCATTTCAAGGTCCTGGTGTGGCCTAGGCATTCTCCAAATTTCAACCCCAGTGAAAATCTTTGGAAGGAGTTGAAAGTCTGTGTTGCCCACCGATAACCCCAAAACATTACAAGTCTAGAGGACATCCACTTGGAGGAATGGGCCAAAATTCTAGCAACAATGTGTGAAAACTTTGTGAAGGCTTACACAAATCGTTTGACCTATGTCATGGTTAAAAAAGGGTATACATTACATATATTACATATTGAACTTAAAGACTTATTTTCTACCATAATTTGCAAGTAAGTAAAATCAGACATTGTGATTTTCTGGATTTTGTTTTCTCTTATTGTCTCTTATATTTGAGGTATACCTATGATGAACTTATCTTTTCAAGTGAGAGAACTTGCACAGATGGCTACCTAAATACTTTAGGTAAAGCACAAACCTCCACCAAGCATATTGAGACTCCCACCCAACATTGTTGTCTGTTTTCATTGCTGTTGTTCATAAAATGAAGTTATAGATTACTTGAAAATAAAATTACTATCCTGACAAGAAATCATCTGCAGCTTCATGACCACATAGCGATACTGCTCATACATACCTAAATATCACAAAATATATATGCAAGTGACAGCCTCAACAGTTCAGACCTACCCTAATCATGGAAAGTCTTTTAGTAGTCAGAGTCCCCTCTTAGTGTCTCTGGCATAGTGTACAAAAAAACAAGCTATCCAGGTGACTGTTTGTAGGTCCAGGTACCACAAGGCTACCAAATAACACAAACCAGGATCATTAGTAAACTTATGTTCATGGTACCATTTCCAACATTCGCTAAAAATTTGACAAAAATCTAGCCAAAACTATTTGCAGTATTTTGCTAACAGACAAACAAATAGACAGACAAACAGACAATCAGCTGGGTAAAACATAACCTTCTTGGCAGAAGTAAAGATTGATTAATTTGTTTATTAAATACAACCTTATCTTGCACAGCATCTGATGGGGTTGCCGGAGCGCATTGTCCACTAGTATAATAGCAAGGACATCTAACATTACTTTATAGCATTCATAAACAACTACCACATAGGGCAAATGAAATGCTAATTGCTATTACACTTTTGCTGTCATGCTTTTGGTTTTGAAATTGCTATTGCTAATTGCTATTTGATGGTTACATGATACCAAATCTTACACAGGCTTGTTGGATTTCTGGGCAAAGCAACCAGATACGTATATACAGGTAGTTGTTTAAGAATTATGCTTGCAGATTGAATGATCCAACAAGTAGCAAACTTCAAACTCAATAACTTTGCGAACAGCATGGGGAAATAAAACCCAAACAAACACAAACACAATCAGAAGACTTCTGATGTGGCAAAATCATTGAAAGACAGCGTTTTGGTTGTTTTGACTCACACTTACCCACGCACACCCCCCCTCCCCATCCCTGAAAAACACCACCCAAGGAGAAGAAATCAGAAGAGCGCAATCAAGCAGAGAGGATATGTCTCCACAGGAGGGACAGACGGGAAGAGAAAAAAAAAATCACAGAGAAAAAAAGAAGAAGAGACCGAGACAAACAAAATGAGGGAGCGAACAATAGATTAAGAAACACTGAGACAGAAAGAGAAACTGAATCAGACAGATAAATATGTGAGCAGATGAAAACCTCTGAAGTCCCGATGAGATTTGTGTGAGTATTGATCATGGTTTGATTTTCAAAGAACACAAATGTACTAATCCCTATTTTCTCGTTTTGTTTACCCCCAGGTTATGAAAGTTTTGTCTTTATATTATCTCCTGGCTTTGTTATGTTCCTTGATTTCTTTTCAACACGCATTGTCTCACCACTGTGCTGCAACAATCAATAATCATCATCATTCACACATGATGAAGTTTAAAATATGTGAAAATATATGTATGTGTTTTAAATGATTGATTATAAGTTGTGGAAAAAGCAGGAGGAGGTGAGAGAGGGAACAGAAAGGCTCAAGGAACAAATGAGAGGGATGAAAGTGAAGAGATAAGTGCTTCTCAGATTGTGACAGAATGATAAGGCAAATGGAGGGTGAGATGGGAGGGGTGGGTAAAGGAAGTGTAAAGAAGATATAAAATACATTATGTGCAATGCAAAGCAAGAAGGTGTCTGCTGCATTGTGGATTATTTGTAGGTGAGGCAATTTTGCTTTAGGGCAGACTGCAGCTGTCATTGGTTGGAAAATGTAGCAATATTATTATGTTGTCTGTGTTACATCCTTCACATTCAAGGGACCTGGGAAATAAGACTTTAATGATATGAAGGTGCCATGCATGTCTCCAGTGATGCTGGAGTGCTCGGTTGATGTGAGAATTTCCATTACAAACAGGGAGGGTATTGAAGAATTATAATTGCAAGAGAACATGGAAAGGAAAAAGAGAATAATCAGGTGAACATCAAAAAGACGCAGAATTGGTGTGTATACAATGAAGTACTAGTTTTTGCCCCATCAATCTATCTCTCAAGGAAGTGTTTAACCACTTTTGAACATACAGGGTCTTATTTAGACTGTGTAAAATGGTTGTAGCCACTCATACACAATTCTAATTGATAGTTTCCACCTAAACAAGTGTAAATTTCAACACCCAGCACGCACCTCATGTAAATAGCAAATGCAGTTATGCTTATTCTTGTGACAGTGGGTATGTTTTAGTTGTGGTTGAGCACATTAAGACTGACCTAAAGCAAATCTTACATGCATAACAAGAAAGGTGTTCTGCTAACAGCCTAACAAGTGACAACCCTTATCCCTGATGATGACGTGCTTTCACTATTATTTGATTAATGTGCAGTGTCATTGTTTTTTGGCGGGTGGATGCACAACATGCATTCACTCTGCACACAGGGCAGAGCAAGACATGCCGAAGAAGCTTAAAACCATGTGAAAGATAATTATTCTGTATTTGTAAGAAATGTCAGAAAAATAAATGACTTACAGTGATGATCACAGTAATATCCAGCAATTCTCTATAGCTGGGAGTGCATCTCCCCATTATAAGGGAATCATGTTTGTAAGACAGCCTGCACAGCAAATCTTGACTTCCATCAAAATTTACTGAAAAAGCATGGATGTAATCAAGGCTTAAATTCATAACCAAACAAAATACTTAGCTGCATTTTTTTTCTTCTAATTTCAAACTGTGAACAAACTGAAAGTAACTACTATATATCGAGCGTATGGGTAGCTGTAGCAAATGTGAGCTGAGTGACGTGTATTTGACAGCAGAAATCAAAGAAAAGTAGCATTTTATAGATAGGCCATAGAAGTGTAGTTTGTGCACATAATTTATGGTGAGGCACTTCATCATATGGAAAGTTGAATCAGAAAAATCATGTAAAAATTGTGGATTTTATAGCAGTTTGAATGGATGGAGATCCGTTGCACAATTTACAAAAAAATAAAGCCTGCTCCTGCAGCAATGTTGCAAAATGTTAACGTTAATAGAGTAATCACAGACATAACTGCAGATATTGATTGATATAGATAAAAACAAACAAAAAGACACTAGATTTGGAAGAAGCTTGATTTGACAATTTTTGGAGTTAGTCTGTTGAGCTTGTATTTTACCGTCCAAATCATTTGCAATGGAGTGACTTCCAAAGTCATATGGAGTGCAAACAGAAAAGTTAGTTCAGGTTATCAGGATGAATCTAACCATGCTAACACTGTGTTCCCTCTAACTAAAAAAAATGACTTAGACAACTCACCAAACCCACCTCATAGACTTCTTAAAGGCCAACTGTGAACGCTTGCACGCATTCTGTTTCTTAGACAGCTGTGAAATCGAAAGTTCTTTAAAAATTTAAATGCCCCTAAGTGAAACATCTCTAGCAGTTAAACAGTTAAGAGGTGGAAATCTATTTGTGCTTTTAGGGTGACGTGAAAAACGTGCAATGAATGCACACAACCCTCAACCAGGGGATCTTTTCGGTAGGTTCTACTAACTGACCCGAAACATCTGTCCTATAATGAAAGGAAGATAGGGAGGAAGATATAAAAAGAAGGGTGTGGTAGGATTATTGAAAAGCAAGGAAAAGGGATTGAGAAGAAATTGGACTAGATAGGGAGACTGGCGAGCGGATGGGTACAGAGTTGGATGAGAAAGGGGGAGAGAGATTGGTTGTTAAAAGAAGATACCAGGGAATAAAAAAAACAAAAAACAAAGTCAAGAGTCAAGATATGCTCTGGGAGTCATGATCATCTCATGGTGAATTCTGCCTTTGTCTAGCTTTACACAGTCATAACTGACACAGTAAACAGTACAACAAACACACATACACACACATGCAGGAGAGACCTGATCTCCTAGCAATGTGTCTCCTAGCAACAGAGAGGTAATTGTACAAGATAATATAAATGGGGATGGGTTGCTGCAACACAAGGATGCTGGAGAGGTGCAAAAACAAGAAAAAAAGAATAAGAGACTTAGTCACTAATCAAATAGTTTCTCTCTCTGTCAGAGACAGACATACTTGGTATGAAAGGCAGCTAGTTAGTTTATTAATTATTTAGTTTGATTTAGTCACTCATTTAGTTTTCTGATGAGTAAATCAGCCAATCAAAAGGTGATCAGCGATGTAAATGATTGAACTTTGCAATCATGAGTAAAATGGTCACAGTTCATTAATCAATCAGCAGCCAGATAATGGCTGAGCTAATTAATGAGTTGGGATGATTAAGACAATGTGATTTCATGGAAAACACAATCATTCGGGCACTAATTAAGTAACATGTCAATAAATTTCCTATAACATAATCATGTTTCTTTTCTATCTGACAGCATATTATGAAACAAAATAATAATACAATTAACCATAGCTATGAAGCTAGACATTATCATTGAAGGCATCATTGAAATCATTTGCAGCCTCATTAGACAAATATTTTATTCAAGGAGAGGAATACTAAAAAGTGCCAACTCACTTCATTTTCTTTTTCAGAACTGTTACAGTACAGATTATTGATGCTCACAAAAAAACTCAGTGAGGTTTAGGGGAAGGAAAAGTGTCTGTGCCAGCTAAAATACTCCATCAGCATTTAAAAATCAGCCGGCTACTTTCACAGACTCACACTCACACTGGGGGAGGTGGGTGTTGATGTTCCACCATTTATATGAATTTCATAAAAGAGAGAACTCCCAGTTCACAGATTCTCTTCACATCAAATTAGCCCGATCTTTTCAGAACTGATGTTAAACAGCAGACAAGCTTTTTAAATTGGGTGTCAATGTCAACCAGCATTGATGTGCTTCATCACAGCACAATCCCTTAATTTAGTTAGTAAAACATGAATATGTGTTTAGCATCTGTTTAATACCTGCAATGACAATCATTAAAGGCAACCTGGAGTGCCTTTCTGTATGAAGCATCTTTGAGAGCTAGAAAAAATCTACACAAATATGTTATGTTAGTGTTATATTTATTATAGTGTGTATTTGACTAATTTTTTAACCCAACCCCCACTGGCTTATTGGTGAACTTTCTGATCCTCCTGTAAATCCAATCCTTTCTGGAGTAAAGTAATTTAAAGTTGGTTTCGGACAGAAAAACTGTCTTCCTTCTGCTGCATCAGCTCAGTTTGACAATTAACTTTAAGTTGAACATTTAGGGAGTCTAAACTTTGCTTTTGCTAGTCTTATAGACGGAAACATGATAATTCTAACATATAGGTCTTGACATCCAACATGTTGACGAAATACAATTTAAAGAAGGGAAAAAAAAGCCCAGCACTGCAAATGTCCTTTTATCTTTTTATTCAAGGCTCTTATTCAGGAGCAACCTACACACTGAGAATATTCATTGATTTAAAGAAGGTGTTCAATACAATAGATCATGACATATCATTAAAAAATGGAGGATTAATATGGTGTCAGAGGGGTGGCTCTTGGCTGGCTGAAAGATATATTAGTTGCAGACAACAATTTGTCCAGCTAGGACAACACAAGTCAAAATACTCAAGTAATATCTGTGGTGTCCCACAAGGGTCAGTTTTGGGACCCATACTATTCATAATATACATCAATGATATTTGTAAAGTTGTAGATATGTTGAAATTCATTGTCTTTTCTGATATTTTATGTTCTCTGGATGACCTGCAACAGCTTTTAGGTGGCAAGAAAAAAACTGTATGAATTAAAAAAATTGTTTCATTGCAAATAAATCCAAAGTGTTGCCATTTGGAAATCGTAAAATAAACTGTGAATTTCCCTTGTAAATTGAAAATGTAAAAATTGAAAGGGTGTATGAAATTAAGTGTCTTCATAGGCCTCAAACCCAGCTGCTCACAGCATAAAATATCTGTGCTCAAATATTGTAAGAAACATTAAAATACTGGGTAAAAAAAGACATATTTTGAACCAGAAAACTCTCAATCTCTACTGCACACATTGTACTGTATCTGTCATATTCTGGTTAAGTTTGAGGAAATTCTGTTAAAAGACCCCCATATAATATATGCCCATTGCAGAAAAGAGCTTTAAAAATAGTACATCATGCTGGTTGTCTCGATCATGCAAGTTGTTTTTCAAGACTTAAACCTTGAAATTCATAGACTTGGTTGAAATCAAAAATGGGAAAATTATGTTTAAAGTCATAAATCACGCTGTGCCAGGGAACATAAAAAAACAAAAACATTCTCAAACAGAGACGTGGGTTAGGAGTTAAGAAGACATTTCAATTTTAAAGATCCTACATCCTACATCCAGCTCACAAATTTCACAAAACTATCATTGTGAAATTTAATGACACTTTGTGTTTTTGTTGTTTGATTTTTTTATGCTTTATCTGTTCGAGATGAATAAAGTTTAATCAAACTCAAATCAAACCAGTGTACAGTGGTTATTCCTGCTGCATGTTCAGGCGCATTACAGATCACATATTGTAATTTCAAATTGGTTAAAAGTACTGCACAGACTTATTAAAACCAGCCTGAACATTCACTATTGCAGTCAACTTACAATTTACTTTATTTAGGTGAGACCTTTGTTTACAGTTATCTTATAAACCCCAAACCACACACGCCTTGCCTCTGCACAATTTTGAAGTCAGATATGGCAAGAATTCTCAAAGGACCACAGTTTTAATCTCAGGACAAGATTCTCCTTATATTTCCAACTGTTACAAATACAAATACAGAAATAAAATCACTTAATATAGGAGAACCTTCTTGCAGAAAAATAGCAGAACCATATTTGCACATAATTACATTTCAAAAACAAAGAATATTTTTTTCAAAAATGTCTCTATGATAGTCCAAAACTGGTTTGCTCATAATTTTCTTCAGTTCGATGAGGTCAAGACATGGATCCTACTCTCCACACCATACCACTGCTACTGCCCACAACCACAATCACTCTGCTCGGACCACATGCAAAGAACCTGGATAATATATACAAGTCAGAACTTCCTATCAGTGTCTGATTTAGAAGGCATAGTGCTATTTACCTAGGCCATTTCCCTTTTTCAAATGAATCAACACGCTCCTGCAGAACCACATCACCCCCATTCTTGCATCTTTACACAGACCCGTCATTTATTTCAGATTACACTGAAATCGACCATAATTGACTGCCTATAAATCTCTCCATGATCTCACCCTTACATATATCTCAGAACTTCTCACCTCCTACAGCACCACCAGACCCCCGAGATTCCGACGTTGTGACATGTTGGCTGTGCCCCATTTGAGGAGGCAAAAAAAGGCAAGACAGTGCTTTTTCTGTAGCGAAACGTTTGGTGCCACCAAAACATGTTTGATTTTTAAAATGTTATATAAATGTAATAAACTTAAACTCATTAATAGCGAAAACGTCGAAAACCATTTTTGGCTATTAAGCTCAATAGTGTCAATTCACTGCAATTATTTGCAATCTCAAAGCTATTTTTAATAGGCCAAGATTAAAAGACTATTTAATTATTGCCAGGGAGGGTGAATGTGTTAATTACTGTTTCAAAGACAGTAAAAAGAATTCTGCATCTGGAAATGTATAAAGAAATATTCCATCTGAGTGAAATAATCCACATTAGAGACCACAAACTGCACCAATGGGCACAGATTGGACTGATTTACTGGCTCTGATTGGTTCCTGGAAAATTCTGCTTCTTCTGATTGTACTGCTTGCTATCAGAGGTTCTATTATGGCCTTATCAATAAATGAACCTTCAATGGTTAGCTTTATAAACACCCTTCAAAAAACATTTCAGTTTTATAAAGACATAGATAAACTGCTATATTATTAACCCACAACAAGATAAAACCAAAAGCCAATATTAATATTAATCATCAATATTCATTCATTATAAGGGTGTAAGCAGCAGTGAAAACCACAGATATTTTCAGGGACAAGGGTGAAAAACACACCTGGGAATGGGCCCTGGGTCCAGGGTTAATGGGGTGCCAAGGGAAAGGGCAAACACAGTCTCAAGGGTTTTTTTTTTTTTTTAAGCAGTATCATCGAGGTCATTCTGTCTTTAGCTGAAAGATAAAACAAACAGGCACCATGACAGAGAAACATGCTTTCATTTCCATTTGAAAAAGGGCATTTTTGCACCAAGACAAAAAGGTCAAAAATTACCTTGTTGGCTGCTGGATTCAAATTGCATCATGCTGCTGCTTTATGTAATACAGCGACTGGTATTAAAAAAAACAGACCAGACCTTACATCTATTGCAATTTAATAGTGTTTTAAATTGTGTTAATTGAAGACCTTCTGTGAAGACCTGTAAATGAGTCTGCCTCTGATTGGCTATGATCCTGATATTTTTACCCTAATCCTAACCATCTCACTCCCTGTGCTTAAATCTAACTAACTAGCCCCTTGCATGGAAGAAACTTAATGCCCAATGCAGGCCAGACCATCAAATCAAATTCCGTCTCCTGCGACCACCCAGATGGCTTTATTGTCGTAAATATTAGTTCCCTTTAATTCTTCCTCACCCATGCTGAGCAGGCCTCAAGGGTCAACATTAACACAGAATAACACGGCAATGCTTATAACTTAGAACACTGTGTTATATCAGGACTACAGGCCATCACTTTATCAGATTACTTACAGATTATTGGTTTACGAGGTTCCTGTTAGCACAAGATCTTTCTGACTTTCTTCAGCCACCCCTCTACAGCCATGCTCACTTTGTGTGTAGTTATGTTTCAAGACAGTGGGTCAGGGTGAAAACCTGGGCTTCCACTGGTGTTACAAAGCAACCGAGGAGTGCACCTTTACGAAAACACCCTAAAAACTCAGCAATCACACAGGATCAGGCATTGTGGGAAAAATGCAGGTCCTTTTCGTTCATTTGAATAGGGGTGGTGCGTTTGGGCTGTGGGAGTGCATATATCATGCCTCTGTTGGAAAAATACAACAACAGAGGCATGAAAAACTGTTTTGGAAAAAAAAGGAAGTTGGAACAGAATCAAATGCAAAAACCTAAACCATCATCACTCTGCAGTGGCCAATCACATAAACCTGAACAGAGCTTCACAACCCAGCCATGAGGGAGCACAAAGAGACGAGAACATTTTTCTTCATTTGATGAGGTTAAAAGTAAAGTCAGGCTTTAGTTAGAGAGCAAAAAAAAAAGATGAGAGAAACAGAAAAAAAGAGAGCAAGCTGGGAGGGAGAGATGAGAGAGAGCAGCAGTGGTCGAGCAATCTAGAGAGTAAACGGTGGTAGCAAGACTTCCATTGAGCGAAAGAAATAAAACATATTTTCTGGTTGTTATCACAGCAAAAATGTCTTGGTGGAAGGTTACTCGTGGCTAGGTCTTGCCAATTCAGTTTTACTGTGACATTGTATTAAAAAATACATGCAAACATACATGAAAAAATACATGTTTTTCCATGCTACCAGTCGTGACCTAGAAATATTGTATGCTTATATATTAAAAAAAAATAGGTTATAATCATCACTGTGGGGTAATAGTTTAATCAGCCTCTTCATTTCCCTCACTTGAATCTTTTCCTTCCTTTTCAACCCCTTGTATGTATAGTATGATGCAACAAAGATATTGTGAGTATGGCGTTTTCAAAGCTACTTAGTGATGTAAGGCCAGCCATTCAGCCCTGAAAATTCAAATACATAATAAACGTGGCGGCACCGACATTGGTGGAGATTCCGAGCAGTGCATTTGTGCATGCATTGCATGAAGCCACACTTTGGTCATGATGTCTTATGTGCAGCTTTCTTTTCATTTTACTTCCCACTGAATCTTTTACTGCTAATTATGGAGTGCTCTAGAGTGTATTGTATGCAATGCACATCCTTTATTAAGATAAATTGCAAGAATATGCTCTGTTCATTGCTGTCTCTTGTATATTTAAACGTCAGTATATTTAATAACATTTGTAATTCCAAAAAAATATTGCATGATACACAAGTCATGTTGATTCAGTATAGGTGTAGGAAATTCATGCAGTGACATGATATTTTGAGCTGTAATCAGTCCATGTTGATTTCTTTTGTTGATTTTTTGTTGTTTTTCTTTTTTTTTCTTTTTGGCAAGTTGAGGTATTGACCTTCAGTAAAAGCAAAACACATTATGAAATATGTTCCTCTTCCCTAATGAGCAACTGTACAATTATTAATATTTCATTGAGGAGGCCTCAGATTGTTATTCCAACATTAATATTCTTTTCATTGAACATTCACCTTCAACCTTTCTGCTCAGACCAGGCCTTGACCAATAAAGAAATGCAATTAAATTTTCCTATGAATAAATAATAGACTCAATTCAATAAACCTTTGAAATATGGTGACTTTAATTGAAAGTTACATGTCAGCAGGGTGTACTGTAGTTGGTTTTAGGGTGCTATTATTATACTCTGGGTGGCCAAACTGCCTCTTAGTTATAAGAGTCATCGAAGTGTGACACATTATTCCATTGTTTTATGATGAACTGATGAAATTTTAATACTTTGGCCCATTTTGGTGTATGTACAGACCGGGGCTCGTACATATGCCTCATTTAAATCCATCCCATATAGTGCTATCATTGTGTATTATGATCCTGCAGTGATGGTATGGAGTGTCTGAATTTATTATGTCGAAGCACTTTCCTTGTAATTGTATCCTGGTTTTGTTTTTGTATCTCAGTCAACTTTACTACTGGGCCTTAATGTCCTTGAATTTTTGGAATTGATTTTTAAACCCAGATAAGCAGTTGATCACTTTCCCACCTATAAACTGCTGATTTTTATAAATGTATTATCAATGTCAATATTGATTCTAGTACTAGAAACGTGCTTTTCTTTTATATTGGATTTCACTGATGTATGTTTACAACCTCTTTAATTAACAAGCTTACTGTCAACTTGCCTCTGTGTTGTGTTAATTTGAGAGTTGGACTGGAACTCACTTAAAATAAACAACCCTGGGAAAGCTGTACGAGTACTTTTAGTTTAACAAATTTGACAACAAATACAAAAATAATACACAATACATATACAACACATGACAAGACATGATTTAGCTACAACATGGTAGAGGTTCCTGAAGGGAATTAAAACATATTGTATCATGTGTTGTTTTAAATAAAATATAACTAAATAGTGTGTGACCTAGGAGCCTACAGCAATGCTATCAGACCTGTAAGACTGCACTTAAAGTTCCTATATTGTAGAAACTGAGATTTTAATAGCCTTTGACTATAAAGTCTAGGGGCCCTATTTAGATACTGCCACATGGAGGATGGCACAGGCACAAGGTGCACTTTGGGTGGTTCATTTTGCTAGAAAGAAGACCGGAGCTGCACACGAGGGTTGTCTTAGTTTCCTAAATTATTCATAGGTGTGGTTTAGGCATAACATGAACTCAACCACTCAGAGTGTCATCTCCCATCCCTTTAAAGCCAAGTTGGAAAAAGTGTGTCATGACGCAGTAGTGCACCAGACTTTTAACTGTCTGATTTCCCTTAGTTTCAGACTTCTTGACGTTCTGTGTAACACAAAACAATCATAAAGCCAGTCAGTCAGTCAGTCAGTCATTTTCTATACTCGCTTATTCCTCATTAGGGTCCTGGGGGTCTGCTGGAGCAACCATAAAGCATACAACTTCAGTAAAGATTCCTGTGGATCATCAAGTCATGCATTTCTGTTCTCAGCCAATCAGAGGAGAGGCTCATTAATAATAATGAGACAGACATAAAACAATCCGTTCTTTCTGGAGCTCCAGGGGGAGGTTAGGACAGGAGGCGTAAAACTATATTGATGATTTCTGCTACTTAAAACCACAAATATATCTTGTTAGGGATATAAAAACTTCAAAGAGACCCAGGAAATTGTAAAATATGGCACCTTTAATGCTGAATTTGAGTTCTGTGGGTAAAGGGTTCCACATAGAATGACATATATCATTTCTTAAGAACATGATAGTGGTGTGATCCTATTGGTTTCCTATCCATAATTTGAATTCCTCAAACATTGATAAATGTGTTGTTGGTGCGGAAAACAAGCATTGACCTTTGGAAAAAGGGAAGAGAAGGATGAGAATGAAATACAGGGCAGACAGAGGAGAGGAGGGAAAGGAAAGGAAAGGAGAGGAGAAGAGATGGCCCTTTAAATGTCAAAATCCTATGAAATAGATTTTATAACACACACACCACATGCTATTTTAAGCATCTTACCACCACATCCTGTCCTGCTGTCTCCTTTTCTTTGTCATGATTCTCCCTCCCCTCTCTCTCTCTCTCTCTCTCTCTCTCTCTCTCACCTGTCCTCCCACCAATCGTCCCTCACCTACCAGACCAAACCACCCTCCCTCCTTCAGTCGCTCCCTCACTGTCCTGCCACCATCTCACTCCGCAGCCCCGGTTCCGCACTCGGCTTTCCCCCCATCCGTCACACCGCGTCCTCCTCGTTCTGTCTCCTCCGTGCTGTCTCCTTATGTTTCTCACACGTTTATCCCCATTTTCATCCGCTACTTTTCCTTCCTCTCTCTGTCCCTCCCTCCCTCCATCTGTCCCGCCACTCTGTAGTGATATGAACCGATATGTCACCCGAGTTGATCATTCCCTCCAGCTGCTATCTGTCTGCCTCTCCTTGTCACTCCGATTGCCTCTTTCCTTTCTTCCATCTTTCACTCTATTATGTCTTCTCTTGTCTCTTTCTCTCTCATTCCTTCCCTCCCGTTTGTGCTCCCACCCTCTCTCCTCGTTCCCTCAGAGACAGGCCTGTCAGAAAGATTCAGCCTCTCGTTCATAAGCAGTTGGATGTTGTTCTGTCGGCATGTGTGTGTGTTGCACGCTATGGTGTTTAGCATTAGGTTATTTAATTATACACATGCGTAAATGACAAAAGGAAAAGGTGAGGGACGGGGTCTACCCCCGAGATAACAACCAGGTATCACCACAGGAAGGCCTTTCTCTTTAGAGCAGATGCTATAAAATCAAGAGAAAGGAAGACATCAGGAAGGTTTCCAGTCCAAGTAAAGGGGAACAGAAAAAGCAATGTAAACAAATGGAGAGCCATGGACAGATTGGGCGAGCAAAAGAGGGATGGAGACAGAGGGAGAGGGAAAGCTGGAAAACGAGTGGATGTAAACAGATTTAGATCTCCATGCACAGATGGGAGAGGGACAGAGCGTGAGGGAAGATCTTATGCAGAAAGAGATAGATATCACCAGATTTAGAATCTCTGCGGGGTAAGGAAAGAAAATCAATTGAAATGCCCCTCAGGTGTGCTGCTATATTCCTCAACATGTGTTCAATATACCTTAATCACACACTTCTTTTCCCACAAAGTAGAATGGTGAACAAAGGAATGGATTCTGGATCAATGGAGGGATAGGTGGATTTATTCTATTTTGTTCTGAAAGGCATGGATTTGTAGTTTGATCAGATGGCATTAGTTTAAAATTAGACTGATTACATTTTGTTATAACTATAATCATGATCTTCCAGTAAAATAACCCAACAGTGATTATGTATGGGATTGTGTGTCATACTAGTGTAGAAGGTGTTCAGATATTGGCATGAAGAACTGGAAGCAGCAAATTAAGCTATTTGGGTTAATGAAGAACAGACTGATTAGTGATTGCCTCTGATGTGCATTAGAGAGGAGTGGATTGTTTTTAAGACCCACTTGATGGAATAATGTGAAGAGGGAATTACCTGCTTAAATTTTAAACTTTTAATGAGTTCTATTTAAGATTGGGGGGGTGGTGTATACAAAAGCTTCTTTTTTTATAAGAGACTGCAAGTGCTTAGGCCTGTCCCATTCTTTATGCATGTGGGGCTTTCACAGTTTTATCAAGTCTATTTTAAAAAAATATTTTTAACAATAGTTGAGAGACCATATGAACATTGGAGCAAGTTTTGCTGGGCGGAATCATTCCTTCTTTTCATTAAATGATCCCTTCATCCCGTAATTTCAATGTTCATTGATAGAGGACAAAATCCGCAGTCCTCGTTCTGTGCTAAAAATGTATTAGAGTTTATCTGAAATTGAGGCTTTGGTAGACACAACAGTCTTTCACTGGACATTTCCCTCTTTGTGTTACTATTTCTCCACCACAGCTCAGCATGGAAATACAGTCTGTGGCAACACAAAGAGGACATTCTGAACCAAAATGACTGTAACTTTTTTAGGATAGCGATTTGATTTGACTAACTCCGACTACTGAGGCAACGTAAGGGCAAGGAATGCCCTTCTGGTATAGAAATGTTTTGATGACACGAGGACCTGCTCTGTAAATCCAGAGTTCACATCTGTCATGGTGCAGGAGTGAGTACTACTTTTTGCCGTGTCCCTTGGATATATGTTGGATGTTAAGTTTCATGAACTACTTTTATCATTCTCAGGACAACCTGATTGAGTGCTTGGTAAGATCCACTTCCTGAACCTGGCAGGCATTGCAATGGAGTTGAGCGAGAGCAACGAGATTTGAATAACTTTTTCCATTTTCGCAGTTTAATATTTCATTTTTTATAGTGTATTTATAAAATTGGCATGCTTGTGCGGTCTAAAAGTGCCTAATTAGACCTGCGGCAGCAATGCAGTCTGTCTTCTCACACATTCACACAGGGAAAAAACCCTAATAACCTCCCTCCCCTCCCTACTGAAATGTCCACTCTGTTGTGATTGGCCTAGCACTGTCAGAAATGTCGCACCCCTCAGAGAGCTGGGGTAGGTTGAAGAAATTCCGGAGGGAGGGGCGCCTACATGGATCCAGGGACAGTTATCTGTCCTGCTTTTGTTAAATCAAGGACCAGGTTTGATACATGTGTTCTCACTTATACATCCCTTTCATTTAATTCATTTTGTCTTTACTATCAATAAATTAAACACTTCATCTACCTGGAAATGCAGATGGTACGTATGGAAGACATCCTGTTCTGTCCCAGTACCAAGAGAGGATGTACGGGTGTGCACTCAATGACTTCAAGCCAGTGGCACTGGCCTCTCATTTAATGAAGACCCTTGAGAGGCTGGTCCTGGATCACCTGAGGCCGCTGGTAGCAAACTACATTGCAGATTCCCTAGCAGTTTGCATGCCAGGCAATATACATTTTAACATCAGTAAGACAAAGGAGCTGGTAGTGGACCTCCTTTGGAAAACAAGAAGCTACCCGCAGGCATCTTGAGAAGGTGGGTCACTTATTAAAGTGCAGGGTAGGCCTATAGACTTCTATAAAGTTCCCAAAAAATTCCCACTCCCATGAATGTCTGAAATACATAGATGCAATGAGACATGTAAGGTGACAAATTTCTTCATTTGTTCATTTAGAGGTAAAGAAATGGATGGTGGTTTGAATAAAGATGTAAAACCACTAAAAGTTGGCACAAGCAGGAAAGTTCTCCAGGGCCA
Source organism: Lepturacanthus savala (assembly GCA_030544235.1). Classification (NCBI taxonomy): domain Eukaryota; kingdom Metazoa; phylum Chordata; class Actinopteri; order Scombriformes; family Trichiuridae; genus Lepturacanthus; species Lepturacanthus savala. The sequence goes on along the minus strand of CM060468.1, from coordinate 13,606,336 downwards.
CACATTTTGACATTTTAACCATCACGCCTGGCATTTCACTCTCATTAAAATGGACAATTTAACGGATGCATCAGGACATTTAAACCTTGCATTTTTAGACCTGGACTACCGATCAAAAGTTTGGGGTCACCCAGGCAATTTTGTGGTTTCCATGAAAAGACCCACTTTTATTTACCACCATGAGTTGTAAAATGATTAGAAAATATAGTCGAGACACTGACAAGGTTAGAAATAATGATTTGTATTTGAAATAATAATTTTCACCTTCAAACTTTGCTTTCATTGAAGGAAGTTTTATAAATTCTCTAACCAGTTAACTGTTTTCAGCTGCGCTAACATGATTGCACAAGGGTTTTCTAATCATCCATTAGCCTTCTGATGCAATGAGCAAACACATTGTACCATTACAACACTCGAGTGATAGTTGCTGGAAATGGACCTCTATACATATATATATATACTACAGATATTACACCAGAAACCACACATTTGCAGCTGAAATGACTATCATTTACCACATTAGCAATGTATAGAGTGTATTTCTGATTAGTTTAAAGTTATCATCATTGAAAAAACAGTGCTTTTCTTTCTAAAATTAGAAAATTTCTAATTGACCACAAACTTTTGAATAGTAGCATACATCAGGCATTTTACTGGTGATTCTAACCCAAACAGTTTGACTTTTCCCTAAACCTAAGCAGCCCTTCACCACAACAAAGTCACATCATTTAACATAATTATATCATACAAAGTTAACAGTGATTTGTAATGGTTAGAAAATGTTTATCATAATAACGCAGAAGTTGTTCAGTGTGCTAAAAGATGCTTTGTGTGTCGATATCATATGAACATTGAACATTATCATCTTATGCATGATGGTCACTGGCTGGCATATTTATTCAGTTAATGCAAATCCATTATTGTCCATGCCCCTAGGAGAGTCTTCTTCTTATTTAACATTCAGTGCGCAAATATGAAAAAAGTGAGGGATATTTGGTCTGTGTTGTCAATTAGCTGTGACCTCGTTATGATTTTCTTTTTCCTTCAAATTTTCTACCTTCGAATGGTTTTAGTTTCATTATGTTGAACTACGTTGCTGCTTGCCATTAATTTGGTGCCCTCCAACTAAGCCTTGTGACCCCTCCTCTTAGATATTTGTTCTCGTTCCAAGACAGAACTGAATTAATAAACTGCATTCCATCCGAAAATGCAATAGCATAAAGTTAGAACCAACTGGGGGTTATACGAAGTTGACATGAAATAGTGCTACTAATCAACATTCAAAGCTTGACACTTGCACTGCCTGGGTTAGGGTTTGAGGGCTCTGATGACAAATTAGGCTACTTGCAGGTGTCACACAATAGGCTGAGTTATCAACAATGTACCCATTACTCAGGTCTGTTGCTACAAATACCTGGGTGTACACATTGATAACACACTCAGCTGGAAGGTATAGGTCCAGACTTCCAGATTGCATATTTCTATGCAAACTTCGGGCATTTGGAGTGCAGCAGAAGTACATGTTATTTTATCATGCAATACTGGAGAGTGCGGTTAGATGTGGTATTACAGCCTGGTGTGGTGGTTTTGGCGGTCCAGCTGAAATCTCATATCAGTCATCTGCAGTCAGACTGCTTTAAAAATTATGGGGGTCAAAATCCATCCGTCCTTCCATTCCATCTGTGAGCAGCCTGTCATCAGACAGGCACAGGAAATAGCGTCTGACCCACACTTTTCACCCAGAGTTCCAGTTTTTACCTTCTGGCAGAAGATTTAGGCTTCAAAAATGCAGGCTGAACCATTATAAACATTCATTCCTGCATATGTATAATATATATGAGGGTCGTGCAATATGTCACCATGGATCCAATAAGTTTAACGGTTGTGCAATATGCCGCCACTGTCAGCAGGTGTGTGTGTACATGCACATCATTGTATGTGTATGAAAGTATCTGCTGTTTGGATCTTTTACTTCTTTGGAGCTGCAGTTCCATAAGAGGAATTGGCAGCCCTGGAGGCTATTTAACTGAAGAAATTTTTCCACAGGGGCAATAAAGGTATATATCATCTTATATTATCTTACCTTAAAAGTGTTTAAGTTAGCAGCCTGTGTGCCCTGTTTGATTAAGATTGAATCTCACTTTCCACAACTTTCTCTTCAGGCTTGTTCTCAATTAAAAAAGATGAGTGGTCTGCTTGCTGTGACTTATGATTTAATTAAATGTTTTATGCAGCCATGGTATTCTGTGGAAAATGCAGAAAATTGCAGGGTGTGCTGCATCAAAACACACACACATGCACACACACACAAATAAAATGGCAGCTTACTTGGCTTAGGGCAGCATTGACTGTATCATAAATGCCATACTTGTCACTAAACATTTGTTACATTTGCTGGTAACTTGTAGCCTCAGTCCAGATGATATGAATCCAAAGCTGACTATTTATGGCTGCCAGAATATAAACAAATAGTCAGATATTTATACAATATAACAAAATAATAGAAAATAAATCTGATAATTGGATCTCAATCTGAACCGTTCCAGTAAAGCATGTATATATACAATTTGAGACTATGTTTGATTTAATTTTTAATAACATTTAAAATGAAGGGAAATATTCTTGCCATCAGGTAATGTGACTTTTGTCAGATACATTGCAAAGATCAGTAATGATCTGAATGAGCACTTGATAGGAAAATATACATTTCATATCTATTTTGCTTCCTTTAATTGACAGCAGAATGGAGCCCTACAAATTTGTCCAGCAGCCACAGCACGTACATGTTATTTTGGTAATTCCCTTTCCACAAAGCTTTTGTCCTAAACTAATAACAAACAACATTAGTGAATAAATAGTGAAAATCAATGGCTGTGAGCTTAAAAATGTCCCTATCATGTACAAAATTTGGGACATCACAGCCACAATGTCGGTATAAATGATGCCATTTGAATACGTTTCCAGCCAAGCATGGTGATGATTCACCAAAGCAGAGTTAATATCAATCAGCTCTTTCAACCACTGACTTAAGTCTGGTTTGTATTTTCGTACTTTTCGATTGTATCATGACTCAGCATCATAATCAGCCAGTGTGTGTCTAGTGCTGGTACACAAATGTCAATCATCATTTTTCTTATGATGGTATGGGCCAATCACCAAGCTGTGGAGTGACCAATCATGCAGTCACGCTGGTGTTAAATGTCAATCATCATTGGTGATTTGGCTCCGGGGTAAGAAAAGCCAGCTGGCAAATTACTCAGTTGAATGGCACATCAGTGATCCCACATATGCACATAATTTGCACACAGAGCCCCCCCCCCACCAAACACACACACACACACACACACACACACACACACACACACACACACACACACACATTCACTCACAGTACACACCTCTTGATGTATGTGCATGGCCTGAACTGTGCTATTCCAAACAATGTTATGCCACAGAACTACCCTTTCAGTGATGTGGGCAATGTGTTTTCCAAAAATGGCTCCTAATGATTGCCCCAGGCATTTCCATAACACACACAGCATGAGCAAGCTAAAAATGCCACTTATGTAAATTAATCTTCCTAATTATAAATAAACAGTCATTATTCCAGGTAATACTAATTATGATTACACAATGGGGATTAGCAACATACCTCAATAAAAAAAAAAAAAAAAAAACTAAGTTGCTGGATTGTGGAAATATGGTATTCCCTGGGATGTAATGGATTCTGTCATGCCCTTATGGTGTGGGAGGTTTAGCTTGCTTCAGCAATTTGACAAGGTCAACCTCATTATTTAGAATAGCGAAAGTCAATTTAAATAGAAAACAAAATGTTATTCCTTTTGTATACTTCATCAGTTTAAAAAAAATATTAAATTGGCTGAGATAAGTGAGGATACATTTCAATGTGCTGGACAAGAACTCAGCAACCTGAGTAGTTGATGACATATGTAGAAGACATAAATAATAAATCAGCAATGTTCTTTTTTTCTATTTTGGCTGTTGTAGCTCACAAATGTAGAAAGAAGCTGAAGTCATCTTAAATGTCACCTCAAAGCTCTGATTTGCCGAATATTTCTCCAAATTGCAGTCATCGATGAGCAACTCCTCAGACGTATTAATCACATAACAACGAAATATGACTGATAAAACCTGGATCTAGACAGAGCTAGTGTACTGTGGATGAAGGAGTGGATGAATTTAATTAGGATATTTAATGCTGAAAAAAAATCGAAGAAAAAAAGTTTGGGTGGATTGTGATTTTAATCCAAAGTACTGGCTCAATTTTTTTTTTTTTTTTAAACTGCAAGTATTAACACTGAATTTTTTAGATATATTTAATGTCTTTAAAATCTGAACAAAGAATTGATTTGGTATGCATGACATTTCTAAAATGAGACATCTCATTCTAAGTTTTGTCCTAAATCCACTAAATTATTTCATGAGGTAATTTCAAAGAAAAAGATTGGGAAATTAATCTTAAAAGTCTGTTGCACATACAGTATGTTGTAACATATGTTGCAGCACAGTTTTTTTCTTTAACGTGTAGTGTATTTTCTATTCTTGTCTTGTAAGGTGAGATGACATACGGGGTGTCGATCTTGGAAAAGATGATGCCCTGTGTAATTGGGCGTCTGTGTTGTTCTTTGGGCAAATGGCATGAAAATCAAAGGTTAAAGGCCAGATAGCCTTAAGAAAACTGACCATTTTGACAGAGGATTTCCTGGTGGCTTGGCTTTTTGGGTAATGAAACAGTATATAAAGACGTTTGGGAAGAATAGAGAGAGGTCTCATAGTGGCACAACAATATTTATCTGCAAAGAGGACAGATCTGAGACTGTTATCTTCTTCATCAGCATCAACATCAAATACACATGAATTCATTCTTTATTTTTTCATTTGGATACCTGTGAGCTTCCAGTACAGTAGTTAAGAAGAAATGTGAGAGAAAATATCGAAAATCCACCGTCTAATCCTTCCAATCAGTTCATGTTGTGATTAAGTTGTGGAACATTGTTGAAAAAAATAGACACATGAAACTTTTTTTTTAACTTAATTGGTAATAAGAAAGTAGAACTGTGACTCAAAGCACAAAACAGTCAAAACACTGTCTCTGCACTTCAAGCCGAAATATGTACTGACATGTCACAGTTCCTCGATATCCCCCACAATATTCCCCGCTGTCCCTGTGATACAGTCATACATTCTTCTCTGCTTTCCAGTCCCTTGTCCTCCATGATCATTTACGTCTTTCTTTATTTTCCTTTTCTCCCTTTATCCTCCGTTCGACCTTCTTACCTCCACTAATCATCAGAGCTGTTGTTTCTCAGGATCTTGGTTCGGGACGAAAATAGTTACTAATTTACATAGTCGCTTTAGCCGCCTCGTTGTGTGTGATAGTCTCTTATCAAGTACTGTAAAACAGTCCTGTGAATAGATTTCTGGGATGTGACTCTATTTGCATCAAAGATCAGTGGTGCAGCCTCATTCACATCACAGAGCTGCCAACTGTGGCAAATGTATAAAGCGTGGCCTGTAATAGATCAGCGGTCTGGGGGGTTGTTTAGTGTCTTTTTTTTTTCTGTCCTCCTTTGTGTCCCTTCCTCTCATGTATATGTGTGTGTGGCATGAGCGTGGCTTCCTGGCCGCGGTATACCTGCCCACCTGTCTGGCATCAGCTCGTCTGTATATCTGGCACCCTGTCCGCAATCAGCTTGTCAGCCACAGCTCAAGTGCTCTGGCTTTCCTCCCACTCTCCGCCAGACCGCTCCGTCAGCTCAGCAGTTAGCGGCGCACTCTCGGGCCACGCCGTCGGTTTCTAGTGCTTCTCGGTGCTCTGTCTAAATCCTAATTCTTTGTTCAGGTCTCCGGAGCCGAACCATCTATCTCATCATCTCTTCAGTGTGGCGAACCGAGAGCCGGCTCCTTGTGCCTGTCCCCCGCCGAGCCTCGCCAACTCCGGACCAGCATCATCTATCTTGCATCATAGCCTAACTGGACCCATGCTCTCCTCAAACAGGATCCAAGTACAACCCAACAGTAACATGGCCGACGTTTATCTGACAAGAAGACAAAGTTTGAAATGTCCTCAGTAAAACGAAAAAAGTGAAATCACCCAGATGTAGTTATATGAGAATTTTTTGGGGCACTCCATTTGGAAGGACTGCAAGGTCTAATGTTGTGATGACATGTTGGCGCTGTTGCTGTTGCCTCACAGCAAGAAGGTCGCAGGTTCAAGATCCCCTTGGTCCTTGGTCTGGGACCTTTCTGCTTGGAATTTGCATGTTCTCCCGGTATGTGTGCCCCGTGATAGGCTGGGGACCATCTTGGGTGTATCTCTGCCTCTGGCCTGTAATGCACTGGGATTGGCTCCATCAGACCCAGCGACCCTAATGAGGAATAAGCGGGTATAGATGAATGAATGAGTATCTGAAAGGCTGCTTTGATGTGTCAGCTTGAAGGCACATCTTTTAATTGTGAAGCATCCCATCAAAGAGTTTACAGTAGCTTAGTCATCCTGATGAGACGATTGTACCAGTAATTACTCTTTTTAAGTCCTAAGGTTAAGGACTAGGTTCTTAGTGGTCTTTTTGCCCCTTCACTACATATAATGTATGCTTTTACATGCTACGAAGTAAAGCATGATAACAAGGTACAGTAAAGTCCGGACTATAAGCCGCTAATGTGTAGCTAATTCGCTACACTTTAAACACTGCGGCTTATACTACGGTGTGGCTTATTCAAAACATCAACCATCACCAACGGGTTTAGAAAGGCTGGGCTGCTGCGCCATGAAGAAGACGGCGTGCACTCAAGTGACATCGAACCAAGGAGACTGTAGTGAGTGATGAGATCCTGGGGCTGTTTAATTCGGACACTGAATTAGAGGACTTTGATGATTTTAGTGCGGAGGAGAAAGATGAAGAAGGCGATGAGTGACTTTTTCTGGGAGGATGCGGTATGTGGTATATGTTATAAGTTATAAGTTTGTTAAGTATGTTATAAGTTAAAAGTTATTAGAATAATCTGGAATACTGTTTATGCACTGTTGAGTAAAAAAACATCAGCAACCCATAGGGTACAACATAGTTGTGTGTTCCGATACAAACGTATGCTATATTTTAGAGTAGCCGTGTTACAGGCACCGTTATAAAAAACACGTACAATATGTAGGTATGTAGTTCATTTGTTTATGTTACTAGGTGGATTAAATGAAAACGTTTTTAAAAATCTCACGTGTAATATCTTTCTGGGTATATATCTGAACAACGCTTAAGAAGAATAACAGTGTTTTATTTTTTTAAATCTAAGAAATTTACGTGAATTTGAAGGAACCTGTGCCTGCGGCTTAAAATCCAGTGCGGCTTGTACAATTACAAAATTGATTTTCTTTCTTAAATTTGAGCATGCAGCTTTTAATCAGGTGCACCCTGCTTATGAAGAAATCATGGCTATGTGGGCTACTGCTAGGAACAGGACATAGGCATTAGAGGATCCGCCCTCTCCTGGTTTAAATCCTATTTATCTAATAGGTTCCAGTTTGTTAGCATTAACCAGCAATCGTCATCATACTCAAGAGTCACTTATGGTGTCTGACAAGGGTCGGTCATGGGGCCCATTTTATTTACTCTATATATGCTACTCTTGGGTAATATTATTCGAAAACATGGAATTAATTTCCACTGCTACGCAGATGACACGCAGCTATACTTATCAATTAAATCCGATCAGATCAGGCTAGTACATAAACTAAGCGCCTGTGTTAGAGACATAAAGACCTGGATGTCTGTTAATTATCTTTTACTCAACCCTGATAAAACAGAAGTTATTATATTAGGCCCTAAAAATCCCTATGTGAGCAGATAGTCACTCTGGATAATGTGAGGATAGCCTCCAGCGCCACAGTTAAAAACCTTGGTGTTTTATTTGAGCCGGACTTATCATTTAAAGCTCATATTAATCAAGACTGTAGAACAGCCTTCTTTCACCTGTGTAACATAGCCAAAATTAGAAATATCCTATCTAAAATTGAAGCTGAAAAACAAATCCATGCATCTCGACTAGATTACTGTAACTCCCTATTCGTAGCATATCCTAGAAGTTCTCTTAAAAGTTTTCAGCTGGTTCAAAACGCAGCAGCAGGAACTAATAGAAGAGAGCACATCAGCCCCATACTCTAAGCTCTTCATTGGCTTCCTGTTGAGTTTAGAATTAAATTTAAAATCTTACATTCTCTAACTTACAAAACCATTAATGGTATGGGCCCCTCTTATCTTAAAGATGCTCTGGTCCCGTACCATTCAAACAGAACACTTGAACCACAGGTCCATAAAAGCACAGTAGGAGCTAGAGCCTTTAGTTACCAAGCCCCTGTCTTATGGAACCAACTCCTAACTAATATTAAAGAGGCCGACACAGTCTGTGCATTTAAGGTTAGACTGAAAACATTTCTGTTGCTATGGTCAGGGTAGCTAAAGGTAGACTTAAACCCACAGTTCAGTCTAAGCTGCCCTAGGAGTGAGAATGCTGGGGGAGTGCAGTGCACTGAGCCCTATCATCTCTTTCTGGTACCATGTACCACTGTCTGGCATTAATAAACAGTATCTAGTTCATACATGGTCTTTTCATCACTATTCACCCGGAGTCCCTCTCCCCACTCCCCTTCGGGGGAGTGGCTACTGTTTCAGTTCAACCACACAAGGCCCAATGATGACGACTCCTAATGCGACTCAACGAGACCCCCCTGATGAACCTACTCCTACTACTTTCACCTGCCTGGTTGGACCCGCCCTTCTGCCCCCACCCTATGGCATCTCTACAGACTGAAACATCTTTACAGACTAATACATCATCATAAGATGGATGTCTGTCAGCCCTGGTCCATCTATAGCCTGTCTGTCCATGGGAGTGGATCTCCTTCACTGTGGTTCTGCCTGAGATTTCTTCTTTCCCACTGGGTTTTGGAGTTTTTCCTTGCTGAAAAGGAGAGTCTAAGGACGGGGGATGTCTGAATCACTTTGCACTGAATTTTGGGAAGCACTTTGAGACAACTGTGTTGTAATATTGGGCTATATAAATAAATTGAAATCTAAAATATTGAATTATACCTTGTCATTCCATCAAGTGTTTGTGATTGACATTCAAGTTTCTGATGCTCTCTATGTGAAATGCAGACTTGAGTTGAGTGTGACGTGTCAGATGAGGGAACATTTTGAGTAATATTTTACAGTAAAAATAATCTAGGATATTTTCTGAAGGCAAGACCATAAAACAGATTTGAAATCAATGTTGGGACACCCATGATCTGCATGTGGTCAAATTCATCTTCATACATTACATGCACAGTGAATCGAAGCCTGCGTTATGTGTTGTTATATACAAGCTTGTCTCGCTGCAGAGGGCTAGGTGACATTTAGAGCTGAAGGATTTATCAAAGCCAAGGGAGTGCTTCGTCTGTGGTCTTAAGGGAAGGGAGTGAGGTGAAGAGATAGAAGAAAAGAAAAAAAAAGACATGACAGGAATGACAGCCTGACGGAAATGAGGCGGCAGAAAAAGGGAGAGGAGGAGCAGAGGTGCCATAAGGAGCGATAAGAAGGGGGGAGGTGGGCATTTAGGCACTGTGGGGATCTGAAAAATAGGGTGAACTCGGATGAATATCTACCACAAAGACTCTATCTTTCTATTTCTCTCTGTTCACTCTATATATTCGTGCCCCCCCCCCTTACCAGAGTCAGATGGTTACTGCAGTTCCCCGTCTCTATATCGAGAGCATCCTTTTGTTAAAATAGAGACGTTCCTCTGTTTAGCTCTAGCTATGCTGGGAGAACACTTCATTGTATATATGTGTATATGATTATTTTTTTTTTTTTTTCTGTAACAGTAGTGCAATGCCCATAGAAATCGATTCCTATAGAAAAGTGGAAGCTTAAGTAGGTTTTTCATGTATGGCAGACTTCTGAAAAATCTCTTAGTTCATACTTTTTCCTGTATACTGCTATGAAATAAATGAGCTTAGGCCCAGATTCTGTTCTGATACGTGATAGTGCTGGGATTTCCTGAGGGTCTGTGAACATGTCGTGGAATAAGACTACAGCTAGTGTGGAATGCAGTTCTCTTTTGAAAGTTGAGATGTTACAATACTTTCATTACGTTGGCTGCACAATCGGTGCAGGAAGAAACAGGACAACTGAGCTTTGAATTGTAATGAAAGTGCTGGGATTTTTGCTTTCACTTGGACCATGTGATGGTCAGGCGATCATGTTATACATGTATTTAAAGATGTTGCCTGTGTATGTTTGATTTATCTAATGAAGATTGCTTAGTTCAAAATGTTATCACAAGAGCTGTTCAAATAAGGGATGGTCAAGGAGGTTTGTAGTGTGTAGACTTATTTCTTACAGCATTTTAGCCTCGTATTTGTCTTTTAATGCCAATGATAATGACAATTTTGGTGTTCATGATCTCCACTTTTGCACCTGAGATTAGAAGGATGAAGTGTGATTATTTTTTAGAATTTTAATCCCAACAGTTGAATTGTTACGTTTTAAGGTTTTGTATTGGGTCTCTTCATACCGATTTTAAATATAAATTTGTTATCGAGGCAGAACCAGGAGGAGGTATTTATTATATTCTTTCTTTAATCATTTTTGGGATAGCTTAAGTTAATTGTGTATATTTTTTGTTGCAGTGTTATGCACTACAACAACCAACACCGAGGCAAATTCCTTGGTAAATTGATTCGGATTCTGAAACACAAATTAAACGAGTCTGCGGGAAAAGCAACAACTTCAAACTACAAGGTCGAGGAAAACTTTATTATCCCCGGGGGACAATTTGTTGTACAGCAGCCACACAGTCAGCCTCACGGTCATCTACAAAGTCGATGAGGTCGCATTTAAAGACCCATACGCTTTCCTCTCACTGTGCCACAGTTTAAGGGGGGAAATACACTCTGACGAATAATTTGTTGTATACATTGTTTGTCTGGTATGGAAATGCATTAGACCTCAAAGAAATACAGCATGTTAACTGCTGCAAACAATGAATCCAGTGTTTTGGGGCACACGTGTTCAAAAAGGTCTCCAAACCCCACAGGGGCTTTTAAATGCCTTTTGTCAGTGATCAGTGGGTGAAAACGGTCTTGTTAACAGGCCCAGTTCAATTAACATCCAAACAAAAAGATAATTAATTTAATAAATATATATGAATGGATCTTACAGTAAATAAACCTGACATTATCAAGGGGTAAATTTGACACAGTTGCCAATTTGCCAGTCTCTGTAGAGATATAGATTAACAGTTAATACTTGCTTGTTAATACTTTCTCTATAAGTATTTAGGTTATCAGTAGATTTTCTCCTTGTTATTCCAGAACTGATATTTGCTGTGCCATAAACTTGCATGAGTATGTACTTTCATCTCTGGCTGATCTGAAAGGCAGTCTGGCAGGATTTCAGTGCAAGTGCTGCCAACATAATTTGAGGAACTGGTAGGTCTTCAGGTCTTAAAAGTGGACCTGTTTTTCTATTTGCTTTCTACCTAATGGTTACTATGCTGTTGTTGTGTATGTAGAGTATGTGTAAGTGTGTGTGTTTGACAGTGGTGACATCAGAGCAACGCTAAATTAACATTAACTCTGACCTTGATGCTGCATTCATTCGTATACAGACGAGTGTGTACTCACACACACGCACGCACATACGGGCACACACAAACACACACCCACAGGCACTGACAGGCACTGCACCGAACAAAGCAGCAAACCCCTCAGTACTGACCAAGAAGAACACAGTCCCTTAAGCAGTAGTGACCTAAACATGGCGGTTATACTTACAAAATAGGGGGAAGAAACTAAAGAAAACTAATTAATAATACAGTCTACAGAATATAGGGATATTTTTGGATTTTCTCCATGACTGAACCGAGGTTTTGGTAATTCTACAAGCTTTTTGGTTTCTCGGGCTATAAACTCTAATCCAAGTCTAATCTTTAAAAACCTCCAGAAGACCAAATAGAGATGTATCCATGGGTTAAATCGAGAAATCCGATCCAGGGGCTTCATAGACAGGGATCCTTTTATGGTAAAGTTAAGTGGTGAAAATGGATGAATTTAAAAGGACAATCCTTGTAGAAATGGGCTTGTATGATGAACCTGCTGTAGAGAGGATGTATTTGTATGTACTCTAAATGTGTATAATGTGCTTGTCTAAATGTAATCTTCACAGCAGTAAAATGACAAATAGCAGGCCCTGGGACAACTATGACCTCATATATGTTAGCCCTTCAGCTAAGGTGAAGGGTTGGCAGTGAGTCAGTGCTGCAACCCATCAAATGATAGGGCTCTTATTGCTATATAAAAAAACAAAGTCCATCAGTAAGTCAGGGTGGGTGGCCTCACAAAACATAAAACCAGCTCTTCTCCCATACGCTGCCTGTGAAACTACATGATAACATGTAAAATGGACCTGAAGACCATGCTGCAAATGAATGGCTACATTCATGGATGCATCAGTAGTAAAAGATGGCAGTTTCTATGTTAGGATTTTCCTTTTCTTTCCGACTTCATTTGCATACTGTCATTTGTGACAATGTCTAAGGGAAGAGGACGCTGTGTCTGCAATGGCTGACCTCATGTTAGCTATGAAATGCTAGCCTCAAGACTGATAATAGCTGTGGGCTTGGGTGACTATCCATCGCGGCTTGGTCAGTAGGTTCACTGTGCTTCTGGGATAAATAAAGTTGTCTGAATCTGACTGCATAATAAGTCTGCCATAAGCACACACAACCACAACTCAAATATATAAATAATTCCTTGTGATGTGACACACAACTGCACATATGCTAATGAATACACACATTTATCCAAATTAGGAAAAAAGGGAAGCAGATGGAAGGTTATGGAACTAATAAGTCATTATTAGGTGTGTTGACATACAATTATATGAATATCAGAGGCCACTTGGATTTCTCATTGTATTCAGTTAGAATCATTTTATAATATCTGCGATATCCTTTTTGGCTTATTTGATTATAATGAAAGTAATATAAGTATGTGTTGTGTGTGTTTTTCTGTTATATGACTATATCCTGTTTTGTTCCAATTAAAATCAAATAAAGTGATAAACATTATAGTAAAATGATCAGAACCATAACAACAATGGGCCATGTTGCAAGTACAATATTGCATTCAGAAATGTCCTGAAATTGGAAATATAAGTTGCCGCTGATATGACTATTGTTGTCAACACATTAAATATAATTTTAATTTCCATTGTATGAACTGCTTCCTTTTTGACAGACTATAATGTTCAAGGCATTTGCATGATAAATGTGTCTATTCATTAGCGTGTGTGCAGTTAGTTGTGTGCTTGCACAGTTACGTGTGTGTCTCATTATCATTAATTAGTTGAGAGACAGAGAGGGATGAAGAAGAAATATCCAGGAGGTGAAGGGGCATCACCACTTGTGTATTCTGACATTCACACCTGCTCACACACACGTAGGATGTGTAAACATGCTGCTGTCTTCCTTAAATAGCAAAGCCGACAACTCCAGGAGGGTGTAGAACACTGTTACTTTGAACAGTGGATACAGTTCGCTCTGAAAACTTTCAGGACCAAAACAGAAGGAGGACTTAAATGCGGAAGTCAGGGATACAGGTTTTATTATTCCCACACTTTTCTACAAACTAAAAACTCACAATAAAAAGGAAACTAGTTTCAAAAGTGGGAAGGACTGGCTTGAAAGGTTAACCAAAACTTATTAAAAAAAATTTTAAAAAAGAGGCGAGGCACACAGGCCACGGGACGATGACACATTGGCATGAGACAAAGGGAAACGCAGACTATAAATACACAAGGGGGGGAAATTGGGAACAGGTGGACACAATCAGGAATCAGTGCAGATGATCAGATTGGTGCCACATGAGGAAGGGCAAGTGACCTGAAACATGAGAAGAGTTAGGATTTCAAAATAAAACAGGAAATGCACACGACAAAAACCCAGACAGGACAACCTCACCACTGTGACAAAAACAGCTTTGTATAATCATTTATAATTTTTGTCTTTCATAGGGAAGTAAACTTAAATAAATATGACAAATTACACAAACTAAATCACTTTTTCAATGGAAATAATCAGTCAAGATTGTGTGCACATACAGCAAGGACCATAGTTCCAGAATTGGCTATTAAAAGCCTTATAAATCAAACTTAGGTTGCACAACAGGCACAGTACTTTGTTTCCATAATGATAGATGCCATGATTAGCTTGTAATAAGTCGTGCGGTTTGGGGTACATTGTAAAACGAAAGTGTGTTGGGAAAACAAATTGGGACCCGAAGGTTGTGTTCCTTCTTTGTTTTCTCCTGCTTAATTCTCTGTCAGGCCCACAGTGGCCTTTCGCGACATGTGGAGGATGGAACGTGTTGGCACAGATGGATAATCTCATTCAAAACACATCTGTATGTAGCAGAGAATCCAGTGGCCCAATTTAAAACACAGGTAGACAGCATGTTCTGTATTGATTTTAGCTGCAATCAGCACATACTGCATTTAGCTAACAAGGTTATTTTATATTATCTGCATACCTGTAATTTCTTACAACGTCTTGTGAACAAAGATCCTGGTTTCCTGAACAGGGTCAGTGATTAAGAAACAAGACCCTGACACCATTTTAGGGCAAGGCACACTATACTTATGTGCAGGATTTTCAAAATGACAATGCAATCATCATCTTGGCTGGTGCTCAATTTATTTATTTATTATTTTTTACATATGTGCACATTTGCGAATGTCCTTGAGAGACAAGAATCAATGCTTATCTAATGAAGTTTCAGGAGTCTGACCACACTTCTTCCAGCATTTATAAAAAACCTGCCTAACCCTATCCTACCTCTCCAATTCAATCTCCCATTTGTGCCAGAACCAAGACAAAGCACCCCAATTGAGGACACTCATGATAATGAAGTTATTTCCAAACCATATTGGCTAAGTTCTCATTAATGTTACTTCGCCCATCACTCACATCGGCTATGGATTTCATCTCTTAATGGACGAAACAAGGGCATGCACATCCACAATTTTCACCAGCCATCGCTGGTAACTTTGACAACTTTGTCAGCTTTGCCACGCACATCCCTAACATGGTCCCTGTCTGGTGCCCCCCCCCCTCCCAACCAACCTCTTCTTGCTGTATCCACAACCAGGCAAGAGAATTTCAAACTCAAACGAGAGGTTTAGCTTTCTCCCAGTTGTCACCAGAAGCCCCACCCCCTCATATACCTCCAAAACCAGAATCATCTGCCTCACCTGCAACTGTTTCCCATTAGCAGCAGCATTGATAAAAGGAGCAGGCCCATGATGCATTAACACGTTGCACTATAACAACTTGGGCGACACGGTGGAGCAGGGGTTAGCGCTGTTGCCTCACAGCAGAAAGGTCGCAGGTTCAGGGCCTTCCTGGGCCTGGGACCTTTCTGTGTGGAGTTTGCATGTTCTCCCCGTGTCTGCGTGGGTTTTCACCAGGTACTCCGGCTTCCTCCCACAGTCCAAAAACATGCTGAGGTTAATTGGCGACTCTAAATTGCCCGTAGGTGTGAGTGTGTGAGTGAATGGTGTGTGTGCCCCATGATTGGCTGGCGACCATCTGGGGTGTATCCCTGCCTCTCGCCGTAACGTGCTGGGATAGGCTCCAGCAGACCCCTGTGACCCTAATGAGGAATAAGCAGGTATAGAAAATGACTGACTGACTATAACAACTTAAAGAATGCCGGTTGCAACATGTTCCAATGCCGATTACTCCATGCCTGTGCTTACTGCGCGATGCTATGGCGGACTCCCTACTAAAGCCAACAATACCTCGCAAATACCATGCACATCATTCGGCATTCGGTTGGTGGTCCTTGCTAGTGAAATGCAGTGAGGCCTCATCAAACGTCTGACGATTAAATTCGAAGTTCTGAAGCAGAAACAAAATAGTATGAGACAATAAATAAATCAATTTCCACGGGTAAAGTTGTAAATTTCAGACACATTGACACAGGAAAATGACTGTTGTTTTTCTCACTACAGTGTCTTCTCACTGTGTCCAAACTGTCTCTAGCTAAAAAATACCTAGGCTACAGTATTATATATCTGCTTGTAACCACAGTATTATATTAACCATTAATGCGGTGCACATACAGTATACCTTCTCTTGTTGTCTGCCAAAATCTGTTTTCACATACTGTAGTAACGGACGCCAACCTTTTCCCAAAGTAGCTGTTTTTCTTTAAGCCTTGCAGCAACTTTTCATATAATGGGAGATGGAAAAGGTTATGACACTTTGGAATAATGTGAAAACAGTGCACCATATGTGTGATGAGCCTCAAGTTAAAACCTGTTATAAAATTTCCGATTTTAGCTTCTCAATTACTGAGAAGCTGGTGCTTAATGAGATAAGAGGTTTTAGTTTGTTCCAGATGTTGCAATAGTGGATGTTATGGTGTTACTAAGCTTTATGATATGTGTGGTATATTTATCACATCATTGTTCCATAGTTACTCATCAATACACTACAATATGTATTAAAATCAAATGAAAAGATGAAGAAACAGTGGGGTAGACAACCCCATATGAAAATAATCACCACTGATCGTGGACCCCTGCCAAAATAAGGAGCAGTCCATAAATAAAGCAGTCAAGAAGAAGGACGTGGGAAACAAAGACAAAAGGACAGAAAGAAAAAAAAATGGGAATTTATTGACAACAATTAGATGTCTTCATATCTGACTTTCACAGTCAGTGGCACATTGGCACAACCAGAAGGAGATGAAGGAAAAAAAGGCATTAATAAGGAGAATCTTCTGGTAGCAGACAAACAGTCTACGGAGAGATAGGGAGAGTAATTAGTTTGATTCCCTCATCATGAGATTAGGCATTTGTCCTAATCTACTTTAATGTTTTGCTGTGGAGATTAAAAGCATGTAAACCTGATGTGTCGATGAATCCCAAGTTATATGAGTCACTTACAGGTCAACGGAATGATTAAAATTACATTAAAGCAGTTAAAACCAGAGTCGGTTGTACAACTAGTTATGAAATATAACACTAACCAGGGAATTAAAGTGATAAGAATTGTCACATCACATAGCAGTTTTGATATAGCAGAAGAAGAAAATAGTTTTATTGCTGTTTTTTTTAATCAGCTCTGCTCTTTAAAATATCTACTGAAAAAAAGTGTGTAAAATGAAAGAAAATATAGATAGGTAGAACAATTTTCTGAACAAGTTGAAAACAATACAAATCTGTGCACAAGAATCAAGTCCTGTGGGTACAACATAAAAACATGTACATACCCGGTATTTACAACAACAAATTAGCAGCTGGTAATATGCTTAAAGCATAATTACCATCCTTTGTGAAGATATTTATATTCTGAGAACTATAATCTAAAATGATTGGCCGTTGTGTTTCATTACACATGAGGGACACAATTCTTATCTTAAAATATACTTGATGTGCAATTTATTTATTCACTTTTCCATCCATATGATTCTGTATTTATTATCTCTTCAGATATGATTGAGATATAGAGAATGAACACATATAATGTAAGAGTTAGTCTTTATATTTGTTTATTTATTTAAATAGTTGTGCGCTATTCTCCGCAGCTCCAATACATTGGGTTACAGTCCCAAGTGATCTGGAAAATGGAAATACAATGTGGCATCACAGATAGGCTTCTCTTGGCTCTCTGAAGGCTCTGATATTGGAAGAAGCTCTGCAATAGGCTTAAGTGTATTTCTGTCATAAAACGTGCAGTGACTTCTAATCCTAATTTCACCTATGAGTCACTCCCATGTTAATTAATTTTCTTGCTGGGTTCAAGAATTGTTCAAAGTTTTAAGTGGATTAATGTTTTTTTTTTCTTTTAATTTTTTACAACTCACAATGCCACAATACAAAGCCTGTTACTCTTTACTTTTAGCTCACTGTTTTAACCACTGAGTTTAACAGTCTGCACATTGATTATATGGCATCTCACAGACATATGTCTCTAGCTGCAGCAGGAAGCTGGTTTTAACAAATAAAATGTGCGATAATGCTACCTGCTCTGCATCAAGTGATGAATAAACACAGCCACAACCTGCTGATTCACACACAGCAAGCTAATGCTGGGATTTAGAAGCAAGAGGTTTGTATATTATTAATAATTGATAAACATCATGATTATTAATAACATTATTGTATTTAAATTATTACTAAGAATGAATAACAAATGGGATAATAACCATCCAGTGAATTCAGTCTCAAAAGGGGTGTTTTCTTATAACGCCAATATCTCATGATATTAAATATACAGTGAACAGTGAAGGATTGCGGACACTGACTCTAGTGTACCAACAATATCACATCACTTCTCTTTAAGATATATAGACTTGGTTTAACATTAATGGAATCAATTCACAGTTTATAACATTACTATGAATTAAGCATAGACATATGAACAGGTATGCGAGTGCATGTCTGTAGTATGACAAAGATGGAGGAACATGGATCTGGACGTGTGTAGGAACTACAAGATGACAAAAGGGGAGGAGCCAAATCAAAGACATATTCAGTTTAATCACATATGATTTATCAGAGAAAATGGCATGGATGTATGATAAGAAGTTAAGGGTATGGCAATGCAGATTTTTTTCCCAGTGGCCATTCATGGTACTGCAACAAAAACTATGACGCAAAAAGCATTGCTCCCATAGACCGCAATAGTAAAAGAGAAGCCTGTACAACTGTTCACAGGACACCCCCAGCTATAACCCTTCTTAATTGTATTCTATATTTTTAAGTCATTGAATTTTTATCCATAAAAAACCTTTCTAAATGTCAGAAAAGCGCGGCCATGCTGTGTCTCAGGAGTGAGAATGCTGCCTGTGGACTTAACAGGGGCTGAATGTGGTCAGCAAAGTGAATTAAATGACTCAAAGGTGAGTTTTTATCGCAATTTGCAAGTTCTCATCGCCCCATGGCATGATGGGAGGCCCTAGAGCAGGGGAGCAACTCTGCTGAGCAGTTTCTATTGGTCGCATTATGTTGAAGTAAAAAATGGAAGTCAGGAACTATTTCAGTCTATGCGTGAGGCAAACAACTTCCATTGAAATGATCGGTGGCCATTTTCTAGTTCGGTATTGAGTTCTTATAATACATCAAGTCTACGCACAATAATTGGAGGAACAAGATGAGGCTGCCTGGTCAGGCAGATGACCGCATGATAGAAACTGTGCCAAGCTCGGCAACAAAATTACTCTGTGTGAGTGCAGGAGCATCTGTATTTGTGTGTGTGCAGTTAGTAAGGAAAAAGGGGGTAAAAACAGACACAAAGTGATCTATGCACTGATAGAAAAGATGTGTTTACAACCCGCTAAGACACATGGGACCATTGCTCTGTTATCTTTTGTCCTCTGATCTGCCAAAGTGTAGGGGACATCCAAAGATCTCACACACATACACACACACACACACACACACACACACAAGCAGTCCAAGAGTTTGGACTGAAACACAGAATCAGCTGAAGGTGAAGCATGTTGTGATTAGTTATACTTTACGCTCACGATGATAAAGCTTAAATAACATGCTAATAAACAAATAAAGTCAGTCTACCCAGGACTTTAAGCGTGCCTCTTAGGTGATTGTTTCAGTAAGCGAGTAATGTGTGTGTGTGTGTGTGTATGTGTGTGTCCATTGGGGGAGTTTTGCTGTTTTCTTGGTCAAAAACGGAGCTCTTCACACTCCCTGGCGTGTCTCACGGCACCAGAAAGCTTTTTCAAAGGCAACAAAAAAAGAGCACACTGATCTCAACTAGAATCTGAAGAAGGATGGGCTAATCCTTCGTTCAGAAAAGGCCTGTTTCTTTCTCTCTCCAGCTCCCAGGTGTGTGCTCGCTCCAATGAACACACAAAAGGATTCTCTTAGCACATCCAGCACGGCAAGAGAGGGGTTCAAAAACTCAGAACATACTTTTGTCTTTATCCTGTGCCAGTGGAGACCAGCTGGAAATACATTGAGGGAGTTCAGGTACCTGGCTTTGGTAAGTTTGGTGACGTCACCGTCACTGAGGGTCCTCCAGATGGGTAAAGTTATATTTTGTTATCATTTTTATTGTTCTCTTTATACATTCATACATTCCTTTGCTGGCTTATCAGGCATTTAGTCTAGATCGAGAGTGCCACTATGTTGTCAATGTGCATTTAAATGTATATTTGCTACTGGTCACAGGTTAAGCATAAAGTATTAAGTATCGTTTTCAGCGTAGGTGTCGTCGGTAGAAATTTCACATCGGAGCTACAGTAGACTGGTCAGAAACCTACAGCAGTGTCGAGACTCATGAAAAGCCTTTTAGAGCTGGATGAAGTGAGAGCGGAAAGATCGAGATTGGCAACGGCAGAAGGAAGGAAGCCAGCAAGTGCCTGATGAGGGAAGGAAGAGAGAGAAGTGGAGAAAAAAAAATACTATGACAGAAAAAAAGACACATGGGGTGGGTAATGATCAACTAACGAGGCGGCCTCGCTGATTACACACTTTGGTGCCTTTGAACGTACTGTACGTACATGCTCTCACTGACACCTACTGTATGCACGCTGTGGTGTTATTAGAGAGGAAACTGTAAGTAATGTGTGCTGCAACAGTGGGGTGAAAAAAATGACTTTATACTTCAAGGGAGTAGAAATACAAAAAAAAAATACAGAAATACATGTTATCTTGAAAATCCACATCCACAAAAGAATTGTACTGTACAAGTGTGTTGTGTAGGTTGTCTGGGGGTTAAAGTACAATATAAAAATTAAACACCCAGATGCTCAGTAGGTGTTTAAATTTACAAAATAACAATTAAACACCTACTGAGCAAGTGGGGTGACTCTCCATCATTTAAACTCAATGCACAGCAGGTGCATCTCATTCTGTCATCGTAAAGATTGGTCATTCGTCACTCGTGATACAAAGAGGTCAGCACTCTGAATAATTGATGATAAACTGCAGAGGTTAATGTTGTCCAAAGGCAGATGATATTGAGATATATAATATAATAAATACAATAAACTTTATTTGTGTAGCATCTTTCACACAGAAATTCAGCTCAAAGTGCTTTACGACGGACAAGAAATACACATTAAAAGCAATAAATACATTATAAGTATGTTGAGGACAAATATGGAGTAAGAACCAAACAGGATGGGGAGGAGAAATACACAACCTCATTCAGGAAAAATAATGTATAATAGAAAAGGTAAAATACAGATAGTGGTGTCAATGTCATTATTCAGCCAAGTTTAAAGTAAGAAAATACAGTCAATTTTTTTTTTCTGCTCTCAGATTATTAATTAAGTATGTTATACACTAGCATCACTCAGATTTTGGAGGGACAATCTTAACTGTTGGTAGTTTGAGTCAGGACAGGTGAAGGGTCTTCGCTGAATATTGAAAATAATCTGAATATTGGCTGATTTAAATGAATTGTATAAATGATTAAATCATATTTGTGTCTCGACGGTTTCGTTGAATTTTAAGTCTGTTATGATATGATCAGCGATTTGTGATTGCGTGGGCCAGATGAGTCAAAAAAAGAACGAAGGGTTTTATTTCATGAGCAAAACTGACGGGTGGTGATAGCGGAAAGGGCAGGCAGGAAAGGGGAGAGACAGGCAGGAACAGCAAGATACAGGGGGCTCTATTCTTCAGCCAAACAGTCTTGCTTTTGAAGACAAGCCAACCATTCTGTTTACATGAATGGCTTTTCTGGCTGGAGTATACACACACATACAATCACAGACACATGAACACACACAAATACACTTCATAAGGTACAGTATGATCAGTCGAGTAGTGCAGTAACATGTCATTAGTAGATACAGGAGAACATATTACAATTATGTTTGGCTCGTCGAACAAAGCACAGATTAAGAGGCTTGTGAATGAAAGTCATATACAAGGTGTGGAAATGAAGGAAAAAGCACTAAAAAGAAATATCAAATAGCTACAAAAAAACAAATTTGTATTATCTCAGCGCTTCAGTGGACTTGTGAAAGAGCTGAAGTGTCTTGTTTATGTGATGATTATCAGACAGTGTGACACAAAGTCAGGATTGCCCTTCTGTTTTAGCAACTTCGTCACCAAATCCCCTTGTGTCAGCTGAACTTCTCAAATTGAGACGTCGGAATGGCATTGAAATGCCTCATTTTGTCATATTATAAAGACGTATCAATCTTGCCTGACAAGAAGAAAAAAGCAAAAAGCCAAAAAAATGACATCTGAATGAAGTGTCTGAAACGAGCTTGCAGCAAAACACTGTTCAATTTTAATGGGATGTTCAGGACTGCTCAGTATAAAGTTGATTTTCTTCGCTTTGGTCTTCAAAGAAGTGCAGGCATTTTGTCTTCAAGGGAGATTGATTATTCCTCTACACAAATGAGGCCTTGTAGAACAGGCAATCCAAGGATAAGTGAAGCTGAACCAGAGCCAGAGTGTGCCCCTTCTCCTTATTATGTGATTCATAGTTACACTACCTTGGTTATCACATGTTTATGTTACACATGTTCTGCATGGGTAGAAAAATGTATATGTAACAAGGCCAATTCTGCGTCTGGGGATCCCTATGTAGGTGTTGTTAAGGGGTTCTCTAATGAGGCATTTACACATACCAGCACAGTCTCATAGTCGTTTAATGCACTGTTTGCACACTAGATTTTAAATCTTGCTTGTGTAAATAAGTGACGCAAATGAATTTTGCATTGCACTGCTTCAGTTTTAATCAAACTTTTGTGACCACTTGTGTTTGACAAAATGGGATTTGAACATCTAGTCAACCACCTAGATGCAATCATGCTCACTCAGACATGGAAGCAATTGTGCAGGAACAGACACGTGTGCAGAAAGCATTTTTCCTGACAGCTCCTTCTCATCCACATCAGCTTCATCTGAATTGTCATCTTGGCCAGAGCCCTAGCCCCCCCCCCCACCTCCACCTCCAGGGTATCACCTTCTGCTGCACAGATGCTGCGGAGGATGCAGCACGCTGCAGTCACCTTCGGGGCAAACAGAGGTTGGATGTCTACTGCCCTCAGAAAGATGGATTGCCAGCAGACACGCCAGAGCTACGTTCAGCGATAAATGCACGCTTCAGCTCGGCCCTTTTCATTAAAATGCATGTGAAGGATCTTGCCTCAAACTTATTTTAAAACAGTAATAAGCAACATTACCAGAATGAATATATAAAGCATTATAAACAGAATATTTGAAACATGTATTAATCTACACAAGGAAATGTGTAAAAAGAGAAATATAAAAGGCGCATACAGTGCATGTATGTAACCACACATATATGAACTAAGCTGGATAATCATAGTTTTAGTAGGGCAGGCTACGTGACGTCGAAGGCTGATGTGCAGAGATGTGTTTTGAATTTGCTTTTAAATGAGTCCACTGAGCCAGCTTCTTGAATTTGAAAACCATTCCTAACACGAGGGGAATTGGTAAGAGAAAGCCCTTGCACTTACTGCTTTTTTATTAAGTTATTTATTTTTGTTAGGAGTCCAGAATTTTGTGATCGTCAAATCCGAGCAGGTATAGGAGGAGTGACTAGGGGTGATAATCAGGCTGGTGCAAGAGCATGTAATAAATTTTAAGTTAAAAGTCGCTTTTTGAAGTTTTGAAGAATATCTAGCACGTACAGGCAGACTATTTAATGAAATGAGCGCAGGGGTTACTGTATATGATATTATAGCTTTGGTTAATATCCTAGCAGCAGGTATTTTGTATAAATGTGATTTAGGTAAACCAGAGAAAAGTGGACAAAAGTCAAGACTAATCTTGAAAATATTTCCCGAGTGGAAATACAGTCATAATAATCAAAAGAGAGATTATGATTAAATTGGAGATGAGAGTGAGATTTCTAATGCAAGGGTTTTGTGAAATTGTGGAACTAGCTATGTCCAGAGTAATATTACACAATTTGTTTCTAATCTGCTTTCGCCCTAGCTACAATTAGAATTTCAGTCTTCTCAGCATTTAATGGGGCTATGTGCAACTTTCAGAAATTCCTTCTCAATTGCACTACTTTTGCGGTGGCACACAGCCCGGATGGCAATAAATGTATAATATTGCTAAAATCTTGCATTCTGTAGGAGAGCTGAGTCAGGGAGGTGCAAACCTGCTCAGGTGTCCAGCCAATGAGTTTCTGAACCTCCCTGTGCTGGGCCAGTATGACTGTGAATGTCTTTGTGTTTAGCTGTTGCAGGCAGTTCTGCATGGAGGGACGCACACCACACTGTCCTTTCTGAACGTGTAGTCCTCCAAAAACTGTTGAGCGTCTTTGGAATAATGATGTTTGTGTGGTTTGTGACCCTCTGTTTTTGCTGTCACTCTTTTCACACTACTGTTTTAGTCCAGTGCATCTACACAGTAAAATCACAAGTGTTAACATAAGAAACAGTTCATTTCAAGTTAATTTTAAAAAGTAATATAATATTAATGTGTTATATTAACACTGCTGATTTTATGTACATCCTAAATCCTGCCGACAGTGTGAAGATTCTGAAGTTGCCCTATATGAATGCCTCCTGTCCTTTCTCGTGTGAAAGGCTACTTATTGCAGGTGTTCAAAAGCAGCAGAGTCTGGCTGGAGGCAGGGCCACCTGCTCTTTTCTTGTGTATGAAGCATGCTCACACTGTCATTGTCTCACCATATGTCCAGAGGTGTAAATTATTCAATGTCAATGTCAATTATATTTGTGTAGCACAATTCATTACTGTTGCAGAAACACACAATCATGCAGATACACACATACACCACACAAGCAGTTCTTGATTTAAATATGGATACAGTCATTGGGCGGCTCTTTCCAGAGAAGAGGACCACAGTGACTGAAGGCCCCACCCACCAAAACTGGTTCTAACTTTAGGCACAGCCAGTACAGCTCTGCATTATGACATGAGGGACCTGACTGGGGTGTATGCAGTGAACAAGTCAGAAATGTATTGAGGAGCCAAACCATTGAGTGATTTAAAGACTATTAACAGGATTTTGAAGGAGATTCTGTGTTGTACTGGGAGTCGATTAAGTTATTTCACTATTGGAGTAATATGGTCAAATTTCCAAAGAAATTGGGCTGCTGCATATTGAATGAGTTGGAGCCAACCTATTGAGGTTTTAAATAATCCTGTGAATAGACATTTACAATAATCTAATCTACTTGAGATGAAGGCATGGACCCGTTTCTAAGAGTCAGTTGTGAATGTTATGAATGTTAAAAGTTTTGATAATTTTTATTAGGTGCTGGAATGCTGTTCTGGTGATATTATTGATGTGTTTTTCAAAGATGAGATCTGTAACTAAGATGATACCAGGATCTCAGTTTTTTCTGTGTTTAACTGTAAGAAGTTAACAGGGATCCTGGTGGCATCTTCGATGCATTTGATTAATTTCTTAACAGGACTAAGGTCATCGGAGGAAAGTGGAATGTATAATTGCATGATCAGCATAAAATTGGGAGGAAATGTTATGTTTTTTCTCTGATAATACCGAGTGGATGTACAGATTGAAGAGCAGTGGACCAACAATTGACCCTTGTGGGACCCCAGAGGAAATGTTAATTTTGGCTGACTGAAAATTCAAACAGAGTTTCAGGTAGGATGCAAACCAGTCAAGGACCAGTTAAACCAGGTAGTTCAGAAATATGGATGAGATGAATTAGGATGTCATGGTCTACGATATCCAGTGCGACAGTGAGATGAAGGGAGATGGGGAATTGCTGTGGATTTTAAGGTCAATGATTCTACAAGAACAGTTTCAGTGCTTTGATTGGCTCTGAAACCTGATTGGCATGGATCATAAATGTAGTTTATGGTAAGATATTCATAGTTTAAGAGGTAGGAATGAAGACATAAAGCTAGTTGAGGTGATTAGAGGCAAGAATGAGCCAGAACCAGGTGTAGAGTTTATTATATTATTTGCATTAGTAATGTGGTGATGGATTGAGGTCAACTTCTCCTTAAGCCTGATCATGCTTGCTCCACAGGTACTAACACAATACCAGAAATGGTTTGTAATCATTCTCATCTATAACAGCCTCAGCATATGTTAGCTCTTAATTTTGTCTCTTTACAGATATGACACTGTGCCCCAAGAGATATTCCTGTTGTATATATGTTTTTGTCGGTGGACCTTCTACACAAAGTGGTGGTATTCAGTGTCAAACCATACTATGCAAGCTTCAAGGGACATATTCCCATTCTTTCAACTTCTAGCTGGTAGATGATCTTCACTTCTGTTACTTTGCCAGTCTCCTGAAATACCACTGAATCTGACTTGGTATGCAGAAGAGCAAGTTCAAAATGTTTCATTTTGGCAAGAACTGCCATATCTGTAATCTCCACACACAACCAGGGGTTCATCACATGCTGCGGCTAGCACAGCTTCCTTGTGTGTTGTCCACACCTCATTTCATTCAGTGATGGCATAAGCTTTTTGAATGTTAAACCGTGATCTCCAGAAATGGACTGCGCCTGTTGCCAGTAGCAAAACAGAACAGCAGAGATAAGTACACTATACTCCATCATTCCTCTGACCAAAGGCTGAGAGTTCCAGCTGCCCAGCTGGATTAGACATTTGCCACATCGCTCCCAGTGGCAGACATAGAAGAGCTTTACCAGCTCTTGCATGGATACAATGATATTTCTCTGCTGAGAGATATTTAGTTCCATATCACATAACTCACACTCTCATTTACATCATTGATGTTTTCAAAGTCACTCATACTGAACTTATCTTCATACTCAGCATTTGAGCTCTCCTTATTTGAGCTGCCCCCCTTGGACCCCTCCCATCCATCAGCACTCAAACACACATGGTGTGTTGTGCTGAAGGTCTGAATTCCCCAAATGGTTTCACATGAGAATGATCAGAGTTAAGGACTTGGGTGAATTGTGTGCCATCTATCATAGTGCCCCTATTGCTGTACTGGTTAGTAGTCACTGTCATTTCCTGCTGACATTGATGTGTCTGGGTACTCACACTGACCCTTTATATAGTTTTCTGCTGCTCATCAGCACTGATGTCCCTCTCTGTCATACTTCTGCTGCTGCAACCTAGAGAAAATGTCAGTAATAAAAAGAAATCTTTTCTGTTGGACATGTCTTTGGCTCAGTGAAGTTGCTTCCCAAAGGCATCAATAATAATACTATATATATATATATATTTCCCCAGTGATGGTGTCTCGGTCCTGTCATACTCAATGCTAATGCAAATAACAATGTGTAATAATAATTTAATAATGTGTAATAATGTTTTTGTAACATGGGGTATACAAAGATGCAATAAATTAGTGCTGGATTTTTCAGCTAGAATACTTTTAATGGTTTTATTATTGAAGTTATAGTATGTACTATCAAATAGATCTGGCACACAAAATCTGGACTTTTAATATCTCAGCAGGTGGCCAGTGTCAGAGAGTGTATATATTTTTTTCCAGTTTGTAAAACCAAAAACATAACATACCACATTTGACAGTATGTTTGGATTTATATTTACATATTTCTTATGTCTCTTATATTTTTTTATATTTGAAACATTTACTGTATTCTAGTATTTTTGGTACTTTTGCTTTAATGATAAAATACATTCATAACCCTTCAATACATAACCATGAAGTCATTGTTAAAAACTCAAAAACTCGCAAAGGTTGCCGATTGGATCTTATGGTTTATCTCAATTTAGCTGCCTGGTCATACCTGCTTGTTGCAACCAGCTTGTGCAGCACTTTCCTGGCACCACATGGCTACTTCTTCGCTAGTAGACTGGGTGAGTAAATAAAAAGGGGGGGTATAAGTGAGTTTAGAGACAATGTCAAAATACGTTTTGGTGTATTTTGTCTTAAGGGTGTGTGTGTGTGTGTTTAACGGGAGGTTCTGAACACCTACAGGTGAACAGCAGGGTCATGATTGAAAAAGAACGCTGCAGGAATGGGTTTCTTCCAGATCCTTAAAGAAAGAGCCCAGCTGTTGGTTACACAGAACACTTGCAAAAGAGACATGAGGCCGAGAAGCGTGTCATGCACGGATGCTGCACTGTAAAGATCTGAAAAACAGGCCTCTGGCATTACAAACATGCCAGAGTAGTACTGAGGGTTCAAATAGCGTTTCTTATGTTGTTCTGCCTGAGCAATCCTGCTGTGGCAGTAGACTGCGACACCAGCAGCAGACCAGAATGCCCTGCAGCCAGCGAGGCAAGAGAAGCCGGTCCTGCTTTCTCTTCTGGCCTGAGAGACTGAATTCATCTTAGGGGGATAGTCATCATTGCTCTTGCAAGAGAGTGTGCGGTCCTGCCAACGGTGGCTCTTGCAATGGCTGCAATGTCATCTGTCGCCTTACACAAATCCAGTAAACAGTGACCAGGAAACATCTGGACCAGATTGTTTTTCTCTACAGAGCCTGCAGGGTGGGTTCAGCATGGAGTGGATCGGTTGTTTATACATGCATGTCTCTGTTAATCTGCACATTCGGTTTGTTTCATAATTTCCTTATTTGAAGGTGACTGGCATGTGTAAGTTCAACTAAATGTAGTCAATTTACAGGGTGTGGTAACTAATGGTCCTTCATTGTTTTTTCTTTTAAAAACGACTGGTGAATGAATCAAATCCCGGCAGCTCCTCTCAGCATGCCACAACCCAACGCTAGCCAGTTCTCTCACCTGTTCCTTTCATTCTCCTTGCAGTTCTTCAGTTTCTTCAGCAGTCTTTACTTTCAGTACCAGTTTGTCAAGGCCCCCAAAGGTAGTGTGTTAAACTGCCTGACTCAAATCAAGGCACAACAGCGGTATCATTTCCTGTGTGTTCCTTCATGCCACAAACATTTTTCTTGCTTTTTGTCCTTGCACCACCACCACCACCGGCCCTCCCTCGCTCTAATTCTCTTTCTCTGCTGCCAATACCAAGGTCTGCATTGGGAAAGGCTCCATTTACAGAAAAGCAAGGTCACTCTGGGGAGGGTGATAGACAATTCCTGTCATGAAAAAAAAAGAATCACATGGCAGCAGAAAATCATACTGACATAGCATTTGAAACTAATCACACACACAAAGGATTGGTGTGTTAACAAGACTATTATATACATATGGGAAATTATATCATTTCACAAAGAAAAAAACAATCTTTAAAGTCCCTTAATAGCTTTTACCATTGATTCCATGAATATATAAAAGTTTCTTCATGAGGATAACTTTGGTTTGCAGTCTGAAGGAGGTTTAGAAATGTAATTACCTGCATATAGTTGAACAGAAGAATTAGAGAACTGATTAGAGAGAGATCAGGACTAAATATATTGAGAAAAGAAACGGGCTCAGTGTTGAACCCTGGGGTACACCTTTTTTTTTGAATCTTTAAAGAAATCACTCACTCTCTTGAAGGACAAAAATGTAAATTCTCTCTAATGTAAAATGTGTTCAACCATAACAAGTTTTGAGATACAACTGCATATAGCTTATGCATATGCATATCACCATGTAACATTTCAGGCCCACGCCCTTCACCAACATACATGTACATACCTTGGTAATATAAGGCATGATAGATCACCTGAAACAGATATAATTGGTCACCTGATAGACATGATGTCACAACTCGTGAAGAGGTAAATATAAAGTTAAATATAAATATAAACATCATGCATCTTAACAGTCATGTAAGCATCAAATATTGTTGACATCATGTACCAAAATATAGTAAAGAAAAACTGAAAAATATATAAAATAGAACCAGGAATAGTATGAAAGCTATACTAAATACAAGGGGTCGGAGCAACGCAATTTTTTCTGTATATATGACCAGAGCATCAACTAAATAAAATGTTATAATTGTCATGTGATATCAAGAAGAGAAGTGTGTCCTGACTAGGTATGCCATAGATAAAAACATATACACAGGTCCAGAAATAATACAGTACAAGACACCTGGACAACTGAACAAATATTACATGACCAGAGCATTAACGATCAATAGACCATTATATAGGATATCAAAGAGAACAGAAAATATAGCCTGACTAGGTTTCGAGGCACCTCTGCTAATCTAAAAGGGGGTATTGCTGAACAATAAATAAGCTAGAATGGTATCACAGCAAGTGATAAAAATGACAAAAATGATCTTAAATCACAGTCTTCATTTAATCCTTTAAGAGCCATCATGTCTAAAGTATAAATCTAGAATGCCTTCTCTTAAATAGAACAGAGTTATATTTCTGTGAGCACCTCATGTTGTAAATTTATGGCACCTTGTTTACAAAATGCAGCCAGCCTTTTGACTGCTTTGCACGTTCAGCCATCTTCATAGGTAATGTAAAAGAAGCAAACAAAACCATCAATTCGTTCAGTTTAATGCATTATTCAAACAACTTCATTAGACAATCGATGTATGTTTGTGCACCGCTTGATTTAAATGATGTGACTCTTGATTCAAGTTATAACGTTATGATAAAGGACCTACGAGACTGAATAGCAATGTTGATAAGCTCAAACATTATTGATTTTGGGGCTTTTGGAAAACTGGGTACTTAATAGACCTGGGTTACGATCTCCATCTGTGTGTGTCTGCGTGTATGTGTGGGTGTGATTTATGGAAGAATGTGATTCATAGCACTGGACTGGTTGCGGTGCAGCAGCATGTGCTTGCATATGGCATAGTTACACTAGGGCGATGTGTTGATGATGGGTTGGATTGATTGCTATAATTGCTGCAGGTCCAGTAAAGTATTGTTGCAATCATGAAGTGTGAATCCTGTATGGTGGATAATATAATAATTATTGTTATTATTGTACTTTATTATTCTAACAGAAAGAAGCCTATGCAAAAAAAAAAAAAAAATCAAAACCCCAATGGCACACTTCTTCCAAGACTGTATTCTGAATCTGGGTCTGCCCATCTCAAATTTGAATCTTTTCTAAAGAATCATTTATTTTTTTTATTTATTTAAAGTAATACATCATTTAAGTTAATATTCATATTATTTTAGAATCACACTCTTTTCTTACTCTCTTCTTGACAATTTCAGTGAACCCAATTTGAATTCTTTTTTCATGGATGCCTGAGTGACTCAGAACAGGTCTCACGCCCCCAATGCTCATCTTCTAACCTGACCTCTTCTCGAACTTGCTTACCAAGTTGTCGTCAGGGGGAAGTATCGGAGCTTGTCAGGGACCTGGTCTCTGTCCTGATCTCTGCCAGTTACAGACTCTCCGACTGCAATTTCAGCAATCGTCAGACAAGATTAAGTTCTGGCTGACATCCACTTATCCTAAGCACATTTAAGCACAGAACATCAGCAGATACAAGAAACTGTCCACTACATATGCATAACAAAGCATTGCAGATAAGAAGATAAGAAGCTGATTTTCCATTACAGAAGCTTCAGTGCTTCAGAGAGGATTTCTATCAGATGTTTAGCCCCAGCACGCTGTTCAGAGACTTGTGCCTAAGCCAAGACACATATAATGAAATCTCTATGTTGTATGTTCAAGTTCAAACTGTGTCTGTCACCTAACATGCAGTGAACTGTGAACATGAAACAAATAAATCTGTTTTTACATCATACTCCTAATTTTTCAGCACTGCTCTGCAAAGTTTTTTTCATTTAGTGTGACATCCTTTTTTCTTTCTTTGCTTGTGTGATCTTCATCCTGTAATATTCCTCTCCTTGTGATCTCTGTGATCAGAAGAAAAGATCTCTATCATCTCCCTGTAGGGCAGGGCGATATGGGCGGAATCAAATGTCACTGTATATTTGGTCAAATACATAGATAAAAAAATAGTAATAATAAAATATCTCTCCAAATATTTGCATGGTCAGATTATTTGAATTACCATCATTGACGTGGATATAATAAAATAGGAACAGGGCAACCAGCCTGGTTATGACATCATTTTACTGTAATGCAGCCTCTAAAACCAGGAAAAGACAACACAAAAAACTAAATCAAAGATACATCCAATCTCATATAATATTACCAATATATTATTGATATATTGCCTGACCCAACCTTCTTTTACACAAACTCTCTCCCCCAATTTCCTCTTTTATGCTATTATGTTGATGGTTTGCTGACATTGTCAGCGTTATCACCTTTTTAGTACTTTCTCTCTGCTTTATTCCCTCTATTATCTCTGTCCTCTCCTGTTGTTTTCTCAGTTTATCTTCAGTCCAATTTTAACCAACCACACCACTGAATATAGTTTCTCTTTTTATTGACCCCGTTACCTGCAGGCACATGCCCGCTTTATAATTCAGAAACAAAAGGTGTGACCTAGACATGGATTGTTCTGGCGGTGACGGCAAAATGTTATGGATTTTCACTTGTTTCCATAGATGTGATTACAGCGGTGCGTGTTGTGTTTTCATTAGATGAAGACAGGAGGTTATCCATCACAGGACAACCTGGGAACACTTAACATTACTGTAGCTACAGAAGGCATGCGTTGTAGCTACAATATCATGTTTAACAGTTTCACAGACACCGGCATATAGGCATATATTCAACCACATAACCAGATAATCTGACTATTATAAACTTACATTTTTTCTTTTTTTTCTGTGAATATTTTCTTTTGTAATACTCGGTTGTATACACTAGATTCAGTCCAGTCAATAAAAATAAAAAACAGAAAAATTCGAAATGTGTGCAAGTGAGTGAGATATGAAATATTTTTCATGCCACAAGTATTCATTTCATTCCGATTTTTATCAGCTCTTTTGTTCCCCCTTAAAAAGCTCTTTGTGTAAATGGCAGTAAAGGGTTAAAATGTGTCTCCTTCTGTCTTTGACTGCAGATCAATGCGACAAATTTAGATCAGCCTTCCCTGTATATGACAAGGATTTCTCACCCTTCCTCTGTTTCTCTAGCTACATTTTTTTTCTCTCATTCTTTGGCTCTTATTCAATTACCTGTTATTTGTCCTTGTACTGTATGTGTATTCATGTCTGTACCCTAATGTTCCCTCTACAAGGCCAGCATGTTAAATACCATGTTTTTATTTTATAAAAAAATCATGAATTATATTTCAGAGACTACATGTTTAAGTTTAATAATTTAGTCCTGAAGGGAATGACACTTTTGCCTTTGCTTGGCATATATTATCAAAATCTGTGTCAATAATCCCTCACAAATAAACAGCAGTATTTAATGCACGTTTTATTTGGCTTCAAGCAATTAACCGTGATGGACCTGATCGTTTTCACTAATCAATTGTATAGGAAAGATCCTCACTCAGACATAAACTTTGGTCAAACTTTCAAAGTAACTCATGCACTTTAATATAAGCTCTAGGGCTCATATGGTTAATGCACTTATTCTATTATTATTACTATTTGCCCATCCATGAGTGTCCTCCTGCGATCAACAGGAGGAATTATTAGAACGCATTATTAACAGGTTTCCTTCCCTGACATTATAAAGGCCAGGCACCTAACACATGGTTGTTTTGAGTGCTGATATTTTTCACACGTCCCTCTCTGTATAAGGAGGAGGAAGCTAATGCCCCAGATCCCATTACCCACCAGCTGCTTCTTGCCACACAGCGGCACACTGTAGCCAAGACACCCTCAAAGCCCTTAAATAGGTCATGTTTGGATTTAAGATTCAAGTGAATGCAAATGAATGACAATGGTAAATTAATCTTGGAACCATGTGGGCCAACTTATAGTGTGAAAGGCTACTTGGAAGAGACCGAGGCAGATTTAGAACTGAATTAATCAGCATTTTTATATTAACATTAAATCAAATGATTATGTGTAATGTGAAAGGGGTTACTCATATTGACAAGGCAACAGACGTATCAACCAACGCTGCTGCCCTACTGAGCTGTTTAACATCTCTGTTCAGACTCAATGTCCTCATCGACATTTGCAGCAGCAGTAGCAGAGAAAAGCGCTGATAAACCCACTGAACTCGCTAAGCACACAAAGTTAGTGACTGCAGCAGCCTGTTGGTATGTCTGCACTGAAATAGTATTATGACT
The DNA here is from genome assembly GCA_030544235.1 of Lepturacanthus savala. NCBI lineage: Eukaryota > Metazoa > Chordata > Actinopteri > Scombriformes > Trichiuridae > Lepturacanthus > Lepturacanthus savala. Next base: position 13,572,300 of record CM060468.1, on the reverse strand, counting down.
TTAAGGGGGAATTATGAATTAATATTATTCTTGTGCATGACTTCTATGAAATTATTCTTCCAGCGACATATCTCATTCTGGAGTATGGATAATAGAGAATTAATCCCCTTGTTGGACACCAGAGAGAATTAATTTTATGATTGTTATTCATCCTAATTATGATTTCGCGACTGTAAAGGTATTTTAAGGTTAAATATATTACTAATCTACAACTGCAATTACTAAAAACCACAACATGACAAACAAGACAAGTAAAAGGAAAAGCTGGTACACCTCGCTATGGCTAGTGAATGACTGAAATAAACAGATGAGATGACTGTTGACTAGGCAAGTCAATGGAGGTTTTGTAGAAATAGTTACTTGCTCGCTGGTTGGGAGTTGAATGTGTTTGGGTGAGGATCTGGAGTCGGAATTAGCTGTCGGCCCAGATCTGGACATTTCTCAATGGAGAAGAGGTCATGGTTTAACTCTCCCAGTTCGATTGTCAACTCATGGTTAGATTTTACGGTGTCACCTCTGATTGTTCCAAATCTTCAAATTAGCAAAATAGCAAGCATTAAATCACAATGGCAAGAAGTCGACCAAGAAGATGCACCCTGGCCCAACCCTAGATAGCACGATGCTTGAGTGGTTAGCACCGCTACCTCACAGCAAGAAGGTCTGGGTTTGAATTCTCCCTTTTTAGATTTTGCATGGTCTCCCCTTGTTTGCGGCGGTTTATACACCATCTAAGACCGTCATCATGTTCAGATTTAATTCTTCTGTCAGAGCCCCTGTATGAGACACTGATAAAAGACCTGGAGTTGGTCCCCAGGACAGGATGAGTCAAATGCAGAGAATGAATTGCCCCACGGGGATCAATAAAATAAATCACAAGGGATTGCTGAGTCCTGTTGGGGTAAAGACAGCTCCTTGATGACCACAGAAAGGTGCGCTTGATTCCTGAATTGCCATTTGGACTGTAGCATTAGCATTTTAAGCGGCATTAGCATTAGCATTTTAAGAGTGAGACAAGAAGAGCCCAGGCATTATCACTGGGACTGTGTTGGTGATGCATTCCCTGGGTAAAAATGTAGTGGAATTAAGAAGAGAAACAAAAGAAAAGTTTAATTAAATCATATAGGATATTATGTTATTGTTATACATGAGGGTATTCACTATATAAGCAGGTATTTAGAATGTTGACTATTAAATTAGTAGTTGACTTTTGATACATTGTTGCCAACGGTCTTTCAGTTACTTTTATTAGCCTACACTTGATGTGCCAAGGGATATACAGCAAAAAGGGCTGTGGCTTCACTGCAATACAGGTTTGCTAGTAAGTCCTTAGTTGACAAGTGTGGGAGTTCAGCTACCAGCATGAAGAACTGACAGAAAAATGGAGGAAGAGCATGGACAAAGACATAAAAAGTGATTGACATAAATCTGCTGTGTGGAAGCATGGAAGTGTGGGGCTGACGGAAGTTTTAAAAGCTAACAGCCTGTGTGATTATGTGTCATGATGTCGCTGTCAAGTTAATATATATATGTAGGTGTGTGTGTGTGTGTGTTTAGCTAGCAGGTAAAATGGGGAAAAGTACAAATCAGCTACATTATAACACAAAGATGAGAGAGATAAAGGTCAGTTTAATAGCCTGTACTTCTCCTACACCTCACTGCAACACACCTGATGACAAAGAACGATAATCAAGCTAATGCTACTGCTAACCTGGCAGTGTCTAAGTAGCCCAGAATGGACGAACCAAAAACTGGCTCTAGAGACAAACTTTTGCATTTTGCACATCATTGTGGGTTCTCGCTTCATCGCTTGGGCTACTTAGTTGGTTGCAGTTTGCAACCTCACCACAAGATGTCACTAGAAACTACAAACTGTACCTTTAACCTACAGCAGGGATTCCCAAAGTGTGGTGTGCGCACCGCTGGGGGTTCAGCAGCAGCCATAACATAATATCCCATGATATCCCGTCCAGTATCATCATCAGACTAGTGTTGCTATGGTTTAAATACCCTGCTCCCCAAACATACTTCCTGCTGCTAAGCCTGTCATCTCCTGCTATAAATTTTAATGTGTTGTATTGTTTTAAAACTTTGTTACATTTCAATTGAATTCAGATGCTCTTTTGTTAATGATGATGTACTCTGGTTGACCAGAATTAAACATGCTGCCTTAAGACATTTAGTTGCATGTATTGGAAGGTGTGGGAAATAGGGGGTGCATCAACCAGGTAGGGATATAGATGGGGGTGCACGGCTAAAAAAGTTTGGGAACCGCTGATCTACAGTAATAAGGCTATCTGGGAAGCCTTATCTGGCACTTTTTTGGAACGTGTTGGCACAACAGAGTATTCAGAGTATATCGATAGCGACTTGTTAATCAATTGAGCAAAATTATTTTTAATAAGACATCCAAGGCTCCCGATATTCCTGTACAAGCTCAGGATTTCCAAAACAAATTCAACTAAACAGAACATAGTCCTATTTATTTTACTTTCCTTGTCATGTCTGTATTTGACAAGATAAAGACACTGTGTATATATTCAGCAATTTGGCTGTTAACATCTGATATCTAAAGAAGATCAGACTCCAGTGTCAGCGGTGTGCTGACTGAGCATTAAGCATGCAAACACCAAGATATTAAAACTGATACAGTGTGTAAATGCAGATAGAAGAGAGAAATCAAGTGAGCTGAAAGGTGAGTTAACAGCCCAAGATTCTATATTCGATAAAATGAAAGATTGATGTCAGGGGTAAGGTAGCTCTCTCGTTTTTTTGTTTTTTTGTTTTTTTTTATAAAATTGGGAATTTATAAAATGAATAAATGGATGTCATGAACATAATACATAATCATAAATATACAAATAAAGCTGACTAGAAGAATTATTGTTGTAGCATACAAATTGTCTGTGGCAGATTGTCAGGATATGGCTTGGAAAATAACAATAAATAAAACGAGTAGCTATCTTACAGAGTAGCTATTTTGCAGGTCTGAAACAAATGATGCAACATTTTTAACACTGACAACAGGCTTCGCGAAAAGGGGCGGACAGCTTGAGCAGAGGAAAGGGAGGAAAAATACACAGGAACAAGATACAGGTATAAAATCCATCTAAGAAATTGTGAGTTCACAGTATAGCCAAGTAAAAACGCAAAAAAATGAATTTGTCGGGAAGCACTGGTTTGACAGCTGATGTTTGAGTGGAGTGCTTTTGTGCTTGACAGTTTGTTAAACTGATGCTGATTCAGTCAGCTTGCTATATGCCAAATTGCTGCCATCAGCGCATGAGGAATACCAGATGTTTGCTTTTACGGTTGCATTTACAGTATATATCCCTCAGCACCGCGAGCTGGAATGACTGGTAGAGACATAAATCACACCACAGTCTCGGGGTGTAGCTGTAGGTAGGATGATAGAACACATCACATAGAAGCAAGAAAAGAAAACAGTACAGGATCAAAATACAATATTAATGTAATTGTAATCTGTTATTTACTCAGAAAAAGCTGAATGTAAAAAACAGTTAAATGATTAAAATGTGGGGGTAAAAAAACATGTGAACATGGACTTCAGAGTCAGAGTTTGTTGCTGTTATCTACAAACTGTCTCAGTTCAAGTTATATTAAAGAACTTTAATGAAAGTCTGTAAGTAATCAGTGTTGTGTACTGTTGTTGGTTTATGTCAGTCAGTCGATTGTAGTAAAGAAATAAAAAGAAAAAGAAGAAAGCTGATGGCAATTGGAGGATCAGCTTTCAATAAAAGCTTTTCATAAAATAATAAAAGCATTAAGACAAAGTGGAAACAATTACAAATACTTACTGAAGACTTAAAGAGAATAGAGAATAAAATTAAAAATAAAATTCTACAGGATTAAAATATGAGAAAAATAACAAATATTTAGGTTTAGTTTTATATAAATAATGCATTGATTCCAATACTTTGTGAGCTCATTTGACAAGTTCTTCAATGTTACAGATATCGATTTATTGTTTAAAAGTTCCACACTACAGCTTTAAGATCTATTTTCCAAGAAGAGATCTGAGAACACGACATCTTCTATTAACAATCAACATGGTGTGTCTCCCTTTTGGTGTGTCCTGTTGAGTCAAGGTCATAAGAATGGGGGCTCCTCCTACAATTAATTTGGTAAAAATCATGTGTTTTCCTTTTCAGGAAGCCTTACTCCGTGTCTAGACAGCAAGCTTAGCATGAGCAGCGCATTTGAGGAGCAGCAAGTGATCTGTCCATGAGTGAAGGTATGAGGCATTCAGGTTGAGTATAGTTTTATTGTGTACGAAAATAGACTTGACCTGTGAATGAAGCCGATATGCCTGTGAGACAACGCTGGAACACAGTTGAGATGCAAGCTTCATGGAGTAGGTGCAGACAGCTGCATTGATGAACTATGGTTGTCACCCTGCTAGTAGGTTTAGAAGGTATTACCATCCATTGCAAACAACGCCATCTAGTAGCCATAGTAATTTTGAACCCGCGATGTGATGACTCGGAGTCTCTTAAGTTTCACTTCCTTAGCAGGAGGCAGATAGTAGTTGGTTGGCGTGGTAATTGGTTAGAATTTTGCAAAAATTGCAGCAGAAGTGCTTAACAAGACATTTTGTACAGTCATGTTGGGCATCATTATTATTTTTTAAAGTAGTAGCATATTATGGTCTAATCCAATGGGATAATAACAGCAAGTGGAAGCAAGAACCTACTCAGCAGGTGTAGTCCTAGTCCTAAATCGTATCTATGGCAAGATAACCATTGATGAAGCTCATTCATTCACAGGTCAAATATTTAAATGAAAGTACTGCATCTCTATATGTTTGTTATTCTGTTGGGATTATTGCAAAAATGCATCAGTTAATAACTAGGGAAAAGGAAGGCTCTCATTTTTCTACCCCCACCCCTTCCTCACCGCCAACCCCTAAGAAATATTAGTCACATATTTTCCATCACAGAACCAGCACTGTGGCACATCTCTTCGTGGATATATATGCATTAGTGGGACAATGCGTGTGTGTTTATGTTTTCTGGCACCCAAGATTTGCAACAGCGGCATGATAAACATCTTAATCCCTTATAATTACATTGGATCATACACTCAGACACACTGAGCATCTCAGGTGGGAACCTTATACACTTCCTGGTAATTACCTCGTCTATCAAACAAACGAGCTTGGAGAGAATGAACACAACAAAGATCAGGGAGACAGGAAGGGAAGAGGGATGAGCCGGAGAGAGAGGAGGCCGACCATAGGGGAGCCCAGCAAGGTTGAATTGAGGAGGAGATTGTTGCTGAGAGCAATAGAAAGAGAGGTTGAATGAATGGAGAAGAGAGGAGACGGAGAAAGCAATGCAATCACTTCTTTTCTCCCATTTGCCCATGCTTGTTCCCTTTGTTTCCAACGGTCCCTGCACTCATCACTGTTTCTTACTCTCTGTGTCACTCCTTCATCCAGTTTTCACTGTTTCTTTGGCTGCTTTGCACCTGTGGCTGTCAAACATAATTTGATACCTTGCCTCTTTCATAGCGCCACATCATCTGAATTGCTATCATTACAGCCAACACCTCAAACGTCCTCACTCTTCCATTCCCTCTCTCCCAAACAACACCACCTCCTCCTCCTCCTCCTTCTCCTCCACTTCTTTGCCTGCTTGCTCATTTTGTCATTCACTTTCACCTCCCTGCCCTCACTTCCTTTCTCACCCTCTCCCCTGTATTGCACCGCTGAGGAGAACACTGCAAAAGAAATTGATATCATGTCACGTAATGATAAGATCTAGATCCCATGACACTTCTCCTCCTCTCCGTCTCTCCTCCTGTTCTTTCACTTTCGAAGCTCAGTCCAGTTAATTACTTTACAAAACCCTATATTGCAAGGTTGTCCCAAAGGATATCACCTGTGGAAAAAAAGAAACATTTACCTGAACGAAATAATTCAATGTATGTGTGCATTTGGAGGCCCAACACAGTGAATGAAATGTGTTCATCTACAATAAATCTTAATAGTATAGGACATTTATGATAACCAAAATGGTTTTTCAGTGTAATCTAAATTGCATCTTTACTTTCCATTTAGGGCGACACGGTGGTCCAGTGCGTAGCGCTGTTGCCCCACAGCGAGAAGGTCACAGGTTCAAACTTTGAGCTGGGATCTTTCTGTGTGGAGTTTGCATGTTCTCCCTGTGTCTGCATGGATTTTCTCCTGGTTCTCCGACTTCCTCCCAAAGTCCAGAAAAATCTGAGGTTAATTGGACATTCTAAAATTACCTATAGGTTTGTGAGTGTGTGAGTGAATGGTGTGTGTGCCCCACGATAGCCTGGCAACCTGTCTGTATCCCTGCATGGAATGTGCTGGGATTGGCTCCAACAGACCCCCCTGACCCTAATGAGGAATAAACGGGTATAGCAAATGATTGACTGACTTTCCATTTAAAAAGCCAGTTAGTCATTGCTCATGACAGCTATTACATGGTAGCCCTAAAGGCCCCAATAATTTGATGATGATTTTTTTTTGCAGAGGATAGAGAACTATGGCTATGTCTTCATCAAAGTATCAAAGTGGTACAGAGACATTAAAACTAGATCGGATCATCTCTCTGACAACATTTGCAACTTTCCAAATACGAAATTTGACCTGCCGCATATTTGTTTTGTGCAGAGCTGAATTAGTTTTACATTGAGCATTAATACAAACTGAATGTCAGTATGCTGTTTGTGTCTTTCCTGTTTGTGACAGATACAACTGCACTTTCATACCTTCTGAATGCAACAAATGTGTAATCTCTCTATATCTCTCACTTGATTGTGCATCATGTCAAACTAACAACTTTCAACTAACAACTTCATTACTATTTAGCACTGTGCTAGGCAGTGGTTCAAGAAATTACACCAGCTGATAATAGCACCTGTAGTAACATTGGACAGATGTCAGATGTGCAAGATTTTGGATATCAGCCCAGTACACAAAGGTTGCCATTTTTCACCATGATCCAAAAGCACACACTGTACATGGCAGACTCAGCCATAGTTATACAACCTTTAACTGAGCTACCTATTATGAGCTACCTAATATAACAATTAAATCAAACTATGATTTAAATCATAGTTTGATCTCAAGTTTGATCTCAAGAACAAGATTGGTCTCAAGAACACTTTTTTTTGGTCTTGGTCTTGTTGTGGTCTTGACATTCTTTGGTGTTGGTCTTCAGTCTCAGGGTTCTTGGTCTCGCAATGTCTCAGACTGGCAGAGTGGTCTCAGAGGGACTTGGCAGGCATGCTTTTTTTCTCTTGGATATCATTATTGGTGGTGGTATTGCAGTAGTTAATTGTGTTACTCAGGTCTGTGGTGGAGGAATAGACAGATAAGTTTGCACTCATCTTACCCAATTTCACTCATGGAAGGGGGAGATTCTGTTGTCCACTGAAATCCATACGAGAGTTGCTTGCGTCTGGTAAGAAAAGGTCTATAAAAGTACACAAAAACTTTGTAATATTCTCCCATATAGCTCATCCACTGCAATCCAAGTGTCTTAAATGTGTAACATCCAGAGTATACTTGAAACAATGTCATTAAGTGTATTTTTATAACATAAACAGTCATTACTAGAGCCAGCTGGGGGAGACCTGCAAAAGATAGACAGCGGAATTCTTTTCTTTTTTTTTCTTTCAAATTATTGCAGCAGGCCCCTCTGGTGTTTGTTTGGTTTTGTTGTGATTTTATCTACTGTGAGAAAGTCACTGCAGTCACACTATCCACACTTTAAAACTCAAGTGCCCATTTACATTGTTATTACAGTAACGCAACTTCATGGTGCATTCAAGTGCACCTCGTTGAAACAAGAATCAATTAAAATTTCAAAATGTTTTTGTTTTTATCTAGTAAAATACATTATGTTGTAATGACTTTCTTACCTAAATGCATTTACCATGTGCTGTTAATCATTAAGAAACTTTAATTTACATACCAAAACATACCGTGATATATATACCTTATATGGTTCAAATTATACTGCAATAAAAATTTTAGGCATATCGCCCACCCCTAATTTTGTGTACATACCCCCCTCAACCTATTTATGGCATATTTCAGATTTCTATACTGCTATTACTGGTGTATTTGAGATAGTACTACTACAGCACTCAGGAGCCAATCCTGTAAAAATAGTCTAGCGGTCATGCAATTACCACACGTTTGAGCTCAGTCAATTGATGAAAACATTTGTAGTGACTTCAGACACACACATGCACTGTCTCTGTTTTGTTGTGCCTGTAGTTGACAAAATACAATCTCATTTTTATCCTAAATAGCTGTAACTCAAAATAGGGAAATATGGTGGTGTTTTTTGTTTTTTTTTGCTTTCGGTCTTGTTCTCGGTTTTGAGCTCAATTGGTCTTTGTCTTGTCTTGGTCTTCATACTCTCTTGTCTTGGTAGTATCTTGGTCTCAGTTTCGGTGGCGTGTACTCTACCATGAACTGATGTGTGATTAGCTTTTTTACACTTTAGTGTAAGGGTACAAAAGAATGTTTTTAACTGTGGTTGCTTTGTGTCTGTGATTTGACGAAAATAAAAACAATTTTGAAGAGAGGTTGAAGGAGCATGTAGGGACGGAGACAGCCATGTTGAATTGCTACAATGAGGACAAAGCGGGCAAATATCAGTTCACACATGGTGATGGATTTTGATTATAGGTCTCTGTTTCCTTTTAGGTACAATTAAAATCAGGACAGCATGATAACAAATATAAAAAGCAGACAATGTTGGTCTGGTCCCTCAATTTATTCTTTACTTTGATATTTTTGTATGAAAAGAAGACACAAAAGCAAATTCCTGTTCTCCTGAAAGATATGATTGAAAAACAAATTATATAAAACGTGTCACCAATTGCTATGACAAAATCAGACTTTTTTCTATTCACATGTAGCACTTGCATGTGGGCGTCTATTGTCATGTCAGGGTCTATTTGAAGGATCTGAAATACTATTGCTTGCCTCCGTTTTTCACTTTACTGAAGATTAAAAGAAAATAAATAAATATATATATATATATATATATATATATATATATATATATATATATACCATAGCTGTTCAACTCCAACTCCACCACAGACAAAAGTAGTATATGTTGCAGTGTTATAATCACACACGCGCACACACACACCTACACACACAGAGACTTAAATAAGGAGGTGGGGAATTGACTATAGATCTGTCTCTGTTATTATTTCTCAATCATATTCAATCAAAACATAGCATGCCACTCCCACAAGACAAGGTAAGATAAGGTAAAATAAGATTTCCTTTATTTGTCCCACAATGGGAAATTCACATCATTACAGCAGCAAAGTGGATAGTTGAAGAAAAAACAGAGATAGGCATTCAGTAATAAAAAAATGTACATAAGTATAGGAAAAAGAAGAGCTAGCAAAGTAGATATCATAGAAGTAAAGAATAATAATATAACACTATGTAAAAGATAAACTAACAAAAGCCCTTTTGTTTTGAAGAAGTCCTGGGTTCTGCAAAGCTGCTGTGGGTGCAGGTTTCGTTCCAACCAAGCAGTTGCACACCTGATTCTACAAATCAACCACTAGGGCCCTTGCTATCATTCATTAGCAGAATCAGGTGTGTAACTGGCTGGGTGGAACAAAAGCCTGCAGGCACAGCGGCTCTCCAGGACCAGGGTTAGAGATCCATGAGGTGCTCAGTGTAGTGCATGGGGAGAGGGACATCAGTGATGATAGCTTTGTTATTATCTTCTTCTTTCCCTTAACCTGCACTAAGTCCAGGGAGCAACCCAGGATGAAACTGGCTATATTGATCTGTTTATCTACTCTCTTCCTGTCAGCGGTTGAAATGCTACTGCTCCAGCAGAAACCTCCAAAGAAAACGGTTGATGCCACCACAGTGTCAAAGAAGGTCCTCAGGAGTACTCCCTGCAATCTAAAGGACCTGAGTTTCCTCAGCAGATATATTCCGGTCTTGCCTTTCATGTAAAGTACGAGTGTTATGACTTATTGTTAATTGTCTGTACTTTCGCTTTTGAGTGCTTTTACCACCCCCTCTCAATGTTAACATGCTTAAAATGAGATACGGGCCCCTTTCATTTTGTCTCCATCACCAATCACCGAAAAACAGTGTTCGCCTTAAAGCCATGATTGTTGTCAATCCCTGTGGGTGTGTTTCAATGAAGTGTGTTTAAACTTGTGAGTCTGTAATTTCACACAATATTTTGTGAGATAATTGTGAGAGCTGTGGATTTGTGCAGCAGAAATTATACAACTGAAGCAGAGCAGGTGTTTGAGAGAAATTAGAGGCACAGCATCAGCTAAAACATCCTATAATATTCAATAAAGAAAACAAACACCCTGTAGGAATTGGCAACAATATCAAGTAGTATACGTGTTTTTTGGGGGGGGGGGTTTTGGGGGGGGGATGTTTTTTTTAATAATTGCCCCATGTAGGAGCAAGTAGGGGCTAAATAAAAAGAACACGTATTTCAGTTTAGTGGGGTATCAATGTGGAGCCTTGAGAAGCTAATGTTATGTCAGCCACAGCCAGTTTTTTCTGTGCTTCTTATTTCTCCTGTTTGTATTTTATAGTGGTTGGCAAACCAATATAAAGGTTCATTACCACCACCAACTGGATGTGCTGAACACACAGCAGATGGGATAGTGAGTCCTAGGCGTGAACCATGTCAACCCAACCAATAAAATATTGATTTTGCATGAAATGGGTCGTGTTTTGGCAGAGGTCTGGTGAGCAAACTTATCCCAGAGCACTGAATAGTATTCTGGCAAAGTTTGGAGGCAATCAGAGCAGCAGCGGTGTGTCATGCAACTCTGGACAGACAGTCATGCCGCCAATTATGAGGATCTCTTTAGGTCACACTAAGTACTGAGTTGGGCTGCTCTGAGGGGGCTGATCCAAACACTATGAGTTGGATGCCAGACAGGAGTTACTATGTCAGAAAGTTAATGTCAAGTTTTATATCACTACAAATGTTTAAATCCCACCACAAGGAGACCAAAACCTCAGCCCAGAGATGACTTGTTTCTTTTAAATCAATTAAGATTTCACACGCTCAAAGTTTCTGTGAATCAGTCAAATTTTCAGACAAACCTATATATACACAAGCAATTTAACACAAATTCAGTGACAGTTTTTTATCATCAAATTAGGGTTGTCACAAAACAAATGAGCATTTATAGTATAAACACTCACTAAATCAAAAAGTTGGCTAAACAGCTGCTCATTGGCCATCCATCCATACACACAGACATAGCCTACTATACCTGTGGTAGATTTACTCTTGGCAGTAAGATGCCACAACTTAAAGTTTGAAGATGTTTCTTAGTAGCAATAATAAGCACTGCAGCATTTTGGTATTTGATAAGCCTTCCCATTTATGGATCTGTTACTCAATCCGGCCATACCGGATCGTATTTCATCATCTCATCGGTACCTGAAGCAACATCAACACAGCCCTTTCCTTTTTTTTTGCTTTTCTTTTCTTTAATAATTCAATCATGCAGCCCTTCTAGACTTCCCAAATGTTGACCAAAGGGATGAAATTTTGATTTCAAAGGGGCTGTGGCAAAAATATCGATTTACAGATGTTCATTTCTCATGATTGTGGGTGGGGAAATATGTCTTTTTTTATTTTTATTTGATTTAACCTTTATCTAACCAGGAATAAAAGGCTCATTGAGATTAAAAATAGCTCTTTCAAGAGCCTGGCCAAGGCAGGCTGTCTTTGGGCGCAAGGGGACCTGGAAGTTATTTTCCAGCTCCACTGTTCCTTGGGGTTTGGGCTGAGGCAGCTCCGAGTCAGCTGGTCAGGGAAATCTTGCACATGCACACACACACAGTGATGAATACGCAGTTTTCACACACACTTGTCAGTTATGACTTGTCACTTCCATGCAGCACAAAACTCAATCAGGACAGACAGAGGTAACAAAAAGAGCAAGCACAAAAGGCAAATCCAAAAACACAATAACTATGAGCACTAGAAACAAAAGGCTGTGATGTGTACAAAGAACACCAAACTGGCAACAAGACAGTGAGGGCCACAGGGTTAAATACACTGAGTAACGAGGGGTGATGGGAAACAGGTGGGGGGAACAATCAGGAACAAGAGAGAAAAAACGCTGATAGGAAGAAGACTGTGGCAGAACTATAGTCTCCTCAAATGTGTTTTGTCTTTTTCTGACGTTCCTTTAATTTCAGTAAAAGTTCTGGAGAAAATATTATTAGCGCTGATTCTGGTCAGTTTCTGTTACCATTGTTTGTAGTACAAAAAAAAAGACAAGGAAAGGCATAGAATCGCCAACGAGCAGTTGGCCCTACGCCATTGTGAGAAAACCAGCTCAAAATGGTCCAGGGGATTCTAATGGAAATTTCAAGCTCTTTGTATATTCAACAATTTGTGAGACCGAGACTCTTTCGCCCTGTCCACACAATAACAGAGTTGGGTAAATCTGCCAAACATTCATGCCGATTCAGCCTTGCATAAAGACGGGTCCGGCATTGATGGTGACCCGCTCCGGTATATTCTAAAAAATGAGTTCCAGAGTGGGAAGAACAAACAATGCCTTTGTGGACTTGCTGTGTGGACTTGCACCGTATCACGTTACCAGAAGTAGAAGCGAACCGTTGCGCCGTTCCACTGCTGCCTTCGGTGCGATCATAGCTCGTGTAAAGGTTTTTCTATCAACCCTGGAACTCTTGTCCCTTTTGGGGGGCTTTGTAAAATAAATCCTTAAGGGTAGATCCAATAGTAGCCATTTTATTGTCCATATTTTATACATTATTAATCATATATCATAGCATTGTCGCTAATGGGCAAATTTGTTTCCCATAATGCTTTTCGAGAACCTTTTGACCAATCAGAGGCTGATCCAGACGGAAATAGCTATTCTTCTCTTCTTCTTTTTACCGACTCCTGATTACGCCACCTATCAGCGTGGCATATGTATTACATCTTTGTCACTCGTCATCACTCCTTATCATGTTACAATGCGGATGCAAATACATCTGGCAATGTTGCATATGTAGACCCAAAAACTTTCGAATTTGCAAGGAAAAACGTATGTGCCGTTGTCATGTGGACAATGCCTTTGGCTTCCCAGACACAAAGTAACGCAGGACAGCTCGGGTGTGACGCATCACTCTCAGAGGGAATGCTCTGCTTCAGTTTCCTGAAGCAGACCTCTCAGGTGTGAAGCTTCACTCCAGGGGGTGGAAACCAGTCTCCTGCAGCAGACAGGGGTGTCGGGGGACAATAAGATCAAAAGACCTTTTTATGATTCCTCGGTAGGCAGTCTTCAAATATAAATGTTTCTGTTTCAAGAGATTCTTGGTGTTTTCTTCATTTGGCACTACCTGGATGCTGATTGACCTCTTTGCAAAGAAAATAAAACCTTGAAGTCTCAATGTCATTCTTCACTAGAAGTAGGTAAACTTCCACAACAGGATGCAGAAGTATAACTGAAGTTTAAAGGTAAATCAACCCGGAGGCATATGTTAAATGGTATGGGGCACAGCGTGGAGCAGAGGATGGTCACCTCTGTGAAGTATGTCAAAATCATTTAACGCACAAGTCCTTGATGATTGAATTGAATTTGACAGCCGTGCTGTTTAATGTTTCGATGTTTACCAGTAATTTCTGCACTTATAATAAAGTGTCAAGGGAGAAAACAGACTTTGACACATGAAGGAAATTTCCCCATAGTCTTTCCGGTTCTGTCCAAGCTTGAGACATATGCTAATTCAATACACATTTTAAAATATTTTTCAACTTGATTCCTAGTGTATGTTTTATTAATTTGACATGTTTCCGAATGGCATATATTTGCAGGCACAGACGTTAAGGAGGCTCACATTGTTTTGACAACAAAGATCCTCGACTCATTGCAGTGCAGGAAGGTGGAAATGTAAAGGAGCTGTCGTGTATGATTGTTTTTTCTTTTCTTACATGAATCAAAGGCTTGCTTTGCCTTTTAATTGCCGATGATTTTCAAATCAAACCAGTCAGTCATTTTCTATACCTGCTGATTCTTCATTAGGGTCACAGGGGTCTGCTGGAGCCAATCCCAGGGACACACCCCAGATGGTCACCAGCCAATCATGGGGCACACACACTATTCACTCACACAATGGACAATGGACAGAGTCTTCGATCAAGCTTTTGAACTGTGGGTGGAAGCCGGAGTACCCAGAGAAAACCCACACAGACACAGGGAGAACATGCAAACTCCACACAGAAGAGTCTCAGACCAATGCAAAAAAAATTCAATGCAAAAAATCTGTGCAAAACCTCAAAACATTTTAAGGGGGGCTTACTATAGGTCACTTACTATAGGTCACATATATATAATTTTATTCTCAAATAAATGCAAATCTGTGCATAATAGTTAAGGTTTTGTGCTTTGCAATTCATCAAACAAGGAATACTCTGCCTATTACATAATATTTTACGATCACTTTTTGTGATAATTGCACCTCTCATGATGTTCTGGTCTTTTGTGATCTGTAGAAACACTTGTCTAGTTGGAAGAAGAGCACAGATTTATCTAATGACCATAGGCTGCACCGATAACAAGTGGCACACTAACAAGTGGTGATGTGCACACTAAGGGGGGTGGAATTTTGCATAATATTGGCTTTGTTATACTGCATGGTCAAGTAGGAGTTAAGTTGGAGTTGGAGAAGCTTGTGTGTGTGTAAGAGAGTGAGAGAGTGAGAGAGAGAGAAAGAGAGTGAGATTGTTAAATAATGTCACACGATCGGTCATACTGCAGATCTCATTTGCAAGCGCGCTGATTGCGTGCCGATCGGCTATACCTGACATTTATTAAGGCATTTGTTCTTGTAAGTGTTCCAGATTGGTGGCAATTGTTGTGTCTACATTGCAATGCACAGCTTTGCCTCCCTTTGTTATAGCCACTGCAACCTTCCATGTCATTATTGCTTGACGAATACTATATAAATAATATTGGATTAATATTTGAAAATTGGAAATTGATAAATTTTTTAGTATGTGTTGTCATGTAGGCTATGGAGTGAAGTGTCTTATATGAACTATTGTGAGGTTAGAGACCTACTGCCTATTGAGATAATTTTGATAGGTATATTATTGTGCAACAATTAGGAGATGAGGACCACCTCCCAAACTAATGGGTATTTTGCACACTAACCAAAATCTATGAAAATTAAAAGTAAGTGTCCGACTCTGGTTCATGTTCTGACTGGAGTGGTCTTTTGCTGCATGTCTCCCCCTCTCTCTTTCCCATCACTTTTCTGTCTGGCTACTGTATAATGAAGGTATAATCTTAAAAGCCATAGACTAACGTGTCACTGCACAATACTGAAGCAGCACTTTAGCACTTTAGTTGAAATTCAAAGCTCTGTTGTCCCGGTTCTTCCTGCACCAATCATGCAGCCAACATAATGAAAGTATTGTAACATTTCTCTAAAACCACACGCAAAAATGTTAGCCAGTTTAGCTGCTGCTTTATTCGTCATGCTAACACGTGCTACTGTAGGCCAGTTTAGATCAAGGCGTCTCAGGACATGCCAGCACTACCACCTAACAGAACAGAATCTGGGCCTAAACTCATATATTTAGAAATGCATATAATAGTAACATGCCCAGGTCATTACACTATCCAAAAAAAAGTAAGATATTTATCATAAGTCCAGTTTTACTTGGTCTATCAATACAATTTCAAAACTGATATGTAAATTGACGTCCCAACTTTCAACATAAATTGTAGCCTTTCTCTTACAATAACTGTATATTAATTCCTTTCTTTAACTCAATGTAGGTCCATGTTTTGGACCTACATTGAACAATAGCAGCAGCCTGACTCTGTTCAAGCTAAATTTCTATTGTGCTACTTTGTATATTTTTTAATGTAGCTCTATTGGGAAAAAATGTATGTTTTCATGTGCTGTTGTTTCACTTACAGTCCTAACAAACCTAAAAAAGTCAGTTAAGATTAGATTAATATATGCTAGTAAATGGCATTGCAGTATACAATATCATTTAAATATCTGATCCATAATCATCCAACATTATATCTGACTAAACCATTTCCTGAGGGTTGGATGATGGACGATCTAGACTTTACGCTTTGGTGGCCGATGATGTTAAAACTGACACACAGACATTACTCCCAGCACTCATTGCACAAGGTGAAACAATTTGCTCGTGAAGGTGGTCCATTAATGATCGAATCATATCAAAAGGACCACAGAAACCTCTTGTGGAAATCACACCCCTGGGTTAGGACTCTTCTCTTCCCAGTTCATGCTGATTATCAGGAGAATTTAAACCAGTGAATCATTGGACACATACACAGTTCCATGAAAAAGTGTGAGGCAATTAAAAGTTCTTTCTTCTCTCTACATCACTGAATGTCCTCAGGACTGCCAAATCCCACCAATCCCGCCTCGGTGTCCTAGCCCATTTTAAAGCACTGGGTTACCGGACTGCAACAGCTGTGTGCATCGTCTTCTTTCAAACGGGTCTTGCGAGTAGCGCCTGAAGCATTGCATTTTAATTGCAACAGAGGGCTAAGCTATAAAGCTACAATTAACAATACAATGTTAGCAGAATCATAACGGTTCATAGAAAGAGTCATGAGTATTGGATTAATGTAATTGCAGTTAGCCAGAAAACAACTATGATCTTAATAGGAAGAAGAAATCAATGTATATTAAAACAGAGTGAATACACAAATCTTTGAAATGTGTAAAATGATCTGTTCTTGAGGAAATAGTTAGCATGCCATACAATTCATATTGGACAGCTGTACATCCACACATATACCTCTATAGCTGCAGAGCCAGAATGCTCGGAGGATGCTAGACTCTCCACTCCATTACCAAACTGTCAGTAGGTCATGGTTTATTAAAGGAGAGGAGAGCAGCTTATTTGATTGCCTATACCGGCCCTTACCAGACTCAGGGGTGAATTCACAAAGAATTGATCGCGACCACTGATGCAACATGTTCTCATCCCGGAGTGTCAAATAACACTGTTTTGTCACGGCCCTCACTGTCTGATACTGCAGGCTATATGAAACACACCAGGTGATTCTGGATGTGTCTGGATGAAATGCACCCTGTGTGCGTGCTTCTCTCACTGAATATAATGTAAAAAATACAGTTTTTTAGTGAATTTGTGCTATGGTTTCTACAAATCAGGTCTACAAAGACTTCAATGCCAGAGGTAAATTACCAAAGCGCTGCAATGGACACACATTTTCCCAACCGTTACAAATCATGTGACAGTGCTGTGGTTAAGATCTGGTTAGGTTTAGGAAACAGGTTTAGGAAAAAGATTATGGTTAGGGTTAAAATCATCAGTCAAATGTGTGGTCTTCAACAATGCTCTCCTGCTGATAGTCCAACTTCCCATGTTTTCATAGCTAAGTCATCAAATCATATTATAGTTACATTATTAACACTACTGTTAAAATGAACTCATTAAGTGTTAATTTAACATTTATGTGAAAATTAACTCTCTGTTATATAATAACACTGGTGATTTTAATGTCAGTCAGTCAGTCAGTCATTTTCTATACCTGCTTATTCCTCATTAGGGTCACAGGGGTCTGCTGGAGCCAATCCCAGCACGTTACGGCGAGAGGCAGGGATACACCCCAGATGGTCGCCAGCCAATCGTGGGGCACACACACCATTCACTCACACACTCACACCTACGGGCAATTTAGAGTTGCCAATTAACCTGAGCATGTTTTTGGACTGTGGGAGGAAGCCGGAGTACCCGGTGAAAACCCACGCAGACACGGGAAGAACATGCAAACTCCACACAGAAAGGTCCCAGACCCAGGACCAAGGAGGTCTTGAACCTGTGACCTTCTTGCTGTGAGGTAACAGAGCTAACCCCTGCTCCACCGTGTCGCCCGTTTAATGTATATGTCATAATATACTGAAATGTCAAAATACAGCTATTAATTGTAACTTGTTGGATTAAAGTACAGTAGCTACTACACATTCCTGATGAACCCTGTTAGTACTTATGCATACTATATTATGTACATAATGCCTGCATCTGAGTTGACATTGTGTAATGAGTCCTCTCTTGAGTTACTATCATTGTGTATTATGGTGCAAAGAATTGGTAATACCCCAAAAAAACAGAATGGTCCTGATAAGGCCTCATAAGTACACTTTATCAATAAATCTAGAGTCAAATGAAAAAAAATACACAAGCACCTGAAAGAGTATAAAGAGAGGAGTGTATAACCTAATGCAAAAGACAATTTGCATTAATATGTTGTACCACATGGTAAAAATATAAAATCATCTTTAATTACTGAGACATTATAGATAGATAGATAGATAGATAGATAGATAGATAGATAGATAGATAGATAGATAGATAGATAGATAGATAGATAGATAGATAGATAGATAGATAGATAGATAGATAGATAGATAGATAGATAGATAGATAGATAGATCCTTGCTGCCTCCTCCCAGGCAACCCTCTTAGGAGGCAGTGAAGCTCGCTGCGAGGCTGATGATTATGATGTTGATAAGCTATTTTAAATTTCTGCCCATTTTTAGGTCTGTTTCTCGACATTGTCATGGTGACATGAGCAGGGAAGGAACAGGGAAACATATAAAAGAGAACGAAGCCCGATTCTGGCTCACCGTGTCTCTTAAAAACTCTTCATCTAACGTGCTCACACACGGGTGCATTCTTTCCTCTTCCCTTCATCTCCGGCGCACACACAAATAGAAAGACATAGAGTAAGTGACATTCATCATTTCATGGTCACCATGTTGCCATGGCGCCCCAGGCAATGAGAAAAACGAAGCTAGTCAGTTTAGGAGGATGAAGCGTGACAGGAGACACAGGCACACTTTTGCGTGCCCATATTTGTCAGGCTAAACCTCATGCGCCATCGTTCTCCTCTTTGCCCCCTTTCTCCCCTCCCCTCGCTGAATACAAGCTACTCACTCTAATGGCCTGGAAAGGCTCCACCACTCTCCGCTGCACACGATGCACAACTTTCCCAGCTGGGGCTACCTGCCGACCACCAAGCTGAGACTACATAAGACCAACCAAACTCATTTCTGCACCCACATGTCTTCAGGGCCTATAAACCCCAACATTGAGATGACAACTCAACATGGGTTACAGGCCTTGCAGCGGAAGGTGCCCTGTCTGGGTGAATGAACACTTGCAGTGTGAAGTGCTACAGTATAAGTAGTCAAAAACGACTAGAGAGGCACTATACAAGTGCGGTCGCCTTAGTGTACCATTTACTCTCTCTGTAAATCCAACACCTGCATCAGATTTCTTCTAAGTTGACCGTGTTAGCGATGACAGCATTGAAGCCTCCATCAGGGAATTATTGCCGCTCTGTACAGGATTTGACGGCTTTCCTGCGTTTATGTATGTTTCTTTACAAGTGCGCCCAAGGGAGACGATACAATAGTACAAGTACTCTGAGTTGAAATGTACAATAGTTGTGATTGTTTATTGGATATAAACACGTAACATTACCCAGCAATTTAGAGATTTTGTCTCCTATCTCTTACATTGAATGTGTATTAGGACCGGGTCGTATAGTGTGATCTTACATCGTGTTTTGTGCTGAAATGTTTTTAATATGTTTCGCAGCCACCGGCTCATTCACAGCTCTGAGATGAAGCAGTAACACTCCAATTGTATTCATGCAGGTGTGCAGCACTGGCATCACAGTGTATGTCTGTATGTGTGTGTATGTGTGTGTGTGTACCATGGAGAATGAACTGACTGATGGAGTAAACAAGTTACAGAAAGGTGAGAAAAAAATATACACAGAGAAGAAAATAGACAGAAAACAAGTATTTTTTAAGAAGATGAAAAATGAATGTCAGAAGGAAAATGAGATCATCAGTAGAAAGGTAAAGCTCTTCGAAAAGGAAAAAAAAAAGGCTGAATCAGAATGTGAAGCGACAACCTCGAACTGTTTTAGTGCGAGGTTCCAGTATACACAGTTAAATAAAGACATACGTTATAAGTTACTGTACAGTGCTTATAGATTAAGATATTTTCATGGAAGCAACAGGATTCCTGGGCGGAAGCAGCGACGGTTCAGTTTTGAGCACAGTTTGCCAGCGTGGCTCTGCAAAGGCCGATCGAAGTGGTTCTTCTTTAAAGGCTCTGAAAATTATAGAAAACAAGCACTCAATGTCTTATGGTTATCACCCCCTTCAACATCATTTTTGTAATCTTGGCTGAATCAAACAGATCTGCAAGCACTGAAGTGGTTGGAAGCGCAAAGCTGTGCCTCCAGCTGTTAAAGGACTGCCAACATCTGCTCTTCTGTCTTCTTGTGCATGACATCCTCGGATCTTGAGTTGATAGGTGCCTTTTAAATGTATCTGCTGCTGTGTTTACTTTGAGTGTCAGTTGAAGTGTAGAGCCAAGAGAAATTTGCGTTTTTCAATAGTTGCGGTCTGAGGCCGGAGCTGCAGAAGGATGGGGTTACACTGCCAGAGGTACTGCATGCCTTTCAAACAGCAGCGCTGAGGCAGATGGGCATGGAGAGAGAGGCAGGAGAGCATGCTGAGGGCGTTTTAGCATAAAGTCAAGAGGGAAGATTTCACAATGTGCAGCTCTGGAGAGTCAGGGCAGATATGCAAACACAATGAGAAGCAGTTAACTCTTCTAAAGGTGGATATTTTAGCCTATTTAATGAAGGTATTACACTTATCTACATTATTTCCAATATTTCTCTCCCATCAAGTGTTTCTAGCTGTATCAGGGTTCAAGGACCTTTGGGAGGGGCTTGCTGACCAACAGGAAGTGGCCAGCTCTGGAAGTGCTAAGTAGAAGGAGCTTGGAGTGAAAATGCGCCCATAAATACAGTAGCATGCTGATCTTTCTCTGTTGTATACCGCTGAACTACAAACATTGGGCATTTTTTGCTCTTGTGGACTCACTTTTCAGTGTACCTGCAATTCCTGCAGCTGTATGGAAACAGCACAATCAGACATAATCAGGCTAGAATGAGACAGTTATGCCATAAATCATACAAATTGAAAACATTTTATTGGAATAATTTATCGTTCATAAAACTGTACTTAGGACTGGGGGGGCTCAACATACTAAACGTTTGAACTCTTTACGTTTTTATAACACCTACCGTTCAAACTGTGCATATCTCTGTTCTCTCTTCTCTCTTCTCTGGCTGTAGTTCAGTCAAGTCGCTGATTTGTTGACACACCACTTTTCCTCACATGAGGGTGTGCAGAACCTGGTGTTCTTGGACTCCTGTTAATCCAACATGTTTTTTTTGTTGTTTTTTTTTCTAAAGAACACTGATCATACAAACGCAGGAAAACTATCAAATGAAAAGTGTAGATAACATTTTTGGTGAAATGCTACCATTTTAAATTTAAATTTGTGTACTGTTTCTGTACAGAAAACAGACTTTCATTTCTAAGTTTTCAACTTAAGGCTATAATAAAAGGTGTTATTTTGGTGAATAATAAACAGAATATAAATTTGAAACCTGCTGGCGGCTTTTGGTATATAGAGAGTTAAAAAGGGCATTTCTGCAGATACCTCATAATTATTTCAGTTGCTGGCACAGCGTTTTTTTTTTCTCAATATGATTCAAAATACTTTATTATTCATATTTAGCATTTTTCCATTGGTTCCGAGGTGGCTATGATTTGGGTTCAGTACAAAAACACCAAGATTCTCAATATTTCTCATTATTATTTTCCGTTATTTCCAAGCGGGCACACACGCACACACGAAAGCACGTGCACAGACACACAGGCGCGCACACACACAGTTTCTCAAAGCTTGACTATTTTTGCCCTCAGCTTCCACTGCACTGATTCAAGGTCTCAGCCCGTTTGTATTGAATAAGTCTAATTAGACACAAAGGGGGAAAAGAAAATTAGATGGGAAACAAGAAGTGTGGGAGAAAAGGGAAAGTATAGTGAGAAATGAGGGACAGGGAGTAAGATCAACCTTCTTTTTTCACTTCTGTGAAAATATATACTGTGAAAGCACTGTGAGATATCCAGACGTACATCCAACATTATTGCACACACATGCAAGCACATGCACAGAGCACACATTAAATGAAGACTCTGTTTTTGGTAGTGATAATTTTTCCACCACACCATATATGATTATATACACATAAAACTTTCACTATTTCCCACAGGCTTTATCTTTGTCTAATGACAATCATGTACATGCTCTTAATACTTTTTTGATTGTAAGGTTAAAATATCAATACTCTCATGTGTTTCAAAATCCACAAATAAATGCACACAGACTGTATTCACACTTTGAATGATCAGGACTCATATAATTGAGTTTACATTATCCAAAGGCATGTGCTATCAGTTGTCCTACAAACAGAAAATGATGTCTTTGATCCATCTAATACCAGGCTTATTATAGTGATAAGCTATCATTTCCAATACTGCCAGGTTATCTGACACCCTCTCTAATCGATGCAGACAGTTGTTCAAATAAACCTATCATGATATTGTTTAAATGTTCAATCTATACGTGCATACAGTTGTTTTACGTGATGCTGCTGCTTCAGTGAGTACACAATGTCCTGCTAATACAATCCCAATACTGACTACACAAAAAAATCAGGGCCACTTCATAGTATATTAATGGAGAAAAGACGCTGTTTGTCAAGGTCCTTGCAACGGTGACCACAACTGTACTTTTACACGTTTATTTTAATGCCAGAACACACTGATCTTCTTTTTTCATAATTCCATGTCTCTGCTTTAATACCTTTGTGCTTTATTTAGAACTTTAGAGCCTCATATGTCTCACTGTCACTGAAGTGTGAGGTAATCTTGGTATGGTAATCTTCTGCGTGAAAGGTAAAAGTGTTCATTCATCATTACTGTTACAGTTTGAAAAATGTACATTTTCATTGCAAATCCTCCAGAATGCATATAATAATAGACTCACAATGTGTGCAGACAGAAAACAATAACTACACTAAGAAATCCTGTGCTGCAGCTTTGAAACTCTCTCTCTCTAACACACATACACACACACACAAATCGTGTGCAAACAAACAGGTCATTAATCTAAAGCATCTAAATTTCCCTTCCCATATGCTGGAGTGCAGCTCGTATTGAAACAAACAGCCACTGGTAATGTTGCCATCTGGTAGAACACAAAACCTGGTCCAAGACTCGGCTTCTAGTTGATAGAAAATCAACAAACTACCTTGTGGCCGCAGGCGATTGCTTTATGCAAGAGCATGATAACTGAATATATGTCACAAAACTATAACTAACAAAATATACTAAATAAGGAAATCTGTTAAGGAGTCAGGTTTTTTTTTTTAATACAGGTATTTATTTTCATTAAAAAAATGAAAATGTAACATGCTACCATATTATTACCACTGTCAATCACACTAAAAATCAATTAAACTGTTATGCAGCAAGCAGTTCACATGCCTGCACATCAAGATGTGTAAAGTTTGGGAATATTTCCAAAAGACATTTGAGATGCTGCTTTATGCAGTATACACTTATAGCTATACAGAGGAGATACTGAATCAATTCTTAATCCCTTTTCTCTGCTGTAGCCCCCCCTCTGTGCCATTTCTGTTTTCTTCATTGTCTTTCCCTCACTTCTTCTCTTCCTCTACATGACCTCTCTATAACTGTGGTCAGCCAAAAAAAAGGAGGAATAGACTGGGACGGGTGGAGGGAAGGAAAAGAGAAGGGGCAAGAGAAGAGAATGGAGAGCTCATACAAATCCCTTCTTAATGACTAAGCTTCTCTCCAATGGGGAACACCAACTGGATTTGCAGAGGAACTAAAAAGATTTTGAGGTTTTCGCACAATTTAGGTCAACCGGCTATACAGCAATTTTAAAACTAACGACAAACATAAATGACAGAATATTGCGATAGACTGAGAGGAATCTCTCTGCTTCGAACAAAAAAAAAAGGTGTGTGTATCTGAAGCCAGAGTTAAAGACGATTGCTATAAGGGATGCGTGACATGAAAGGAAGGAAGCTGACACACATCTGACAGGCTACTGACAGCTTGACATTTTGAACAGGAGGCAGAACAAGAGGGAGGTTTACCTGAAATGATCTGATTATAAAGAGAATCCCATGGTGCTTTAACTCACAAGGTGTCAGGCAAAGTTCATCGTCAAACCAAATCAATCAGCTGCCGGTACCGATTCCCGTTGATGGATAGGCAGCTGTAAGATTCTATAAGATTATGGATGCCAGAAAACCTTCTTTCTGGACTGTTGCTGCTACCTTAAAAGGAAGCGAGAGCAGATTCTTGCAAGGCTGAATGACTACTTTAGATGGGAAGCACTTAATAAGCAGTCGTTGAGGTGCTAAACGGGCTCGGTCCTCTGCACTAGCACTGGTACATGGCACATCCACACAGCCTGAGCATGGAGCCATGAGATGGAAGCATTTCATGCTAATTTAGGTCATGTTGTAACTTTTTGGTCAGATCTCCAAAATGGAGCTCCTTTAACCCTCCTCTTATGTTCATTTCTCAGCAATAGCAATAGTCAAAAAGACACCCAAAACCCCAAAAATCCTAACAAGCATTAATATTTCATTAATTTTCACAAGTCAAAAGGTTTTGTAAAAAAAATGCATATTCAAACCTTTTCTTAATGTTTAATCAAGTTTTTCTCACAAGATATTTCACATTTAAATTTAGTTTTTGTTTGTGTGTGTGTGTGTGTGTGTGTGTGTGTGTGTGTGTGTGTGTGTGTGTGTGTGTGTGTGTGTGTGTGTGTGTATGTGTGTGTGTGTGTGTGTGTAATATGTAATATGTCTCAGAGTTGCAAAGAAACAAATATTCTGACATTTCTGACATGCTTTTAGCTCTAGTTTGACGCTGAGTCAAATTGACCTGATCAGTATCCATTTTCAATTTATACATTAATTACACTTATTAAGGCAAGATGAAGAAGTTTCATTATGAAAAAAACACTTTTAACTATTTTCCTAGATCTTCAAACTTTAAATCCAGTTAATTTGACTCATAACATAACAGGTTTAACTATATTAGACACAGCACCAGCACAATTTTTTTTGAGAAAAACTCCCTCAATTATAGGGTTTTGAGGCTGATGGTTTGGTTTTCTTCCCATTCTTACAGTAAAAAACACCCTTTGCTCACTGAATGTGCTACTGTTAAAGTGAAGGAAATAAGAGTACTATGATTTCTTCTTTTTTTCTTCTTTTTTTTCCCGAAAAGGTCAACTTCTCAAATCGACCGTACATGTTAGAGACAAAATCTGCTCGTTAATAATAATAATAATAATATTTATTTAATAATAAATAAATATTTATTAAATAAAGCGAACAATACTAACAACCCATGGATCAATCTTAGTAACAACCTAGCAACAAGGATTACAGAATGTGTGGCCGTATATGAACATGGAAATTTGATGTGTTCAGAGCAGGCTGAATCCTTTTTTTCTATGCAATTATACTTGTTTTTTTATTATCTCAGACATAAAGATCAAAGGCTTCTCCTATGTTTTCTTGACATTCAACGGAGACGTCTGTCTTCCTCGGAAGTGTCACCTGGTGGTGTGTGACGTGTGTTTAACAGCTGATGTTACAGAGGTGTGACCGCCCTGTCAGATTTGACTGGATGGTCACACCTCCTGCTGTATGCTCGCCCCTTCAGGACGGAGCTCCAGGTGTGCAACAGCATGAATGCCCCCTCTTTCCGGTTCCTCAATGTTCATCTCCATAATCCAACGCTGACATCTGCTCTTCTCGGTGTGGATGACTCTGGCCTTATCCAAGTCCATGAAGTGGTTTCCTTATTTGCAGATGAGAAATCCATGTTATGGACCACAGACACCAATGTTGGATTATGAGGTGATTGAAATTCACAAGCAAGGCCTAAGGACACCATTAACAGGACCGTTCATCCGTACAAAAGCATTACCATCCAACATGCAGTAGGCCTATTAATACTAGCCAGTATATCCTCAATGACTACATACCTGATTGTACTTCCACCATATGTTGAAATTTACTTTAACATTTTTAAAAGTACTACACTCTCTGATACCCAGAGGTAATGAATTCCACATCCCAGTAGCCCTAACTGATAATCATTTTTCCCATATGTAGCATTTCCCTCTAGAAGATATAGTTTACTTTGAGCCAGCTCTACAATTTGTGCCGAGGTGGGTGACACAGTGGCGCAGGGTTTAGCGCTGTTGCTTCACAGCAAGAAGGTCGCAGGTTCAAGACCTCCTTCGTCCTGGCTCAATTGGAGACTCTAAATTGCCCGTAGGTGTGAGTGAATGGTGTGTGTGCCCCATGATTGGCTGGCAACCATCTAGGGTGTATCCCTGACTCTCACCGTAACACGCTGGGATTGGCTCCAGCAGACCCCTGTGACCCTAATGAGGAATAAGCAGGTATAGAAAATGACTGACTGACTCACTGTTTAAGAGGTTGTAGTGCTACATTGTTAATTATCTCAAATAATAAACCACAAAAAGTCACAAGATTATGTGTTATAACTATATTGCAATAATGATGACTTCCATATTATATGCCTATATCCTTGAAATAGGCATCTGACCTCATAGCAAATATAAATGATAGAAAAATCACAAATATGTCCTCTTTTACATAATATATTTTCCTGTTTTGCTTTCATTATACTGTTCATTATTCAGCCAGTAGACACATCTGATTGCATCTGATTGCGGTATAATTTTTGTCAGACCAGGGCGGCAAAGGTTATGAGCCTCAAAAACCTATTTGCCTCAAAAACATCTCAAACTACAACTTCAAGAAAAAAAAGTCAAATCAACACTGCTTACACAGTATTGACAATAGTTGATATTATAAAACTCGCATATTTTGTTTATTCTAAGGTTGTCATATAGGCAAACATGCACTATGCTACTGTATACAGGTGCTCATGTGCCCAATGCCCATGCATGTATTTATGGGTGAATCGAGAGAAAACAAATTGTTTGAGTGAATCACTTTCTCCTGTGTAGACTGAGCTGACTTCTTATTTTATCCAAAAGCTAAAGGTGTCCACTGTGTATGGATGAACATTGACAGGTTGTGTTTTTTGTTTTGACCTGATGTCAGCCCATATATCACGAGTACAAAGCCTAGGGGATCCAGAGCCAAAGGATTTAGGTAATTCAAGGCTTTAGCCACAGATCTGCGTTGTCAATGGAAAAAGACTCCGAAAAGTTTCACTTAGGTTGTTGTGCTAAAGTGTATCAAGCTTTTAGAGCAAACGGAGGGCAAAATAATGACAAAAAAGTCGGACAGTCACAAGAGCAAAAGTCCATAAAGTGTTTAGGTCTTGTTATTTAGTAGCAGAAACTTTAGTAGCTTCATTCATTTTTATTGTGTTCTTTTACTGATTTTGGTGACCTTATGACCTTTCCTCTAAAACCATAATTGGTTTTCAGTTTTCATTTGAGCGTACCGACAGATGCCTTAGTCCCAAGTGCTCATTTTAGATGTAATGCTCAGAACGAACATTCATATACCCTTTTCCCCAGCACACCCTATTTACACACCCTAACCTACATTGTAAAGCCACATACCCAGTACAAAGTTAATGACTTAGTGAATAAATCAAGTCCTGGTGATGGTCTACAGACTAGTAGATTTAAATCTCACCGATTTAAATGATGTGGCTTTGTTGTATAATATTTGACAACAGGAATTAAGATTTTATGGTCCATGTAAGTCCAACTACATATTTATTCTGCTATTCACTGAAATTGGTTAGCCTGATCAGGCTATTTTGTGCTGTTTTGAAATGTTTCTTTCAGAGTTTCACACTTTTTATCTTAATATTCCCATCAGAAAAATGCTGCATCATATCAATGATGAGATGGCGTCTCTTGCACACCACCACTGTGGCCTCGCTGACCTGCAGGTTACTGGAGTTCACAAGCTGTGCTGCTTACAATTCATATGCAGTCAGCATGGGAGCATGACAAAGCAACAGAGCTGTAATACCAACTACTGTGTGCGGTGTGCAAAGGACAAATACCCTGATCCCCAAGGTCCACAGAGCATTAGATTGCTTTCACATAGATAAGCTGGTATAGCTTCAGGTCCCTTATTTCATGCTCTTAGCTGCGATAATTCTGTTTTCTGCATGGCTTTACATTTACACCGTCACTCATTAATGTATTATGTGTGTGTTTTTTTCTTTTTTAAAAGGTTCAGATACTGAGAATCAGAAGCATAAATTGGGCACTGCTAAATTTCAACCTTGTGCTCCTAATATTTTCTACCTTGTCTGTCAACAGTAAAACTAACATGCTGAGTGCTAAATGATCATTGCAAATCCCATCCTAAAGGATATGCGCTTTTTATCCATATGTTCTCAGGTTTCAGGTTTTTTTTGAATTTTTAGAGCTTTTATTAGCAACACCCAGGCTTCCTAGAATGACATTTAGGTCTCTATTTGTATGTTTCTGCACAGCGAGAAAAGCAGATCGACAATGGCACACTGGCTTTTCCAAGGCTGCACAAAGGTTATTTCCTCGACTGCGTCAGATTGGTATCTCTGTGACTCGCAGTGCACCATGGTGGTACATTAGGCGTGTAGAAGGTGTGCTGCTGCCAATCCAGTGTCGGACTGCAATCGATGCCAAGAAATAACTGCATAAATACACCTGTGTTTGGTTATAGTTTCATCAATCAAGACATACCACGAACCCGTTTGAAATTATAATCTTGCATCATGACTTCTTCATCCAACTGCCATGTGACCACAGATAAAAGATAATCCATTTTTGTTTTCTGTTCTGTGAAATATAATAGAAAAAAACAACAGAGTTCTATAATCCATGACAGCAGACCTTTCATTTGCCTTCATGGCAGCAGTTCTCTCTGCAATCTCTAACTAAAGGCATCTGACATGCTCTCAAATTACAATTTTATCAAATTTATCAGGGCTATGATTCATTATTCAATGCGGTTTTAACTACAGTGTTAATTGGTATTGGCTACAGATACTTTAAAAACATTTCACACAAACCATCTCTTACCCGTAATACTTCCTCAGGATTGTCCATTCAAACTAATTCTCTTTATCTTCATTCAAAACAATGGGTAACCGGCAGAAATAATTGTACATGTCATGGTTTTAATAGCCAACGTATTGACAAAATAGTGACATGGATTTCATGGTATCATCGCAAGGCAGTACATAAAGAATTATATTGGCCATGATTGTCACAACCTCATAACATGGCCACCTATAATAATGTATTCTGTCTGCTTGCACCCATAGTGCCACAGATGCACCAGTGGATCCAAGCCACGTAATCATCCAAAATGCATTTGGCCAGAGTCGTATTGACTCTGTCCCACTGGCCGATAGCACAGGTCAACATGAAATGAGATCTAACCAGATATTTCAGAGGTCCTTTAGAGGTCTGAGGCCCCCGGGCAATTGTTGCATTGCCTTTATTAGATTAGCTTAAATTAGATTCAACTTTATTGTCATTATGCAGACTACAAGTACAAACCCATGAAATAAAATAGCCATTTATACAAGAAATGCAAAAGAATAGTATGTTTTATTTTATAGCTAGGGGCAGGTAAAAAAAGTAGTAGTAGGTATAATAGGTACTACAGCAGCCTAAAATATATGTACCAAATAAATAATGGAGTGGGAAATACAGCCTGTTCGGTGAGCAGTGCAATGATAAGAAAGCAAATTTAAATGAGCTGAGAGAGTGCAACAATGCTTAGCACACTGGGTCACAGCCTCTCGGGAAGGAGCTCTTCCTGAGTCTACTAGTGCAGGAGTAGAGGCTCCTGTACCACTTACCGGATGGGAGGAGGGTAAAAAAATCTATAGTTAGGTTGGGATATATCATTTGTAGTGCTTTTCAACCTACTGAGGTAGCGTTTGTAATAAATGTCCTCAGTGGTGTGTGCCGGTGATCTGTTGGGCAGTTTTCACCACTTGCCGAAGTGCTTAACGTCAGCTGCAGAGCAATTGCAATACCATACTGAGGTGCAGTTTGAGGGTATGCTGTAACTGGTAAAAGTGCACCAGTATATAAGCACAGGTGAGCCTTTTTAAGTCTAAGGTAACGCTGCTGTTGATCTCTCTTGATCAGGATGGAGGAGTTCAGGGACCATGTGAAGTCACCAAAGATGTGAACACCTAGGAAAAGGAAGTTCGATACGACATGCAGTAGGAGAGGTTCTCTATCTTGACAGTGGTCTGTCAGAAGATCTAATTGCAGATTGATGTAGTAATGCAAAGCTGGCTAAGCTTGAAGCTTAGTAAGATCGGTATCATAGTGTTAAATTCTGAAGAGCTGACAGCATGTTGAGATGCTCCAGGTGGGTCAGGGCAGAGCCCTCTCTTGATCTATTGGCACGATAGGCAAAAAGTGATGACTATGGTTTATCTGGTCTTGTATCTGTCACATTCGGCGCACTGGCCACAGTACACTACAATCTGCACTGCGCTGATAAATTAGTAGAAATGGAGACCTATTAGTCATTGAGCACAATCTCTTTTAGTTTCTGTAAGACAGCCTTTAGGATTGGCCCCTCAGTAGCAGCGGAACCGTGGCAATCACATTATTCAAATAATAAATACAATACCAGCATCTTCTCAAGAGATGGCAGATGGTTAGCCATAGAGAATGTGTGAACATTGTTATCAGGTCTCCTTTATCTTAACACATAACACATCTGGTTGGATGCACTTCCTCGATCACTTATAGAATATAGAAGTTGCCTGTCAGGCTGTTCATTACCATGTGTTGGTGGGTAGGAGTCTGTGATTGCATGCTTGGTTATCAGAGATCTACACACATCTGGAGCAGCTGTGGCTCAGAGGTAGAGTGGGTCAATAATCCACTAATCAGAAGATTGGCGTTTCGATTTCCAGCAGCTCGTCCAGTCCTTATATTGAGGTGTCAATATACCATTTATATAACCATAAATTACTCTGTCTGTAATATCTATAATATCTGTTAGCATTAGAGGCATGGCATCTGGATCATGGAGTGAGTTATGTCTGCTTTTAACTATATGCCCTGTCTTGAAAGCCTGTAGTCCTTTTATTTCTTCAGATGGGCTAAAGTCTGCTGGATTCACACTTGTCTTGAACTTGTCTGTTCTGTCACCATTAGGTTAGTTAATCAATATAGGAGATAAGAAACTATCTAATCACTCTGCAAAAACAAGTTAATTTAATCAGTCAGGGTGATTGGTTGTACCTACGGTTCATTTCAAGCCCCATTACCACCACTGCTGTGCAACGCTACACCTTAGCACTCATCTACAACAGAACAGGTACAGGCATTACGGCACAGCAGAGGTTAACATACAGAATTCTTATTTCCTGCACCAATGTATTGTTTCTTACAGATCTGATCTGTAAGTTTTTTTACTTGATTGATTAATTTTATTACAAATTCGTTTCATCATTCAAAATTACATACACATTTTAGCGAAATCTCTCTTTTAATGCAGAGCACCTTGCATAGTGTCCAGTATGATGAATTATTGTGTCTTTGTTGTAAAAGGGTGTTGTATTTGGTGATATTTCAGTTAACATGTTTTTGGATGTGTTACATATTAAACCTTTGAATGGTCAAGCATGCAGCAGCTAACATATAAAAGAAGGTTATATTGTCAAGTCCTAAACTGTATAAACTGAACCACAGTGATGTAAACCAATCAATAAATGCGATCAAAAGAGTAAATTCCTGGTTGACTGGACCATTTCAAGCTCTATTAACTTCACTGATAGTGTGAGAAAGGCCAAGAGGCTATTCATCAAACAAATCTCTGAATGCTCAGATTCTGTACATTGTGTTAATTTGATCGTCCATTCTCCTGATACTTCCATCCACTTTTCCTCCATCTTAGAACTTCAGCAGGACCATCACCGAATGACACATTGCGAAACAAATTGCCATAAATCCAGGGAAATGTATAAATGAACAATATATTGTAAAAATAAAAAATAAAAGGAAAATAATTCTCCAGCAACATTTTTTTTTATTCCTGGAACATCACTTTTCATGACAGTGTTGTCACTCACCCCTGCCTCCCTGCTCTTCAGTCAAACACCTTACAGCAGATCAAATAGACCACTGTGGTCTGCTGTCTGTCAGGTTCATCACTTGTCAAGCTGGCAATCAATTCAAATTTGGACTTATTTTTAAATCTGAAATCATGGGGAGATTCACATGTCTGTTTTGACATTTTGTTGCATAATATGATGCAATAAATATATGCAAAAAGTGAAATTCAAGACAGTGATACCCATTTGGGCTAAGCTAAAGTGAAGGACTTATTGTATCAGAACCTGCTTTAAAAATGAAAATTAACAAATTTACATAAATGTAGTAAATTTGACAGAACTACAATGTCTCTTTAGAACAGTAATGTTAACCTGTAAGTCCCTGCTGCATAGTATTATTTTTAAGTTTCTGTACAAGACATTTACAATTTGCAAATCAATCTCTTGAGCACTGATGGAATGTGTGATAGAATAAAACATATTGGATGGAGTACTTTTCACTGATTTCCTTGTATTGCAAATTGGTAAAGTCCAATAGCTCCCTCTATAGAACACAACACATTCTGCTCTTGAACACCTCTTGAAAACCAAGTTTGGACCCTGTGTATTTTATATTATGTGTGAGAATAACTGGCGTTATATACTGCAGGGATTTGCTATGTACAGGGGAAAAAAGAGAGTGTTATTGACAGCTATTGTGAGGTGGTTTAAGTCCAATAATTGCCCTCTGTCGAGTCAAGTGTCATTACTGTTACCCTCACCACAGTTGAATAGGTCCATTGACACTAGTGTTCTACAGAGCGATGATTATTGACTTAAACTTTGGCTGCCAATAAGGACCACTGAGCAGGTCAAAGGTCAAGCCGTTCCCAATCAGTTAGAACAGCAGTGTGAGGGGAAGACGACAGAGGTGGTTGGTCAAAGACAGGAGTAGGAAGGTGAGTTTGAATGGGAAAAAAGCAAATAATGAGCAGAAGGGATCAGAAAATAATAAATAATGTTTAAATTACAGCCACCTGTAGATCATTGGAATGGCGGTAAACCATTGGCAGGTTATTCTGATCACCTATGAATATATGTGCAGCTCCACTGCACTACTAGATACTAGTTTATGTACCTCCAGCATTTCCTTGTATTCAATGCCTATTGCTGTATGCAAGGTAATGCATCTCATAAGCACACTTGCGCCGTCCACTATAACTCATTCTTGTCTTGTGCTGGTGAGACAGTCCAAAATCTAATATCATACGTGCCAGACTTCCAAATTTACCTGAATCTGCCTATTTTTAACCCTTTCTCCTGCTGTGCTCCTTATTGGTAGCATTAATCTTCCGATTTCATGGTGGTATATATATATATATATATATATACATATATATATATATATATATATATATATATATATATATATACACACAGCAACACAGAGGCAGAGGTGAGCATGTGGAAATTACCCTGCCTGACGTGCGTCACTCGCTCAATTACTCCACTACTGAAAATAGACCTTTAAATAACTCTCTCACACAAAGTTTGCCCTTGACAATATTTTTCTATCTGCGATTTTATATGTTTTAATTTTTTGTACATTTGTTAAAGCCTGCTTTACTGTGAGCAGAATAAATTCTTGATTAATTAAAACCATTAACTTTCACCTCCTTGTATTCATTTTTTTTCTTCAACTAATCTGTGGTGTAGGGTTAGATAGACCATTCGCTGATACCCCGGTAGATCTCCCTCTTTTACACAGCATAATATGTGACAGGTGACCAGAGTCTGAAAAATATTGTGCAACTTTTTGTGACTCTCCAGGGTTGACACCTGTGTTCGGCGAGGTGGAAGGAAACTGCACATTCAGCCGACTGCACAGCAGCAACACTGAAACGGGTAAATGATTGCACAGCATTCACAGCACGTGTGAAAACAGCAGAGTTTACTTGTTGCGGTCACTCAATACTAATGGGCTTCACTGGCCGTCTGGCAAAACTAGTCTCTATAGAACTGTACATGAATATATAAAGCCTCCTGCTATATGTGTATACTGTATGTACTATGTAAGTGGGGCTGACAAGTGGCATAAAGGTTAACATACCAGTTAACTAGTTAGAGAAAACACTAGGGCTTCCTATTGACATATATATGCTAATGTAGCTGCTTATATTGTTGCATCTTGTAACGTCCCCTTCCTGACCCGCAAACTGTGGGCTGTAGAACTCCTGCCGCCCTTATCTCTCTCACTATCTCCTTCTTCCTCATCTGTAGGCAGGTGCTTGTCTGCTGGTACTGACAAGGTAATGGAGAGATGGGATGTGCACGGAATACTGAACAACCGGCTTCACCTACAAATGCGAGCGCGCAAGATAAAAAAAGGAGGAAAAGCTATAAGAAACATTAAGGAGGATTTTTTTTTTTAAAGGGGTTGGGAACCAAAAAAGTAAGTATGAGGAGAAATTATAAGGAAAACACAGAGAGGGAACAGAGACTCTCTGGAGATGACAGACAAGGAGCACCACCAAGGACAATTTCAGCATCAAAAGTGAGAATCCCTTCGAGAAAACAGCGTGGTTGAGGGAGTGACGTGGTTGATGCCACTAATTGCTTATTCTGGTTGCTTAAACCATCTGCATTTTTATGCAGAGTGACGGACAAGAACCAAAGCCAGTAGGAAGAAAACACAGATTTTTTCCTCGGGGCATTTTGCCGCTGTGTGGACGCCATGATCAAGTTGAACCTGTGAATAATTTATGAGATTTGATGGATTCTCCTGTCCAATGTGTCATCCATTGTGGTCTCAAAATTTAACCTTATTACAGCCAGCAGGTGTGAGACATTGCAATCATCCATTGGAAGAGCGATTCCCAATAAAATCACTAAATGACACTCTGCTGACTGCGTTACATGTAGCAGATTGCAATGCAGTATAAAAAAGTACTATTATATTCTTGATACAGAGAATTTTAAAATATTATTATGTTAGCCTTTATTGGAAATGTATCACATTTGTGCAGACTATGGATTTAGATGATGAAATGGACAATTCCTGCATAAAAAGAAATACTTTGATAAATGCATTCTGTGAGTACATTGGCCTATGGAGCATGTGCACAAGAGACTTTTTCCATCTACATCAGGTTTAACCCTCCAGCTAACTTAAATGGGGTTCAAATAATTTAATCGTGTGGTTCTAGGCTTTTCCAAATGTTATCAGACTGAATTGATAAATAGTATCAATAGTGGTGAAGTCATTTTGCAGGGTTGTCACGCTCAGAAAAATGCATCCACCCTTTTACAGCCCCTCCTTTCCCTATGATAGTGGATGGGAAAATTACAAATAAAAAGTTCAACCCAATCATGTTGCCATGGATGCCATACTCACACTTCCAAAGTTTGTCCACTAGTAAAATTTACTTCAACACCCTGCGCTGTTCCCCGGGGCCAGGCGCATTCATTGACATTGATTTCCATCCATTTTTCACTCTGAAGATTCACCCACAATTGAATCAAGAAGGTGTGTAGCATTCATTCATTTTCTTAGAATTTACAGAGATTTTTTCTCTGGGCACAAAGAAAATGTACAAGCGGCAGATATAATAGATCATATCTGCCTTTCTTCTCAGGGGAGAACAATTTGTTTGACAATTATACTTTTCTATGAATAACACATACTGATGCATTTGAGAAGTTTCCAATTTGGATAAGGAATATCATGCAAAGATATTCCAGTAGAGCATCAGTATGAATATACACCTGGAATTGTGCACAATAGGTCCCTTTTTTCCAGTGCAAGGTCTTTTATATAAATAGCATAATGTAGTATGAGACAATATAATGGTTCAAATTTTCTACATAATATAGTGAAAGTGAAAAAGTCATCTACAAGTGACACAAATGTAACTTATTAAGCTTAACTTCATTTTCCAGTTGTATATATCTTCATTAAAAATGCCAAAGCTGCACATTGTTGGTATCCTACATATAATATGTTTTGGAGCGCTCTCCTCTGCTGTTTTATTGAGTAGCTGTGAGGAGAGGAATGCCACTGTCTGCTGTTGTCTGGACAGCCACTCTTCATCTCCAGTATGAAAAGAAAATATTGATGTTCAAATTGAGTTTACAACAGCAGCACTCTAGAAGTGCGGTGCACCTGCAATATGTCGCTGAGATTATTTATTTAAGCATTTATTGATTTATTTTACCCAGCTATGCTTGTTTTGTTAAAGCACAGTCCTATATCATTAGGTACTGCTGGCTGTTATCTTATTCATTTTGCCTGCTCTACAGTTTGCTTGTACAACATTTTTGACACCTGGCAGCCCCTAGAACAACTAAAGTGAGTGGTAAAGGTCCATAGTTGTTCAGCTGAAAACAAACTGCTACCCACAATGCAGTGATCTATCCTGTGATGCATCAAGCTCCAGTAGGCATTGTGGCAACTTGTCACATCAGGTTCCTAGCATATTAAGTGTACTGTGTGCAGTAAATAGTTTTACTTGATTCACCTAAAGAGACTCTCTTATTATTTGCATGATATACTGTATATATCCTGTGTTGGTTTCAGAGGTTTGGATTTTCTCAATAATAATCTCACTAATAGGTTTCTTCTTGTAATCGTGACAGCTACCAGAGCACTAGAGAACACATGCTATCACCTGACAAGAGCAGAAGTCAAGGTCCAATAACTGGAATTTTCCAAGAGAGAAAGCAACTCAAAAAAGTGCTGCTGTTATGGTGTATATCGTAGAACAGCAGTGTGTTTTGTGGATTGTAGCCTTGTTTTTTTCTATCATGTTGAAACTTGCCACCAGTTATCACAAGTTAAAACCTATATTTTGTTTATTTTGACCTCAAATATTTCATAAAGGTTCTACAGATGTTATAAAACATGTAATAGAAGATTCTTACCTGTCCGTTTGCCAGGCTAATTATTGAATAGGGAATACATTTTCCTTTTTGAGTATTTCCTGTGAGATCTCACTTATTACGATATAATTGTAAATACAGCGTTCTCTTCCTCAGCCCGAGGAGCATTAGCCAAAAAATATCCCCTGTGCATTTCAGCTCCATCTTAGCAATTAAAATGTTCAATGTGACAGTTTATTGCGGGCAGGTGGTGTTTAAAATATCCAGAATAAACTACAATGTTTCAGCAGTTGGCAGTCCAACTGTGTGAATTGGTGTTTTTTTTTTTCTTTTTCTTTTTTTACTCACATTTTGATTTTATGTAAGAACCACAGGTTCGGGATAAGACATACAACCATATAAAACTCACAAAGGCAACATCACAGCAGGGCAAAATCAAAAACACCAAATTACATATATTATAATGACATTATAATGACACAGTGTGTGTGTGTGTGTGTGTGTGTGTGTGTGTGTGTGTGTGTGTGTGTGTGTGTGTGTGTGTGTGTGTGTGTGTGTGTGTGTGTGTGTGTGTGTGTGTGTGTGTGTGTGTAATAATGTATGTACAATGATTCAAAAGTATGTTTTCACCTTTTGCTCAGTTATTCTATTAAGAGATTGCCAAATAATATGGAGTGGAGTGTGATGGGTTGGACAAGGTTAACAATATATCATCTGTGTACATGTTTAATTTAATATCATAATCACCAATTGAAATACCTGCAATATCACTGCCGATGCTTCTGTGTGTGCATTGATGTTTTATTTTTTTATTATTTTATTTTTTAGCTCTTCTTCTGCAGGTCCATTGAGTGCATTGTCACATTCCTGTTAACATTCCCTGTGCCTCAGAGATTAAAGGGCTCTGCACTAAGCAACCATCTGTCTAGTTCACTTTTAACATGCCTTTCTATGTTGTCATTAATACCCACGGTTATGCAGTAAATTCATGGGTCATTATTTGTACACTTGTTACCTCTGTCATAATGCATAATGCACGAGAGAGAATTAATAGCATGCAAATTTGATTTTATAAAGTAGTTACTATTTTATGGACATACCTTGCATTTATTGCCTTATTGCCGGCATTGGTCTGTGCGCTGTCTCTGGTACAGTTGGTGGTATATAGGCAGACACTGCATTTTTTTTTTTCAGATTGTGAGTATGTATTTACAGTGACATGTGTAGGCAAATTATAGCAACTTGAACAATTGTATAAATAACACAATGTACTGCATAACATGAACATGTAAGGGACACATAATAAGTGGTGAAGGAGATGTCTCAGCCACCTTGTCACGTCTCATATATAATAAACTGCAGTTTAATATCAGCCACCCAGTTTCTCTGCGTAGCCCGGCTAAGTCGTCACGCATGGCCGTGCTGAGCCTGCTTTGTTTTCATCATTTATGTTCTTTTCTACTTTGATTCACATTCAAGCTGACTTAATTACACTAATTAGCTCACACCTGTCATCACCTTACACGGGTTACAGAGAGAAGCAGGACCTTTAGAGAAACTAGTCCGTGGCTGTGTTTAATGTTACCTTTTGACAAAATGCCTTCACACATATGCATCATGTATATTTTTAAGGTCTTAAAGAAAGAAAGACTCATTCTCCTCCGGGCCTGTGGTCCCCCCCTGCGACATTAAATGCGAGCAAGAATTGCACTGAAGGAGTCATTTTAGCACAGTAACCTGGGTATATAGAGATAAACGGTTTAGCAGTGACTGTCTTTAATGAAGACAAGCTCATTTCAACTCAGATTATCAATGCCTCTCAAACCATGAAAGCTGCCTTTTTTTCCCTGTGTGTGTGCTTGTGTTCTACCAAATGTCAAGTCAATTTATTTATATAGCACCAAATCTCAAAAGAAGTTATCTCAGGGCACTTTTCAGAGCAGATCTATTCAAGAAGAGGGGATGTTGTATTGCTGTACAGACTATAAAGCCCCCTGATTTGTGATTTTTGGGCTGTATAAATTAACTTGAGGGTGACACAGTGGTCAGTGGGTAGCTCCGTTGCCTCACAGCAAGAAGGTTGCAGGTCCAATACTTTGGTCTCGGACCTTTCTGTGTAGAATTTGCATGTTCTCCACAGGTTTCTGTGTGGGTTTTCTCCCGGCTACTCTGGCTTCCTCCCACAGTCTA
The DNA here is from genome assembly GCA_030544235.1 of Lepturacanthus savala. Taxonomy (NCBI): domain Eukaryota; kingdom Metazoa; phylum Chordata; class Actinopteri; order Scombriformes; family Trichiuridae; genus Lepturacanthus; species Lepturacanthus savala. The sequence continues at coordinate 13,533,152 of CM060468.1, read as the reverse complement.
AAAACATGCTTAGGTTAATTGGAGACTCTAAATTGCCCAGGTGTGAGTGTGTGAGTCAATGGTGTGTGTGTGCCCCACGATAGGCGATAGATGATGGTGACCATCTGGGGTGTATCCCTGCCTCTCGCCTGTAATGCGCTGGGATTGGCTCCAGCAGACCCCTGCGACCCTAATGAGGAATACTTGGGTTTAGAAAATGACTGACTTAGAAATGAAATTAACCTGACTTGAAACTTGACTAGACTGTACACAGACCCAACATTCTCTCATTAGCAGGTACTTGGCATGCTGAAATGGGGGACAAAAAGAACTTGAAAATTCACAAATATGACATTTTTATCAGTATTTCCTATCACAGCTAGACATTATTTTTAGGAATTCTTGAACCATAAGGACTTCCAATTAACATTCCTGTGATCAGTGGTAAGTCACTTCTACATCACTCACTCAATAGAATAGAATAGAATAGAAAGCCTTTATTGTCATTATACAAGTACAATGAGATTTCCGCTTTCCCATAAAGTGCACACAGTAATGAATATAAATAATAAAGTATAAAATAAGTAGTAAAATAAACAGATCTAGTATATACATGAAACCTTAAAAACAAGAAACTATTAACAATTTTCACAGTTACATGTACATGAGGGTACATGAGGATGCGGTGTATAAAGTGACTGTTGTGCAGAGCCTGTCAGTTCTTTTGTGCTAGCCTTGTGTTGAGTCTAGTGACAGCTTTAGGAAAGAAGCTATTCCTCAGTCTGTTTGTTTTTGTACTGATGGCCCTGTAGCGCCTGCCAGAGGGCAACAGGTTGAAGTGGTGGAAGCCAGGGTGTGTACAGTCTGCTATGATGCTCCTGGCTCTGCTGAGACAGCGGGAGTCATATATGGAGGTTAGGGAGGGAAGAGGGCGGCCAATGATCTTCTGTGCGATGTTGGTCACTCTCTGCAGCCTCTTTCTGTCAGCCTCTGTGCAGCTGGAGTGCCACACTGGCACAGCATAGGTCAGCAGGCTCTCTATGGCAGATCGATAGAAGGTCACCAGCAGGCTGGTGTCAAGATGCCCCCTCCTAAGCACCCTCAGGAAGTGGAGCCGCTGCTGGGCCTTCTTGACCAGTGCTGTGGTGTTGGCTGACCAGGAGAGGTCGGCAGAGATGTGGACTCCAAGGAATTTGAATGTCTCCACTTGCTCTACACTTTCACCATTGATGTACAGGGGGGCGTGGGTGGGTGTGTTCCGGCGGAAGTCCAGGATGAGTTCCTTAGTCTTTGGAACTCATCCTGGACTTCCGCCGGAACACACCCACCAACATCTGAACATCTGAACTATATTTATATTCATGTATTTCTCTAGATTTTCTCCAAAATCCAACATATGAGTTTTTCTCTCTCCCTTTTACACTGAATTCATACATGAGCGCAGGAGTAGATGCAGTGAAGTGAGAGATATCTCATCAGTAGTGCAGTGGAGTCACTTCATGTCCTGACATCATTATCATTTGAGCAGTGCTGTGTTCTCTCTGGACCCAAATAAATATAAGTCATTTATGGGGCCCAGGCCAGCTGAGTTTTAGCACCACCTCAGAACAGGTGATCGGATAAAACACAGAGGCCCTGATCCTCATAGCCCCTTCATTTTCTTCCAGAAAGACACAACATGAAAAATGAAATTGCGGACAGAGGTCAAACAAGGCCTCCAGAGGGTGATAGCATTTTCCATCACAGTTATAAACAAAGGCACCTCAGCGCTGTCCGAGTGATTTTCACTGGTTTTGGCTGAGCACTCACCAGAGCCAGCCATGTTGTTCATGCATTGGTTTGCCCATTATATTTACTGGCCATGCAGTTGATGGCAATCCTGGGAACCAAATGAATCTGCAAGCTCATGTTTTATTTGCTCTGGCAGATGCGTCTGGCCCTTCTCCTATCCAGACAGATTTCAACCCAATCTGGCTCTGCCGGGCTAATCACAACCGTTTATCTAATATGGGGCGGGTTTGATATGATGACTGACAGAGGAGCGCTGCTGTGGAATTTTTATAAACGAGAATATATGGAAAAAACCCTCATGAAACTGATTTGAATTACAGGCTGTCTAACCCTGCTAAACATGAAGCATGTCCTTGGCATCGACAACACCGCTGATATTCCTTTTATTTTGATTCACAGCCCACACAGAACTCAATCATTGTGTAATACAATACACTTTTCTTATCACATTTTGCAGCAGATTTTTTTTTTTTTTGCAAGCTTAGAGCATACATTAATGTACATTGTGTGAGAAATAGCACCTCATTTGTTTTTATTTAAAAGGCTGGATCTCCAGTATCCCTGAGCAGCTTGAATGGCTGCATTATCGTCATTATATAATAACATTTATTCAGTTCACAGATTTTTGCGGGATCTTCATCTCGCAATGTATGTATGGTTTTAAACTGATGTGGTGAAATTCATTAGGCAACCACAATATTCTAAATCTAAATTCATACTTTAGTTTTAATTTTCACCTTTTGTCTTAAAGAAACAACAAAAAGTGTTGTTTTTACTTGTTTTGACCTTTCTTACTTATTACACAGCATATTTCACGTAACAATTGTTTTTTTACATGCACATGAAAAGACTAAAATACCTCAGGATTGCAGACATATAGGGGAATTGCTGTCTGTGCCAGACAGAAACCCTGCTCTTTGAGTTTAATGGTCAACACAGAGTATGCTGCTATTGACCTACTGTCAATCTCTCTCTGCCTCACCTGTGATTCAGATCAGCTGTATCTAAAATGACTGAAGTGAGATTTCCATGTTCCAAGCTTCACTCTTTACACTGTGATTCAGTTTATTTATTTATTTTTTTGTTTGTGGTGGCACTAAAATTATTATTTTTTCATAAATCTACTGTAGAAATAACTGTAAGTGTAATTGACGATATATTAACAGCTTATTATTAAGTGTTTTTTCCCAGTGGTCTTTTGAACAGTTTTGAAATGTCTTTTAACAGGATCCCTTGGCTATACTTAAAGTGTAAGTGAAGAGAAAATCCTTAAAATAGAATTTAACCTCCAAAAACCTTCATTTACACTTTAATAGGAGACTTACAGTATAATTGATGAATCTGCATCTGTCTAAACTATTAAGTCTAAGAACACTGCAGCAGCTTGTTCTATACTCGACTATTAAACATGCCAAGATTTATACACCAAAGCTTTATCAAGCACAGAACCAGTTGCCAAAGAACATTTTTAACATAAAAAGCCTGTTATGGTGACTTTCATGGATTCTTCAAGAAAGTTAAGCTAGAGTAAATTGAGTTAAATGAGGTCATTGTTCTCTAACATGCATCTAATTTCAAAGGGAATATGAAGAAGCTGGAATAGCAGCAGCGGAGATTTTTAAACTTTGTCATTCCCCAACTTCAAATGAATGATTTATTCTCTTCTTAGACACAAATTCATTACATTATGTACCATTGTCGCTGTAATAATTTGGAGTGATACGTCGTAAAGGAAAGCTTGACTTTCTGAAAAAGGACAAAAAAAAGGTGAAAAAATACAACATGCACATTGTAAGACCAATGGTGGATCTAACACCCCACCAGTAACGAAGACATCTCATTTTATACTCTGTCTGAGCAACCGCGTAGCTCAAATAGATGACAACACGCTCTCCAAGCAGATGTCTGCATGGAACTCTTTTTTCCATCAGGAATTAAAAGTCACCGCACACTCCCTGGTCCACGATGTGTAGCTGACAGGTACAGATAGCAGACCAAGGGCTACAATTTGTGGGAGACTGAAGCGTTTGCCACTCGTAGTTGCTGATGTTGGCAGCTGATTTCCAAGCTAAACCAAAATGGAGATCGTTATCCGTTGGTTGGTTACAGGCCCCATGAAATACCGTCTTCATACTGCGATAGACATGTCAACCTTATGGGATGGTAGATAGATAACTGTGACATACCCCCCCCCCCCCCCCCTCCAAAAAAAAAGAAAGAAAAAGGAGTCAGCTCCACTACATTTTTCCGCCTTCCATTTTCTTCACCTGCCAATTCATTTTTGTCAACCAGCAGAGAGACTATATTTAATAATGTCTGAACACAACCCTTTAAAACAGAGTGCTGGCTTCAATCCGGAAAACCTGACTCAACCACTGAAGAGTTGCCGGTAGAGCAGGGTGCTTCATCTTGGGGCATGTCGAAATGAAGAAATAACACAGAATTAAGTGAAACACATTATTTGGACAAAGGCTGCTGGACCCTCTACAGAACTTGAAAGACAAGTGGGCTGCTGCTGCTGCTTTGGATGGCAAACAAATGTGGAAAGCTAATTAGCTGCATATGTACTTTTGGGATTGGGTTTGACCCCCCCCTCATACACACACACACACACACACACACACACACACCTGTTCTACATATATAATGTAACCTATTGTCCTATTGGAGTAGAACTGCTCATCCTGACCACTACTGATTCAGCCTGGAGACATGTATATCACCGTGCCTTATGGTGACATGATGGAGGAGTAGAAGCTTCCACCATTCTCGGGACTGTTAATTGAAACCGAAAAAGAAAACAAAACAGCTCGGGGGAACAAAATCAATCTTGTTTCAACCGACGAAAGCAAGGGTCCAATGTAACTGATGCTTTCATGTTCGCCAACAGTTCATGGAGGGAAATTGTTCAGCACAAGTCAGCTTTATCTTGTTCTAGAGCAGGGGTGTCAAACATGCGGCCCACGGGCCAAAGGGTCCGCTAAAGGGTCAAATCCGGCCCCCTGGAGGACTATCTCTTCACAGAAAAGTAAAATCAGTGAGCATCTTTCAGGAAAAGGATAAAATATTGAAATGTCATTTTTTTTTTCTCATGCCATCTCTCCTGTATTGTAAATCAAAGCTTAATTATCATGAAAATGTTCATGATGTCTTTCTTTATATAAAAAGACTAGGAGAAATATGCATGTATTGCTATTTATATGTTTATTTCTACTAGTCCAGCCCAATTCAGTTGATTGTGGCCCATGAACTGAACTGAGTTTGACTCCCCTGTTCTAGAGTAAGTGCATGTTCACAAACTCACACTAAAGCAGGCAAATATAAAACATTTGCATCACGGAAGAGCACAACAGCTTCACTTTTGACATTGCTTTAGACTGCAAGTGCTACTTCATACGAGGGACTTGCTGGGATCAGGAGAAACCTTTCTACGGATTGAAAATATGACGTCAGAGCGGCTGTGACGAGAGGATATTGCTAACTAATGCTCAGCATCTGCTTTGATCTCGGTGCGTCAAAGGAAGAAAGATGCAAGCAAGACACCGAGGGGGCTGCATAATACGCTGGGTATTTTTAGCAGGAGAAGATGCTGGGTCAGTATATGGGCACTGCCTTGGCACAGGAGGGGCCGCCGCGTCGTCACTGACTTATGAATCACAAAATGTGACAAATATGTGTCAGCCCCACTCATTTCCTTTGTGGCACTTTAAATGGCATTTTGCACCGGTTTTAGAGGAATTCTAAAGATGAAAAAAATCGCGAGAGGCTGTGAAATTGAAGACAGAAGCTGTCAAACATGAAAATGGAAAATGTCTCAATTTACATTATTTCAAGTCGGGAGTGACAGCGACTGCTTTGCTTCTCCCATTTTTGTTTTAAGAAGAGTGTTTGTCTCGAAGGTTATCTCGCTTTGTTTCAAGCTCCGGTGAGCCCACCTGTGACATCCAAAAAAAAAAAAAAAAAAACAACATACAGAAAAAGAAATATTCTTATCTCCCATTTGTGGCTCACAGAGGTGAAATGCAATCTGAAGTTGGTAAGTACAGGTTAAGCCGATTGTTCTAGTTCTCTTTGTCTTACAGGCTTTTCTTTTTTCTTTCTCTTTTTCTGTTGAGCCATGTGGTGGTGGGACGATTGAGTTGAAGCACAACATGAGAAATGTACTTCTGAATATATAGTAGTTCCATCATGAAAAAATACACATTGTTTCTGATGGTTACTTTTAATTTTAAAGGGCTTCTTCAAGGATAAAATGATTACAGGAAGACAGTCATTGCAACATTACACAACATCCCAAAAAACATATATTGAGCCTTTGTGCATGTTAAGTGAACCCTGATCAGTTTAAATCTTGTAAATCCTCTTATAATAAATCATTTTGGAACAAATCTATTGATGAATCCAATATCTGATGTCAATTATTTCAACATTCAGTGGATATTTCACTTTCATATTCACTTCATTCATCTGCTCTGGGAAAGGAAGGGGGGACATGTACATGAATAAGGGGTAATCAATACTGACCATAAGGAAGAAGACATCATTATCATGTCAAAGGCTTTGAAGAAACATGAAAAATAAATAAATAAAAAGTAAAAACCTCTGCATTATGCTTCTAAAAATCTTGATTTACTTGATTCACTTGCTAAATCAGCCTACACACTATTGATAATCACACAATATACCGTACATACGTGTGAATGCGTGTTTTATGTAATGTACACGTTTAAAAATGTTTTCGTGTTATTCTGTCCAGCCTTCTGTGGTGCATTATTCCTCTAAGCAGTATAGTGCAGGAAGAAAAAGCAACACATTCTGCAGAGGATGACAGAAAAAGGACAGGTTTTACAATTAAAGATGACAGCCTGAAGGAAGGATGGATATTTATATGTCTGAGATTCAGTTTTTACTGCGTTCATATATTTAGAAACCCAGAGGTAAACATCAACACCAAAGGCGTCAAACAGTCCTTTTCTGAGACGAGGTCGTTAAAAATGTATTTATTATTCATCTATTTATTATTTAACCACAAGTACAAAAAAAATGTCAGTCACACGTATTCTGTTCACCGGTTCAACACTGGGTCCACAGATTTTTTTTAGTTTGCTAAATAAATGAACTAAGTCTTGCTTTGTGTTTGTTTCAATACTGTGTTTTGTGGCCATTTGGCACATTGAGCATTCACACACATAATGTCATGGGAAACATCCACTGGATTAAAGCTTCCGCAATCGTTTTGGATCATCTACCAAAGTCATGTTAGCATGTATTGCTGTTTTAGACACCAGATGATCCTGAGATGCTATAAGGCTGTAAGCCAGGATCCTGCCCACACTATGGCACATATATGCAACAAAGACTCCCCGTAACATTCTCCTTTATTGGTTTGCACAACCCACACAATTAGGCATTGGGCCATCTGTTGCTTTACTATACACCATAGAAACCATTCGGAGCTCGCTGAATAACTAAATATGGACAGTATGTCCTCTGCCTTATAACACGCAAAAAAACAAAGTCCCTGAACTTAGCTGAAAGGAAGAGATGTTAACATGTGATGACACAGTGTAACGAAAAACCTTCTCCATAGAAGGCATTAAGTGTTTTTTGTGTCCAGTTGTTGGCAATCTGCAACCTCATCACCATAAGCCACCAGAAACTACACACTTAATTTAAAGTATATCAATATCTATCAAAATATTACCCGTATAACTTTCAGCCTTCTCCCTGTAACTGTGATCCCACTGGTTTAATGTGTTTGAGCACATTATGCCCATCCTTAACATCCCCTCTGAACCCCAAACACATCAAAAGCTAAATTCGCTCCAGATGTGACAGAAATTGGGGCTGTGTCAGGTCACTGGTATGGCCAGGAGAAATGGGAAAATGAGGAGGAGTAGAGTTTATTTAGGAAAGATGTCTTAATGTCTGATGAAAGGAGGGAAGCTGTCAAGAAGCCCACTTAGGTTGTAGTCACTGCAGGCTGAGTACAGAGCATATATGAGAATCTGTCTGCTGAAAACATTTTCACTTTTCTGGCAAACCGTCCCAACAGGTCAGGATGGAGGCTCCTTGATCAATGCTAATGGCCATCGTCCGGGTGGTTGAGATCCTCCAGAAGATCCATGTGGTTCAGAGCAGGGCCTAAGTCGAATCCCCTAATCTTTGTCCTAATATTCAGATATCCCAATAGGCAGAGACAGATGCAGAGGTGTAATGTTATGTCTGTGTGATCTGAATCGTAGCTGTTCTGTCCATCTTCTTCCTTAAAGTCTACGCTGATTTTTATTTAGTTGAAAAACCTCAAGTACCAACACAGCAGAGTCATCAGGAGCCAAACCTCCTCATGAGTGTCCTGCAGCCCAATATTATGCAATATCTTCCACAACTTGTTCACAGAGGTGCAGAGCTGACGGAGAGGTGACAATTCTCATTGCCAAGAAGGCTCTATCTTTTCAGTTAGTTTCTTTAGTGTTTGCATATTGCAGGTTTGCAGATAAGAATTCATTGCTCGTTCCTTTGATTTTAAAAATATCTCCAAGGATTAAAAAATACTTCTCAGTGCAAATTGCTCTATATATGAACCAACATGCATACAATATACAGTATATATACAGTATATATACAGTATATATATATATATATATATATTATATATATATATATTATATATATATATATATATATATATATATATATATATATATATATATATATATATATATATATATATATATATATATACACATATATAGGAGTGTTGGGAGGTTTGGCTGTGTTTAATTGTGCTAAAAGGCTGTGAGAACAACCAGAAAAGAGGCTTAATTTTTCATATTCACCGACTTTCTCATCACCGCCGCTCACTCCCTTCATTCTGTCTGCAGCTCGCTCAACTGCTGCTGCTGTGCTCTCTCTAATAACTTTACTTTATCCTTATCAAACAAAGATAAATGCCCTGGCCTCTTTGTACTCCCTCATGGCGGGCTTGTACCGCTCTAATCAGTCTGATCAGTTTTATGTGATCGGCCTCCGTAGCATGACTCACCCCCATTCAAATGAAAGGGGGGGGAACCTCCGATTTGTACTGCATTGCCTGATCTTGTGTGAATTCAGCGTCATTAAGGAGCTCATTCCTGGTCCAGCCGTTCCATGACCAATGGGCCGTGTTGCAGAGGTCCTGAAATCTGGCACAGAACTCCAAATCCTCTCCTTATTTGTACTGATTAATGTCACACTCTCTTGATTTCATAAAAAAAATGGTGTATTTTGAGACTAATTTACTGTTTCAGTATTATTTTAAATACAAATATTTGTTTAGTTCATGATTAGGCTATATTTTATATCAAGAACAAAATGCTGGTGGCCACATGTTGTTAACCCCTGTTCTACCTAATCAGCCTTTTCCCCTCATCTGTTTTCCCTCTTCACCTTATCTCTGCTCTCTGTCCTCACTAAAAATGTCACACTTCTCTCTCTCTCTCTTTTTTTTTTTCCTTCCAGAGGCTGCGAGCGAGAAGAGAGGAGGAAGAGGGCCGTAGGCATAAAGCAGAATATTAGGCAGAACACAGTGGCTGAAAGGAGTTCACACCTAAATTACAGGGAAATACAGAGTGGAGAGGGTGTGATTTGACAATGTAAGTGAGCAATTTAAGAGAAAACGACTTGATCCGAGTGGGAAACATTGCGGTCTTTGCTCAATGGCTCAAAGATAATTTTGCCCAGCAAACGGCATATCAGTTCCTATTGACAGCTTTTTCATTTTTTTTTTCAGCTTTCGTTTACGCTACTGTTACAACATAGTGCACATGGATGGCTGTTACTTTTCTAGCCCATGCACATGTCAGCATCTAGAAATTCAGCTCTGCATTTTAAGATGAACATTTAATGATCGCTGAGGGGAAGCGGGAAATCAGTGCAAATTAAGCATCAAAATAAAATATAGGATGCTGTTTGTAAGAGTCCTAGTCCTACATATCATCCATACTGTTCGGAATTCTGCTTGAAATTTAAATAATATGCAGGGCCGGGCACAGGGAGAACTTTCCCGAAGCACCGAAATGAGAAATTCATGAGACTATGAATATTAGTATGACAAATCCTGCTGCTGTTCTATATTTATGTTTGCGTGCCTTCAAATCCAGCAGGGCTCATAAATTAAAGGAATACTTCAAAATGTGTGCATTTTTTTTTTCTTTTCCAAGAGTGAGATGAGATTCGTGTTTGCCTATTTACAGAGAGGAAACCGGAGGAAAAATTGACCGGACTGCGCGATTTCAGGCGCGACACGTGACTTCCCCGTGCACCTTAAATAAAAGGATTATCCACAATCTCACTCCTCTTGTTACATGTACGACACCCTTTCACATTGTTTATAGATTCTTGGCCATGTTCCTGCTCCAGAGCGGAGTGATAAGGGCTTTGTGCACCTGCCTGTCAGCCATCTGTCAGGCACATCTTACTGAATCCTTTGCTCTATATATAGCTATACGCCATGCGACCACCTCTCAGCCAGAATTAACACATGGTGTTAAACCTCCCTCAGTATATCACTGCACCGTCTTTGAGCCTGGCCACGCCTGGAATACTCCTACTGCCGCATCTTTTGACACAGCTGTCACATCTACCTACGCAACGCAGGTGCTGAATCTGAAATTGTGCTGGTGGGAAACTAGTACATAGAGCTGCAATTTTAGTGCTTTAACTATTTTTATGTGTAACCCAAATCCAACGTAGATTTGTTAGATTTTACCGCATGTGTATAGTATGATGGGGCAGGGCCTGTCTTTGTTGGTGAACTAATTTACCTCTTTTGAGTTTTAACACAACTTGGATCTCTAATCCTATTCAAGCCAATTAATATGAGCACCATACAACTCTGCTTTAAATAATAATAAGCAATAATCCTTTTCCAGGTAGTTTTTTACACAGTATAATAAATTAGGTAACTCTCTTTCTTTATGAGATAAAATATACAAAATACTCAAAATGTATGGATTTGAAGGTGAAGAGAAAATCCAGCTGAGGTGGACCTGAGGGACCAAGAGGGTTGCTAGGGGAAGAGGAGGTCTCAGAGATATGGGAGGGTAACAGATGGTGAAGGCTTTGCACTGTCTCAGTAATGTCTTTCTCACACAGGGACAACATAAACATTAAATAGGCCCAGTACTCTACAACATAAAATAGATGATGCGATGCAGTAAACCCAGAGTTAAACAGCCTATTAATTTTACATTCATTCTTCTGACATTCTCTTAAGTTAATTAAAACTAATACTTATTATTATATAGAGACTAATTATAAGTTTGTAGGGCTGACATGACTACCATAGTCGATTATTCAAGGACAAAATATCTTGATTGAGGTTCAACATCTGAAGGGCATGCGCAGGTTTTTTTTTTTTTTTTTGGTGGTGGTGAAAATCAGTCACAAACATCATGATAGATTACCATAGCAACAATCAAAGGGTCGAACATTTTTATTTTTGGGGGGGGTCAGCGCTAGAAGTTTGTAACTTTGTTAAGCCCAGTATTTACCAAGAAATGCTTCAATTATAAAAAATTAACACTAATTGCTTCTTTTTTCAGTTTGACACATGTATCATTTTATGAGTCCAGACAGTTTTCAAGGTTAAATAAAGTGAACTGAAGTAAACCAAGCACCTTTAATAAAAGAAGCCGGAAAGAAGCCACAGTCAAACAGGTCATTACAAAGAAAATAACGTTTTATGAGAAGAGTGTCATGGTGAAATACAACAAACCACATTCAGTTAGAAAACTCCACAATGCATTTAGATCGAAGATTTATATTCTAAGCACATATAACATTGCAGATGCATGACTTTCATTATGTTTACACTTTACTGTCATGAAGTACCACTGCATTGCAAATACACTATTGCAATTTACTCGCTATTGTTTTCTATAAGCACAAATGAATTCTCACAACCATAAGCAGCTTCTGCACACACTCAAAACCCCAGGACATGATCCAAAATAATGATGGTTGACTTTTTTTAAAATGCCTTCCTCCTCATCTTCCTCTTCTTCATCACAGTGGCAAACCAGCCAAAAAGCATTTTTGTCCTTGTCTGCGTCCCACTCATCACACAGCGGCCACTATCAGGCTTGCGTACTGGCAGTAATATTAGCTTCATTATCTGTTTATTATCATCATCATATATGGTAGTGAGATGCAAGAGGAGCATAGGATGCAGTTAGTCTGATTTTATTCGCCCCACTTTCCATTTTAATGCAGATGATTTGTACTTTCTCTACATTAAACCTCCTAAAAAAAGTTTGTTTAAAAAAAAAAAAACTCCCGGCACCCAGATCTTCTCAGACAGTGGCTGGGGGCCAGATTAAGCGGGTACTAAGGGGCTGAATTCACCGACAATACAAACCGTTGACCCCTTTTTATTAAACCAAATTACTATTGATTTCTTACACTGCACTGTAATGTTTACTCTCCCGTTTGATTTATCCTATTCTAATTTAACTCCTTTAATTTTCTTCCGCTTTTAATTCTTTAATGACTGTTTTTAATTATAGGCTATTTAAATGTCGTTTTATACCATGTTTCTTTTAGACTTTGCCCTAATGCCGTTAATGGTAAATGCAAAAGCACTTCGAATTGCCTCGTTAATAAATCGCCTTGGCAGCAGTGGGAGCGGGACGTTTCATTTTCTGCTGCAATCAAGAAAAAAAAAACTTTATTCACAACAAAAAATGCTTGTTCAGTCGGGCATTTTCTGCACATGGTTTAGCATGGTCTCTAGGTTGTGGAGAATTGGGTATTGAGATATAATGAATGAACAGTTTGACATCATAGGATGAACATATGCGAATGCTGTTCTAGTGTGGTGTAAGTGGATTTGCCTGAACTGGAGCCAGTAGCAGATGTCAATGCTATCTCTCACACACACTTTTTTTCTTCACATGTGTGTGTGTGCGTGAGTGTAAGCACTCAAAAGCCGCATGCCGCTTCTCCCTGGCTGCTGATGGCACTCAGCTTGGCATGCCTGGCTAAGCACTGGATTGCTTGGCTGTGTGTGTGTGTGTGTCGGTGTGAGCGCGAGAGTGTTCCTGATGATGGAGAGAAAAGTAAAGTAGAGCAATGCCGCCGTTACGTGTGAATATTTATTTTCGTATGTCGTGCTTCCTTCTTCGTCGGGATACTTTTCCAGGCAAAGTGGCAGAAGTGGAGCGAGGAGGACAAAGGTGGAGAAGAGCAGCTGCTAATCAGAAAGTATGGGAAGGAAGGATGATAGGAAGATGGGGACGGAGAGGAGCGGCTCCTAAACTCGGCAAGATTCACCTAGATTTTAGAAGGAACGGATTGGAGAGCGACAGAGAGGGCCAGGGAGGGAAGAGACAGACACAGAGGAAGGGAGACTAAGTGGATTAAAATAAAGGACAGAAGGGAGAAGTGGAAAAGGGAAACATCAAAGCTGTTGAGGGAAAATGGTGTCTGGCAGAGGAGAGAGAGGAAGAGAGATGCCGAATAAGGCAAAAAAAAAAAAAAAGGAAGAAGTCTTATCAAAAAGCTGACAGCTGGCTTAAGTTATCTATCCTACAGCCCTGACCTGAACCTATCAGACCCCGTGGTCTATCATAAAACTCAGGTCAAAGAAGTTCCTGGCTTCAGCTGGGCCCTTTAATAATAGGATTGTGCTTGAGTTTCATCATTAAATCGATTTTAAGAAACCATGCGTGCACAAAACCACTGGTTCATGTGCATGTCATGAATCACATTCCTGCAATCTTTGTTTTCAGCCCACTGGAACATTTTCACATTCTACTTTGAACGCTATTGTTCATTGCCAAGGTACTAGAGTTAAGAACGAAGGGTTTGGCATAACCGTCACTTTGTAATTTAATAGACCGCGAGCGTGTGTATTGTTTAATGTGCGGAATAATTCTCTCAAAACCCAGTGATATTTTATCTGAAGACCACATTTTCTGATTTCTTGAGGACCCAGGCCCAGAAAGCACCCAGGCCTTTCAGCAAACACCTTTGGGAGAAAAATTGGATCAAACAGCTGAACTCTATCACAGAGATGTATAGGGGCTGTGACGGCTGTACACAAATCAAGGTACCGCTCCAGAGAGGGTGCTCAGGTAAATGATGAGAAATGCGCGTCGTACAATGACCAGGAGCAAAGCCTTGGCATAAGATACACTCGTTTCCCAGTGGACACCACATCTGTAGATGCCTGAAATGACTCTCACTGATCGATTTCATCAGCCTCAAGCTGGCACACTACATGAAGGAATGGAGGTGGATACGGAGGTGGAGGATATATACGGAGTTTTTATAATGTCACCCCATAGCTTTGACAGGATTTTAGCATTATATTACCTGTGCGCTATAAGCTTTGGGATTATCTTATAATCTTTAATTTCTGGCACGTCTGCATGACACAAAGTATAACAGGTGCAGTCAGTTTCTTGTCATCTGTCCTAATCGTTATCTCCTCATTATGGGTGTAAGAGGATACGTCGTGAACCATTTGAAATTATACAACATTTGAATGCCAAACCTCAGATAGACTAATTGAAAAAACTGCAAAACAAGATTAATTTCTGACTTGAACTAATTTGTGTTTTCGTCTGAAATCTAAAACCGTAAGCATTAAAACAGTAAACACTAGTATCCTTATTTAGACACGTCCCAAACATTTGATTAATGAATGTTTCAGTGCCCAAAGGAGTCTGCACACCTCTCTTCTGACATTAAGTAGACTTCTAAACTCTAATGAGGAGGGGAATAATAATGCTGAGAAGACATTGATCTTTGCAGATATACTGTATATATATATATATATATATATATATATATATATATATATATATATATACAGGTACAGAGAATAATCTTCTGACATTGCATCAGATAAGACACAAAGTTTTTTACAGTGACAAGTTGTAAATTTAAAAGCAGGTTCAATAATGTTACGGAAGCTTAAAGAGTGGTTAACGGCCTCTTGTTGACTCAAAAGAAAAATACACAACACATTCAGAAAAACGTACAGCCTCAGCAGTTTCCTGCTCGGGTAGTTGGCTTGGATCTGACTTTCAGAGACAGTATTTCAGCAAATCCCGACTTGTATTGTCCCAGGTTGGTGGAGCAATCAGGAGGAAAATGCTTAACACAAACAAACAGCTGTTGGGTTAATTTTTGTGGTACGACGCCACAAAAAATACAATTAATCCATTCAGCTTCATTGGTCTTAACACTGCCAATGTAAATTGTATGGAAGGCCAAAGAGTTCAAAAATAATTCTTCATAAATTGTGTCTGCCTGAAAGAAAAATGGCTGACGTCCTAAGAGATTTCCAGAAACCTTTTTGTTTTGTTTTGGGGTTTTTTTTGTCATAATAGGGCGCCTTTAATAAACACACAGAGGAAAAGGAAAGAGACTGAAGGGAAATAACAGAAGAAACTCTGGTAAGCTATGAGTTCAGTCAAAACTTTGACTGTTTCATGTTCTGGGTGAACACACAGAGAGAGAGAGTGCCTGAAGAACATTTTCTTTTCCGTTACAAGTTTTTCATCATCAATCGCACCTTAAGGTTTCCTGGACTTCCTGCAGGTCAAAGTGAATAAGCACTTGGCCTTGTCATTTTTCTAAAAAAGAACCTTCCTCTAAAATGTCCCGACGATTGTACTCTGAGATTATATGGTACCAGTGAAAAATTTGAACAGTTTAGGAGATTAACAGGTAGTGGGACTAATCATGAGATTGCTGGTTTGATTCGCAGCTCGCATATCAAAGTGTGGCAAGTTATTGAAACCCTCCAGATGAGCTAAAGCACTTTGCATGGCAGCCTCCACAATCAGTGTACGAATTTATCCGTGAATGCACCATGTATAGCTAAGCCATTTCAAGACTGAAATGGTACTACAAAAATGAAATCCATTTACATGCTGCAGTCTTTATGCTATAAATCCTCCATACCACAGTGTAGGTTATGGGTCGTTCGAGCCAGAGCCCATTTTGCCTTGTCATCCTGTGACATTCTTGCCATCCTTTCTAAAATTTGTTTATAGATTTGTGACTGCTTACTATCATAGACCCTTGCATCAATTGCATCTAGTCCTGCAATTCCAATGTTCAATCCCAAACAGAAGGTCTATTGAGAGCGTGGGTGACTTGACAATGTGACAAATATGGGAATAGACTTTAGTCTCATTAGCTCTGCTATTACAGGCAGCTATGACCTTGGGGGCCAGGGTGCATTTTTAAATCCAATTTCTTCTTATCAGGGAGTGTTCTCAGAACTGAAACTAAAACTCCATAAAACCTCTCTTCTGAAGAAGTATATGGGGAGACCCGCAGATAACAAACAGTGCTTCTGAGTCCCGTCCTAAGTTGTGACACAGCCGTTTTGAACCGCTAAACCTTCCACATTTTCTGATTATCTGCTCACACAACCCCAGGGTAATGGTTCGTTATCACAAGTGACAGCGATGCACTCTTTAAGTTGCACAGGGCCAAACGATACCGGAATACCGGAACGGAATAGGCAAGTGACAGCAATATTTACCACAGGTGCAAATTCCTGTGTCCTTGTTTTGTGTTCGTGAAAAACCTGCACACATTTGAGTCTAAATGGTTTTCATCTCTTTGCATTGTGGGCCAAAAGAACCCGCTCTGTATCAAATTTAATGTCCTATCTTTGCCCAAGTGACCCATTTTCTTGATGCGCCTCATTTAAAATGAGACAACAGAACACAAACACAAGCTGCTATTTGGTTTGATTCTTCCTTTGCATTATCCCATCTGCTCTAATCACTACCTTCCTCCACTCTATGACGAGAGCTTGAAACTCACGACTCTCACCTTTAAGTGTGTGTGTGTGTCCATCCAGTCTTTCAATTCTCATTCAGACATGTTTTTTTCTCTTAAGGAAGGCACACTAGTGGGACTGCTACTTTCTTACTTCTTATTTGTATCTTATATATTGTATTATATATGTATCTTATATATTTCCATATATATTTGTATTGCACTTTTGCACTTACATATTAGTAGTAGTAGTAGTAGTATGTTTTGCCTATCACAGTGTCTTGTTGTGCTGCCTGCATCTAATATTTGAAATGTTCTGGTCACTGAATTTTGTGTTTTTTTAAGTTGCTCTATGTCCTGCTCTGCATTCTGATAGTATCATAGAGTGGACTGATATGCACTCGGTAGCTATCATATGCAACCTCTAATATTTCTATGTATTCTGTGCAGCCAGTGGATATCCGATTTCTTTTTCCATTCTCTGGTCATTACCCAACAATCCGATTAGAATCATGAGATATGTGAATGAGGCTTTTACAAGCTAATAAAAGCTGATAAAAAGCTAATGAAAATGAATAAAAAGCTAATAGAAGCAAATGAAAAGCTCAATTGTCAACTCACTAACATAGGTCCCACAATACCATTTGGCAAATGCATTCCACCTCTGTGCAGCTTTCTACACTGACTCGCCACTTGCATGCAACCACAGCCTGCTCAAATGTGTGCCAATACTTCATGGAGTGCAACTGGAAATTGGATAGTTTCCTGTCACTTGCCTACAGATTCTCCATATTTATATCCAGATATCTGTTTATAGAGATTACTGTGACCCTTTCAGAGCCCACGTCTGTTTACTGCATCAGGTTAGTTCATGAGAGCTTGTACTCGAACTTTGTCATGCACCAAACTATGAAGTCCACAGAGATCCCTCAGATTAGTCAATTCAGGCATCCTGAGAGGCAAGATGTTCATGGTAGGATTTACTGTAGCAACAACAGATACACTCACATTGTCACCAAGAACTTTCATCACCTCTTCTAAAGCTGTATATGGCTGTTATAAATCTGCAGTACACTTTTAGGTGAAAATTCCAGATATGGCACCTCGCTGTCAACTGACAAACGCTTCTTGAACAATTTGAGCACTTTCCTTCACTCCTATATTATATTGAGACTTTGACTACCTGATCTGAGCAAAGCTAGAGTGTGATGGTGGCCCAGTGAATGCATAAAGTCCAGTTTGGGGGGGAAATTAATAATGTGATTTTCTCTCAGTGGGGACTGCCAAGTGTCAGAGACACACCACTGGGTTCCTGCTGACCAGTTCAGGACAGGACAGAGGGAGACACGGGGGCAAGTTGAAAAGAGAAGGATATCAAAATAGAACAGGAAGTCACAAGACAGACAAGACAAAAACCAAAAAGAACTACACTGTCCACCAGCATTGTTTCTGTAACATGTCTGGAACATGTTCTTCTGTCTCATCTAATCCTAAACCAAAACTGCTCTCTCATTGGCACCAAGGGTTATGGCAACCTAAAAAATTAATTTCTCTGTTTTTATCACAATTACCCCCATTTGACAATTCCATAAAATGTGCTCCTTAATTAATTTAAAAGCCCCCACAGCCACATGTTACAACTGTGTCGAACACATGTAGAAAAAGCTGGCTCCTAAAATCGGCTGAGAAGCTCCCTCTTAGAAGTGACAGTATTAGGCAAACTCCAATTAACACTTATCAAATGTTGCAATTAATTACTGATAAATTGTTATTTTATGAGTTTAATTAGGAGACATCTGAGACATACAGTACTAACAGTAGATAAGAGAGTAGGGGAGGAGGAGGGAGAGACAGAAGAGAAGGGCAGCTGGAAGGGATGAGAGAGAGAAGGCAGATACAGTAATCATGTGTTTGACATTTCAATGTCTGGTGAAAGAGAGAGGATGGGAGAATAGAAAATGAATAGACAAGGGATTACGGGTCTGAAAGGGAAGACGGCTCCTCTTAAGATGCTTTCTCTCTAAAATTCAAGTGGGAGGAAATGACAGGGGGACCTGTGGTCAGAAAGAAAGAAAAAAAGAAATGCGAGAGAAGCCTCCTACATTTATCTGTCTGTTACTTCAAATAACATATTGGTAGACATTGATTTAACATAGATTTATTATCTGTTTATTAAGGGTTTGAGTTTTCTTTGGTATAAATTGCTTTGTTCCACTTAAATTCCTGTTCCCGCATCAAGAAGGAACAGGAAATAAGCGTAAGATATCTACATATCAGATTTCATTAGAACTGTCAAAAAATGTTGCATAACATTTCCCATAATCTGGTTATTGGGACCTGGCCATGAAGCACTATGAAAAAAAACAATATATAATGCAATAATGCAATGAAACTGTACAAAAAGACAACATTATCCAGATATTCATGTTCCATAACTTTCAAAGCATTTCGCATTGGCTGTTTGTTTACCTTCATCTCAGAAATGAACAGAGAATTAATCCAGAGAACAGGAGACCCATTCAGAATTTAGTTTGCCTTGGAGCCTTGTTTCAGGTCTGTTGGTTTGTTAAAATATTCTGACCTTATGTTCACCTCAGTAGTCGGCGATTTGATGTTAACATTAAATAAATCAGAACTAGCTAATGTTACCTAGCCTGTGTGTGACATAAGGATAAAGTTCATACTTTTTGCTGTCCTCTGGGAGAGGGGTAGGACTATGGCTGTTAGATGTAAACCTCACAGCTGTTTACTGAAAGTAAAATTCACATGAGTGGGGGAAGAGGCATTCAAGCTCAAAACCAGACATGCTAAATGTTTTTTAGAATAGTTTACCAAGTACGTAGTTATTTTATGGTCATATGTCTTATTCTGCGATGAATGAGATCTATGCATTGGAATTAGAAAAGGATTTGACTAGTGCAAAACAAAACTTAACCATAATAAAGCCGAAATCCTGTTTTTCGCCTTATTAGTCAATGTAGCTCCACAAAAATGACCATCGCTGGTTCATATGCAGCTCCCTCTTCATTTTAAGCCCACATCCAATGTCACTATGTTTTGAGGGTTGATTATAAGGGCAAAATCTCAATCCCACTTGCTTCCTACAGTAATGGGACACCCTACAGCCTACTTTATGTGTACAGCACAATTTATATTGCATAAAATTCAACACAAACTGCTCCACATAAAAGCAGATAGTTACAACATCTATTTAAAAAAAATTAAAACCACATGAGAAGACAACATAAAAGAACCATGCAGTAAAAAAAAAACACCTAAGGGAAACACAACGATAAAATGATGCATCTTAAGATTTAGTTTTTTTTTCTCAGGCAGAGTACTTTAAAGATTATGGCATCGCTGATGAAGGTTGTCTTTCCATGACTTTTAATTCTGACCTCAGGAATATTCGAGGTTTGAGCCAGCTGATCTAAGGGACCTATCAGGCACACATGTCTTCACCATGTCAGGCAGATAAGACAGTTCAGCCATTCAGTGATTTAAAATCGATAAAAGACTTAAGATTAATTCTGTGACAGACAGGTAACCGATGTAAAGATTTTAGAATTGGAGTTATGTGGGCTCCCCATCTGGTTTTCATCAGAACACGTGCCACAACGTTCTGCATTAACTGTAACCGTCCAACAGCACAGCCAGACAGCATGAGCACCACGAGAGTCCAGCCTGCAGATAAAAGCAGGAATTAATTTTTCTGTGTCTGCCTGGGAGAGAAACGGTCTGACTCTGGCAATAATCCTCAGATGGCACAAGAACACTAGTCACATTTCTAATGTGACATTCCAAATTATGGTCCGAGTCAATGATGACACAGAGGGTTTTGAACTGTTGCTTGGTATTTGGTGTGTATGAGTTTGGGTGGTTGGACAGTTTTTCCCCTCACAGCTTTTGCTCCAGTGACCAAGTTCTCCGTGTTGTCATGATTCCGCTGTAGGAAGTCGTGAGTCATCCACAGACTTATGTCACAGACGCATGTAATAAATTAAAAGGTAGAACTGTAGTCATCCAGTTTACAGAAATATCCAATTTGCTATCATCTTGCATAATTATGGAGATAGATGTGCCAGATTGAGAGAGTGGGGACAATGCAGAAGTGTGTGGAGATGAGGTGATATATGGAAATCTGGAACGCCTGGAAACCTGGTCACGTTCATAGAGCTACATGTCTCATAATTTCTCCTTAAAAGTTAATTGGAAAATATTTTTTTTATAATTATTTCTAACTTGATACTATCTGCTAATTAATTGTATACAATCTTTTGATCGTGTGATCATAGGAACTTGCATTTCCACTCGTTTTTGTGTGGAATGAGCAGCATTTTTATACAATGAGTAACTGGTAATTCAAGAAAAAACTGCAATGTAGCCTCATTATTCGACTGATTTGAAACATTTCAATGGATCTGTCCTTATCTCAGCTAATAGTTTACAGACTGTGAAGGAAATTTTAAATTCTACTATGGCTAGGCACCAGGATCCCACTAAGTGCTTGTCGGATGGATTCATGTTGGAATTTCTGTCATTTTCCAAAACCAACAATTTGATATTCGGACTATATTCATGCAGAAATTGGTCAGGCATGTAGGCATCAGAAATATTCTCGAGATTTCCTTTTTCACTCTCCATATTGCTACTCCTGTGGCTTATCACGAGACAAAGCAAACCACTATAAATGCCTTCTAGATGAGACTATGCATCGTTATCTCCATATTTAAACGATTATTGCATTTAATGCTTATCAGCTTTTCTCCCCACCAAGCATACTTCCGCCCTTGACCTTGTCATAAGCCCCTGAGTTTGGCTAAGCCCCTGGTAACACATGCAGCCTATTTAGTTATGCACCCTGTGATCCTGATGAGTGGTGTCCCACTACAACAAAAGAATCCAAATTCACCTAAGAATCCTGTCATTAGAGTCAGTCTTGTTATTTGTTTCAGCAGTTGATTGGCAGGTTGAGCTCTTAAAGTCCCTTGAAGTGTCTCCTCCGAAAAGAAAAGAAAAGAAACACTCTTCAACATTTTGATATGAGCCGTATCTTCTGCCCGGCTCAGTCAACAGTCAATTACCAAGAAGAAACTTTCAACTGAAGCGGATAGTTACTCTAAATCCAGACAGTCACATTCCATCCTGTCCCTTGTCTGCGTGCCTGCTTTTTAGAATTCAGAAACCACCGGAGACATCTTCCTCCCACCTGCTTCAAAAGTGTCAAATTGACAGCAAAGATTTTATATCAACGAGCAAGGTCTACGGGGTTAGACTGGTCATTTTCAATTGCTTGTAGTGAAGAATTTCCTCAAATATTAAGGGGATTACAAGTTACATAAAAAAAAGACTTTTCAAAGCTTGCATGCTTCATTATGTGTAGTCACGTTGGTTCATAGTTCAGAGAGTTTTTTTAATGCTGACCACCGTCTTTCAAACAAAGGCATTTTTACCATATATTTAATTATAATGCAAGCCTGCATTGACAGTCTGCATGAAGTAGTTTTAGAGGCAGAAAGGTAAAAATAAAAAAAAAAAACATTACAAAGAATAAAGTTGAAAATTCTGCAGTCTCCTGGCAGCAGGATACAGGATTGACCCTAACCAAATGACATTTTAAGCAGTGCAGAGGGTTCATGTTGTTACATAATTTTTACAGAAGCTTATATAATAGTGAAAAATACATTTTCCATCAATTGAGAACGAAGACAGTCTAGGTAAGGGAAATTTAGCCTGCAAATTCTCCCCACATTAGACATGCAAATGTAATGTGCATCCACATATATACCTGGATTATATGGAAATAGCGACTCCTGCAACAAAAAATGCAAAAAAAACAACTAATAAATACTTACAGATACTTACAGGATTATGATTTGATGATAAAACAACAACAATAAGTATCCAAGTATATGTACAAAAAAATGCATTAGCTTTGAATGTAAAAAATCTTGTGAAATCAATACATTTTGACATCCGAATCGACATTGTTTTTGTTTGACTATGGAGACAGATAAGAGTAAGCTTCTCAAAGTAGTATTTTTGGCTTGCCTTTGCAACTGGATTGCACTTTATCGTATATGTGTCCCCTCTATTGTCCTGTGTCCTATATCAGTGGCTGTAAGTCTCCAACACTGAGGTTATCACAGTGAGGTTTAGAGTGAAACAGGATGAGGGAATCTGAGGAAGAACAATTCATGTCACTGCAGAAACAGTCATCCTTCTCTGAGTGTGTCTGCCTCCAGACTATGTGTGCACTATCTTTGTTGTCTTGGTGCCCCCAGTTCATTTATCTGTTTCCCTTCAGAGTGACCTTCAGCTGCAATGCGCTCAAATATTCTATACACACACACACACTTACACATGCCAGTTTTAGATGTACATAGAAACAAACTCTTTCAGGTACCCATCATCTCATCATAATCAGCATATTCATTGATATTTCCATTATGTTTCTAAACGCATGTAAAACCGATTCCATGGTCACTTACCCAGTCCGGACTCTGCTGGAAATATATAGATGATTGATGTCCATTGATGTTGAAGTTTGTCATTCTGGAGAGCTTTTCAATCCTTTCATTTGTTTTTCCTTTCCTCTTTCTAATTCAGATTGAGATTAGCCATCGCAACTTTGCACTGATAAATGTTCTATTCTCAAGATGAAACACGGTCGGGATAATGATTTATGAGCTTGACTTAGGTTCATCAATAAAAACACCTTAGGTACAGTGCTTGAGACAGACAACATTACAACGCTGACACGAATATAAGACAGCAAAATTTGCACAATCCTAACATAAAGAGCTATCAAAAAATCACTTTAAAGAGTCTTTTTTTTGTTTTTTTTTTTTAGAAAATTGACCAACTGCTTCATGCCTTCCCTGTGTAGTATGACTTTGTGTTTGATTTGCTTCAGCAAAGCTTTCATCAAATCAAATTCATCAATTGCACAGATGCCGTTGAGACGCTTTTGAAATGTGTTGTGATGTGAAATCACAAGCGTCGACTAGAGTGGACGTGAATAGCTCTGGTTGGTGCTAAGTAGGCTATAGCTATAGTAGTCCTCGTGTAATATAGCAGCGTTTTATTTGAACACTTTTAGAACAAACTGCAACATGAACCTTGATCTGAAATAAATACTGACCAACACAAAATATATATCATGGCGCAACTCAGGATCAGAAAGGATTTGTCTCTAACTTTTGACTGCTGTAGGATTTGTCTGTGGCCATTGGTGTGGAATTTGTATCCAAAGAAGAGAAATTATGGGATCGATTTATTTCTGCATACAATAGTATTACCTCAGTCTGATTTTCTGTCATGTTCTTACAAACTCGCAAAAGTTCATGGACATGGGTCCTTTCGGGACATGGACTGAGTTTCTTTAACTTTTTACCATTTTTAAGACTCTCAATCAACAGAACAGTCCGTGACACCACATTTCTTGGTGACTTTATGACTCTGGTTAGTTTCTGTTGTAAATGAGTATTTACACGGTAACAATTCACAGTTACATAAGCCAGCAGAAAAAATCCTGAAGGTTGGACGGGCTTTTCAACTCTTGAAGGTTGTGTACCTTGCATACAGGAAGGTAGAAATCCAATACACTTCTATGTTGTTTTGTTAAGTCTTGCTAAAAATAGAAAGATATCAGATAAAAGAGTCTGTGGAGTCTTTTGTGTTTGTATTTCTGTGCATGTTCACTGCAGTCCAAAGCCGGGAAACAACTTGGCTCAATGGTTTTTCTCATCATGCGGAAAATGGACAAGGAAACACAATATAGTTTACTACTGTCTATTATTTATGGTCTACATTCAACCCCCTAAACAATAAAAACGGCAAAAAGTATGTTTTCAGAGCACTATTTTATAATGTACAGATGACAACTGGCTTCAAGGTTAATTTGTGGTGTCAGATTTCCTTGTTTTTAAACTTCCTATTGCATTTTCAATGTGCAGTGTAACTTTGTAGAGTCTAATTTTTAAATATTAACAAAAAAAAAAGTTTAATAAAGAAATAATAAATTGCTTTCACAAAAAAAAAATCGCTGGCCCACTTGTAATACCTCAGCAATCCCCTGCTGGGCCACCACAGGTTGGGAACCACTAATCTATGTGGCTTGTGATAACATACTTACACCTTATCTCACTGTGAACTGTTGGCTGCAGTGCCTCTGTGATCCCAATACTACTGAAACCCTCCAGATGTCAGGTTGTAAAAGTCAAACATGATTAATATGATCTGGGCAGCAGGCCAGTCTAGATTATAATTGAATCCGTAAAACCCACAAATGCAGCAGTACAGTTTTGAATCTAAAATACTCCTTTCAACCCTCATTTAACTCTAAGATTCAAGAGCATTGTTGTTTTTGTCAGATTGCATTCAGCCGCCCTTATATAAATTTGGTTTATAATCTTTATTTATATCTTTATCTTCCTTGCCTTTTTTATTTTCCATTCATAGGATAAATACAAAATTGATATCTCTCCTTCTCTCTCTCTTCCTCTCTGTCTCTCTCTCTCCCTCTCCTTTTTGCCTTTGGCTTGATTTCATGGCTTTATTGTCTGTTGTCTGAAATTGTTTCTTTCGAAACTGCGCCTCCAGGGATTGGACCGACTGACAGTCAAGGAGAAAAACAGGAAGAGGTGAAGAGGACAACTGACAGGAAAAAAGAAGATGGAGAAATCACAGTTGACAGGAATAGGGGTGTGGAGATTGGCAGGGGAGAAAGAGGAACAAGGGGATCAGAGAAAAGAGCAGCCTCCTAAATTTGTCATACTCTACTATAATTGGTGACATGCCTGTATGTCCAGAGGTTGCACAGCACACCATTGCTTTCTTTGTCTGCAGACTTTGCCGAAACACTGCTCGGGGATCTGCGATAAGATTGTTCCCAAAAAATCCACAATAAAAGACAACTTTGATACCAAATTTCTGAAAATTCTTGTTAAATTTGAACTCGTTTGTCAACTGCCATAATACACCACAGGAGAAGAATGCGAAAAAGTTTGCGAATGGTAACATCACTCTTACTACCTATATATGCTTTTTACTGGTTTCTCTAATGGAGCAGGAGTGACAATAAGCATATTAGATCTTGAGACTTGAAAGGAGTGTTCTTTTCTTTCCATCACGATCATTCATTTGTGCAAATACAATCAGGCCTAAGGCATATGACAGAGCTAGCCCCGTTTGCCCACTGTGAAACACATTGCTCCAATGCATTATTAACAAACGCTGTTATCCTCTCCATTTCGGAAGTGTCCAAGAGGTCACAGGTGATTTATCATCGTGAGGTCAGATGCAACCAAAGGGCTTTTTTTTTTTTTTTAGTTTGAATAATCCAAGCCAATAACGTAGGGATCCATATGCCACTTCATGTGTCTAATTAATGGCTTAATGCTGATCAAGGCTTTGCAAGTGTCCTGTGGACTGTCATATGTACCGTTAACCCATTGCCCTGAAGCTCGAGTACATAATAGCAACACCCTAACCGTTATGGGTGGATCGTGAATTTATTCCTTAATAGCCAACTATGGATCTGCCTGTTCAAAGGTAACATTTTACTGTAACCGAATTAGTTGTGCACCCTCCTCTATAGTTAGATCATCCTGGGCAGAAACCCATTTACAAACCACATCAACGTCCCCTCTGTTTTCCAACGAACACCTTGCCTTCATTGGCCTCTCAGCAAAATAGGCCATGAGGCCATTTAATCATTTTCCCATAGTTAAACTGTTTACTTCATTAAAATGATCTATTTGCTTTGAGGCAATCCATAAAAGTTATCCTGCAGTTTTATAAAAAATATGCAATTATCACAAGCTTCCGGCCAAATGTCCTGCTGGACCAATAAAGTGGCTGCTTTTTTGGATAACTGTTTCAGTGTGATGTACATTTAGTAGTGAAGAAGGGAAACTATGGCCAGACTACCTTCAGTTTGTAAAAGAAAAAAAAAAGAAAAATATATATATATATATATATATATATATATATATATATATATATATATATATATATATATATATATATATATATATAATAAATAACAGCATATGAATCTTATACCCATAAAAATGAGGCAAAGGATTTTACATATATGATTGGATACATTCTTATATTTTGGATACATTTCTTCAATTTCCCTGAGGGAACCTCCCAAATGGATCAATAAAGTCCTATCTAATCTAATTCAGAAACAGCGTCAAACAGTGGCTTGGTTTGCAGGGTGAGGAACATTGTATAGACATTGACAATGTTCTTGAAAACACTGCGTTTTACTCCACTTGCTACATTTACAAAGATTGCTCTGAAGCTCAAGATGCACATGGAAGTGAGTCTGTGCCATGAGATTCAACAGTACTTCAACAAGTGAATATTTAAAGAAACACATTTTGGTCTAGGAGAGGTCTGCCAATAGCTTGTGCTGGTCCTGTGCTTCTTGCCTTGTACAAATGGTGTCAGCAGATGGGTAAAAACAGAACTGTTTTGCAGAAACAATATAGCTATAAAGTATATGGCTTTAACATAATAGAGCAAGGAGGCTCTGCACTAGGACTCAACAAAGCTGCAGAGAGGATGTAATAATCACCACTATAAATTATACATTACATTAAAGGTCCTATATGCAATAAGTGAAATTTTACTATTTTTTTATTATAAAAAGGTCTAGGTACTTTACATATTATTAATACCCCATGTTTAAAACCACTCAATCCATAGAAAAGTGCATATAGTCTGTATTCAGAAGCTGTGCTTTGAAACAAGCCATCA
Source organism: Lepturacanthus savala (assembly GCA_030544235.1). Taxonomy (NCBI): domain Eukaryota; kingdom Metazoa; phylum Chordata; class Actinopteri; order Scombriformes; family Trichiuridae; genus Lepturacanthus; species Lepturacanthus savala. The sequence continues at coordinate 13,505,822 of CM060468.1, read as the reverse complement.
GGCCTTGTGATGTCACAGACATGACCTGTTCTTTCTACAGCTTCAGAGAGGAGCTCGAGAGATGTGAATCTATATTGAGATGATTTTGATAATTAAAACCCCAAAAATATCTTGTTAGTGATTGAAAATGAGTGAATATTTAAAATATAACCCATCTAAAAAGTAAAATATGGGACCTTTAATAATGTCTGGAAGGCTAAGATGGAAAGTGATTTGTAAAATGGTAAATAGTGTATGGATCCATTTGGACCAAGTAATTATGGCAATAATATTTTATTGTATGAACTGATTTAAGATGCATATAAATTATATGGATCACACTCACAGTGTAATAAAGAGGGAGCACTGTTTTGCCCATTAGGGTAATAAAATAGCCACTCCTCCTGCAAAAAGGCTGGTTCCTGAAACCTGATGAGATGTGATAAAGGAAGACACCAACATTCTTGTGCATCAGAGGAACATAGTGAGTTATGATATTGTGTTATCAATTACTAATTCAATCACATAATTGCACATTTAAAACTTAAGCCTTGACCATCTATATAGTCTGTATGTTGTCTATTTGGCTGTACACACAGTCTTGACTGCACAACTCTTGGCACGGTAACTCAGTAGGATAAAATGTGTGCTAGTTTGTGAAGGTAGAAGAAACTACTAATTATTAATTGCAAGGCAGCCTTGGAAGTCCTCGGAAGTCGGCTGAGCAAGGACTTTTCAAGCAATCATGTTTTATACGATGTCGAAGTTTTTCCCCTTAGAATTAAAAGGAAGATGCCTTGTGATTTCCCCCAACTAATGCAACCAGTTTGAGATGTTTTTAATTTTCTTTTTTTGTGTTTGTTTTTCTGCAGATAAGTTGATAGACAGGCTACCTCATCCATTAGGCACAGAAACAACAGGCACTACTGAGGTAAGCTAAACTGAAAGTGACAGCGAAAACACTGCAAGTACAACAGCTGGTCCACAAAGATCAACTTCAGAAGCCTCCATTAATATTACAGAGGACACGAGGACATTTATAATGCAGCGTTGATATTAAACATGCTTCTATATGACTCCCGGTATGACATGCCCAAGGCCGCCCATGTCAGATGATTTAAATGTGATGGATATAAAATCTGTTGTGCTGCAAGAACTATAAAATCTGATTTCCTGGATTAACAGGAAACTGTTCGGTGCCACTGAGGAACCAAGACCAGGCTACTTCTATGTTAATATTCCAGAGGATTTAAACCTAAAGTGATATCTATTTGTCAAGACATTCTGTATAAATTGTGTTTTGGTCCAACTCTTCACCATTTAATAGGTTTATCAGGTTTATCACAAATTGTGTCACCTCTAAACAAACTAGTCTAGACAATGGCTTTGCCCAGCTTCAATTAGTAAAAGGCAGAGACAAAACACCAAAGCGATTCTCAAAAAATGATTCTGCAACACTTGTGTGTGAGACAATATTGCCTTTGAGGAGGAGACAGCAGGTCGTTAAATTACCAAATGGGATTAAGTTGCAAAATTCTGCATTTGAACCTGTGTAAGCAACAAACAGGCAACCACTACAGGAAGGGAGTTTCCTCATTCAAAGCACACCTTCGCTTCCAATAAAAACAGCACCATCGTGCTTAAAGACAGCCTGTTTTAGCATGAAAGCACGTCTTTGTAAAGTCCGTCAGTGCTGAGGGATGCACAAACGCAACTGATAGTACCCTGCAAAAGTCAGGCCTGTAGTATCTTCCAGTCATTGGCCTTTAACGACAAATCTGTCAACAGTAAATGCAATTATGGAGTGTAGTGTTCAGATTGTTGATCAGCTAACATTGGAATATAGTGTTAGTTTTTAACTTTTTAAACAAACTATACACCAACAGATTTATAACTGTAAAACATTATCCATGCTAATTATGGTCTTAATTATTGTCCTTTTTAGCTTGTTTTAATGTAGCTTTTAGAATGTATTTGTGTACTTTTTTGGAGTGCCAAACTATTGTTTGTTGTTTTCTTGTAGGTTATCACTCTCCTCTTGACTGATGATAGACATTGGATTAGTGAGTCCACTGCTCTTTTTTAGTGATGTAGTGGTACATGTTAATATAGGACACTGATGAAGATGTGATGCCAACATTAAAACATTTGTCCTCTGGACCTTAATAAATGGTTTAAATCATCCAAGTGCTCCAGTGATCATTCCTGAGATGCCCCAAAACCTCTTGCCACACCAAGTACCTTCAGATAGCTTGATGAGACTATACTGCAGTACATAGACAAACTTCCACTCATGGACCAAGTTGCTTTCATTGGTGGCTACCAATGAAAGCTATGGAGACATTCATCAACCAATGTACTATGGATTGTACATGATGTATTAATGTGCTTTTCCAGTAGACAATTGTCATCAAGTAAATATGATTGTATGAAAGTGGATCATACATTTCCCATCAAAACAAAACATTTTAGCTTTTGTTCTGTTTTTTTGGCCTTGTAACAGAAACCTGTACCTGTAGTTACAATAATCTCTCAAGTATTCAAAGCAAGCTTCTTTTTTCAGGCCCATCAGTGGTATATTTGAATGCCATCTACCGAAAGCACAGCTGCATATCTCGACTTATCGGCAAAAGCATCAAATACAGACATGTCTGACCATAGCTGAATCATCCTTTATAAACCTACGTGATCTTAACATTCGAGAGAAAATACAACCAACCCTGTCAAAAAGGATTCTGTTGAGGCAGAACACACGACAACAAAAAATAACCAAAGACACAAAATGGGAGACAATGGGACACAATGTAAACGATCACAACTAACCAAAACAAAGGAGAGCAGAGCACACAGTGGACGGAGCAACAATTACTCCAGAGCAGCATAAAACAGGTAAGGACAGCAGGCCACTGTGTTTTATCTGATGCAGAGCTGGAGGGGTAAATCTCACCGGGGAACTGCCAATAACAGCTCAAAGAATGTGTGTACATGAACACGTGAGTGCAGATCGCTTTGAGAAGTTGTTACTGTAGAAACGGCCTTGGAAAAAAATCATCTTCAGTTCAGTATAGAGCAGATATGGGAATATACCTGTATGGGGTGTGTCTGTGTGTGTCAATGCCAATATGAACCTGCAGTGATGCTGTGACAAAGTGAGACTATGTACTATATACCAAATATACTGCACTTCCTGAGTTCACTTGGTGCATCTTTGTCCTAAAAAGTGCCAGAGAACTACTTTCTCAGCACTCTCTCTCAGCACGCAGTAAATAGAAGCTGCCACTGTAAAGATACACACATACGCATATATACACGCAAACACATACACACACAAACACACACACCTGGATACTAAAAGTGACACCATTAGTCTTTATTTGTCATATTTATGGATGGGATACAACATTGCTCAAAGTAAACATCAGTACCATAAAGATCATACTACATTGTAAATGTCCATACTGAGATTGTTTTGTTCGTTTTAAGTTTTTGCTGTGCTCATTTTAATGCTTGAATTGTATAATTATCTTTTTTTTTAATAAATATAAATATTTAAAATAAAATTATCAAAACGTTTACCAGAATCTTTGGTTGATTTTCAGAGGTGACCAGTGGCATATGTGACCATAATTCAGGCTGGGAATTTGACATTCCAGACCATCCTTCCCATGCCCATATATGTCAGTGAGTGCACACACCACCCAGAAACACACCAGAGAGACAGGTGTCACAGCCTATAAAGCTTATAGTCATACTGTATAGAAATGATATATATATATATATTATAATAATAGTCAAACTATCATTTATCGTGTAGATTTACAGTAAAGAAAACTGCTGAATTATTACAAATTTGAGATAGTCTTCAGGAGCAACAAAGTTGCAACCTATCAAGATTATGAGTAAACAAAACAGCTAGCTGTATTTAATAATGACTTATTGTTTCAGCATATATAAATCCTGTAGTGGCTCAAGCTTTTGCAACAAAATCATTATTTTTTAATTCATCTCTAGGTATTCTGGATTGACCGTCAGTGTACCTTTGTGCGTGTGTTTGTGTGTGTGCGTCTATTGTTGCTTTCAGAAACGATGGAAATAATCCTCCATGTGAGACAGTCTGCAGTGGTGGATAGTTACCATCCACTTAGTTCACTAATTTCACAAAACACTCTCTATTAAAGAAGACGTTGAACGATATAATTGTAAGCCAGAGCTTTATTGATTGACCTTCCCTCCTGAACATGATCTTCCCTCCTGAACATGATCTTCCCTCGTGAACATGTCGCTTATTTTTTCATTTCACTGCATCAGTGGCAAGTGCATTGCTTTCTCTGCCCCTCTTCTCTGCTCCACGTTTCCTTTTCTTCTGTGAGTGACAGGGCATAAGACAGCGGAGCTAATTGCTGACAGGTCGCCGAGTGGTGTGGTTATGTAACCAGATACGTGGATTTGATTTTCCCACCCGATATCTGGTAACTCTGCATTTCCTTCAGTTTCATGAGACATCTCTTGGATTATGGGTTAAAGCACACATTTTTGTGTGTGTGTACTTTTGAGTGTTTGTCTGTGAAATTGCAATTCATTCAACCTGTTATATTTGGAAAAAAAAGCATGTATGTCAACAAAGAGAGGTCAGAGTAAGTAAGGATTGTCCCTTGGAATTTTGAAACATCTCACCAGAATTAGGGCCAAAATTGTAGAACAGAATAATGCCACAACTGCCGGGGTCAAGACACTGCAGAGACTATGCGGGAACTCCTTCTTGGGTGACTCCCACGAGAAAACACAAAGATGTTATCGCCGTGGCGACGAAGCAGGAGGTGGGCTGCGCCGCACTCGGCCTGAAAGACTGGATGACGGCTCTGGCATTGACATTTAAAGTTCAGCACCTGACAGCTGATTGATTTGCTGAAGTGCAGCTGATTTGTGAGCTATGGTGACATCTGGAATTTGTGGATGTGAGGCGTTGTGTTTGGCTGGTCTGTAAGTACGGCATTCATTTCTTCCTTAAAAAGACCTATTAGACATAGATCAGGAAAAGGTTAACAAATATAACAAAGGCTTCTCACAAAACCCCAAAAAGTTCCTTTCACCGCTGACCTTATACCATACCTGATCACTAGATTCCCACAGTGACTTCCTGTCTGTGTTGATTCTCCGCTATTGTCCTGATCAAGCGTCTGCCTGCACAGATGTTCATCATTTACTCATTAGTTACTCTGTATATATAGTAAGTGTTCCAGTGGCTGCACTCCATTTCGCCATGTGCTGCTGCTGCAGTGTGTTGCGAAGCAGCGAGAACGGGGAAGCCCCTTTTTACAGGCTGTGTAGGCAGCACATGAGGCGGCAGGTATAATGTCAAATCTCCATCTGCTGATGATCAAATAGCTGCAGGTAGTGTGGGAGATGCTTCCTGCTGTGAAGGAAGAATATCGATCTATGTTTCTACTGAAATATAAATATACCCAAGTAAATGAGTGTCGTTTTCTGGAAAAGCTGTAAGATTGCAATTTCATAAAATTTGTGCATGTGTCAGCATTTGTCAGATTTGACCCCCAATTATTATGAATTATTTACTGTTTGAATAAACATAAATCCATCAATGTTCATATAGTGAGATAAGTTTCTCCTTGAACACTTGAAAGGTTTTATTTTGTCATATTTTTTCTAATATGGACAAATTTGTACCCAAGGATTTTTATCCTCACCGGAGTCCTCTGCTAAGTGTTTTCTCATGTTTCTCCATAAATAACATGCCATACAGTTATGAAAAAAATGTTGTGTCCATAGGAACACAACAGATGGTGTTAGAGAGATAATGTACAGTATATGCATGTCATTATGCATTGATCCATGTCAGCATATTGATGAACACTCCAGAAAGGCAACAGATTTACTAGATTAATTCCTCATTTTCTGACTGCCAGTTCTGCTATCTAGATGGTAAATCCAATGTGGGCTACAGATGTCAAATGACACCATGGTAACCGGCGTTTCAAATACCCCACCTGCAGCAAGGTCACTCTTCAATAAGCTACCAAAACTCATACCAACTGAATACGGAAGGAAAGGTACAGAGTCCAACGAATGTAGAAAAAAAAAAAAACAATGGAGGAGAAAGCTTGAAGTATGTGGAGGAAGGAGAGAGGGCAGGAAGGAGATTGGAGCAGCGGTGAATAAAAGAAAGATGATGAGATTGGAAGAAATAAGACAAAAGCACCAGAGATGAGGGATGGAGAGGCATCATAAGAGGAGGCATGGAAATGGAATGAAATGGAAAAATTGTAAGGTTTAGCAGAAGGGAGGGGGAAAAAAATCAAAATGAGGTTTAAATTGAAAGCAGAAGGAAAAGGAAATTAAGGTGACCTTATTATCTTGCAGAATGACTCAGTTAACACCGGGGTCTGACAAACCGACTTAATGGGACGGACTGATTGTTGGCGCGCCTGGCGGTGGGTTGAACGCGCTCGGTGACGTGCGTTGGGCGTCCAACCATTTTTGATTCATGCAACTGTTGAGGTTGGTGTTTTTCATTTCACCTTTTATTCGTCATTTTTTTGCCAGGTTGCCAGAACAGTGGATGAATGATGCTCTCATGGTGCAGAATGCTGTGCGAGTTGGGATAGCGGAGAACAAGCCAGGCTTTAATACAGCGTTTAAATCCCCCCCCTCCTCCCGACAACAAACACTACAGAGATTATACCCCTCTAAAACTCCCTCTCTGCTTGACGTCTCTCGTTCTCTACTCGCTTTCCGTCTTTCTTCTTCTTTGGCTTTCTTCCTTTTTTTCGCACTCTCTTTCTCCCGCTGTCGCCCTCTGATTTAATAAAAAAAAGGGCAGAATAAAGGGTTTTATGCTCAAAAGGCGATCACTCTGGGAGCCAAGAAAAATAGAAATAGCCCGTCTTAATCACGACACTCGCAATCGCATGCGCGCATGCGCCGTTCCGAAAGCACCCACACACAAACGCATACTCAATATATCATTATCATGGAGTTCCAGGCAGCAGATAATCCGGTAACAGTTGACATTTAGCAGCCTGTTGTTTGCGCAGACACAGCCAGTAGAAGCTCTGATGAACCCTGGGCATTAACATGTTTTATGAAAGCAAGATTAACACCAACTAGCAGAAGATGCCCTTGAAAGCTGTAGTAAAACAGGGCACAAAGCACAAAAGAACAATAGTGTTTTCTTTGTTTATTTAAAAAAAAAAAAAGTATGGGGATATTTCTTACCGTGCTTCTGCGATAAAGACAATAAAGGCTAAGGTAGAAAAGGGAGAAGAGGAAAAGGAAAACGCAGACGATGCTGTGACGCACAAATGACGCACAAGTGTTGGATTTCAGCTGATAAGTTTCTCGTGTGTTGCAACAAGGCAACATGCTGGGAGCAGATTAGGCTCTACAGGTGGTGTGTGAGCAATTAAAATTCATACGGCGTTCAATAAAAGGGCAGTGTTTCTCATGGCTTGTGTCAAAAAGCCATGAAGGAGGGTGTTCATAATTCAAATGGCACAAAAGCCAAAGAATTATAGCATTGCAGATTGGATGGAATACTTGATAATTATAGGGAAATATTGTGTGTTGATTGGTGTGTATCTCAATCCCTTGCACACACAAGGGATATATATATATATATATAATTTTTATATTTTATATATAATATTTTCACCTGATAAGATTTGGACTGGTGAATAAGACTAAGTGTGTGTGTGTGTGTGTGTGTGTGTGTGTGTGTGTGTGTGTGTGTGTGTGTGTGTGTGTGTGTGTGTGTGTGTGTGTGTGTGTGTGTGTGTGTGTTCCCTCAAGCCACATGCAGATAATACAGTTACAAATACGATTCACACACAATGCGTACACACACACACACACCTTTGGAGAGGGCCGAGTAAATCAACTCCTTTTCAGTACATTTAAGCTCATTTAAGTCCTTGCTTCAAAACTCCTGTTTGAACTTCTTCTTCTTGCTTACTTTGTATTTTCCATTCTTCATTCCCTTCACTGAAGTGCTAAAGCATTTTCGATTCTTGTCTCCGGTCTCGCAGTCCTTTCAAACCTTAAAGTGTACCACATCACTGACACAGTAGGAGGTGTATTCAATTTTTAAATCCCATCCATACTTTTTTTTTTTTTTTGAGAATATTAAGCACAGCTGGTTGAGATTACCTCATTTGACCCACCGTTTACCTGCCTTTTCCCAACTCATTTATACTCCTTCAGCTGTTTCTTCATTCAAATTAAAGCCGGCAATCCAGTTTGGTGTTCACCAACGACCTTTTCTAGTGTTTGAATGAAGTTTCTACATTGACAGTGTGGAAGGAGTTGAAGGCCAAAAAAGTGTGTCAACTTTTCATTGTTAAAGAGTCATAGGAGTCATACTTAAAAGAAAAAAAAAAGTGCAGAGTGAAGTAGAAAGCAGGTTCAGACCTCACCAACAGTGCAAAAAAATAGAATGTTCTCCTCATAAAGTATCTTCTTTAGCATTGTAAAGGTAGAGTCTGTGCTCTTTTATAATAGATGATTCGCACCAATTCAGTTCAAAGAAAATTTTGTCATTTCCAGCCTTATTTTCAACCCTATTGTCCCAACTTGGAGCATTCATTTCAGTGATCTGAGACAAGATTTCTCAATTTGTTCCAGTATTGAAGAAGAACAAGCAGCCCACTCCACAGCAGACTCATTAAAACCGAGGCAGACTGGGTATGCATCCCCTGCTATTTTTGGCTTTTATAAGCAATATATTTTTTTTTGCATTTGTCAGGCTCATGTTATTACAGAAACTCTTTCAAGATTCCTGCAGGGTTGAGGGAGGCCGAGCGTGGAGCCATGTCACTGATAAACCGTGATGGACACATTTTTTCATGTGGCCAAAATAAACCGGAAGAGTCACCGGTCGCGCCTGATAATACAAAGCTGTTTCACACTGTAGTTTAACTCTGCAGGAGTTTTGTCAGTTTTGGGATTAAAACAAGTTCACCTTTGCATCTCAACCCGGGCAGCGGGGAACAGCACCTACGCAAATCCCCCCAGCAGCTGCTGCCGGTGAGTTTGGAAGAAATATGTGTCTTTTAGTGTGAATGCATAATCTATCCTTGCCTGACAGGCAAAAAAAAGTAATAAGGTTGATAGAGAAGTTTGGATTTTATCATTCCATATTATGACGTTGGTCCCAGAATTAGATTTAATCTTAACAGTGTGTTTGAAAGGACACTGTAGGAGACAATTCAGTTGTTTTATACAGTTCTATGTGAAAACACATGTGAAAACGTGCCAGAAACCCTGTTGAGGTAATTTGCAGTTAATTCCAGCAGTAGATTTTTCCTCAAGATCACAGAAATCCAGTCTGATGAAGTGCGTATTTGCCTTTGTGTCAATGCAACAGCTTGAGGGCATATTTATCTGGAAACAGAAACGGATGAATCCCGTGAACTAATTACGCGGCGTAATGTAGTCATCAATATTTAGGGGTAATCACAGTCCTACTAATTATATCGGAGAAGAGAAGAGAAAGCCAGATGCGCAAGACCTCGCCGAACATGGAATCCACTTTATGATCATGGCGTACACGAGATTGGATTTGGAAAGGCCCGGGAACAAACTCGGAGCAGTCCATCTGTCAAAGTGAAGGGTTTTGAAATGTCCATATGAAAGGTTTGTGCCAACGACTCCTTGCCTTTTTCCTGTTTTTCCTTTTATATTTCAACGCCTTTTTGTCTTGTTTTCTCCCTTTCTTCCTCCGCAGACAGGTTACAGTAATTGCTTCGCGCTCCCCTCTCATCCACACCCTCGTCTCACATCGTCAGCCTTGATGCCAGAAAAGGAACATCGGCACAAAGCCTCCGTCTCAGTCGAAGACGCCCGTAGAACACCAGAGAGGAGAAACAGTTAGAACGTCAGAAATAGGGAAAGATGGAGAAGACCCGGATAGAAAGAATGAAAGAGGGCAACATAATCATGCATGCAATTACGCTGCTGAATCCCCTGATTGTCATTGAAATCAAGATCCAGAGAGGGAGAGAGAAAGAGATATTGAGATTCAAAAGAGTCATTACCGAACACGGACGTCCTCTTTTCGTCCACTAATATTCCCACTGCAGGATATTCTGTGCTCCGATTAGTCCCACACATACCGGCACAAAGGTATACTGACAAACGCAAGCATGCAACCCACACTCCATCACACACACACGCACACACACCTTCACGGTCATTACCTGGATGTGTGCAAACACTCCTACGCACAGTAATTCTCCGGTTTGTCATGGCATTTTTTATTTTTTTTTGGCTCAGTCATGACTCATTTGACAAAAGGGCAAATAAGGTGTAGCGGGTACAAAAATTGAGAAAATGGAACAAAAGGAGGAGAAGTGTTCATTTGAAAACGAATACAGACAGAGGGATGGGAGCGGTTGTTTTTCCTTAAATTAACCAAAGGAGGATGTGCGTCTGTCCTTAATTCATCTTCATCTTTTTCGCTTCGTTTCGGACTTCTCGTTCTGCAGCTGCAGGAATTGGATTTCGTTCCTCGTCGACCGCAGGCTGTTCAAAGGCCTGTTTTCTCACTGTTAAAACAACGTATTCTGTTACATGTCCTCCCAAGTGCCGATTTGCATGTGTGGCTCATCCCACGTCATATACATTTTTATGAAGAAGTATTATCATTAAGTCTGACATTTATTTATTGCTCAGGCTTTCTGTGGGTTTGATAGTTTCTACTCATTTTAAAGCCTTTCGAGTTTAACAGTTTTGTTTTTCGGCAACAAAACACTTTCACGGTTTTCATGGTCGCTATAATTTAAATTTTCCATCTCCCTTCATTTTTATATAATGTTTTTTTTTGAGAAACTCCAATATTGAACTTTAATCGATTTAGTGATTATACACACAGAGATGAATGAAAAATATGACACACATACACACACAAGAAAAACACACTCCTAGTTGTAACAGGTTGCTCTCTGTGTGATCATAAAAAAACAAGGTCACTTTCCACATCTTGGGCATGCCAACCCCACAGGCAGCCATGCTAGCAAGGTTATTAAATGGACCATCTGTCCACACACACACACACATTAAAACAAACGCACATACACTACCACACACAAATTAGTGCACACAGACCCACAGGAAGAAAGTGCTCATTTGGGTCTTACTGGGTGTTTCTTTTTTTTCCATTTTAAGTCAAATCATTGAAGAAGATATTTTTTCAAAGAGCTGAACAACTGTTTCACGTCTTCCAGTCATTGTTTTGACACCACAGAGTCTGCTTTAGTTGAGGTCATTGACATCCACTGTGGCATAATATTAATATTAATATTAATATTAGTTATTACTAAAATGTTGTTTTTTTGCACAAATTGTAGGAACTGACAAGATTACATTCCACTATTATTTTTACCTAATGTGCATGTGACAAATAAAACTTGATTGCCTCTCATTGATCTCCCTTTAACTTAACTTGTTTACTTGCTTTGCATATTTTGCACCCATGTAACACACGTGCTATGATTATAGTATACTTCCAGCAGCCATTTTTTTTTAAACTTTGTAAACTAATGTACTATGCTATTGTGTTCTATATTTTATCCAGACCTAGCCTTTAGCTTTCCCCCTATAAACAAAGCAGCTCCCTGTGTTTATTATTCACTGCTTATATTCCTATCTGTGCTGTTGTTAGCTTGGTGCTGGGGATTTCAGCCTCCTCCTGCAGAAATTATCAAAAAGTTGCCTTCAGTCGGTTAAAGTTAATTTAATAAAACATTTTTTTTTTTCGGATGAAAAATACTGACTCCATGTTCCCGTTAAGCCCCCAATTTACGTGAGTCATTAAATAATTTGTATCGCGCAGGGAGTCGTCCTCCTGCACCCTGTATGTGCAAATGAATTAATGCAATCATTTTGAATTTACCTGCCACTGTGACAATTAGAGCGCTGAAATCCCTGTGGTAGAATTCATTTCGGAGTTAAAATTAACCACCACTCTGATTCTCTTTTCCATTTCTTTCATCGGCTTCAAGACAAATAAGGCTCTAAATCCACCATGACAGATAATCTCAGAAAAATAAAATGATTGTGGCGCTCTTCCCCACATCTTCATATTAAAAGAACCCTGACATTTAAATCTGCATGTTAATTTTAACTGATGAAGGGAGGGTTAAAACCAGACGTCGCATGGTGTATGTAGGTACACTTTGTGTATCGCTAAGGACAGACTTGTTGGGTTTTCACTTTCAAGGTGATTAACTTAGGTTAATCATGCTTAAACTAGGGGCTGTCGTGAATAATGCTGTCATACTCCCGTAGTTTTCATGACAAAAGTAACACAGCAGTATAAAATGTATGTTTTATTTTCTTTTATGTAATCCGTACTACGTTGCACAAATAAACAAGTATGGTTTTTTTTCGACGCAATGTAGTACACACTAGTTTCCCAATGCAATATTTATTTCACCCTAAACTTTATTTCAGTTGAAGTCTTCTGCTAGATGATTTAATTTAATGATAGCATGGGACATACCCCCGTTTTTGCAAGTGTCTCCAGAAATAGCGATGTTATTTAGAATAACACGTAACGAGATGAGTGGGGGAAGGAGCGAGGGAGGAAAAAGAGAGCTCATGATCTGCATGCCTATAAGTTTTCAAGCTTGATCAGAAAACTGTCTGGATGCTGCTGCTGCTGCTGCTGGAGTGTAAAGTGTCTCGTTCCGCCAGCCTCGGATCTCTGCCTTTCTCTTTTTTTCTCTTCTCTTTTTTTTTCACCTGTAGTGGATTGCTGTTTGTTTCATGCCGTTTGCAGCGTCTTCTTCATGCATTATGAGCAACTTGAAGAGGCAAGACAAGCATCTGACTTTCAACGGGGACAATCCCATGGGGCCTGGTCCAAAAAGACCATTGTGTGGAAGCTTTTGTGCACGACTGATGATGATGATTTTAAATGAGCTTTGGGTGCTTTGGGTGCAGGTGGAATCTTTCATCAGGTTGTTCCTAGAGGCAAATACTAACACTGAAGCAAACAAACTATTCGACACGCAAGACACTGATGCATGTCATATGCAACCATACCCGGAAATCTTGTCATGCAGAACATTTTGGATTGAATGCTGAGGGAAATTTAGTTCAGCTTCTTCTATTCCAGCGGTAGTTAAACCCCTGGACAACACTCCTGCTGCATTCACTCTGTAAACCTTTCCAATTCCAAAATGATGTCAGAAGCATCTCATTTTAGGAGCAATGTTTTCTATTCAGGGCGACACGGTGGAGCAGGGATTAGCGCTGTTGCTTCACAGCAAGAAGGTTGCAGTTTCAAGACCTCCTGGGTCTGGGACCTTTCTGTGTGGAGTTTGCATGTTCTCATGTTCTCCCCATGTCTGCGTGGGTTTTTACTACTACTACTACTACGGCTTCCTCCCGCAGTCCAAAAACATGCTGAGGTTAATTGGCAACTCTAAATTGCCCGTAGGTGTGAGTGTGTGAGTGAATGGTGTGTGTGCTCCACGATTGGCTGGCGACCATCTGGGGTGTATCCCTGCCTCTCGACGTAACGCGCTGGGATTGGCTCCAGCAGACCCCTGCGACCCTAATGAGGAATAAGCAGGTATAGAAAATGACTGACTGTTTTCTATTCAGCTTTTAATGTTTGGAGGCGGTGGCGAGTGGTGACCCATGCTGCTCGGAGGTCAGATTCTAATATGACTGCTTGATATTGTTATGAGATATGAGATATATAAAATATAGATGCAGCTTTGCATACAGTCATGTTGAAATAATGTTTTGCGGTTATTTGCGAATGCCCAGTGATACTTAAAATTCCTTTAAAAAAACATCAGCCTCTGAAAATGTGATTTGTAGCTCAGCCTTGACATAAAGGTCCATGCTGTAATTCTCCTGTTCAGGACTGAAACAGCTGCTCCCAAGAGTGCTCTAAATCTCTTCAGAAGCCTGAAATACATCATGTCCATTGCCGCAAATAATTCCGAGACCTTGTGGTGACTTTATCCCGACATGTACTAATCTCGACTGCCTTTCGTTTCAACAGTGTGCAGAAGATGAAGACGTCTGCACCCGGACAGTGGGACTCTCTACCATTCATGTCCCCACAGTCCCACTGACAGAAATCTGGAGATTCAAAAAAGTTCAAACATTCACAGAAATCATAAACATTTTTTTTACTTGTCGTCATTGTGGATTATAATTTAATTTCCAGGTGATTTGGACACTCGGTTCTCTGCAACCATGTTTACCCAAAACTGTAATCATAAGTAAGCATGTGCCGATCAGGTTTTTTTGCCCTCGAGTCCGAGTCCGAGTCATTTGATTTTGAATATCTGCCGATACCGAGTCCTGATCCGATACTTCGGACATCCGGAAGTTTTCAATCCACTGCGCGTTCGTGAAACAATTACATCCCAGCATTTGGAGGTTCCGTCCGTATTTTAGTACTTCGCATTGATCTACAACTGTGTAACAAAATGTAACAAAAGTGTAACAAATGAATATACCTGACATACTGAAAAGCTACCAACTCAATCGTTAGCTTACCCTCACACGTCGTCTCTTTGCAGCTCTTAGCCGCTCGTCTTCTGCTTCATAGTCCTTCCAAAAGTTTCCAAAAGTTTTCTTTTCTTTTTGCCTCACCTTTTCTATATGTTTCTTGCTCTGTTTTTTTTTTCTTCTTCTACTGTCTATGGTTTTTTGGCGTTTTCACTGACAACACACAGCGCAGTGTCAAGGCAAATCCACCCACTTCAACTAATCCCGACTAGTAACTGCTGGCAGTAGAAAAGGAACAGGACCGGTTCGACCATTGTGTAGAGTAGTGCCGAGCTAAATCGTGTAGTGTTGTGCCGTATCGGTTCCGCAGTGGAAAAGCGCCATTAGAGGACCTGAACAGTGGGTTGTTAAACAGAGAGCAGCACTGTCTGTACAGTCACTATTCGAATGAAGGCAACAGTGCTAGCACGCGAACCTGGACGTGAATATGGGCATTAACGTTTGAACAACGTCGAGTTATTGCCTTGCACTATTTTGAGAGTTACTATATTGTAATTGCACTAATGTTTGATTTACTGTAGCGTATCAGACTGTTTCTTTTACGTCTTTACTGAATCGAGGAAAAGTTCCAGCCCATTACCTGATAAAAACGTTGCACTTCCATACCATGCTATGGTTTAAAGATAAACTGTCACGAAATATTAATTATTAAGTCACTGACATTACCTCTGGAAAAATAATAAAACGTCATTCCGCATGTGACGCTGTTTCTTTGTGGAAATGAGACGTCTCACTCTACCATCGCGTAACTAGAACTAGTAAGTAATGAGAATAAATATTTCCGAGTCCTGATAGGGAGGTAACGTCCGATTCCGATCGAGTCTGAAACCACGAGATCGGCCCGATTTCCGATCACGTGATCGGATCGGGACAACCCTAATCATAAGTTCTATATGTCACGTTCAGCACAGGTGAAGGTAAAGTATAATATGGAGGAAAAAACACCACATCGGAATTGTATAGCATAAAACTTCATTTTACACAAGGAGCATGTGAATGATTGCACTGATATCCAGGAGCCACGAGTCGGCAGGTGTCCTGCAGCTTCTGCTTCAGTCCTGCATCAAGCTTCTCTCTCTTCAGGAGTCCCATGGTGTGGTCTTCATTACTCACTGTGATATAGCTCTGCCCCTCGCTGCAGGGTGTGGGTCTGTATATATATATATATATGCCCTCACCACATTCTCTCCAACATCTTAGATTTTTTTTGTGTTTATTTTGAATTAGGAGTAGGGGGTTATATTACATGACAGTTATTTTCCCATTTATTTGGATGGTTACCTTACATATATTATATTTTGAATAGATCTTGAATAGAATTCCTTTTTAACATCAAAAATGTGACTGTTCACCTGGAGGAATCTAAATAAATAAGAATCGGGTCGAGCTTAGCGTGGTGATAGATGTTCAAAAGATTTGGTTTCTTTATTCGTGAAACACTACCCATGACTGCCCATCTGTTGTCCAACTTCTCAACATGTTTTTCTTTTATTTATTTTTTTCATATTTCGAGAGTAATTTTACATTAGCGAGCACTATTGTGCCTTAAATTATACTGGGCGCTATCAGAGGATAACATCATCAACTATATGATGCATGACTAGTGTCCATCTATAAAATTGTTTGGGATAAACTCAAGAATACTCAAGTTATTGCATGATTTTTTTTTCTGTAAGATCTTAAGAGGCAACATGTCTATCGGTTATCAGAGTGAGATATGAGCTACAATAGGTATGACCAGAACTGGCCTCTGGCTATATGAGCTATATTGGAGACATCTTGTATATGTATTCTGTATGTACATATCTATATACATGCAGTATAGGGCTTATATGTGGCTATAAAGAAGCAATACAGGAGACTAATATGGCCTGTATATGCACATATATGCCCCCCAATTTGGCCTATATGTGGCCTAAATGTGGCATATATAGGTGTATAAGCTATATATATATATATATATATATATATATATATATATATATATATATATACATATATATATATATATATATATATATATATATATATATATATATATATACACGGAGAAGAAACACTATTTTCATTAGTTTAATATTTATTACCCCAAAAATGCATGAAAGTCTTTCACAATATTCCTAACTTATTATGAGTAGTGTATGTTATCATATGCAAATATGCTGTCTATATGTAGCATATATGGACAGATAAAATAGACATAAGTTTCATATCTGTAAGATAAACTGCATATTGTTTTCATATATGAACATATATCCTCATAGGTTCTTTCCATGTGAGTGGCCTCCATGTTTTACATGTTTCTCTTTCAACACAACTGATTCAAATAATCAGCTCTTTATTCATCTCTTGAGAGGCCTGACAATGACCCATTCCTTTGAATCGGGTGACGGAACAGGGATCCATCTAAAACATGCAGGGGAGAGGAGCCCCAGGGCCAAGATTGAAAAACACTCCTATACATCACTCAGCTATGTTACTGTAGTAGGAGGCCAGTTTCTCAACAGTAGATGTTTTAAGGGACTGTTTTATATATAAAGCCCTCACTACTGGAAGGAACAAGCATATTGTCAGTGGAATTATGTAGAATATCAGGGCAGACCATGAAATATTAAGATGATTGACGAGGAGATTTAAAGACTTGTGGGAGGCAGACGATGTGGGAAGAGGTTGTAAAACTGTGTAATCCGGAGGGTTGTTTTCTTTTTTATCACTTTTTTTATTACTTCACTTTCACTTGAATAGTTTAAAAGCCTTTAGTGAATGTATGCCCGGCCATACATAAACTGTATATATTTATTGTTGTATGTGGGTATCTAATCAAAAAGAGACCTTGGCTTCAATAGCTTTTTTTCACAGGAGCCATATTGACATGAATAGTCAATAAACACAGGTGTTACCAATGATACCAATTAAGACTCCATTCAGGTTAAACAGGTGCATGCTGCATTGTGCGTGTCAGCTTACTGGAAAGACCATGAGAACGAATAAAGTTCTTACCTAACTTTACAGCACTAAATGATGATAATTAGTATCATTAGTAACACCTGTGTTTACCCACTAGTTCATATCAATATGGCTGCTTTATTTGTTAATTTTTTTATCTGCTTTTTTATGTAGCCTATACAACTTGAGTCTAGAATTACAAACATGTCAAAGTTGTAAAAATAATAATAATAGATAATAATAATAATAATAATATATATTTGTAATATATATTTATTATAATAAAAAAATAGAAAGATATAATGCAAAGCAGGCCCCCGTGACACTAGTGAGGTATAACAAATGCATGGATCTAACAAAGGGAAATTCTTAGGGTTCCCCATTTTTTGTAAGATCATACCAAATATCATTAACAGAAGAAATTTGATCATACCAAATGTCAGAGAGAGAAGATGATGATTATGATGATTATATTTTCTGTTTCATCCATTCCTGAATGTCAGTAGAAAATCAGTAATAATATATGGTCTGCAGTTTCAATATCATTATCGCATAATGATCATAAATTATCATAAGTTTATTATTATATTGTTCATTCGTATCCTAATCAATTCCTTAGAAAGTTCGACGTTGCTCTTCGGGTTAATTAAGACGCTAAAACTGATCGCTATTGTACAGTTTTTAATTTCCGATAGCCATGAACGCACCACCCGTCGCGTCAGCCAGTATCCCAGAATCCTCCGCATCAGGAAGTGGCTCAGCTTTCTGATGTTGTTGTGACAATGATGGAGGAGGAAGAGTTTGAATTTGCGGAGGATTTGGAGGCTATTTTGCATCTCACCCCGGAGGTGCAACTCGCCATTGAGCAGGTAGCTGCCTGAACTCGTTTCTCTTGCATATCCGGTAGCTTGCTGCGGCTCTTGCTAACAGCCAGCTGTTGGCTACGGGTCGCTGCCTGTTAACCATCAATAACTTAACGCGAGCTGGAACGTTGACGCGTTTTTTAACTTAAATTCCACGAAATTATTAACATTGAACTAACAAGGAAGCTTTGCGTTGACTTTAAAGTTGAGTCAAAGTGTTTAAACGTTAGTTTGCGAACCTGTCGTTGTCGTATGTGCCTGTTCTTAGTGACATTAGAAGACCCCGTCATGAAGCTCTTACAATACTGTATAAGAGATGAGAGACAAAATACACAAGCTTCCTGTGCATGAATGCCTTTATAATATTTATCTGATCCTAATATAAAAATAAGCTTTAAATTAGTCAAATCAAGTATACATTGGTTTTGTACCACTACTTACTTTTTAAATCCAAAATAAGGGAATTAGAAGCGGATTTCTATATTTTACCATGTCTCTCTAGTTTTTAATCTGTTTCCTGTTGTGTTTTAATGGCTGTAATTATGTGTTTGTTTGTTTGTTTTTAATCATTCATTGCTGTTGCCTGTTTTGGGCAGGTCACCCTTGACAAAAGCTTTCTGAATCTCAATGGGTTCGATTCCTTCTTAATAAAGACATGAAATAAAACTATATTTCACTTGATATTACTAACTCAGATTGCTGAATCCTCATAAGACATTGTTTGAATCCATCTTTTGTTTTTAAACTAAATATGTACGGAAAGCACATGTGAAGTAGATCTTTTAATGGAATGAGAAATGAAAAGCGTGAAAAACATCTTTTAGTGGTCATATAGGGGTTTCTGACTGTTATAAGACAATTCTGAACCTATAATCCTTTAGGCTTTATTTTAGTGAAACACTGACAGCCATGACCTTCTGAGTTAATGTCATTTATCTTTTTTTGTATTCAAGGTTTTCCCCAGCCAGGACCCACTGGACAGAGCCGACTTCAATGCAGTAGAATACATCAACACGCTGTTTCCCACCGAGCAGGTTTGAGTGAAACAGAAGCATCTGGACATATACAACCTGACATGCATACGAGATATCTATTAAAGTGTAGCCCAGCCTGATATATGTTGGGTGCCATGTTATGAATGGAGTGGACTGACAGTTTTTGTCTTTGGTTGGTTGGGCTTTATTTAAATTTTTCTTAAGACGTTATGTAGTTTATAGAAAATATAACAGGCTGGAATGTTGATTGCTGATTGGATGTTGTTTTTTACATCACTATTCAAATTTTTTTAAACGCATATTCAAATGTTTTTGTGGGGATCTGTACCAAACAAATACACACAAATACACGAGAATTTTTTTGTAATGTGATGTGTAGGTCAGGATTTCAATGCAGCACAACAATATTTATTTTGAAATGCTATGTTGACCTACCTTTACAAATATTGAGCTAATCGTGATTTGGAAATTGCAATAGGTTGTATATTATACAGTTGAATTAATTGTTCATCCCTAACATTTGCATCTATTTTCTTTTTAAATATTAAATCAAATATGTGTTTTGTGAAACCACAAAAACTGTTGCAATTTATCTGAAAAAATACCGTCTACCCCCAACTACACTGTGCATGTGCAGTTACATTCCATCTCCATAAGGGGTCACTGTAACCCAATTTTTACTGCTGATAGACTAGAGAAGGCCTCTCGTGTCCATGCACTTTCACCCAATTGGGTTTTGTGTATAAACAATTCAACAGGTGAAGTGTTACACCTGCCCTGTGTATAGTGTGTAGATGCAATGGAATTGGTTTGTATAATTTGAACTGCCTGTTCAAGTACAACTGATAAGTGATCCATTGTTTATAGCTTTTTGTTTTGAGCAAAAACGGGGTCAACAGAACAGTCAGAAAAATGCAACATAATTAGACAACAAAATTATGTACTTATTAATACTACATGGTAAAAGAGTTCCTTTTTTATTTCCCTTCAGTCTCTGGCTAATATCGATGATGTGGTAAACAAGATTCGCCTGAAGATTCGGTGAGTATATCAATGATGTAATGATCATTCCTCATGTTGTTATTTCACGCGCATTGTGACCTAGTGCCACTTTATATCTCATTTGACAGGCGTCTGGACGACAACATCAGGACTGTGGTGAGAGGCCAGACCAATGTGGGCCAAGATGGCAGACAAGTGAGTATTTACACTGAACTGTGGAATTACCCTCAAAGGTTCCCTGATATGTGTGTAATACAGTTTGAAAGAAAAATGAGTGTTTACAATCGTATTGTTTCTCACACATCACTGCAGAAGCGCAGCGTGTACTGCACGCACTAATGAACAGAGATAAACAGCCTCATTTGCATGTTTGTACATATTCAGCTTTTGTAGCGTTCACAACAGCATCCTTCTCCCGAACTTACAATGAAGCCAGTGGTTGCTCCAACCCAGAAACACACGTCTTCCCCCCCCCTTCGCCTGCTCTTTCCTTTCACAACACTGCTTCCATGGAAAAGGACAGGATGACTCAGATCCATCCCCGCTGCTCAAACTGCCCCTCTTTACGGAAAACATGTCTGGGAAATAGATTCCCGTATGTAAATACTTTCTTTTAAACCCAGGCTTTGCATGTATGCCTTTTTTTTTTCTTATAGGAGCATGATGGAAAAGAACAGCCCCTGCTGATTTAATGCAGGTCCTTGCTCTGTCAGGCAGTTGCGGTTTAAAGGGAACATGACACCTGACGGGCGAGCCGCGTATGTTCTGACCAGTTGACATGATTAGGTGTGCATTGTCGTCAGGGTGTCTGGCCCGGTGGCCCCCATCTCTCCCAGTTAGCTACCGTTTGGTAGCGGAAACACTCTAAATCCCCTCCAGACCAATAACATTATACAGTCACACACAATAATTTTAGTTTGTTTTTCCAACCCCACAGAGGCATTCCAACATTTCCAGAGGGAAAAATCCTTTCTGCAGACGGAAAGAAGGAGAGAGGTGTTCATTTCAAGATGGCGAACGAGACCTAAAGAAAAGCAATAGAATAACGCAGGGTGAACAGCTTAATCATTTCTGCTGTTGACTGAGCTTGTTCGCTGAGCTAAAAGCAATCCACAGGTTGAAACCTAAGATGGTAACACTTGTGTAGCAGGATGGCGAGAGGACGATAACGGGGGAGAGAAAGTGGAGGAGGTCTGGGGGAATGATTTCACTCCTGTTATGACTGCGAGGGAGTCAGCTAGTAAAATGCTGCAGGACTGAGTGGGAAAGTGGCAGTTTTGCTTGCCAAACCCCAGTGGCTAATGGAGATGATATTTGGACATGACATTGTTTTTTCTCTCATGTGTTGTATTAAATTGATCCCATATACAGCAGATGACTGCATGGCAGTGTTCGGCCGATTCAAACAATTAGGGCCGAAACTACTACTAATAATTTATCTTGATTAGTTATTTGGTTTATAAAATGTCGCTCACAGTTTCACAAAGCCTAGTTCCACCAAAATATTAAGTTTACTGTCATAGGAAATTACAGCAACCAGAAGATATTTATATTTAAGAAGTAGAATCGGAGACTGCAGCATATTTTTTTCCTCTCTTTTTCTTTAAGAATGACCCACAACGATAAATCACTTATCATATAATTGGTCTATCAGTTGTCTTTCAGTTGTCTGCTTATCAATTGTTGCAAATAACCTGGAGTTGCCATGAGTCCATACAGTTCTTGCATGGGTGGTTCCCGTCAATAAGACGGATGCACACGGACACACACACAGCCACACAAGATGAATTGGTGGCAGATTGACTGGCTGTAATAGATGCTGCACAGAACGACGTGATTATAATGACATGAACTCTGTCATTTACCCCTGGCCAATAAATAAAGGTTATTATTATCTGGCTGTGTGGGCAAAGACACACACACACACACACACGGTATCTTTATCTGGTTGTGGTCTGCCAGCCGAAAGTTTCCTACCACACACAGCTGCTATGGCATGATGATCTCGCCTGTCCGTTGTCATAGCGACGTGGATACCGCACACACACCTGCTCCACGGTCAGCTAAACTCGATATATGTTCTGTTAAAGAAGGTTTTTTTTTGTTTTTTTTGCAATAAAAATGTGTAAACATTTTGAATGGAATGCAGGGAAGTCTTTAGTTGGGAGAAACTCATTAAAAACAAACATTTGTTATCAATTACTGCATGCCATAAACATTCCTGTTATTTGATTGCTGTTCTACTTTTTGAACAGCAAAATTGCTGTGCACTGGTGTACACACACACACACACACACACACACACTCATACACACTCCCTCTCGCAAGCTGTGCTTGCTCCTTGCATGGTTGGCAGCCTGGCATTCCTGTCTTTTTTTTTCTGTCTCTTTTTGTACATGTGTGCTCTGGTATTAAAAAGACTGCATTAGAAAATCTAACGAGGGGTGGTCTTCCTATAGAATCCCCTTAATGTAAATATTTAACGTTAACTCAGAAAAGGCTTTTCACAGCTTATTTTACTTTCCGTGCTTTTAACTTCTCAGCACTCTGTGTTCATCTGATCCGCTTCTTTCATCTCCTCTGTTGCCTAATTTGCTGTTGGTAGTGTTTATATAACATTCTGTTTCCTGCTTTTGTATTTCTCTTAAGAAAATCCTGACCACACGCTTCATATTCAGTTTTTGATCGTGTACCACAAATTTTCTCATTATCGCCTTTATAAATCTAGAAATTTCATCATCTGCAAAAGCCAACTGTGCTAAAAATGTATCGTTTTATTGATGCGTTTGAATTTGAGGGTTGATTCTATGCAATGCATTTCTGCAGCTATTCTTCTGTCTGTTGAATGAAACGCTCTACATTGTCTCCCTCAAAAAGAAACTGTTTAGATAAAGTGTAGTGCCGCGGCAGCTGTCCAACTTTTAAAAATAACGCTGCTACGTTGATCTGATTTAATGTGTTTGGCTGTCAAATCAGAAGTACCATTTTTATATGTCCCTGATGTCTGCGAGAAGGGGAGTGACATGCACCCTCAAGAAGCTCCTGACTCATTTTTTTAAACTCTTCCATACAGAATATGTGTGCCAAGAAACCTGTGCTGCATTGCATGTTATAGTAATACGTGTGTGTGTTAGTGTGTGTGTGTGTGTTAGTGTGTGTTGTGTGTGTGTGTGTGTGTGTACTTGTTTGTGTGAGAGCAGATAACATCTCGGGCATGGAGGCGCCTGCTGGGCAGTGGTCTCTCTCTGCTTTCCTCAAGGCTAAATACAGGAAATGAGCACTAGGAAAGGAGCCAGATTGACTCAGCTGAGTCTGCATGAGCGACAATTGCAGCCTTGGAGGTTCTGGCCTCCGCTGGATGCACTCGGTTTGTTCAAGAAGACTCGGTGTGGCGCTCCCACACTTCCCTCTAACTTGCAGATCAAAGCGTAATCACATACTGTAACCTGCCTTCATGTACCCAATCAACTGAAAACCAAAGGGCTGCATGAAGCACAAAAGGAACAAACAATACGTGCAAGCAAGAGACAGCTTGATTATAGATGAATCAGAACTTTATCCAATAAGTACCTCCCTGACACACGTCCAGTACAGATAGATCGAGTTTAAGACATGGAGGTTAAAGCTCCATTTGGTTTTTCGATGAGTTTATGATTCCGTGATATGTTGTTTTCTTAACTTTGACTGTGGCTCCACGATACTGTTCCTAAGCGCTGTTCTTTCGCATTGCTCGGAAAGGAAGAATTAATCCCTCCCTGTCAGTGCAAGCTGTATTTATGCTTGCATGTGTGCACGTGCAGTTATTTATTCTGTTTGTTTGTTCACCCGCCGTCCACTTGTTTCTTAGAGGTGCCTCTAAAAGCGGTAAATTCCTTGCACAGCTGGTGCCGTCTGTTAGCATTCCGCGTGTGCGCATCTGTGCGCGCCTGTGAGTGAGTGAGGAGAGTCAAAAGTTGTGTCTGCAGTGCCTCCACAGCATCGGGCAGAGTGAAGCCAATTACCTTGGCATCAGATGTCGGAGCGATATCTCTGTTTAGGGCCATCGAAGAACAGCTGCCGTGTCAGATGATGTGGAAATATTAGAGTAGCACTTCAGCTATCTTACAATTGTAAGTGTCTGGTGTTATCTAATCTGGCTCGTCCATAGGCTGTTAAAATTGCTAATGATCTCTTTAGCCTTTATAGTGACAGCCTTTATGTGGAACTTAGGCTTATGGCCCATGTGTCAACTTAAGACCCAACAATGTCGGATATCTAGGTAGCTCATCAATTAGATGGCCAATTAGTCTGAGAAAACATTGCTCCCATTCTAGAGCTGGGGACTGGCAAAATATCCCTGGTTATTCCACCCAGCTTCTCACAGCACTATATTATCATAAGTGAAACCTTTTTTTTTTCTTAAATTAAACGGAAATGTTTAATGTGCAGATATATATTTTCATTCAAAGTGCAATAAAAAAAAAAATCAAGAATTTTACCACCAGCTGCTGACAGGGATTCAGTGTTCCCTTTTTTGTGGATAAAAGAAAATCCAGACCTTTACTTTATTTTTCCCCTGATGCTGTCTTTTTTTTTCCATTTTTGATATTTCCAACAGACACCAAAAGTAATTTTTGCACAATCTCTTAGTCAGCCCAGTGTATGAAAGTAGAATGTAAGAAAAGTAAGTATAAGTTATAGATATAAGTTTGCCACATCAAGGGCTACGGTCTTATCCTGTATCTTCTTTGTATGTTTCATAATGCTCTATTTGACTTGTGCAGGCATTGGAAGAAGCCCAGATAGCCATCCAGCAGCTTTTTGGCAAAATCAAAGACATCAAGGACAAGGCAGAGAAGTCCGAACAAATGGTACGTACACACTTAACACATGCACGCACAAATTTGGCTTGAAGCTTATCGGGGATATAACCCGAGCACAGGTCCGTATCCTCCTCGTGTTACAATAGAAAACAGCAGAGCAAGTTATTTAAAGTCGAGGTAATGCACCTTCCATGTGTGTGTCCCTTCCAAGCCACACAGCTTGTGTGTGTGTGTGAGTAAGAGTCAAAGGAAGGCCAGTAGGTTGGGTGTGTAAAGAGAGGATGAAGGGTGGGAGATTGGTAAGCAGACCCTCCCTCAAGAGGCATGTCAGAGCAATTAGTTCTTGAAACCAGTGGGTGTGTCGCCCATCTTGCTCTATTTCTCTTTGTACCGTAGCTCCATCCAGTCAACCACTTTTCTTACTCCTACATTTATTCTATTTCATTTGCACAACCTGCCTGACTTGTTCCTCTCCTTTTCTGTGCAGGTTAAGGAGATTACAAGGGACATAAAGCAGCTGGACCACGCCAAGCGCCACCTCACCACATCCATCACCACCCTAAACCACCTGCATATGTTGGCGGGAGGCGTGGACTCTTTAGAGTGGGTACACTTCCATGTAACACATTAAGACTGTACCATTCCCCTCTGAAGCTTATTTGTTCAAAATGAAGCGTTGGCAGTTGCAGACAAGATTTTAAATAATTTTCCCATTTACTGCACTTCTGAAGTTTCTTTTTCTCACTTTACTTTTAGCACCTAAAATAGTGCGAGATATATAGCGATATGGTGAATGTATACAAAATCCCATATAAAATAAAACAAGTATTGTGCATTGAATGAGACCAAACTCTTTATATTTGTAAATAATAACCAGTAGGATTAAAATATGAAAATATCCTATCATCACAATCTGATTCTGCTGAAAATTAATGAGGGATAGTATTATATTATTTCCCAGCTTGAGTGGAGACTGCAGATGCAGGTGAAAAGAACTCTACTCACTCTACTTTGGCTTGTTCAATTTATCGCTTTAGTCATTTAACAAGAAATAATGATAAAATACCCGTTCAGGCCTTTGAAATGGAAGGATTTACTGCTTTTGCTTTTTATACACTCACCAAACACTTTATTAGGAGCACCTCTACAATCTACTGCAATCCAATAGAGCTGCACTGCCATAAATTCCACTTTTTATGAAGCTTATAAATTTTCCGTTTTTGTTGACATTGTCAGAATGGCGATAAAAGGTGATGGTTTTATCCAATGCAAAAGAAAAAAAAAAATTAGGAAGACTCTTCAATATAAGGCCCTCCAGTACATCACCATCAACCATTGCAGCCTCAATAATAAAAATATAGTAGAAATAAACTGACAATAAGTAAGCTTCATAAAAGTAGAATTTATGGCAGTACTGTTCTATTGGATTGCACTAGATTGCCCAGGTGTTCCTTATAAAGTACTTTACGATCGTAAACTGATTATCTGCTGGTCTTGGACTGTTAAAGACAATAGCTTGTGCTCTAGGAAAATGCATCTCACGTTTTTTGTTCTACTTTCTGACATTGCATAAACGAAACAATTCATTACCTGTTATCATGTCGTTCCTGACTAGTACCATATTCATTTTATTGTAACCACTATGAGATGTCTTTCAATTCAGATACAAGTGTCTGTAAAATTGAATTTAAATTTGTTATTAATAATTCAAAAATAAAAACTTTATATCTTATAATAGGTTTGCTGCTACTCCAATGTGGATATCTTAACTACATGATTGTTACAGTGATTTGAGAATATACAAATCAATAGTTCCTATGTGTATTTGTGTCCCAGGGCCATGACCAGAAAGAGGCAGTATGGTGAAGTGGCCAACCTGCTGCAGGGCGTGGTCAACGTTCTGGAGCATTTCCACAAATACATGGGCATACCCCAGATCAGGCAGCTTTCAGAAAGGTAACTATATGCACATATTTACACACATACTCATAATAATGTATGGTACGCTTCTGGAAGGTCATTTATTTACATATTTCCCCTCAAGTACGCTATCATTGAGTGTGTCGGCTATATTGCAGCAACTGTTGAATGCTTAAGGAACTCGCTCTAGCTCACTTTGGTTATTTTGTGAGCAGCATATTTGTAAGAACGACTCATTTCCAGTAGCCGGTTCAAAGCTGGATCTCCCCTTACAGCTGAAATATTCCACAGCTCGTCAGCTGAAAAGCGGTAGCGGTATTTGGCGGGAGGTATTCTGCATATTGCATCCTGTTTATATATTCGCACACAAACAGGCACAATCCCACACAAACTGGAACACACAGGAAGGAAACACAATGAATAGGGTCCCTTTATGCCTACATTTCTTCCATTGTGAGAGCTTTGGGGCATACTTTTCTGAGGGTGTGTCTGTGTGTGTGTGTGCGCACTTCTACTCTTGTCTGTGGTAAATGCATTTATTGCAATATGCACTTGAAATTCTTTTTCTTGCTTTCAACAAGTGTCTATCAGTTTACCACAAAATCGCAGTTTCCTCCAGTGAGTCTTAAATATATCTAAATGTAGTATTTTGTTCTACACATATACACACACACAACTGCACATGGTGCATTGTTAAGCTGTTATTTCCCACAGCTCTGACTAATGAAATTTCCATTTTCTACAAATATTTTCCAAGAACATGTTCAGGTTCAAAGTGTTGGTGATCCCTGAAAAACACGAGAGGATGGCCTTCTGTTCTGTTTTGACTGAGGTGTGGCAGACAGAGTTCATACCAAATAACAGCTGCGTGGAAGAAGTGACTCTGCTGGAGAAATAGATGATAGAAAAGCGAGAGTGGATGGTAAAGGAAAGATATGAAGGCAGGCTAGACAGCTGGACTCAAACGGTTATAGAAACTGAATCGAGACTACCGCACATATAGCAGAAGCAGACAAGAGACAGATGCAGTGGATAAGAATAATACAGGTGACAACATACAGGAAATTAGATATACAGACAGGATGAAAGGAAGTAGCCGATGAATGTTTGCAGTGGCCTGGCAGAATGTCCTTATGCTGTTAACACCTCTTCAGTCAAACCATCGTTTCTGAAGCATAGTAACACTGTTCAAACTATGAATACATGTGTTGTTTTAGGTTCTGATGAATTAATACATGAAACTGAAATGTTTCATAATTTCAGTATCTCATTAAGAAATAAAAGCAGGGAAAGAGGTTCGGTAAGAATAAAACATCTATTTAAAAAAAAAGTAAATTGAGAAGTGTTTACCCCTTCCTATTTTTGTATCCTGTAAAGTTGTTACCAAATATCCTGTCACTGTGAGCCAACATATATATTGTTCATCAGCTCTGTTCCAGCTCTGCATTGAAGCTGTAGGACACTGAGCAAAATATTCAAATCTATGTTTAAACACCTGCACCATCCACTAAATGGACGTAATTATTACATTTTTTTTCCTACGTTCATCTGACACATTCAATGCCTTTGGAAAGTGCGTCATCTTAAAGTAATATTCTTAGTGTCTGAACAATGTTTTATATAATAGTAATAGTAAAGCACTGTTTAGTTAGAACTAATTAGAAGATTTGACAGAGTCACAGATATGTATCGCAACTAAATTACATATCCCACCCTCTGACATTCCTCTATTCTTTCTTTTAAATTAACCTTTTGCCCCAGCAGTAATTTGGTCCATGGCTAAATGGAGTCGGTGCAACTGTCACATTTGAACAGGATCAATTTTGATTAGTTTTTAATAAGCCTTTTCCTTCATCACTTGTTTTTCCTGCTGGTTGAACCATGACTGTCACAACTCGACGTGATACATTGACAGGTTTTGTTGATGTACACTATAAATGGAACACGACCGAACAAAAGACTAACTTCAGTCTAGATTGCTGCTGACGGATCAGTCTCCATCAGATCAAACATCTGTAGATTTGGAATATTCCATACAACATTCTCTCATCCGCTTATTGGTGCGAGAGACGGAGCTGAAAAAAAAGAAGCTGCAAGAGTCTGTGTCTTAAGATTTGAGTCCGCAGTTTGTCTTATGTTCAGCAGCTCACCAGACCTAAGTGGCAGTGGGTTTTTGAATTGAAGGCCATTTTAGCTGGCTACCATCTATGATACTATATCTCCACCCTCTGCTGTTTATTCTGGATGATTGTCATAGCGTTGGGTGCTGTCCTCAGTTAACCCAGCGCGGATGCCACCGGGGTGAGTACAGGCTCTCCGAGACAACTTGTCAGTCTCGGAGAGTCTTAAGCAGGCCTCATTACAAGAAAAAAAAAGCTTCTCCATCACATGTCTCTGTGGTTGCTTTACTGACCAGAAGCCAGCTCGTTCACATTCATGGAGACACACCTGCAGGCTTGTGTATTATTGTATTGATATGCTCCGGATTAAAAAACGCCAGATGTGGAACTAATTGACCGTGACAGGGTAGAAAATTCCAAAGATTGGATAGAACGCAATATAACCGTTTGCAAAAAGAAAGCAAATCAAACCTTCGGTGCACAAGTGCTGCAGGAATTTCGAACTCACAGATGAAAATGCCATTATTTCAATATAATGTTTGACCGATTGAGAAAACAAAGACATGTGCACTGTCTTATTGTTCTTTGTCTTATGTAGAGTAAAAGCAGCACAGAGTGAATTGGGGACTCAGATCCTGGCAGATTTTGAAGAAGCCTTCCCTTCTCAAGGCTCCAGGGTAAATAAATCTGGTTTGCTTGTTATTTTCCTGGCCAAACTAGTCATATCTATTTCTATTTAGACATATTTTTTCTCCTAAAAAAAGATTTAACTTGTATATCCTAATCTATTCACAGAGACCAGGCGGTCCCAGTAATGTGCTGAGAGATGCCTGTCTAGTAGCGAACGTTCTGGACTCGCGCATCAAACAGGAGATTATCAAAAAGTTCATCAGGCAGCACCTCTCCGAGTACCTTGTACTCTTCCAGGAAAACCAAGATGTGAGTAAAAATTGGACGGGTAAAGAATAGTGTGTTCTATAATGGAGAAAATCATTTTTTTGTGTGTATCTATATATATATATAAGAATGCTGTCCTGTTTAGGTTGCATGGCTGGACAAGATCGACCGGCGCTATGCCTGGATCAAGCGACAACTGGTCGACTACGAAGAGAAATATGGCCGCATGTTCCCTGAAGAGTGGTGCATGACAGAGCGTATTGCTGTGGAGTTCTGCCACATCACCAGGTAAACACACATACAACATAAAATAGGAAACCTATCTCGGGACAAGCGTTATAAAGAATCTTCCACTCAATAAGACGTGGCATATTTATTGAATGTTTTATGCCGCGCGCCCCTCTCCAAGAAAAAGAGGAAAAGGAAAGAAAAAGAAAATAAATTGAATGTAATTTGAATAAAAGGGCAGAAATTGAGAAATTGGAACTGTATGTCTGGTGCTTTATGATTTGGTGCATCTTTCAGTGCAATTGACATCGGTGGCCCACATAAGCGGTGACCTAATGTGAACGGGTCTCAGTCTTTTTCTGTCAGCTCCACAGTAAAAGAACATCTGGCAGAAATCAACACAGTGTCATATTAAGAAAACCTGCGAATGTTTGCTGCTCACAGTCAAGACAAGATTTTGTTAGGCAAGAACTATATACTAAATACGTCCTGCCAATGACTTTGTGATCTAACATGCTAATGATACTCATGATGGTCTATTTTTTTGTGCGTACGTGCGCTTGTCTTCTTAGGGTGGAGCTCGCCAAGGTCATGAGAACACGTGCTAAGGAGATCGAAGTGAAGCTGCTTCTGTTCGCCATTCAGAGGACCACGAACTTCGAGGGTCTGCTGGCCAAACGCTTCACAGGATGCACCTTGACTGACGTACCTGGAGTGAGAATAGCCTGCAACGAGACACAACTATACACATGAGCTCGAGGCTTACTTAGTACTTGTGAAGAGAAGTGTAACGATATAAAATTGCATCACTTGCAAATGAACTGCTTACTTTTACTGACGTCATTGTATATATAAATGATATCAAACTATTATGATTCCCGTCTAATCGGTCATCCTGTACTGACTGAGTAGAATTTTCTAATTGCAGGTGCAATTTCATCTTCGTCTTCCTAGACAAGATCCATGCAAACATGGAAAATCTACTTGTGTTAATTCATAACACAAGTAGATTTGAGTTGAGAGTATTGTTGCATTGTATTTAGTGTGTGTGTGTATGTGTGTTTCAAGGATATAGCAGTAGAACACAAAGATTAAAGTGGTGTTTGTGTTTGTAGAAGCAGAAGAGGCCTGAGAGCCCTCTGGAACCCAATAACCCATTCCTGGAGGATGAGCCAGGCGAGGATGTGGGCACAGAGAAGGACGAGGATCTCGCCAAGGTGAGTTGACTGTGTTTTTCTGTGACATAAAGGTGCCATCAGATATTTCTTCCTCTGGCTTTCTCGAAGACAGCTGAACTTTGTGTAAATAAACATGAAATCCTCTTTCTTAAAAATTAAATGTACTCATGACAGTCCAATGGCAGATTGAAGATAGGGCAGTCTTGTTTGTGTCCAATCACGCCCTGGCTTATTAACATCAGTCTGATATACTTGCCTAAATTCGTCAGTACATTGGCTAAAAACTGTGCAGTTTATTGCTGGAACAATCATTGTTTTAATCAAATATAGAATCTCCCACATCCCCTTATCTTTGGAAACTGTTTCAGTGTTCACTGCTATGACATTTATCAAAATAAACTCACTGATTGTAATACTTACTAAAATTTACTATTTCGCTCATTCCCGGTTTCTCTTCCACTCTCGTAGCCCAGGAAACCCAAAGCTCCAGACAACCCTTTCCATGGCATTGTCTCCAAGTGCTTTGAACCTCATCTATACGTCTACATAGAATCCCAAGACAAGTGAGCAACACATCACACTTGTGCACACGCACAAAGACCAAATCGGGTCGAGGTACACAGACCCAGAATCAGGGGCAGGTTGCGCGTAAAGTTGGCACAAGCATCCTTTTTCCATTGCACGTTCATCAATCAGATCCCCCACCTCCAATTCTACTTGCCTGCCTCTTCTGTCTTTCCATCTCTTGTTCCTGTACATGTCTCTGTCTCCACTGTGGCAGAAATGTTTCCCATTAGCTGCACGACCACAGACGCAGTGAGAGAGAGGGGTTGAATAAGTGCTGCCGCAGCAGATCTGCCTATTTTCATTCCCACCTCCTTATTTTTTTTTTCTTTCGGTGCCCCTTCTCCAGTCTTGCTCTCTCTCTGTAATTTACTTTTGTTTCATTCCTTCTTGTTCTCAACCTACTGTTTTTTTAATTTCTCTCTCCATTTCAGCCTTCTTCATTCTTTCATTTTTTTTCTCCCTGATTTTTTTTTCACCTCCCTTCCTCTGTCTTTACCACCATCCTTCAGTTCTCCCCCATCAGTTCCTCCCCTCCCCCAGTAAATGTGCACACGCTCCAGAAAGCGAACACAGTTTTGGGAGTGCTGTTCTTGCATGCAGCCCCCTGGCTTTTGGCTCTCTGGGGTGTTAAATGCCATTTGTCTGTTCAAGGGAACTGGTTTGACCTATTCGAGCTACAACCTCATTTCAGTTTCAGTCCAAAGGCCTCAAGCAGGCAATGGCCAGATCAGCTTGTCCCCAGTGGGACATAGCAGAAGAGAACAGTGGCCTGCTTGTTTCGTCCTTGGCTGTGGTTCCGAGATTCAGTAGGATTGGGCCACACCAACTGACTGTGGACCTGTTGACTGTAGCACTGAGGATTTTGATATGCTTGGAATATTTTTCTCCCATTTATCCATCTGGCCTTTTGTCGGTCTGCCTGTTATTTTATCCTTTTATTTATTTATCGGGGTCGGGAACCAATCATATGTTTTTAATGTCATAATTTGATTCATTTAATTCCTTTCATGTGCTCTTAATCCAACCACTTGTCTGTGTGTGTGTGTGTGTGTGTATATATGTGTGCGCGTGTGTATATATGTGTGCGCGTGTGTGTATATGTGTGCGCGTGTGTGTGTGTGTATCTGTGTGGCTTTGGCTGTACATACTTGGTCATCTGCAGGAACCTAGGCGAACTGATTGACCGGTTTGTGGCCGACTTCCGAGCACAAGGCCCACCCAAGGCGGGCACAGAGGAGGGTGGAGCAGTGCTGCCAAGCTGTGCTGACCTCTTTGTCTATTACAAGAAGTGCATGGTGCAGTGCTCCCAACTGAGCACTGGAGAGCCCATGATCGCCCTCACTACCATCTTCCAAAAATTCCTGAGAGAGTACGCCTGGAAGATCCTCTCTGGCAACCTGCCTAAGTAAGACTGGTTCAGTTGTGGTCCGTCATATCACACGTGTCACAAAAAACATACTTCTCTTAAGTGGTATCTAGCCATGCAGGTAACTTTGATATATGTAGACAAGGTTTTAGATATTGGCTTATTATAGTTTCCCAATACAATTTCAGCTGTGCAGCTCATAATGTGGAAAATTGTTGTTTTTTTTTTTAAATATTCAACGGATGTGTTAAGTTTCCTCTTTCCATCTTTATGTTTCACTGAATCATTTTGTACATTTACTCGCTCAAATTCAGATTAGATTTTCTGGAACTCACAAAGATGGGAGCGAGTGGTTATAAAGCCAGTGAATCAAAGATTCTAAATGTCTCCAAATATTTACTGCTGACTCTACACCCATGTTTTGTTGCAGACTACAGCTCTCTAGATTGAAATTGATATAAGCGGTATAGTGTCAAGAGAACAAATAAGGCTCCAAGATAAATAATCAGCTGATAACAGCAGTAAATGTATATAAAAACAATGGCACATTGCAAGTCAAAAGCAACAGTATAGTGTTTCAACAGTTTCCATCCATGAGAACAATTACATTTTGTGGGCAGTAACACAAACACAGATTTATTTCGGATTAACTTACACAAACAAGCATGTCACGCCCATATTTGTTCATTCTGCTGGCATGGTGAAAGGGCTGTTTAGGAGTTTAGCTTGAAACTTAATGTCTTCAGTCTTCGCTGCGTTTGATGGATCGGGATGGCATGCTATGTGGGATCTGGAGTTGGTTATGTTGTGGCAAAGCCTAATACGGCACCAGCAAAAACATCTCTGGCTCATTGGCCACATTAAAACCCATCACCGGCTGCGGTATACACACACACACACACACACTTAGAGGCGTGTTCTGTTTCAGTCTCTGTCTCAGATATGCATGCTAATTACACACTTGTACTCGCTGACTAATACATACCGTGTTGTCAGCCGTATATAAACACTTAGCCAAAGATGTACTCGGACGCTTTGCAAGTTCGTACACTCACAGACACACGTAGCCAGGCCCGTCCGACGTGGTGCGCTGTGAATTGGTTTTGCAAGGTTTTGAAAGGGGCCCCCGAAAGGAGCTTGAACTATGTTGTGGTTTTGCTCACGTCTCTGTTATGACGTTTATTAATGACTGGGTCGCTGTTGCAGCATCCCGGCACTCGCGCCTGCTTGCAGTTATTTCTGTTTCTCAGTTACTGAAATCTACTCTTTACCTGTGGTTTAAAAAGATATGTTCCACAAGAGTACAAAGGGGGGGTATGTATCAGCGGGTCTTTGGAAAATGAATAAACATCTTGGGGTTCAGCTCACTAAGAGGAGTCCCACCACAGACATTTAAAAAAGATTAGATTTAAAAGTAGACTCATTAGGTATTAATGGTCGCAAAACATCGTGCTGATATTACATCTATAATCAATGACTGATTGTGTTTTTTTCCTCTAATTCTCTCTCTCTCTTCTTTTTTCTGTCTCCTTTCTCTCTGCAGATCCAGCAGTAACACTGGAGGCCTGACCATCAGCAGCCTGCTGAAGGAGAAAGAAGGCTCCGAAGCAGCAAAGTTCACTGTGGACGAGCTCTGTCTGATCTGTAGCATCCTCAGCACTGCTGAGTACTGCCTGGCAACCACACAACAGGCGTGTAAACAAACACACACACACACACACATGCATTCATAGAACCCCAAATATCTGCGGCTTCGTGCCTTTTTTAATAGATTTGAGCTGGAGTTGTATCCGCAGAGACAGCGCACACTATAAGATTTATCTGCAGTTTATATTTAGGTGTCATTGCACATAAAAAGATGCCAGTCATCGCAGCAGTTACTTGATCTGTGTTTCATTAGCGTTTGAAGGAACTAGCATTGACAGTTGGGATTACAACAGACTGAAAGGTTTCATGCATGCTGCATTTCTGCAACACATTCACCAAATTTAGCAATATTGCTACATTTTAAAAACATTTCCACATAGAAGTTACTCATGTAAATGTTTTGATAGTAGTCAATTGCAATACATATACAGCATATATTCTAGAAATAAAGATTTTTTGTGTGTGTTGAGGTGCGTGCATTCATGTTTTTATTTGTACTTGTTACAGCTGGAGGAGAAGCTAAAGGAGAAAGTAGATAAAGTCCTGGTAGAGAGAATTAATTTGACTGGGGAAATGGATACATTCAGCACGTAAGTGGCGACCAAGAACCCAGCAATACTACAAATATTTTCTTTTCTTTTGAATAATCTATGATTTGTTTTAATTGTGTCATTTAATTACCTTAATGTTTCCGCAGTGTGATCTCAAACAGTATCCAGCTGCTTGTTCAAGATCTTGACGCTGCGTGTGACCCTGCTCTCACTGCTATGAGCAAGGTTGGAGACAAATGTTCAAACACACATCCTTACATGTCATTAACATACAATATTGATGTTAATTGCACATTCTCAAGGTGGTAGCTTTGTGAAAACATCATCTCTTTCACTCTCTTAGATGCCATGGCAGAGTGTGGAGCACGTGGGTGACCAGAGCCCTTATGTGACTTCAATCATCATGCACATTAAACAGAACGTGCCGATCATCAGAGACAATTTAGCCTCCACGCGCAAATACTTCACACAATTCTGCATCAAATTCACAAAGTACAATAGATACACACACACTTGTACTTTGCTTCGCCCATAATCCATAATCAAAGGTCGATGTAATTGATATGTTTGTCACTTCTCTCCTTCCTTAGCTCTTTCATCCCCAAATTTATCAACCACTTGTTCAGATGTAAGCCTATCAGCATGGTGGGAGCTGAACAAGTGAGTGTAATTTATGCTAATCTTTCCTAAAGCTTCAGTTGAGCTGCATTAGGAGTCATCAGCTTGATCGTAGTATTAAACCCCACATGTATATGCTCTATTACATTGATATTGCATCAGATAATCCATAAATGACACATGCACTGGTTAAATCTTGAATAACGGGTCTGTGTATTTGTGTTCCACCCCTACAGCTCCTCCTGGACACCCACTCTCTGAAGACCGTGTTGCTGGATCTGCCGTCCATAGGCTCCCAAGTGCTCCGCAAGGCACCTGCCAGCTACACTAAGATCGTGGTGAAAGGCATGACCCGTGCAGAGATGATACTTAAAGTAAGGAGGATGGGTATTGCAGAAGTGTAAACCAAGCTCTTCTACTCTGTGTAGTGCAGCTTCAAGTTGTGAAAGAGTACCACAAGTATGCCAGGCTACCTTCTCTAGATGAATGTTGGAAAAAACACTCAAGCTTCTAAGACCAGTAAAGGTTCATTTAAACAGTTTAGTTTTCATATGTAAACCTAGAGAGCTTGCGTCTTTAAGTGATGGAATTTCACAAGAACTTGAAGTAGAACTTGAAGTAGAACATAGTTCAACTTAAACAAATCAGTCTTTATAGGATGCTTCAGATTTAATGACATTTAACTCATGTGGCTAAACTCATGCCGAAAGCTTCGGTTTCTGACCTTTAAAGGCTTGGAACTTTAGACCCTTTTGTGTAACTGTGGTCTGAATGAGATCCCTTTATCCCTCACTTGCCATTTAGCAGAATTAATGTCGAAACTCTGACATATCCAGTTAAACATGAACCATGGCGTTGACACTAACGCTTGCCCAAGAATAGCCTGGCACAACCTGCAGTAAACTGCTTTTTCCACTGATTGAGGTTCCATCACAGGAAGAAACAATAGACTGAACAAACATTTCTCCTTTGAGTGTTTGCGGTTTGACTGGCGAGCCAGTATTAAAATTTTTGCCTTGAGTCACTCGCATAGATTATTTACTCAGTTTATTCTGAGCAGAATAACCCTTTAATTGTGTCTTTAACCCCACTAACAATAGCACTTTATGAGCATTTCATTCCATAAAATAACCCACCTCACATAGGGAGGGAATCGGAATGGATCTCATGCACTACTGGTTTAACGAGTAAGACGGGCCAACACAAGACACGCACATATGTATTCCTGTGTGGTTGACGTTGGGCCAGAGAAAAGGTGTGAGGGAGTAAATAAGTAAACGCATGCAACCTTCTGCTCAGGAGAAGCCACAGATGGAGTATAACGCGTTGTTTTCATTGCACAGAGCAAACGCAGGAGACAAACCGTTAGCCTTGCCTCACAATTACCTTATGAGACCCTAGAGGACACTGGTATGTGACTGCCATAAGTTAACCCCACCCTTATTAACTGTCCCAGGAGTGTAGAGCAATGCACACACGTGCGCCAGCCTGCCCGCCTGTCCCTTAATTTCTCCATGACTCCCAGGAGGCTTTCTTTCCTTCCTGAAGTTATCAGTCGGGCTGTCTGAATGTTAATAGCAGTCATTTCCAAGCTACGCACATTGGATCAGTGGCAGACGATAAAAACATTTTTGATCTACGGTATTCTATAATGACTACATTTACATCCTGCCTTAGTCTTGATGCTCCAGACACGCTAACTTTATTTTGGCTCCGACCATCAACCCTACTCGGCATTTCGTATTTGATCGTCCCCACTGGGATGCGCGCTGCTCCATATGGTCGATGTAAGGCCTGTGTTTGTTCCCTGGAAAAAAAGCCTTGAATGTAAATACATGGATGTCCAACTCATCTGCCACACATTAAAAGGGGCTTTCGCATTACAGAATTAGAGAACGCATTCAGATCGGCCTACTGCTGTCGATATTTTTTCTGAATTTGACTGCCAGAGGGCCCCTTCAGCTGGAATGTGATCTGTTTGGCTTCTGAAGAACTCGCACGGACCTAGTTGACAGTGCATGAAGGCCTCCGAGTGATTCACACACACATTACTGACAGCAGAAGACAGCATAATCTTTGTTGGGGATATAAATCTGATACTTATAAAAAAAAGACATGAAAAGAAAAAAGACATCCTGTAGAAGAAAAGTCTTAGTCATACTAATTTCTACATTTAACTGTCTTAAAAAATATTTCGAGGCATTATATTGCTGCAAAAGAAAATACACATGATTATTTACCAATAAGGAATAAAAGATGGAGAGATGCCTCTTTGTAAAAAAAAAAAAAAAAAAAAAAAAAAAAGCAACTTTATAATAAAAGAAATGTAAGTAGCTGTACAATGGCTTCTTCTGTGAAGGTTTTTGGCTTTGGAAAAAGAAATGGAGGCTTTTGTAGTGTGGCCAGCATTTTAGCCATCGACTTAATGCAACATCAAGGTTCCTCACAGGTAATTGCTTCCATCTTGGGCTGAGACTGAAGCTTCTGAAAGACAAACCCGCAGAAAGAAGGTCAATGCAAGAATTCCTCTACGTTGCCTCAACAATAGTTTTGAATTACACTCTGTGATGCCGTGACTTGAAATTAAATCTGGTTTACCCCCACCGAGAAAATGTAGTTCATTGGGACAATTGACAGAGCAGCTTTCAAAGCTCTCTTTGAGATTTAAGCAGATTACCCACTGCAGGGTTCCTTGTACATTTCCAAGAAGCAGAACAAGTTGTAAACGCAACACTGGCACATGCATTTTCGCAAACAGCTGCATGTTTACACATCCAGCATACATGGACCGACCAGCATAAGCGTTTACATGGAGTCGTGTTTCCGTTGACGTGGCTAATATACATCCAATATTCGCTCTCTTTTAAATACAAGTCTCTTCTCTGCCGATTCCCTGCGGGAAATATCTGCTTCCTAAGCTGCCAAGTGCTTTGTGTCTGTGCTGTTTGGTGCTGGACAGGTTGTGTACAGTGGATTTAGCTGAGCTTGTTTGCTGAAAAATGGCTGTGTGCCTGCATCTGGAAATGACGCCGAGGAGAGGAAAGCGGTAAAACAGCCAAAACAGTAAAGTTGCAGGCTGTAAAAAAACAAAAAAAACAAAAATAATGAGCTGAACGATGCTAAAACGCTCCTTAGATGTGAGGGGAAACTGCAGAGATCGGTATGAATTCTCCCTTTTACATTACAGTCATTCGATCCATTGTTGACATAAAAATAGCGCAGCTTTTAAACTGATGCAATATTCCAATTTCTTTTTTTTTTTAAGTTTCCTCTTCAGTAAAACCACATTCTCTTAAATCTTTATATAGCTGTCAAAGTTATCCTTTTCTGTGTGTTGAAGCAAATGATGGTGATGAATAAATTCGGGCCGCCGCGTGAGCCAGCGCACGGTTGTGTTCAAAGCACATAGGATTCTTTCTGTCTGTCTGAGACGGCCTCTCCTGGCCGCTGCGATGCCTGTGAAACGTGGCTGTTTTCCACGCTCCTCCAGCCCAGCCCACTGTACTGTAGCTGCAGCAGCTCTCTCTCTCTCCCTCTCTCTTTCTCTCTCCCACCTCTGAAGTTCTCTCCCGGGGAGTATTTAAAAGGCAACCCCCCCCCAAACACACACACACACCCCTTCCCCTCCCTTGTTCGGCATGAATGTCCCCCCCCACTCTCACTCTTTTACTCTCTCCCTCTCTCTCTCTTTTTATGCCTGTTTTCATTCTTAAACTCCCCCTCCCCTCCTTTTT
Source organism: Lepturacanthus savala (assembly GCA_030544235.1). Lineage (NCBI taxonomy): Eukaryota > Metazoa > Chordata > Actinopteri > Scombriformes > Trichiuridae > Lepturacanthus > Lepturacanthus savala. The sequence goes on along the minus strand of CM060468.1, from coordinate 13,465,862 downwards.
TTTTTTTTTTTTTAACAAGGGTTCTGTAGGCCTTTCCCTTGGCCTGGCTCCAGGACAGTTGCTAAGTAAATCACTCAGTCAGCAGGGCTAGTAAGAAAGCAAAGAATTCCAAACGATCCTGAGCCCTTTCATGCCTGCTCTCTCTCTCTCTCTCTCTGATTCCTCTGCTCTCTCCCTCGCTGTGCAGCTCACCTTCTCATGCATTTCTGTACCTTAAGCAAAAAAGAGAGCGAAACTTCAAACGACACAGACTGGGCTTTTATAGAAGCGAAGGATATGAGGAACATTTTTCGGGGTTGTCTTCATGCGACTGGAGACGGGGCTCTGTCAGCCATGTGTTTGTCTGCCTAACTTTGTAGTGGCTGCATAGGAATGCTACCCGATCCATGATTTCCACACAGTTTCTATTGTTGGGAAAACACAACCGAGAGAATCCAGTCCACAAGACTCGTGCCCCATTAGACTTCTCTTGCCTGCTCTTGGCTAATGCTGATTTTGCCCGGACTCATTATACCTCCAAAATAATTACCGGTGAAGCTAATTCTTGCTCATTCATGCATGGAATAATTGGTGTGCAAAAGTGGGGGGGGAAACATAGCGAGGAGTGGACTCCTAAATATAGAAACAGCTTTGTTTGCAGCTACAACTATTGGTTCTATCAGATGCGCCCCTCCCCGCCTCATTTGGGCCCCATGTGGGATCATTTAGAGATCTCTCGGGTTGTCCCATGATGGTTCACAGGAAAGCTCTGGGGGGGGGGGGGGGGGGGGGGGGACTTGAAACCCACATTAAACTCTGCTTTTCCACAGGTGGTGATGGCCCCACATGAGCCACCAGTGGTGTTTGTTGACAACTACATCAAGCTCCTGGCTGATGGAAACCCTGAGACCTTCCAGAAGATTCTGGACATGAAGGTTTGACTCTAACCACTCATTTAAAAAAAAAAAAAAAAAGGTGCTGTGGGAACTAAACTTTGCATTAAAATGCTGGGAGCTGTGACTTCCTTAATGGTCATTTAAAAAAAGGCACTTCATTATTTGTACACTGATTAACAAACATTTTTTTAGAAGAACAAGCAGAACTCTTTCCCATTTAGACAGAGCCAGGCTAGCTGTTTCCCCCCTTTTCAAGTTTTTTATGCTATGCTAAGCTAACCAGCTACTGACTGTTAGTCGACATTGAACATATGCATATGAGTCAGTTATCGATCATGTGTTTCTTCTGTGATTTCATCAGTTTTCGTGTTTTACTATAATCCTGTTTTACATTTCTTGTCAAAATCATAACAGAATTTTTCACATATTCAGAGAGACCTATATTGATGTGGTGTGATTTCCCTGCGTGTCTGTGTGTGTAGGGTTTGAAACGCAGCGAACAGAGCAGCATGCTGGAGCTCTTCAGACAGAGGTTACCCACCCCACCCTCGGGGGCTGACGGCGGCCCCTCTATGTCCTTCAGTGCACCCACCCCTGAGCAGGAGTCCTCCCGCATTCGCAAACTGGAGAAACTCATCAAGAAGAGGCTGTGAACAAACACCAGTTCACGGAATTGCACATAAATGGAGCACACTGGAGTGGTGTTCACCCTTCAGAACTATTCATCTCAAAGACTTCAGTTGTTGTGGGGAATTACAGAAAGAACAAAAAAAGTTGACTCTTCTGAATGAATAATATGAACCTAAAGTGATGCGGGATTATGAAGAATCTTCCACAACCACTACTCACTGTTGGTGCATATGCCATTTATTTACATAATGTCACACCTTTTCTCTACATGTCGCTGATGTTTGAGCTTTAAAACAACATTAGTACATTTGTTGCACAGTGTATTTGCACTCAGAAGCCCGACGGTAGTGTTGTTAACTAAATTCCGCCTCTCCGGGACACGTCTAATCCAGGATGATTACTGGCAGTCTGATCTTAATTAAAGCTGGTTTTCCGAATGTAATGTATTTCAAGGATAGCTTTCCTCAGCTATTTTAATTTCATGAAGGAGACACTGGGCTGAAATTGTGCGCTGCTCTGCCTTCCATTAAAGCCGACCTGCGGCGAAGCTGTTCACCTAAAATACAGAATTATGTTTGGAATCCATCAGTCTGGGCTTCTGATTTGCTGCATATTCAGACCGACATGAGGCCAGCTTTGTCTTGGCAGTCTTGTAACTGGGGCCTTTTGCTTTGCAAGGATGGAAAGACTGAGACCGTGTGTACATACCGTATGTGCAGGTGTGTGATCTGTCTTATCTAACAGTCCAAAATACTCCGTACAAACTGTATTTACTAATCCATGTATGATTTCACTTGCATTAACTCAGTTTTGTGCCAGTTTACAGTAGCCCTCCATTCATCAGCACTATTGTACAGCATGTTTTATGTTGTGTCTGTAAACCGGGAAAAACGACTTTTCATTCGAATATAACACACTGATGGGTTTCTATTGATCATTGTTTTTTTTGTCTCTGAAGCTGCTCCCTCCCACACACTTATAATGTAGGACATCAGTCCTACAAGAAATATGATCATTTGAATCTATTCCCTGTTTAAGATCACTGATTAACTCCAGATTAGAAAGCGAATGCTTTTAGTAACACATTCCTGCCTTCAGGTACAAAACGTTACTTGTCTGTATTGTCTGAATTGTATTCTACAAAGGCAATTATTGAACACTATTAAAAAATAATGCCTCAGATCCGGTGTGTGTGTGTGTATGGGTCACTTGTTTCCCTGATTTTCTGCAGAATACCAGGGGGGAAAAAAACTATCAATAAGGTCCCATGCCGAATGATATGAGGAGCCGCTGGACCGGTTCCCATGTCTGGACCCGTCTCTGGTTGCCGCTGATCCTCCGTCCAATCAGCAGCGAGTCCAAGCTTCAAAAGGCGTTTCCTTCCCTCCGCAGCGGATCCGAAGGCCTTGTTCGAAGGAGAAGAAGTTTGAAGAGGAGCCGCGGGCAGTGGGGGTCCATCACATCCTTTTCTCTGTGCACGCATCGCTGCTGCGCCGACTTATCTCTGTAATCACACGTGCAACGTGGAGCGGGGTTATGCTTTGATTATTTTTCTTTTTTTTTGTGGATGCCAAACTAAAGGCTTTTTCTTGTTCGGTTTTCTTGTCTTTAAGGAGGTTCCGGGGGGGATCGGGAACTGGTTGATGAGATTCACCTCGGGCAGCAGCGATCGCTGTCCGGTGTGTGTGTGTGTATATGTGTGTGTGTTCGCGGTGACACCGGAGGACGCGGAGACCAAACAACAAACACACAAAGAGGAACTTAACGTTGCGTTTTGGACCTACTCCTCATTTCGTAATCGGCGTCTTGCTCACTTGGGAGTTTAGCAACTTTTTTTTTTTTTAAACTAGAAATGGTCGGCAGGTTGAACTTGCCAAATGTATGTGAAGGAGATCCACTGGATATGAGCTGCAGGGCTGAAAGAGGACTTGACAGCCCGGACTCTGGGCTGCCCCCCAGCCCCAGCCCCAGCGCCTGGCTGCTGCCTGTGTGCGCGGACAAACCCGGGGGTGTGAGCCCGGTGTCCGAAGATGAAGGGAGAGGCTCTCTGGTAGGTGGAAATCCCAAAAAAAGCTCTTGTGATAAAGGCTGATTCAAGTAAAATACGATCCATTGGGTGCATGACTTGGGAAAAGGCAAAACTAGGGTTGCTTTGCATTGAAAGAGACATGTGGCAGTTATTTTTTAGTTGAATCTAATGAGCTGGCTCCATAATGAGGAAAGTGGGTCACTTCGCCACTGAAGTGGGCCAATGACAAGTTGCTAATGTGACTGCTTCTCTGTTCGATTTGACTTTTATTTAGTTTCCTCTCTCATTGCAGGTTCCAGTTTTACCCTCTGGATCTTTCCCACAGCTGCACCCGCTGTCCTATGGGGAGGGCATAGCCATTGACCCCTTACCGCCAAAAGAAATCAGGTGGGTAAACTGAAGTGTGCCCATGTTCTTTGAGGATTTGCGTGTGTGTTTGAGGGTTTGGGATAAAAAGCCCCATATGGATCATGGTGCTATTGCTCTGATATGACAAGAACCGATACCTGCGCTGTGGTAAGACACAGGATGTGGTTATGGCGTAAAAGTGATACAGAGTAGTTTCACTTTTGCTCCGAGTAACCCTCTGATCTCGTCCGTCCTGCCCAGATACACCTCGTCCGTGCACTACGACTCGGACCGCCACTTCATCCAGGACGTGTCCCTCCAGCCGTGGGGCCAGGGCCTCGAACGCTGCAGGCAGACGATCACGGCCGTGGCCCACAGCACCTGGCGCCACTACAAGACACAGCTGGATTTCCAGCCTCGCCACCGGCCGCAGCGCTTCAGGAGCACCACCATCATCTACCCCAAGAAGACCAGCGCCGTGTACACCACGGAGCTGAGCTACGACTGCCACCGGCTAGTCAGGCGCTTCCTGTCCAGCGTGGAGCTGGAGACGGCTGGCGGCAGAAAGCTACCTCAGTGAGGGAGGGACGGGGGGGCGGCAGGGGACAAGACTCCAATACCAAGACTGCTATAGACCTGCTGTGTATCAGGTTTTTTTTTTTTTATTTTATTTTAAAATGCCCATCAACAAGCTGAGGAGAGGATGCTGCGGACGGCAGAGATGAGAGGACACAGATTGAAATGTCTGGAAAGCGTCCTTTCCGACCATGATTCACAATGTGTCATGTAAAAGTTTGTAGTTTTTAAAGGGAGCACTTACTGTTCATTTTGGTGTGTGGGTTCATACAAACTGATTGGGTAAGTTGTGTAGATGGAACACGAGTGTGGCGTTCACTGAAAGGTGGATAGTATTATTATTTTTTGAATTCACTGGCTTACTAGTGAAACTAACACGCTGCATTCCACTGCTATCACTTTCTGTTGCTTGATTTGGATTGAAAGTTATATTTATTTTTCTTTTTTTTTTGTCCTTGGGAAGTTTTTTTTTTTTTAAATCTGCGGTTTTATCAGCTGATTAACGGGTCTTGTCGATATTTTTGTGCCTTTTTTTTTTAAATTGATGCTTCTTTTGATATTTGTCACTTATTTAGTGCCAGTTTGAAATAAAGTGTTCATTAGTACAAAAGGTGTCCTTTTTTGATCAGGTGATCTTTGCCCTCTTCTTTAAAGCATGACAGCGGATACTGTTGGTTATTTGAACCTGCACATTGTGACCATGGGAAGAACATGAAGGTGTTCTCAAAAGCATGGGTCACTCTGCCTTCAAACCCAGGTGAAGGTGGGTGTGGCTGCACAAAAAAGAGCTAAAAAAGGAACTGTTGAGATTTGCAGATAATCCTGTCATCCTGTTACACCAAAACAATCTGGAGAGATGGATGTGTTCTATATGTTCAGGTGGGAGAATGATATGTACTTAAGTGAACTGACCCTCTTTAAGAGCATTTAATTACTATGTGAACTAATAGTTTTAGAATTGTGCTGCTTTTGTGCCTTCTAGTGGCCAAATGGATGAATTGCAGTGTATAACAAAATTAAAGAGTGCGGTTGCCTTTTGGGTTCTGTAATTGATATAAGTTCTTGTTGACTTAGTCATCACTTTTTAAAATGTTTTTTAATGAGGTGTCCTTGAGCAAGATAATAAAACCTGATTCGCTCCATATGGGGGGAAAAAACTGTTTTTTTTTTGCATGGCAGCTCCTTTTCCGTCGGTGTTTGAGTGAAAGAAAGCAAATTTGTAAAGTAGAAAGGTATATGAATGAAGTCCAAGAAATAACCAGTTAACATTTTGTCCAATGCATTTTCTCTGTAATCATGACTACTGAGCCTGTGCTAATATACTTCAGGGTGTTTCAGAAAATTACTGCAGCGCTTAATATTATTCCAATTACCTCAGTCTTTCATGAGGGAAATTCCACAGAATATGCCTTCACCACCGGCTGTTTGGACCTGCAGCAAGCTGAGGCAATGGGTGTCATGCCACCCCTAGCACCATCAGCTCTGTGTATTTCCCTTTGTGTGTTCACTACAAATAACTCACTTGACCCAAGGCATGGGCCTGTCATTTTGATAGTGCATAATGGTGCACTAATAAAGCAACTTTTTTTTATTCAAAATCAGAATAATATTTTGAATAAAGCAGCCTGCAGATGCAAGTAATCTTGCACAATTTATATTGTTTTCTCCACATTGCTGTGTGTTTTCTAAATATTGTGTGGTTAAAAAGCCCCACACACTTTCATAGTGACTTTTATGCCTGATCTTTTTTTTTTTCTGAAGTCAGACAAAATTGTCCATGCATGTATTCCACATTTGATTTAGGATCATCTCTACAGCATCTTTAACGGCTCTTAAAAAATGTGACCATACAGAAGGTAGGACGGCCCAATTAATGAGACCTTAATAATAAGTTATTAATAAGTTATTTGTAAATGCAGAAATAATAATATTAATAAAACACTAAATGTATGTTCGGTATTCCTTGTGTTGCTGTGTTGTTAATATGTGTAAGTAAATTAAAAGCCACTAAACCAGAGTCAATTCCCTTGTATGTGTCAGCATACTTGGCCGATAAAGATGATTGTGTTTCTGATAATAATAATAGGCTATTTTTGCATAGTGAAATAAGAGCTTGTTAATTACAATTTTTCCACAGTACTTGAACGCAGCATTGGCCGTAAGATTAACGCGCACACATTTTATTTTATTTGTATTGTTTTCCAAAAGTAACTAAAGACTAAACTAGCCTAATTTAGTTTGTGTGTAAATGTTCGTGATTAAAAAATAAATAAATAAAAAAATAAACTAAAAACGGCACACGTGCCATTGGATGACGTAATGGCTCACGCCCATATTTTTTTTCTTCCGCATGGTCGACTGAAAGCATCTCTGAGAAGTTGTTCCCTGCTTAACTTTGTGTGTGTGTCTATATACAGCTGTTACACGTCTGAATGAGACATTGTGCGCACATATCTGACCTGTGAGGCGACGGAATGAGAAGAAGAGCCGAAGAACACCTTTAAAGGAACTAGTCGTTACTGTGAGCCTGTTATGCTAACTTGCTAACTGGCTAACGGTGCTGCTCGGGAAAGATGAAGACGACTAACGGTGAAAGCAGCATCATGGAGATGTTTGAAAAGGGAAAAGTCCTGAAAATATGTGCTCCAATGGTCCGATATTCCAAGTGAGTTGGGGCTGTTATATTTTTGCAGTGTTAGTCCGTTAATATGAAAAAAACATGTTTTGCAGAACTGTTCAACAATGCTCAAGGGGACAAATAGGTCTTTTATTAACATGCGGTGTTGTACGTTTTATCTCATTTTCTCCTCAGGCTGGCTTTCAGATCCTTGGTGAGGAAATATCACTGTGATATTTGCTTCAGCCCGATGATAGTTGCTGCTGACTTCATGCGATCTGTCAAAGCCAGAGACAGTGAATTCACTACCAATGAGGGTGAGTAAGAACAGCAGCAACAGAGCACTGCCCTCATCTACTACAGGGATTCTCAACTTTAAGCTTTCAGGAAAATTAACTAAGATCACCGGGAAAAAATATTAATAAAATAAATGTAAAGTAATCTCATCCTAGTGATATTCCCCGTCCACAATAACATACGTGAAATATATAAAGTTTATTTAACTCTGTCTTTAATGATTTTCAGGTCAAGCACTGCTTAGCTGATAGAAAAACGGAGCAGAAAACCCCACATATATTGTAATTGTGCTGCATTTTATATATATATATTTTTATATGCCTGTAATAACATGTATTGCAGGCTATAGTATACACATACCTTGTTATTGTCCATAGTTCAAATAAAGAACTATACATTTTCTACATTGCAAGTAATATGTGTTAAAGTGTATTTTCAGACATATTTACATCTTTGGGGAACAAGTATTCAAAAATATTAATAAACTATAATTTGGTAACTCTGAGGGCCCCCTTTTTAGACCCCTTCTCTAAAAAAATAACATTTGCTTGTAGCAACTGAAGAAATGCAAGTACATTTGAGCAAAAAAAAAAAAAATGCTCTGTGCTTTGAATGCCTGGGGTCGCCTGGGTCATAAATAAAAAAAAATGTTTGAAAACCCACCGATCTACTGTTGACCTCTTCTACAGCAGCTCATCTGTCCTTTATGCAAAGACAGCAATGGTGTTATATAAATAGTGTGTACATTTGGAGATTTCTACAAACTGCCAGAGTGACATAACTTGTTTCCGTCTCTTCCTCAGGCGACCGTCCCTTGGTCGTGCAGTTTGCTGCCCATGATGCCCAGACTCTGGCTGATGCAGCCTGTGTGGTAGCACCTTTCTCCGATGGAGTTGACCTCAACTGTGGCTGTCCCCAGAGGTGCAACTCCTGACTGCCCCATGAGTTTTTTTTAAGTTAGTTTAGTTAGTTAGCTTAGAGTTCAGACCTCTTTTCAGCCATATTATTATGAGGGATTCACCTAATTAAATGCTGTTTAGATGGGGGGTGGGGGGAAATTTGCTACAGTCTGTGCCCAAGATTATTTTTGTTTAGGTTGTTTTATTTCAGCATGTTGTTGTGTTTGCAGATGGGCCATGTCAGAAGGATACGGTGCATGTTTAATCAACAAGCCTGAAGTGGTTAAAGACATGGTCAGACTTGTCAGGAACCAAGTGGACAATCCAAACTATACGGCTTCCATCAAAATCAGGTAAAAATCTTCCAACAGTTGGATTTCAATGAAACATGTCCAACGTAGGACATTCTGGAGAATACATGTGCTTTTATTTCATGTGGTGCATCTGCAGCTTCCTCCATTGAAGCAAGGTTCAGGACTTCTTAGTGCTAATAATAATAAAAAAGACACGTAACACTTTACCGACAGAATCCACAAGGACCTGAGACGGACAGTCGATTTGTGCCAGAAGGCCGAGTCAGCTGGCGTGTCTTGGATAACCGTCCACGGTCGTACATCCGAGGAGCGTCACCAGCCTGTCCACTACGACGCCATAAAGACAATCAAAGACAGCGTATCCGTCCCTGTCATCGCCAACGGGGATATCAAGTACCTCCGTGATGTGGAGTCCACCCACCAGCTGACTGGTGTTGATGGTGGGTTTGTTTTCAACACAATGACACAAATATAGAAATAATAAAAATTGTCAATTGTTAATTTTGTATTTGTTTGAAATTACTTTTAAAGGTGTGATGGCTGCGCGAGGACTGCTGGCTAACCCCGCCATGTTTGCCGGCTACGAGGACACACCTTTGGAGTGTATATGGGACTGGGTGGACATCTCTATCGAGCAGGGCACTCCCTTCACCTGCTTCCACCACCATCTTATCTATATGCTGGAGAGGGTTAGCTCCCAGCCTGAGAGAAAAGTCTTCAATTCTCTGTCCAGTACCTCCGCTGTTATAGATTACCTTCAGAACACATACGGGTCAGTGCATGATCTGGGAACATGAACAATATTTTAAATTTTAGCATTTCTTTTTTAATTGTATTTTATTTTTGTGCCAAATAAACCCGCAAAGCTAAAGTTGAGTCACTGATGTCTGTCTTTATTGCAATATTTTCTATCACAAACATAATTTAACTGCACACACATTCAGAATAAAATAAATCAATATTCAGAACAAGAACATGTCATATTCTTAATGCAGTACTTTAAAAAGTTACCATCAAATGGAAGAAAAACAAAAAATGAGAGTCGAATGAAATCAAAAACATGCTGAGGTTAATTGGCGACTAAATTGCCCGTAGGTGTGAGTGTGTGAGTGAATGGTGTGTGTGCCCCATGATTGGCTGGCGACCATCTGGGGTGTATCCCTGCCTCTCGCCATAACGCGCTGGGATAGGCTCCAGCAGACCCCTGCGACCCTAAAGAGGAATAAGCAGGTATAGAAAATGACTGACTGACTGACAAACAAATTGTCACATTATTAGAATGAAATATAAATCTATTTAGTCTGTTTCCACCAAAGTTTGATTTTATTTTGCAGTAAGTAATGAAAATGCTTAGTAAAATGTAGTTGAGTAAAAGTAAAAGTTGATAGAATTATAAAACTCAAGTGAAGTACAAATATTCCCCAAAATACTTAACCCCTGTAACAAAGTACAATTACTTCATTACCATACTGCTGGCATTTTATAGGGACGATTTCAAGTTTGTTTGTGTTTTTGTTTATTTTTTATGTTGTTTGTTTTGGAATATCGTTAGCCTCATAGCATAATTGCTTTAGTATGACTTGCCTAAGTGATATTTTGGAAAATATGACTAAATTATGCTATGAGGCTAACGATACATGTCCGAAGTGTTATTCACACTATGGAACAGAAGGTGGCGATAATCTACCATCAAAATAAATGCGAACCACCGTTACACGTTAATAAAAAGAAGAAGAAGAAGCGCGTTTTAATTTGAAGGGAAAGCGGAAGCGCTGTTCCTCCCCTCAAGCTGTAGGCAGCAGCGGCGTGGATCAGGAAGCAGTTTAGCAAGCAGGCAGACGATAAACTTTCTGAGGGGTTTTAAAAGTTATACACATTTGTTCCCTTTTAATCAGTAACGTTACTCTGGGCATTGGTCGGTAAGTTGTTTATCTTTATGACTCAACTGCGCCGCAACTTCAGTTCAGCGCTGTATTAGCTAGTTTTAGAACTAGCGTTAGCTGTTTCTAAATGCACTGCGTAGCTTTGAATTTAGAATACTGAACGGTAGATGAGTGAACACTAAAAGACTAAATATAGGTTATGACTATTCGCTTCGAACGGGAAATTTATATTTCACACCTTTCACACTTGTTATGAAGTTCACATTAGTCACATTAACGCTGGGTTATAATAGTTAGGGAATGTGAGCTGAGAACAGATAAATGTTAACTAAGGAGCTTAAGCTGTTTATTGATTTATCCCCACAGAGAAAGTGTTGTGTTCTAAATGCCAGGAATGCTAAAGGGCAAAATTTGAACCCGTGTAAAGCAGCTTTATGTCATTTATTCTGCACGTGTTTTATTTTTTAATATCCAGAAAGGCTGTCCATCAAACCTGATCCGTGTTTACCATCTAACCTGTTAATGTCTCTTCCAGTTTCACCAAGGATGACACTGCAATGGACTGCTGTGGCGCTCTTTCTCTACGTGGAGATCGCCATTCTCCTCATCCTCTGTTTACCCTTCATCTCAGCCAGGAGGTGAGGAAAAGTTGAAGAGAATTGTATGCATGAGAAGTTTGTTTTCCACATGACAAAAGAAGAGCAGAGCACAGCCTTGCTGTGATTCACTGAGTTACATACTGTCACACTACCTCTGACCGACCCCAGAGCTGCAAACTACTGACAGTATTTTGGACTCCAGGCATTTACCAATTCTTTAGTTACCAACATGATTATGAGTTTTTGTCATTAAATACAACTGAAAATTTAAATAAATGCCTGTGTGTCTGTGGTTGCAGGTGGCAGAGCATTTTCCAACTGAAGATCTGGAGCAGCCTGGCACAGTTCGGGAATAAAGTGTTTTTCACAATGATCATAGTACTGATTGTTCTCTTCCTTGGTAAGTGAAACATCAGTCGTGTCAGTTCAAAGACCTCCTGAAATGGTGTGAAATTATGCTTTATAAACAGTGAGCTCAAAGAAAACTTGTAGATTTTCGGCGCTATTGAATTGGATGATGTATGCTGTAAAAGCATGATGTAAAAAAAAACAGTCTTATGCTTATTCTGATTTGTTCCCAGAGAATGTTAATTGAAAGCTACATATACTGGGTATGACTTCTGTGCTGCTCTGTTTTCTTTAGATGCGGTGCGTGAGGTGAGGAAATATTCAGTGAAGGACTTTGCCACAGACACCAAGCTGCAACCCAACATGTTTGACCACCTGCATATGAAGCTTTTCAGAGCCCAGAGGAACCTCTACATCTCTGGCTTTTCCGTTTTCCTCTGGCTGTGAGTCTTTTCTCTCATTTTCAGATGCACAGCAGACAGCCCTGTCATCACACAATTACCAGATTCACCCCCAAACCCAATTTTACTCTGCCCCCTGGTATTTCTTGCAGGGTTATGAAGCGAGTGATCACTTTGATTAACCAGCTGGCATCAGTGTCTGGCTCCACTGCTGCTCTTCAGGTGCAGGCTGATAACGCTAACCAGGCCGCGAAGAAATATATGGAGGACAATGAACTGCTGAAACAGGTAGACTCCAAACCGGTTGTGTTTTAAAAGTGGAAAGAATTCTAACAGTAATTTTTCACTACACTGTATTGATTGTGTGTGTGCGTGGCCCAGTGGATTGTATTCCGTACATATTTGGGACCCACTTAACTTGTTTCACCCCTGTTTGATACACTTGTTGAGCAAACCCTGAGATACATGCACTGAAGATGCATCAAATGCCGTTTGATGTCTTTCAGACTCTGATGGATGGGAAGGGTGATAAGGCTACTGCAGAGGGCATGGAGCTGTTGAAGGAGGAGGTGGAGAAACTCAAGGAAGATCTGAAGACCACAGGAAATGGTTAGTATCCATTCTCCTGTGCAGATATCCACCCTCAATGCTCTGTATTTGTGTTGCTATTACACATGTGCTAGTGCTTTTTTTGTGCTCTGATCTTGGTAAAATTGGCATAAGAACTGTAGAATCATATCATAGCTAGTGGCTGAAGATATTAAAGACTGCTATGTGTGTCTGTGTCCAAACCAGCCCTTAAGAAGTCCCAGTCAGAGGCGGATGTGATGAAGAAGCAGACCGATGGCCTCGCCAGGGAGTACGACAGACTTCTGAAAGAACATCAGGAGCTTCAGGTGACGTTTAGTCCTAAACGCAGCAGCAGACTGACTTCTTGGTTCATTACCTTCTTGCACTTTAGGCAGACAGCCACAAGTTGGAAGCATGATTGATTGATCTGCTATGAGGTATAAAATAACCCAGGCTGATTTAAAGCTGTTTTAGCCTAGATAATACCACTGGGTATGAACTGGACTAGCTGAAAATATACTCAGTTTATAATTTGACACAGGGGTATATTTTAGGTTGTTACAATGGTATTATATCCATATAGAGATATTAACTAGGTAATCTTATCTGTGACAAGGCTGGTGCTATCTGTAAGCACGTAACTGAGGTAGGTAATGGTGAAACTGAAATAATCCTGCAGTGCACAGAGAGAAGTTGATGCCTCAAAGTTTCCTAAAATAATGGATTAATTTAAGCAGTTGTCTGGTGACAACAAAGGCAGAAAGATCAGAGAAATGAGCCGGGATTTTACATATTAACTGAAACAAACGGGTGAACATGTCTCTAAACAAAAAAGGGAAATGAGGGAGCAGATCCAATTAGAGGTGTATGCAAGATCAAATGTTGTGTGACTGAAGTAAATCAAAGCGCAATACATCATTCATATGATGAGGTTGGACTACTTCATTTTATTGTTGCATTACAAGAAACAAAGCTGCTTTTTGTTGCCATTCCACCCCTGGTCGACGCATTAGAAACAAATTTCAATGCATGTATAAGCAAAATTTAACAAACCCCAACGAGTTTCCATGATTTCAACTAACAAAGCAATTTGTGCATGGATTTAGGTAATTGAAATAAATTTATTCGAATTTGTTTAAAGGTTGTATATCACAGTGCCATTTCCTGTTGAATACAAGATGCTGTGTAAAAAGTGTCCCATGTCCTGGGTACATCAGAACTTCCTAGAAGCACAGGATAAGAACAGCAATAATCAAGATATGGGAAGAAATTTTATCTTGTATCACAGATGTCACGGTATATCACGATATCTGTGACTAATGAAGAAAAAAACTTTCCTCAAAAGGCAAAAAGCAGTAATTATGTATATATTGTCAGTTCACAGAATCCCAGCTGGGGGGTCTATGTTGCATTAGATACCTGTTATTTTTTTTTATTTCTAAAAAGAAATAATGATTTAATCATTATCAATATGCAATGTATTGCAGATGTTTTTGTTTTGTCACGCTTTTAATTGAGATGATTTGTACTTAAATCACAAATATATTGCATTAGGGATATTAAAACCCAGGAAACGTATACAATATGGGACCTTTTAATCAGCTTTTTGAGGCTCAAATCTTTGTGTAGTTAGTGTAGTTTAACATGCCGCCTCATGTTAACATGATTCTGTAAATTTATTTTTTGTCTTTCCAGAATCTTCAAGATAGCGGAAACAAAAAGGACGACTAGTTATCGTGGAGTCACGTTGACGTGTTTACACAGCAGCTTAGCCCAAACACGAGAGAGCCACTTGCAGCACATCCTTAACTTTTGTTTTACATTTTGTGTCACAGCGCACATCACGGAAGTACAAACCTTGGCTGATATCAGTAATGTTTATTCAACAGAGATATGTTTTTATCAGGCCAGCTTAAAAGGAACATGTGTTTTTTTGAGGGTTTCCTGCTGCATCCTGGCACAGTGTGGCTAAGAGGTCTGCTTTTCAAGTGCATACTTAAATGTGCAAGGTATTTGTAGAGGATTCAGTCAGTAGCTGACCCAGGTTTAATGTTGGAAATGAAACCCAGATGCTGTTTAACAGTTTAACATTCATTTTTAGCCAGGTGCATGTCTATTTCTCTGGTAAATGGCTATGAATGTATTTTGATACTTCCTGGTTTAATTTTCTGTTCTAGTAGCGGGGGCACCTATATGTAAATCCAGTCCGTTTGCATGGCTGTGCAAACATAGTTTGCATGTACAGTTGCACTTTGAAAAATCATCACATTTTTTTCTTTTGTATTCAAGGTGATGTTCTGTACTTTACATTTTTTTTTTCACCTGAATAGTGGTGGTGAGCGATATTGGTTGGAGATTCCAAACAGTTTTCCTTAGTTTCCACCTCAATTTAAAGATCAAAATGTCAATCTGCCGCAACATATTTTGAGACATTCATAAATATCTCTCGAAAATTGGGTTAAGTTACTTTTATTATTTTAGAATTTAATGTCTTATCGTGTACATTTCTGAGCCACAGCATGTCGACATTCTTGTTCAATTAGCTGCAGTGTGTTTTTTCCAAGCGTTCATTTCCGGTTATGGTAGAAATCCTGCAGTTGTACAGAGTTGTACTGTATGTTTGTTAAACTCTATTTTTATGATTTCTGACAGTATCATTGTGAAAGAGGAGTTGAGATTGCAATCACCAAATGCTTCAGTGCTTTCCAGTTTTTTATGATAGATTCTTCAAATTATTATTTTTTTGTGTGTTGACACAAATATCGAAGTGCCTTTTTAGGTGGATTTAGTAGCTTGTGTTTAATAAAGATACATTTCTTTATATTGTGTTGCTTTGAGTATTTACATTATATTACATTTATCCCTCGTGGAAAAAAGAATAACACCAGCACATAATTTGATTGGATATTAAAAGTTTTATTTTAGCATTACATTAAAGATATTCTTTGAAATTTTACAAAAATAATCCAAGAAAATTATGTGTATTCTGATTTCTTTAATGCAAGCAAATGCCTTACATTATTGAGATAATGACTTCTTTCCTCTTTACCTCTCGCTGCTCCTCAATGAGTCTGTATTTGGCCACCTGTGCCTGAAACTGAACCTGAATTCAAAAGACAATACAGTCACGACATACTGCAACTTGCCAAAAAATGGCACATATCCACATAGGAAATAAAGTATTACAAAACAATAATATCCTATACATTTATAAAAACAAAAAGTCTCGCGTTTTAAACAGTTATCTTGAAATACAGTAGCTATTTGATTAGATTCTACTTTCAGAATATTTTTTTTTTTTTTTGTCAGATTTCAAGGAAATGGGCTTCTGATTTTGGGATGGAGCTGTTCATGAGAATAAAACTTGATAATGAACACCTGAGAAAAGGTTGATGTTTCTGTTAATGAGATTTGGCACATGAGTTCATGCACGTACAAAAACGCACACAAAAAAAACAACAAAACATGAAAGCGGACTTGCCCATTGAAGCAGTATAGCAGTGTCTGGAGATCACCGACGTTAACTCGCTCTTCCTGTGGTGACGCTTCAAACGCAGCGGGGTTTGTTTGCTTTAAAAACGTACAATATCATTTATCACCGCTACAGGTACAAATTCCGCCTCTTCCAAGGCACAACACACAGCGACCAATCAATAGGTTTGACATGCTCTAAAACACCATTTCTGCATTTTTTTATGCAGTATGCAGTTTACATCCTGAAAGAGCACGACATACACGAAATACAATCAGACCCAAGTGTGGACTAAAAGAAACAAAGTTCTATGTAAAGACTTACATTCAGACTGAAATGTAAAAGTGTAAAAAATGAAATAGATTGATATGCATCTGTTCAGTGAGACTGACGACACACGAATGATTTAAAGGTAACCGTTGAGTGAATGAGGCACATATGTCGAACCGACCCCTGCCGAGCCCTCCGAAGGTGAAACCGAAACTGAAATACGTGTTTCCGCGACTACATGCTTTTATCTTTTCTCTGTAAAAATTCCGAAACGGAAAAAGTCGTTTCCCGTCTTATTCCGAAGGCCTAAATTCCCTCCTGTTGTGGCGCGTTTTGTCTCGTCTATAAGGCCGCTTCTCTCCTCCTGTCTGAGATGTCGTGAAGAAAATCTTCATTGGAAAGAAAACCCTAAGAGGCAGCTGGTGAATTACACTCGTTACAAGTCACGTTTCCCATCGAAATCTTGTGCCACCCGTTAAAACTGGAGAAAAAAAAAAAACAATGGCGCTATACTTTTCTTTATGAGGAAAAGTTAATAGCATGTACATTCAAGAGAAGTGTTTCAATGTATCAAATTTCTGTCAATTTCACAAAGCCTTCAATGGTCCAGTAGTATAAATATAGAACTTTTGATTCATATGAATGATCGGATATAATATGTGATTCCCTGCAATTCTCATTTAAGTGTGTGTGTATACATATACGTGTATAGGCTTACATTTGTTCATTTTTGGTGTGTGTGTGTAGGAGACATGGGGGGCGGGTGGGGGGCAGTATTGTCAGTTCTGCTGGAACTGTCACAGCCGTGTCTCCCTGTCTGTGCTGTTGTCTGTGGTTCGTTGTAATTCCTCGGAATTCGAGATCACAAACTCTTCCTTCCTGAGTGCCTCCAGCTCTGTTCCGCCGTTGGACAGGGCTCCGTGGACAGCGTTCCTTTCCTCCTTCCTCAGCTGTCTGCTGAGCAGAATGAAGCCAGGGATGCAAATAATAAACGAGATAGTCCGCAGGCTCAGAGTCAAGCCCAGGTATGCTATCCTGAGAAGCAAGGAAGTAAAAAGTATAGATTTATGAACTAACCATTTGCAAATCAAACGTTTAATTATTGTATCCCTTGAGTCCTGAATGATGCTCACTGACTTGGAGCCTTTAGGGAGCCAGTTTTGGCTGCATGTTTGACACCCCTGCTTTATATCAATGAGGAAACCATTTCAAAGCAGCATGAGCTCCAAAAATAGTAAAAAATGCAAACGATACTTTGTACGTTTAGAAGGGACAGTCTCAATGATGAGAACATCCGGCACAGACTGCATCAATTGATAAGAACACTGGTTACAAGAAAGAGCTGCAAATTAAAACACTAAATGACGAAGGTGGGTTCTACCTGTAGGCAGTGGTGTTGTAGATCCTGCAGGCTCCCATGCCGCCACACCTCTTCTGGCCCCATTTTAGACACGTGGTGTCAATGATAGCGCCAAAGTAGATGGGTGCTGGGATCCCCGCTGTAGAACCACAAACATTATTTTCTAAATCACATCATGGCAGACCTGAAACATAACATCCTATTACTGATTTTGCGAGCTTAAAGAGTAGCCAAGAGTAGTAGGACTCAACCAATAACGTTTCTGGCAAACAAGCATTTTCCGTGAAGTTTAGGGAAAAAAAAGAATAGAGGCGAGCAATGAAAGTTCTTACCAAGTGTACGTGTTGCCAGAGCATGGAAACCCAGAGCCAAAGATTTCAGCTGTGGTTTGATGCACCTGCAGGAAGACAATTGGCTTAAAAATGACTGTTTTTCATGATATTTGACAGAAAAACTGCTCAGAAAATGTCATCAATGTGTCCATCCTCAAGTAGAACAGATTTAAGGTCACTCAAGTTCTTTTTTGACTAAATCTTATGTAATTTCAGCACACGCAGTATGTGAATAAAAAAAAATAACATACTTTAATGTGAAGTAAGCCAAACGGTGCACGCTGTTATAAACCAAAGCCTAATATATGTATGACCTCTTCCTGATCTTATCAGATTTTACTACTAATCTCTGAGGAATTTAAAAAAAAAAGACTATAAGGAGACATAGATAGAAACAAACAACTAATTTCATGAGGCTTATGCATTCCAACTGGATCAGCTGACCTGGCTTTAGGAGATCTTGTTTATGTATGTGTGTCATGTGAAGTAATTTCTTTAAACCTAAACCTAAAACCTAATTATTTTGGGGGAAAAAAAAAATAACTAGAGATGCAACAAAATAACTTAGAAACTTGTAAGTTCAGGTTTCTGTGTTAATCGTGTCGACCACCAGACGGTGCTGTGGTGCAGAAGAAACTAAAGAGAGTCCTTAAATGTTTTTGGGCTCGGCCATGTGTGTATGAATTGTGCTGCAATAGCATGGCATGCATGACAACATCCTTATTAATTATTGTATTAGCATTACCACAATTAGGTCTATATTTTTCCCCTCCATTTATTTTATATAAAACACAGTCTTTGTACATTACACTAGTTGCATTGAACAGCTTCTGTATGCATGTTCTTTACAACTGTCAGGAAAACACAATCCATTGCAGGTTCAATCTCTCATTGGCTAATTCAGGTGACTTGCCGGAAAACAGCCACTTCAAACATGCTTATAATGCACATAACACAGACCAGTCTGGCCAGGTAGCCCTAACAGTCCTCCATCTTATTTGCTGATTATCCATTTCTCCTTAGCACTCACTAATGCAATAAAACACATGTACTACATAAAAAAAAACATGCAATCATATGAGATGATCAAATTGTCTAGCGAGTCAAATGAGTGGGAGAAATACAACACAGATTGTCATGACCCATTTCCTTCTGTATCAAAGGGGCCTGTAATTATAGTCTATTAATGAAGGATCTTTGAACTGTTTTTCCACCCAGACCATCCTTGTCATTCATAACGCACCATTAATGATTCTCTTTTGAGAAATGAGGCATTTTTCAGCCGCCTCACAGTGTCCTCATCTAGTTTTTGCACAGGCGACGTGTAGAATAGCTGCTGCTAACCTTGTTTAACTCAACAGGCTGTGCTTTGTTGAACCGATGCCTATTATTGCAGCTAAGATTAGCAGTGTGCTCAGGACCTCATCGCGGCGGTCGATTACTGTTAGTAAATGTCAACAAGACAAAGGTAGCTTTTTCCACTACACCGTTTGTAGCTAAACTGTCTTCCTGTAGTCATTTGTGAGCAATAGGTCACAAATTAGCCCTCATGGGTTAAATTAAAATCATAAGACAGGAAACGGACTATTTTAAACTGTTTGTTTGACTGTGTGACACAAAGACACACTACAAACATGTTGCCATTGCCAATTACAGTAAATCGGCTATAAATGGCTTAGATCATTGTCTACGAATGCCTTGCTCCCAAAGAAAGCAAAATGAAATTAGTCCCTTCCCATGGTTCCCATGGAAATGGGATAGATGCGGCAAATCGGTCTGTGTCAATTAATTGGAAGTCATATATGTAGTAAAAATCAAATGTATATTTTTCACTTTTATGAAGGGAATTAAAGCAACAAATCATATGATAAATGTCAATGAATATAGAAACTTGAGGGATGCTAACTAAGTACACGTAAATACTGGACACAATAGAAACGGTGGCATTAAAGCCAATATCACCCTTTTTCCGACGTGTACAGTGGTAATCAAGTTACATCAAAATCGTAAAAATGATTTTTTTTTTCTTGGCTTATATCTGACCTGATGAGAAGCATGTATCCCGGTGTTCCTCCGAGGGAGATGATAAAGGAGGTGATGACAGAGAGGGCTAGGAAGTACGGGAACATCCTGTCACAGTCGTCCTTGTGAGGGCACTGACCCGTCCTGGCTGTGAAGTTGCCCTCCACACCCACACAGCTACAGTTGGAGAAGACCTGGAGAGACATGACCACAGATAGCAGGACACGGACACACGCGTAAATATGTCGATACATTCAGCATCGGAGTTTTAAAGTGTTAAACGACTTCACACACTTTCAGCTCAGGATGAAACATCTCATGATTAAAATTCCAGATCCACAAAGATCTCCTCATACTCCCTTATCTTAATTTTAACCCTCTTTTAGGGGAGACATGAAAATGACAAATCACAAATGCTTCTTTTAACTTTTCATAGTATATGTGAAAGTTTAAAGGTACAGTGCATAGTTTTCTGGTGGCGAGGTTACAATTTGCAACCAATGTCTATGGAGCCATTGTTTGGTTTGAATGCTCTGGGCAACTGTAGAAACATGGCGATATTAGTTCATAATCTATTGATTCAATTATCAACCAAAATCCATTTGAATTGAAATATTAACTGCTTCTCATAGATTTATATATGATTGACATTATTCACAAAACATATAATTACATATAAGATAAATATTTCAATTGCATGACAGCCTTAATAAAACACAACAATTCCTGTTTTAAAATGATTAGACCATTAAAATATTCATGAAGGTAAGGTATTAAAAGTCGTTCCGTATACTTGCCTGTGTTAAAGCTTTTATTGTTCATGTTCATGAGGTTCCAGTTATGGCAGATTGTTCATTTTGATTGGAAGTAGCACACTGGAGATCTTTGCAATACACTGATTTAGCATAAAATGCAGCCGTTGGGATGTGCTGTCAATTTTGTGAACCGTCCATAGCAGGCTATAGACTTCTTAGCATTGCTGCTACGGTATGTGCTACCAACAGTTTTTCCCTGTGTGTAATTTCTTTTAATAGTTTGAGTACCTTGCCAACTTACTGTGTTTTTCCCTGAGCCAGCAGAGCTCCTGCAGCCAGCAAGGCAGGGAGAAACATACGTGATGCCGTTCTCTCCACAGACCGGGTCCCAGTCACTTGCTGAACAGAAACAGTCCGAGTTGCAGGAGGTGAACACATGGTGTTTGTCATAAGATATCCCTTCCATGCTGGGAAGAAGATGGCAAGATAGACGGACAAATATTTACTTTTAATATCCTGTTAATGTTGCTTTCGCTCATGTTGCTCATGTATGAAAGTAAATAGTCGTTAATGAGCATTAGAAAATGATATTTACCACAAGTGTTTGCCAGCTTCAGCACATTCACTCTATAGTCAGTCTATTAGAACATTGCACCCTTCTGGCAGCTTTAAGTGTCACTTGTCACAAGTCCTGTTTGTTCTCTTGGCGATTTACATGCTGTTCTTTTATGTGCTGCCATACATTTGCTGCTAACCCGCTATTTAACCCGATCGAGGAGAAACTCAGGCGATGCAGTTGTCATACTCTCTATTGAATAATATATGCCCTGCCAACAGTTTAACCTAAAAAAGGAGGTATATAGGTATAAAAGTATAACAGCAGCCCAGACACACCCTGCGATACATACCTGTCGTATGAAAGCGTCACCCCGGCTACCTTGGCGTTCTCGCAGCTCATGGCGAAGAAGAACAGCGACAGGATATAACCGATCAGAGACGTGCCAAAGGCAAACCTGGCTGCTCCCATGATGTTCAGCTTCAGTCTCTTCATCAGCAGACCGCCAGAAAACATCCCCAGTGCTACGGCCGGGATATTGATCACACCTGAGGTGAACGTCAACAGCAAAACATCGGATCAGCGTTAACTGACATGTGGCAATAAAGGCCAAATCTGTGTTCCAAGAATACGGAAGCTCAGAGCTGCCAACCCCTAAAATATATTTGGCTCAGTAGCATGTCATAATATGATACGTGAAAATACTTAACATATTTTCACGTTATAACATGACCACATCATGAAATAACATGATAATTTCATATCATGAAATAACATGGTAAGTATCACGTTATAACATGATACTGAGCCAAACATATTTTAGGGGTTGGCAGCTCTGAGCTTCCGTACAAGAATGACAGACAATGCAAATTAATATTGTATTAAAGCTTGACTTAATACGGCATGCAAGTTAAGAACTGAGACTCGTTTCATGTGACACAGTCTTTTATCTATACCCATGTCATTAGCACTCGCATGGTCACTAATATTGCATTCTCTTTTATATGCAGCCAGTACGGTCAATGCAGGCATCTCCTTTGATGAGACCATTCATCTTATGTTATCAACTTCATTAGAAATTTTATTTAATATGCAAAGCACTCTTCATATTCACAAAGCTCTGGTCTCTGCAGCTGTGGCTGTTAATCAGCTGAATTTAAACATAGCCAACCCGACCCCCCCTTTTCTTTCACAAATACGCTCTTTAAAAAGACTCCGTTTCATTCAGCAAATTCAAAATGGCATTTCTAAAACCATCACTGGAGATGATTTTTGAAAAATAAAAATGAGCTCAAAAGTTATTTTGTAATAACAAGCACTTCGGTTTTTCCAGGTTTACAAGGATTATTTGTGTAACATAGTGAAATACCCATGGTGCATGTACCGTACCCATCAGGAAGTTGGCCTTGGACGCAGACTGCCTGAAGTGCTGCTCAATGTACTTGGGCTTGTACGTGACCATGCCGATAAGAGAGTTCAGCTGGATAATTGTCACACACAGGTAGATTAAATACACATGGTGTCCCAGTAGAATCCGCAGGGTTGGAATAAAGTCTGCGGAAGTAAAACAATCTGAATAAAAATGCACATCTATCTAGAAATGATAATGGAGACCCCATATTGCCATTCCCCCAGTTTAAAATCTTAATATTGTGGACTTGTTATATATTTTAAAAAAATGTCCTTTTGGGTGGTTACTATGAACCACTCCTGTTGTGACATCACAACCAGAACTATTTCTAAGTGGATTGTGTTTTGCCTGGTTTCAGCAACACAACAGACTACAACAGAATAAGTTCTATGTTGTTAAGACATTTTATTCATGACACTTAAATATTAGGTAAATATATATAGTTTTTTTTCTTTCTTTTTTTATATAATAGGGCCCCTTTATATATAGGCTGCAGTTTATCAATATCAGATTGATGAGGGACTGTAAAGTAGGCTATTTAGTGGCTTTAAAGGGCTTGAATATGTATTTTTTTAATCAGCAACGTACTCTCTTTGAGAAGCATGAGACATGAACACAAGATTCTATGCCAGAAACAGTTTTGAGACAATTCATTTCTTTTCTCAGTGCGACTGTCACTGTTTTGAAGTGGGTGGGGCTCATTTGAAAAAGGCTCATGAACGAAAATATTCATCAATTAAGCTGAGAAACATCTGAATCAAAATAATGGAACAACAACAGGGTTGTTGGTGATGTTGCTCCATCACTGTCAACTAATTTGGATCAAACCACCGTTACATCCGCAAGTCCTGATGAAGCAGATCAGCTGAGTTTTTGACTGTTGAACTCCAAATGAATAATAACTAACAGTGTTGTTTCCAAACTTCATCCTTGATTTAGTAATGAACATTTAAGATCATAGAGAAACATTAGCCAGCTGGATTGTCAAGTCTGAACCTCTCCACTCATATTTACCTTTGGCCATCTCTAGGAAACTAGTATGTTCGTCTGCTGGGTACTTGTGCTTCAGGAGGGGAGAGTCTTTAATGAAACTTGTCTGCTCTGGTTTTTCTGGGCCCTGGGTCCCTGACATGGGCAGGGAGCGGGGCAGGAACCAGAACGGGATGGCAGAGAGCAGAGTGATGACCCCGGCTATGAGGTAGCCCAGCCACCAGGCCCCAACCCAGCGGGAATCTGCTGGGGTGATGCTGATGGTTTCTGTGTTGGGGGGCACAGAGGGTAACAGTTAATCAGTGTTCATGGAAGTAAGATTAAAACAGGGTGAACATAATCACTGCATTTGGTTTAACACAGATTCTGCATGGTTCAGTGGGACAACTTTATAATGACCATTTTTCTTCCAAAATACGTTGTTACATATCAATCATTAGTTGTTTTATTTAATATTTTTAATTAATAGATTCGTCAGTCCATTACTGTCACTCCATTCGTTAGTAATATACTCAGTATATACAGTACTGTGCAAAAGAATTAGCCACTTTGACATTAAATAGTAAAATAAGCAGGTGATTCTAAATAAGGTTGAAACTTTCCAGCCAGTGAGCCAATATGCAAAATAGCAGCACCCTGACTACGTTTGACCTGAATGGAACCTTAATCTCCTCTTTAGGTTTTACAATAAGTCAGTTTTATGTCCTCTCTTGGATTTCTCTCCAGTATCTCTCTTTACTCATGTGTTGCCAGCTACTTCCTTTCCCCACCTCTTTGTTTTACGTCTTTCACTCTCATGTCATTTCTTCATTTTTTCCTTTGCCTTGTCAATGTTTTTCACCTCCTCCTTCTGCAGCACTCTATTTGATTGTAACCTATCAGAGGGCTTTATTCTTCCTCTCCCTTGCCTGAACCTTGTTCATTAGCAAATTGATGGTGATCCTGTACACCTGTTCTTAGATGTGTATGTATTGTGTGTAACCTGCGTGCTGTATCTGATAACATCGCGTTTCAGTTTTATGAAAGAACTCATGCCCTGAGGAGATTGCTCATTCCAATGACATCAGGATTTTTATATTTCAGTGTCTGGCTATGACCTCCTGTAGGTCACCAATTAATATATATGTGTATAGGTATTAAGCATGCTAAAAGTGTTTACTATAGCAGCACCGGTTATGTTTCTGCTCCAACAGTAGAGTTGCATAAACATGAATGATGACATGATTAGGACAAAACCGTTTCCAAATCTAATCAAAAAACCTCTTTATGAGTCTAGGAGGGGCTAATGACATTAAAGACCTTTTTCTAATTTTCATAATGATCTAACTCGAATTCGTATAATCTTTTTTTATTCGTTAACTCACCCATTTTCACAAATCCAATGTCCACATAGATTTTAGCACAAATGGAGCCTAGTAGGTATCCAAAGACAGGGCCAACCACCGATATGGTCTGCACACAGCCTAGGATATGATTAACACACACACACACACAGGTCAGGAATTAATACATCTAAATTTAGAACTGAGATAGTGTAGATAATACAGAATATGAGCAATTACCTTTTTTATGGTATAATGGAGCTGAAAATATGAACTGTACATTCTATGATATATTCATGCATACTGCTTTACACTTCAAATTCATTTTGGACCCAAATTTGTTAGGGAAAGGCTTGCTAAGTAAACTTGTTCTGTTTCAGTAATGCTCACAATCTCTCCAAAAAGACTGAAAATTGTTCACAGGTAAATCCTTTATATAGTTCTCAGTCTTCAACCTCAAAATCAAGCAGAGAGGAAAATAAAGGCCCTGCCTTCTTCAGTATGCAATAATCCTTCAGTTTTACAGTCTTTTTTTTAACATTTCATCAACAATAAGCTGACACTTATTGTCAATAAGTGTCAGCTGACTGGCAACAAATCTCTTAGTGACAACCTCACAGGACTGAATCCCATAAGTCTACTAACAAAAAACAACGCCATACATACAGTCACAAAACAATGCATGTAATACAATATATTGATGTGCGCCACATGGCAACTCTAAAACAATTTCCAACCAATATCAATCATGTTTAAGAGCAAACTGTCTACTAGGGACTTTTTACCATTATTTAATTATATATATTATTATATGTGTGAAACAGTCTGACATATGAAGAGTACTTAACTACATATCAATGTTATTCTATGTGAAGATATATAGGGAAAAGGGAAATGCATAGTGCCTATTGTAAAATTGTGAATTTTCTTCTGATGTCAAGGGCGACCTTTTGAAAAGTGGTTACACAGAGCCTTATTATATAGGTAATCATTGGTTAGTTTTTCTCAGCGCATCTCTACTTCAAAGTGATGTTTTTTTTTTTCTTACCAACATATAGTGCAGCATTCTCCTCGCTTGCGAAATCATCAATATAAGAAATCCCAAGTGGCTGGACAGGTGTCTCTCCAATCCCCCGCAGGACATTTCCCAGGAGCACGTAAATCCACATAGACAGGTTGGAGTCGCCCTCACAACCTGGAGGAAAAGAGGAGTTGTAACCAAACACACTTCTCTACATTAGAGCGTGTGTGTGTCTGTTTATCTGTGCCGACACACACCTGTCGCTGGCACTTCGGGCAGTTTACCATCTTGGGTGAGGTCACCTGGTGAGCCCACCGGACATGGAGAGGGGTTAAGGGTTGAGTTAACCTCCCACCGCACAGATGTTTCAAACTCATAGCTGTACACAAAACACAAATTGACCTGTTAATACAAAAAAACAAAAACACTGACCAACAGACAGGCTCTAAATTTTTTATAAGTAACAAGTCAGTGAGGGAATTCCTCACTGGGGCAGCTGTTCGATTCCCAGCTCCTCTGAGCTACATATCGACGTGTCCTTGGGTATGCGGTGTGTGAATGTGTGTGAACGGTTAACCTCCTGTGTATTCGGTCTGGTAGACACTGCCATCAGTGTATGAACGTGTGTGAATGGGTGAATAAAGACTTGTAATGTAAATCGCTTTGAGTGGTTGAAAAGACTAGGAAAGTGCTTTAGTAATGCAGTCCGCTTAGCATTCCTGCTGGAAAAAGTGACACGACTACAGCGTTGCATTAGGTCAAGTAAAATATCATGAACAATAACAGTGGCATTTGTTTGTCTCGTCCCTATATGACATACAATGGTAAAGCGGATGAGACAAAGTTTTCAGATTGTACTGATACAATACCTATACAGCAATAGTGGACCTTTAACACTTAAACCACTGAGATGGTTTAAAAAAAAATATACATTTTTTAAATGGTAGGCTACGACATGTGCATCTTGAAAGATGGAAACAATTATTTAAAAATCATTTGAAAACAAGAATATGACAAATTCACCCTAAAGTCAGAGGTTTGGGGCGATTTGCCACAAACTGCATCGCCTGCTACAAGCCCAGGGCTTGTATTAAGGTGGATGAGGGACATGTTCCCCACCAGAGCTCAGTGCTGTTTCACACAATAAATGGGGGAATCACATGAATCCATCAAGGCGAAGAGGTGGTGCTGTAGTTGAACTAATGTCCAGCAGTGTTGCAGTATTTTATTTGTTCACATGTTCCATTTGTTCCATTTATCTACCTTTCAAAGTTTCTAAGTCTCAAATATGTTTGATTACTAAACTTACTTTTTTTTTTTTTTTAAAGATATGAATATATTCCTGTTAATGTTGGTGTTTACTGAATATTTCTTGTATGAATGAATGTATCTGTCCTCGCTCTGTTCTGGATACAAATGTACTCCTAGTAACGAGGGGAATAGCACATTTAGGCCCCACCTAGTAATAAAAGACATTTACTCCATTATCCAGATTTTTATCTCTTTTATTCTGCAATGTGTTTAATAAAGCATTCATTGATGTGCATAGTATGTATTTGATGTTCCAGTTGTGTCACTGAGACTTCCTCTTTTGCTAAGTGATGCATCCATCCATTTTCTATACCCGTTTATTCCTCACTAGGGTCACAGGGGTCGCCAGTGCTATGGGGTTTACACGCCATCCACTCATCCACTCATACCTATGGGTCTCCAATTAACTGTGAGAGTAAACTCCACACAGAAAGGTCCCAACCCAAGTCCTTGAACTTGTGACCATCATGCTGTGATAAGATAAATTTACTTTTTTCTGTCAAATTTCTGTCTTAGCTCAAAACCGTTTAGCTGCTTAGTTTAAAAGAAAAGTTACATTTTTGACAGGTTTGTGTAGGTTTTGATGGATATGTCAGAAACTCCAATATTCATTTAACATGAAAATTCCAATCACAGAGTGGCTCACTCGCTCTTTTTAACTCACCGTCCAATGATGAAGTGAGGCAGAGCGATGATGAAGGTGCCGATTGACATTAGCACACATCCGACTGCGATGATCTTTGGCCTGTGGAACTTGGCGCCAAAGTAACTGACGAACGCTATCACCAACAGGTTCCCTGCAGAATGGAGGAAAGGACGACCTGGCAGTTGAGGGTGTTGTTCTCACACCCTACAGATTATCTTCATGCTCTAAAAGATTATATCCACAGTATCCTGCTGGTGTATTAGCACCTTTTACACAGTTCTGTCCATGACCAGTGGCCTCCATGGTAATGAAGGTGTAAAAGTGGCCTGGAAAGACATCCTTGTGTCATGTTGCGGTACCATTTTCTATTGAAAAGATTTCTTGGTTTATTGTTTGATGGAATGAGGTCAAACCCTCCAACAATCCTTCAGCTGCCTTGTGTGTGTATGTGTGTTTGTGTGTGAGAGAGAGTAAGTGAAAGATAGAGTCCAGCTTTGCGAAATGTCAAATATTTGCGATTAAATGTGGCAATGTAACCTTTATAAACTGCGTCAAGAAATTCTTAGAGGTACTTTCATCTTTCATAGTATTCGGCAGTATATATCATGTTTGCGAATAAAGAAGAGTAAGCCACAAGTACAGTGTCTTACTTAAGGAGATAATAAAAATAGAAAAAAAACTTAGATTTGCTGCTGATATACTGTATGTGTGAAGATCAAGATCAAATACAGCAATTAAGGCCTGGAACATGCTGGGGATTATTTTACGCAGCATGCAATATGCACAAACATGCATGTACAGCTGTGGGCCAATCAGCTCATTCATAATTCACCCTCCTTTATTCTTCTTTGCTTTATTTCTTTATTTCCCTCCTGCATCCCTTCTATCCTTTTGTCTTCCGCCTGCTCCGTTCTCCTCTCTATTTTTTTCTCACACTGCCCTTTCCGCTTTTCATTCATTCTGCCCTGCTCTGCCTCTATGTTGCCCTGGTAACGGTCCTATTGAAAAAGCTTGTTGCCTAGACCACACGAGAGAAGCAGCTTTCATAAGAGATGGAGAGCAGAAGTAGAATGCCCGATATATATGTATAATAACTTTTATCTTGTTTGAATCATGTCTGTTTGTGACTCATCTCATTCTGCATGCTATGTATGATTTATATCCTTCAAGAGACACTTCAGTTGAATGGAGTCGCTTTACATAACTGACCTAGAAACCAGTGAGGGGACAATCTGAGAATACATTTCATCATCAAGAATTTATTGCTGATAAAAGGAACCACTGGTTACTTATAGAATGTTTCATTCTGCATGTGTGGAATGGAGATTCAAGTCAGATCTAGCTAGCTGCATGTTTAATAATTTAAACTTTTACCCAGTATGATTTCACGCTACCAGCTCTATGATTTCCAAACCGTTGAAACAGTACTAGCCTACTAGAGGACCAACAAGTGGTGATTGTGGTTTAAAAATAAATGACGAATTATGTAAAAACTCAAAAATCACATAAAGGTTTAGACCTAAACTGCGAAAATCAAGACTTTTTATAATATGACCACGAGCCACCATTTACCTACCACTGATCAAATAGTGTATATTTAAGGATTCACATGTTGATGATTGGATTTGTATATTTAAGGCTGATCTCTTTTAGCAGTGAAATTAAATCAACACTAAAATTGTCCAGGTGTCTCGTCTCTCAGCCGTTATGAACAGCGGGGACAGGCTCCAGCCGTCCACAACCCCGTAACGGGTATGTGAGCTGAAAATCATGCGAGGGTGGAAACTTTCAATTATTTCCTACCTTGAGGGGTCAGGAAATAGAGGTTGAGATTTAAGCGTGGTAACGTGGGGTGGCGGAGTGGCTCAGTGATTAGCGTGGTTACCTCATAACATGAAAGTCCTAGTGTGAATCCACTGGTTTCTTGATGTTGGTCCTTTCCACTCTGACTATGGCTTTTCTCCAACTTATGAATCCTCCCACATTCCAAAGACATATAGTTACAGTACATTAACTGGAAGTGCTAAGTGAGCATTATGTATAACGTATGTAAGAATGTTTGTGTCTGTGTGAAAGAGCAAATGTTACAGTGGCAGCTTTTCCAGAGTGTTTTTTCCAGCTTAAAGTATGCAAGAATAAACCAAGAACAGGTATATTTTTTAGATTTTGTTTCTAGCTTCGCAGACTATTCCACAAGATTATCCCTACATACTATTTTTAAAAGCAATAATGAATCAGTTCTGTTCCAGAGTTCCCAAACATCATTCAATTTGCAACTGGCCCAGGATCATTTGCATCCTGTTTCTAAATCACACATCTTCTGAGCTGCAATTTCTTGCCGTTTATCAGTCAACTTTTGTACCTTCTCTAGCTGCAAAATTTTACACATTTCTGCATGTCTTATTTTTTGGCATCGCCTTAAAAAATGTATCTGCTTTCAAGCTGGTAAATGCCAATCAATTCACATGTATACGACGGGGGAAAATTAATGCTATAGAGAAGGTAATGCATGGCAAAAGCCTACAAATTGTGGTCCAGCTGTCCACGGCAACAAGACAGCTCGGTGCTTGTTATGTCCCTGCTCGACACTACAGTATGACTCACCACACACACACACACACACACATGCACGCACGCATACACACACGAGCACACTCCTCTGTCCTCTTCTTGGAAGCCTGATGAATCCTTTATCTGCAGCTTGAATACCTCTGTGACCCATTCATATTTCCGTCGCAAAGACAGAAAGGGAGAAAGGAGGGGAGCCCATGACAGAGAGGCTGCAAACAGGAACAACAAAATAACAGTAGTGACTGGCGGGCCTACTCACCTATCTCGAAGCTCCCGTCAATGACACCTATTAGGTAACTGGGGATGTCAAAGCGCCTCTCCAGCTGAGTTATTGTGCTCTTCATGTAGCTCCCCGACAGAGCCTTCGCAAAAGAGGCAAAGGACAAAGCCACCAGAAACATCTGGGAGAATAGAGTGAGATGAGGGAAAAAGAGGAAATATAAAGAAACAAAGACAGGGTTTTTTACATTAACACGCACAGGAGTTTCACTCCACAAACAAGCAAATACGAGTGTTGGCATCGCCGGAATAATAGGGTTCAAATGAGTGAAGGGAGGAAAGGAGGGACTGTTGAGGTTAGCGTTTTAGCTTCAACAGCCAGATGCATAAAATGCATGAAACAGCTGATAGAGAAGATAAAAAGGATAATGAAATAAGGTAAAATAAAACAGAAACAAGACTATGTTGACCGCTACAGTGCTTTTAATTTGTGCATCGCCTGGTTACCATCAGATATGGACATCACCAGCGTATTTGTTTTTTGTCGTCTGCAAGTTTAAGTTTATATTTTTGTATAGCGCTTGTCATGCTGTTGTAAAAGAAAGAAACAACACGCACTCACAGAGACAGAATAGTGACTATACCCTGCACAAATGATTCAGTTATGTTAATCATCTCATGCTTATTTTCCCCCTTGTGCGTTATCAAGGCCAAACTGTAATCTAGGCATTAATAATGCAAATTGAGACCAATTATTTTCGCAGTATTATTATAGTAATATTTAACAAGAACGAACATAAGCATACGTGCTGTAAAGAAATCTAACTGACATAAAAACCTCCACTTCTTATCACTGCTTGCTTCTCCTTTTTATTTTGCCAGCTTGTCTATGGAGAAAAGATGACAGTGGTTCCACTCCACAAATTTCTCAGAGCAGAGTTTAGACAGAAGAAGAATAAGGCCCTTGTGTTGTCTATAAACTAAGTGTCTGTAATCTCTTTGTCTCCTTGAATGCTTGTAAATAAGTGATGGTTTGTGGCCTCGGTCATGGTTCTTGTGCTTAAGCACTGATGTGAGAAGAAACAGCGCACATGAGAGTCACATTACACACGTAATCATGCAAAACACAGACCATGGTCATAGATGGACTGTAAGGATTATTTACCATTAACCTTGTATCTTATACGTTGTTATAAAGCACATATATGTGCCACACAAATAAAGTCATATTCCTACCTTCTTATACAGAATGACCATTTATATTGGTTGATGAAAGTGGGCCCATGAACGCAAACAGGCTTCTGTTGAGCTCATGGTTTGGGGCATTAATGAAAGTAGCTCATCACATGTGCATTTCCTGGGGGGATTCACTTGCAAGCGAGCATGCATACTAGGGGTCCGTTTCATTTGGACTCCAGAGTTGAGTTGTTTTTTTTTGTTTTTTTTTATAGCTTTGATACAATCGATTCTTTTATAAGCAGAATTAATGAAGATGAATTAAACAATATTTATGTAGCAGGATTCCCTTTTTTTCTCTGTCACAACCTCTGGTTAAAATGACAAATGTTCACTGTAGCTAATGATCTAATCTAAAATGTTTGCTTGTTCTGTGTGTTAATGTGAAGCTGCTGTCTATTCAGAAAAAAAGACTGTGTGAATAAAGAGATGTCACTCTAACAGTTGTATGACCATGACCGGATTATGTGTTTTTGAAGTTCACCAGGAGAGAAATAACCTAGTTGATAATTCCTAGGTTTTTCAATTAAAATCTGCTTATATTATATATTATGATACTCAATTCAGATTCAGGTTGCAGGGACAAATTGTAAACATTAATTACAGTAAAACTAGTTTTCCTGCCTTCTTAGCCAACAAGAGGTTATTTGACATCTCTGAGTAGTTATTTGACCCTTTAGGTATTTGAAAATGTTAAGAAGTAAACCCAATAAGGTCTGATTCTGGATTTTAATTTGATAAAATGATATCAAAAACTCAGCCCAAACTATTTATGTATGTGTCACTCCACAGCAGGAAAAAAAAACATTCTGAATTACTCTTTCATCTCCATTATCATTCATTATGTTGATGAAAAGCCTGTTTTCTGAGGAATGCAAAATAGTCTTGATTAGATGTCTGTGTGAAACAAATAAATGATGGTCTGGGTTATACTCAATGGAAGCGATTGAGTCTGAAAATGCAATGCTAGATTTCTCCAATTGGATGTGGTGACATTTTTTTTTTTTCAAACACTCTAACATTTGAAGATAAATGTGTTAGTATGGTGTATTTAAGTCCACTCACTCCTTTGTACCAGCAAATTGTGTGTCCCTGCTGGTACCTGTTCAGTCTTTTAGAAGCTCACAAACATATGGCTTGCACCGGAATGGATGCAGAGTGCATCTAAGCAATGTCCTTTAAAATCATTGTGATATTAAACATGCTTTCTCGAGTGAGTGCTTGCCTGGACTCAGACCTTTTAACATACCATGGCCAGAAAAAAAACTGTGATGATTTCAAAGGGAAAATGACAAGTGGAAGCTGATTCAGATGGCTAATGCGTGCCAGCCCTGCACACATCTATGATTCATACATTTTAGTGAATTATTTGCAGTGGCATTTTGACTGTACAGAGTGATGGGAAACATGAGATAGAAATAGGTATTCAATAAAGGTTACAGGCTGAAATCCGATTCACATCAGATTTGTTCCTTCTGTGTAAATCTATTATTTAGAGATTAGATTAATTAAAGCTGCATCCAGGTGCTTCCTGCAGAGCTGGACTTTACCATAAGGGAAGGTGGGTAACTGCATGGGGCCCCTACACAGCAATATGCTGTTTAGATAAGAAATATATGAAATTATGTTCCAACTCCAACTCATTTGCACCATAACAACTGCCCTAAAAGTGATTTTTCTGTCTAATAAAAATAAGTAATTGCATAATAAAACAATATATAAAGGAGTTTTATGAGCACCACAATGAAAACACTTTTGCCAAAGTCATATTTTAGCTGCAGAAGTTTTCCTTTACTCCACTTTTACTTTATGAGTATGTCCTTATCCACTGGCCAGCAAATCATCATGTACACTTCCACAAATACAGTCCTGTACACCTGCACACTGTAAATCTAACATCAAGCTGTAACATATAGATATATCATCAGAATGATGCAAATTTAAGGTAGCTAGTTAGCGTAGCTTAGCATAAAGAGTGGACACAATGGGGAAACAGCTAGCGTGGCTCTGTCCAAAACTAAGCTAGCTTATTTTTAAAGGGCAGATTTAAAAGTAGAATTAGATCAAAATAGTCTTATAAAACTCTCAGAGTAAAAGTAAGTTTATTTTCCATTATTATACACATTATTGCAGCATATGCATCATCACAACTCAAAGTCAAGCTCCTTTAACAAACTGGTATTGCCCTCTCCTAGCCTCAGTATTTATTTTTTTTATTTAAGTTTCGTTTGATTTAAATTTTTCCCCTTAGGCTACATTTCAGCAAGTAAAAATATTAACACAATTCCAAAAAACAAAATAAATAAAGTCTACCTAATTATCATGACATTAAGACAGTCTCATGACAGAGTTGCTCATATATTTGACTTGTATGCAAGAGACTTCAGCAATCAAAATTAGAATTTCTTCCAGCAAGAAAGTCAATGGAATGTTAATGTTCTCATTTTAAGAGAATGAGAAAAGTATTAGCCTACAGATGCATGCATCAGAATAGAGATGCTAACCTGTAACATACAGTAAATATAGCTAGGCTAAAATGTGAAGGAACATGCACAGTATGAATTATCAACCTATAATAGCCTATGATTTGGATGTTTGGATTTATATAAAGTTTTATTAGCTTAAGTGTGACTCAGTATACATATTATATATAGAATGTTGACCACAGTATTTCAAAAAAAATCTTGGCTACGGCCCTGCCTCCACTGCTCTTCTAACCCAAGGTGTCCCCCAGGGTTCAGTGCTTGGGGCTCTGCTGTTCATTCTCTACGTGATCACCTTTGGAAACATGATATGTCATCATGATTTCCACTTCCACTGTTACACTGTATCCCCTCTGTTGCCACAGTCACTCCACTCTGACTAACTGCGTCACAGGAACAAAATCATGGATGCAAACCAACTCTCTCAAACCAAACTGTGACAAATCGGACATTGTTATCATCACTCCAAATTCCTCAGCGAAACCACTCTCAACCTCTCATAGATGACTCCTTGGTCTCCCTCCCTGCACAACCGCAACCTCAGAGTCATCTCTGACAGCACACTTTCCTTTGATCTTCAGATCAAACAAATCACCAGAACTGCCTTTTCCCACCTCGAATTCGTAGCCCATCTCTGCCAATCATTATCCTTCTCTGCTGTTGAAACTCTGATGCATTTCATCACATCCAGGACTGATTATTGTAACAGTATTCTTTACGGCACATCATCACAGCAAAGTCCTAACTCTGCCGCTCACCTGCTCCCACTCCAGTGACCCCATCACCCATCACCCTAACCCTGCAATGGATTAAGCTTGTTTTTTGTATTGCTTTTGAATTTCTTTATATCACTTCATAGGATATGAAGTGATATAAACAAATATCATATCACTTCACGGCCTTGCATAAGGCACAGCCTTGCACCAGACTATATCTCTAAGAAGTTCAGATCCTCCGGTTCTTGTCTTTTAGCTGTTCTACTAGGTAGAACAAAAACATTTGGTGATATTCCTCTGAAACAGCCTTCCACAGTATCTGAAAATATGGATGTTTTTAAAAACTAAAACCCCATCTATTTAGCTGGGCTTTTATGTAAGAAATAAAGAAAATCCATTACTAATATAATGTCAGCGCAATATCAATATAATGCCTCAGTGTAGCTGGAGATCAGTAGGAAGAGATTCATTTTCAGACGGAAAATTTAAACAGACTTCTTATGACCGGTGACCTGCTTTAGCTCTTAGCTTGTTGATAATAATAGTTTGTGTAATACGCTTATACTAACACAGAAGACTGCCACATACACACACACTGAGAGCGAAAGCGATAGAAAGAGAGAGGGAGGGAGGTGTGAGTGTGTTTTCTGTTATTTCCGTTGAGTTGGAGGAAATTTTGCATTACACGTAAAATCATTAGACTGTGTTTGGGGAGTTTTTGGACAGTCTGAACAAAAAAAGAAATGAAAGAAAACGAACAAACACTAGGACATTGTACCACCTAAAATCTTATTGATGGAATTAACAAAAAGTAGAGAATAACATGGCGCACAGGATTAGAGTCGAAACGGGTTGTGCCATGTCCCACCCAGCCGGTCGGGGAGCCAAACAATTCTGAGAAGAAATACAAGTCTGTCTTTGCTCCTTCGGTCTGTATTATGATAAGCTGCTTGAACACCATTGTCTCACATCACTTTCATGTACGGGAAAAAGCAACAAGAGTCTGATCTCATTCGGGGCTTCATGAAACTTTCATGTTGTTGGCAGAAGACTTTTAGCCAATCGGATCTTTTTAAAGGTCGTTTGAGGTGGGAGAAATAAAAGAGAAAGATGGAAAGGCCTGGGGTGGTTTATTAATAACAACAACATGACATTCAAATCATGCTCTGCCTTACGTTTTCTTTTTCTTTTTTTTTCCTTGAAAGAAATGTTGATAACCATTATTACATTTCCACTATGGACACCATCTTATGATTACTGTGAAAAAAAATAAATACAAATTAAAGAAGCATGTAGTTGCTATAGTAGTAATTAAAGTGTGCTTGAGGCATATTATCTCTAAATGGTTATCTGTGAATGAAGGACACAAAGAAATCAGCTTTGATTTTTACTCTTGTGTTGATAATGTTATGATTTTCTATGCAGCCTGTACATTCTCTTTACATTGGTAACAATTGAAAAAAAGGCAGTGCCATTCAATAAAGAAGAAAAATGCTTTTAAGGACACAGGCCCTTAGCTGCAAGGTGGTGCCTTTTGAATTATTTTTTCTCAGATGAGGAAATCTGTGACTGTTAAACAGTACATAACATACAGGATGTAGATGGATATTCAGTGACCTCAAAAATGACGGAAACGTTCGGTAGTTGATGGTTAATTGTAGTGAATTGTAAAGGTTATTTAGAATAACGTTCACCTAAAACGTGTTCCTGTATTCCGAAATGGTGGATATGCAGGATTTGTCAGTTGCTGTTTTGCAAACACAGCAACTGTCTGCCTACCTGGCTCTGCACAGGCAGACGAGAGTAAAAGTGAGTCATAACTTTTAGAAGTGAGTCACATTCTATTACTATTACTTGTGTTTCTTCAGATACTGTTTTCCCCGCTGAGCTGCAATAGGAGGATAAGAACAAAAAAATAGTGTCACTGAAAAGACAGTGACTTTGAAAGATGTCAACTTGATCGCACAAATCTGGATTGCTGAAAACTTCATGTTAGATTTGAATAAACTTTCTTAATGTCTTTTACTCACCAGAAGGCTCTTGCAATGATTATAGCAAGAGTGACATGATTCAATGTTAATTTGGGGACCTGAATGCAGTATAATAAGACATATAAACTTAAATTATTATAATATATTATATAAAAATACCCATTAATACAATAAAAACTTAAATTCAGTCCAACAAAAAAGTTATGTTCAGACAGATCCTGCAGGAGATACAATAAGAACAAAGGAGGTGATGGAGTGTTTCCAATAATATGTAAACTTTTATCTTATCAAAATGAGTTGATTTAATTTTTTTGCTATTTTCATTTGGAAGTTGATTTAAAAAAATTGGCAAGGATGCACTAGATTAAATTAACTCCATGTGCTGATGAAGTTCATGATCGATGGTCTCAGAGCAGCAGGTGAGATTGTTCTGTAAGCTGTTGATTCCAAGATCAAAAATGGACACTAGGTCACTCAGCCATGAAATTCCATGACTACCGGGCATGTGATATGATTGAAAGCTCCAAAACAGCAGCTAAATGGACCTTGAGGTAAGACTGTTTTGTCGGCCAATCGCTTTCAAGGCCAATAATTGACTTTGACGCTGATTTTATTATGTTTTTGATGCATGTTTTTGATAGGGAGGGAGACAGGGTCAGTTTGATTTTGGTTGGTGAGAAAAAAAAAGGAAGGAAAGAAGTTAATTGCTACATGAATGCTGGGAAAAGGCAATAATTTGCATAATTGAAGTAAACAAATTAGATTGAATGACTGGCTACAATACCTGACACTATCTTCTGTCATTGGATGATGACATTTATCAACCACACCAACCGCTGAAACTACTGTATATGCCACTGCGAAGTCCTGAGAATGTCAGTACTGTGTGTGGATGAATACAAAATCAGAATGGTGATTTAATTTACTCTGACATTCTTTAAATGTCTTTACATTAAGCCAGGAGAGTAAGGTCATTAAGTGCAGCATCCATCACACAGCCTTGTGGAAATTACTTGTTGGACTTTTGCTGTAATTTGGTTATTTAGTTAGTACTGGTCTCTCTGTGCACAAACACATAAACACACACACACACACACACACACATGCATACATGCAAACAGATATACTAAGGAAGTCCGTTCAAGTCAATTGTAACTTCCTAAAAAAAATGTATTCATGTAATAACCCTTAGGATGAGCAACAGAGAAGGGATTCTCTAACTCTTAGAGGACAGATGTGCAATAGGTTTACAGATTTAAGACATTTTACAGAATACAAGCACTGAACAGGATAACAATTATTATAATAGATCCATCATACATATTAAGAACAAGGGGGGCCAAGCAGCTTCCAGGAGGTGACACCAAAACAGAATAGGACCAGAGCCACGCAACCTGAAGCACACACGCACACACAGTTGTATAATCTAGCGCTCTGTCATCCTTCATAAAGACAGTTCCTACCTTAAGGCTGGAGCACGGAGAGGAGCGCGGTTCTTTGGCTGCGGTGTCACTGCGTCCATTCTCCTGCGCGCGGCCCTGCTCAGCTCCCACCTCCATCCTCCAGAAATATCTCTGTGTC
The DNA here is from genome assembly GCA_030544235.1 of Lepturacanthus savala. Taxonomy (NCBI): domain Eukaryota; kingdom Metazoa; phylum Chordata; class Actinopteri; order Scombriformes; family Trichiuridae; genus Lepturacanthus; species Lepturacanthus savala. Next base: position 13,427,211 of record CM060468.1, on the reverse strand, counting down.
TCCTTAGCAGAAGTCTACCACGTAATGCAATTTCTTGGCACTGATGCATGCAACCCTGCAAATGGATAATTCAAGCATGTGACCCACTTCTTATCCTCAGCACAAAAACAGAAACATGTCTACAGCAGCTGGCAGAGGAGAGACTGACACACAAACAATAGGGCCTGTATTTGTTGCTATAGATCTCGAGACTTCAGTTCGCTAACTATAAAGTCAACATTGAAAAGGATAATTAAAAGGTTTTATGTTTCTGGTTAACTGTTTTAAACCACAGTATCAAATAAATATGAGCTACACATATATCACAACTATGTATATATTTTGTTTTACTAATCAGTCAGTAACTGACACCATTTGACCAAATACAATGAAGCGTTTGTAAGGGAAGTGTGAAATGTTCTGTTTTTACTTGTGCATGTTTATATTAATGTAATAAATTATTTACATTAAACATAAATGAATACATAAAGAGAAAGAACAGTTTCCTGGTATTGCTCACTACATATAGTATTTTTATTTCATTGATTGTGACCAAAGCATGTCTCATTTGCCCTATATTGACATAATCAATAGACATAAACTTGCATGTGTTGATCATTCAGTAGTTTTATAGCTCCTGTATAATATAATGCATTGTTGCTTGAGTAGTGTTAGAGGTTTGTTATTATTGTTTTTATTTATCAAAAGTGAAAGAATCTGCTTTCTCGTTTCTGATTTGCTGTGATTTGGCTTAATCAATACCCCCTTGCAAAGCTAATAGGAACTGATGCAATGGTTTGTATTAGCAGCTGCATCACTATGAAAGTGGTGCTTCTTTGTGTTTAGATTGAGTTCTGTTTTGTTATATAAATGCAGGTTATTTTTGTTTCATTCAGAAACTCAGTGTAATTGTAAAACAGGTTTTGGCCCCGGAATCAATTATGTAAGGTTTAATCAAAAAGCGTGCTTCAAAAAGTTTGAATGCATGATGTGGAGGCGAAGAACCACCCTCTGCAAAGTTGATTATCCTGCTTATGCCATGGTCATTTGCCAACAAACCAAAAGTAAGACCATTAATTTATATTTTAATGCTTTTTGAAATTGAAATTCAAAGTTCTTCACAAGCCCTAACCGAGTTTCCCTGGTAACACTAGAGGGCCTGACTAATACATGGAAAAATCATTACTATCTATAAGGTTCTCATGCAGTCTTAACGTTCCACCCTACTACAGTAAATAGGATAGAATTTGGCAACAGGAGATATTCTAGGCCACAACTCATAAGTTAAGTGCAATTTAGGGGTTTATTATGATAACCCATTGTAAAGTATAAAAATTATGCTTAATTTTAGTGCTGCATCATAGCAATTTGCTCAATTCATTAGGTTAAATAAGACACATAGCTACATACAGGTGCTCATTTATTGTGTTTTTCATTTAGCTAATTGATTACTTTCTAAACAAATGATAAATTGTGAAAGATTCAGTGGAAGAATTAGGAACATTAAACTTGAAGGATTAGAATCACTAAAGAATAACCACTAAAAAGGCATTTACAGTGAAGTGTTTAATTAAGTCACTGGGGTTTGCCACCAGTGGCTAACTTGCTAATGATTATAAATTGTGGTACATTTGTGACTGATTAGTTTGAGCTAAGTTGCAACTATCATGGCTTGAGGCTGAATCCAATGCAGTAATTTAAAGTGCACAAGTGTATTTTAAGTCACTGTTTTTTCTTGATTGATACCTGCCCTGTTAGCAATATTCAGCTAAAGCAGCTAAAGTTAGCCTAAGTCCCACTACTTAAGCCAAGTTATCATCTTGCTTCCAGAGTGTGAAAGGCAACGCCTTGCACTACTTATTTGGAAGGTGCTGATAAATGGGGGTAAAAAAGACCATAAGCTGGAATTTTGGACTTTAAACCTGCTCTAGTGCATAATAATGGGTGACACAATATCTCAATACAGTAATCTTTATGTGTAGTCTATATGTATAGACTGTAAAATACCATCTGACAAAGCATTGTAATAAGGCACCACATAATTATCGATTATGTTTGTATGTATTTACAAAAAATACATCAACTCCTTCTATACAATTTCTTTCTCTCCCTCCTTCATTACAAACTTACTGACCCCTTTCTCTCCCTCTCTATGAATTCTTTCTTTCTTTCTTTCTTTCTTTCTTTCTTTCTTTCTTTCTAACTCCTCACATTTGTCTCGCTTATTTCACATATTATCCTCCCCTCTCCCACTCAGTCCATTTGCAGGAGTCATGTGAAACAGTGAATGTAATTGCCCCAGGGGGTTGAGTTGGTGATTGCTATGTAGAAGAGAGAACGAACACAATACCATCACCATCGCTGTCACTGAGATTGCCACGAGTGCCACATGAAACAAGTTTGTATTTCTACTCACTGAAAGTGCAAATTTTCTGTCTTGAAGAAGGCTGGCTAATCGCAACAGGTTTGACCTACATTCAATGTATTAGACTCAGAGCAGCTTTAAGTAGGCCAATATGAAGCAATACTTCACAAAAGCAGCAGGTTTAAAGAAAAAAAAAACTTTTTTTTTTCTTTTATACCACCACTATACAGCCTACCTCACCACCAACCTGTCTATGATCTATTATCTACCTATCTATTCAGCAATTCGAGAGTAATGTCTATGAGACTGAATAATAAAATCTAAAATAATTTGACAAACTCTCTTTCACTCCATGTTTATTATGGAGTTATTATTCCTAGAACTTAGTTCTTAACAATAGAGAGAGCAACATATCTCAAGATGATAAAAGTTTGATGTGATACACTGACTCTATCATAGGTGAAGTCACTAAATACTTCATTACTCTGGCAGAAAACCATTAAGAGTGATATGAGTAAAGATAACCCAAATTGGGGTATGGCCCAAAGCCATATTAAAAAGATAGGTCTTTGATTTCATTTTGGAAATACCAAGGGAGTTTGTTGTTCTGAGATCGAACGGGAGGGTGTTCAACGCTTTAAGGGCCATAAAAACAAAACACAGCCTCACCAAATTTCTTATGAAGCATTTTAGGAACTTCTAAAAGATGTTTGTGGAATACTGGTCTAAATCTTGGCTGTAGTGTTCTAAATGAACTGTAATTTTCTTTAATACTATTCAGGTCATACAAATAGTGTTGTAATACTCTAAGTGGCATGTAATAAAATTATGTATCAGCATTTTGACATCCTCATGAATTTTAAATTGTCCATATTTGTCAAATTTCCTGAATATAAAAATATGTTTTTACAACCTTGTTGAATGGCAAATAAAATTATAATCAGATTTCACTCCCAGATCTGTAATGGGTTTTGATTTGCTGGGACAGGCTAATAAACTCTGACTGTAGTCTCTGTTTGTTCTCTGCTTCTTTTGATTCCATGAGTACAATTTTTCAATTATGATAACTCATTATGTTGCCCAGAGGGAGAATGCATATATATAAAAAAGAATGGAACCTAGAATGCTTCCTTGAGGAACACCCTATTTAATGTCAAATATCTATGACATAAAGTTGCCTTACCTAGCAACAAATTTTGTTTCTGACAAGTATAAATGATTCTAGTCAAGGGCAGTGGCGAAGAGACCTACATATTTGTCAAGCTAGCCAATTAAAATGCCATATTCAAGCATATCAAAGAAAACACTCAAAGTTCTAACAAAAATGAGAGAGATGTGCTGTTTGAAACAGTCAAAACTATCTTTAATAAAGTAGTTTCTGTGCTATAGAAGGTCTGATAGCAGGACTGGAATTTATCTAATATAATATTAGTATTCAGATGATCATAGTTGGTTAATTACAATCCTCTCAAGAGGCTTTCTAAGGAACATGAAGATTTGATGTAATCTGGTGATTGGTCAGGTCACTAATGTCAGGATCAGGCTTTGTAAGCAGAGCTTTTAACAAAGCAATTTGGTCGTGTCGTAATGAATTCCTGAGCTCGGCCAGTTCTCGTCTTAGGCTCCAACAACTTTATTTTTTAAATATCACATCTGATTTATGGGATTTTGAGAGTCATGCCTTTCCTACCATTACAAACAATTGCTTTCATAGTTATTTCTTTAAAAAACATTTCAACCTGTCAACAAAATGCAAAATCTCCCTTATTACTACCAGGGCAACATTCCTTATTTCTGTTTAAATTGCATAAATTAGTTAATCAAGAAATATTTTTTTCTCCTTGTCGAGAAGTAGAGACATACGTTTGTATCAGTTGTCAGTATCCTTCAATATGTGGTTGGCACCCAAAATTTACCCTGACCTTGAAGAGTGTGTGTTTCTCTTCATCACATTCTCCTTCACATGCAAGTTATCATTACTATATTTTTAAACATAGATTGAAGAATTTTCCACTACTTCAGGAACAGGGTCTAGTGCACGTGGAAAACTTCATTGATTGTGGCATTCATTTGATCTTTTGTTGTCATAGTAGCTATAGTATGTCATAGGCTTGGATTCTCACCCATTAGTAGATTACAAGCAGATGACAATGTGTGTTTCTAATATTGGATCTAATGGTGTCAAATCTTTCTTCAAAAAATGCAAATTCCTGACATTTAAGCAGCAGCTGTCTCCTCCTGCGGTTGTTGACATTTGAATTATTGCTGCATGTTGATTAGGCAGTTTGACTGACAGATGGGTCATTCTATCATTTTTGAAGTGCTCACCTTTGATTGGTTGTCCCTTTTTTGTCCCCGCTTCTTACACGGATGATGAATGTGTTTCATTCAAGTGTCAAATCTCTCATTTCGTTGATACTGTCTAGATATACTAAGACTGTTAATATTTTGCCAAAAAAGAACCAGAGGAAAAAGCTCCTAGAGCTGAAGCTTGATCATTTAAACTGAAAGCCAGAGATTGATAGAGAGAGTGTTGATGTGGAGACTTTGGGGTCCTGTTTGTTTTCAATAAAGATCTCCAAAAAATATGCTTGTCTTTCTTTACTGACAGCATTAGATTCTCTTGTGAAACTTTAAGATATCAAAATGTATATTTTATCTCCTTTTCCTCAACTGTCTCTCGGTCATGCAACAGTTTATTTTTCGCTGACAATTGGCATCGGTTTTCCAAGGTAATTTTATAGGTTACTTGTCTTGTTTCTGTCTAATTATCGGAGACGTGTTGGATGGAGGCAAAATATGCATTAAAATCTAGAACTGGCGTCGTCATCAATGATTCTTTTCAGAACAAGAGACATATTGAGTTGTTTTCGATATATAGTGGCAATAAATATAGATATAGTAGCAATAAAAAGATAGAATGATCAAAAACAAGAACATCAGTGATTGCGGAGATATATCTATTTTTGATATCCCCTGTAATGACCAACTCTAATGAATTCCCATGAATATGAGTGGCCCTCTTTACATGTTGCATGAGACCAAGACAGGCCAGAACATCTAAATATGCCATAGCCTTTGAATCAGCAGCGTCATTGACATGAAAGTTAAAAATCTGTCATAAGTGGCCGATATATAGTCAGTTACTGTTGAGCTTTAATAACCAAAGCTTCAAAGCTTAACATGAACGAATGCACACATGCTGTATGTAATATACAATACGGTCACCAGATTGCTTGGCCCTATTAGTTTCTCTACATTTAAAGCACTCACTGCAAATTAATACATGCAACAATACCATTTTAAATCCCCCATATTAAGGGTTTTAGCACATAATTCACTCATGTGGTTTCTACCTGCTACAGTCATTACCCATTTGTGCTATGAACTGCCACTGCTGATCCACGCAAGCAGCATCCTGGTCCATCCTTGTTTCGTTAAATACAAAATATAACTACACTGCGAATGCTATGTGTCTTCTGTGTCATACTGTATTGCATATCTCTGTACAGGGTGTCTGCAGACTTCTGTTTAGTAAACCCCTGGGGTGGTTGATTGCCCTCCCTGCTGAATCTTTGGCATGCTGCTCCAGTAAATGGCAGCAGATTAAAAAGAAGAGTAAGCTGTAGTTATATATTCATGGTGTTGTGTTACCAACTGAATCGATGAAGAATTACATATTTCAGAGCGTCAAACTAACATAACTCAAGCGTCGGACAATGTCCACCTTGCACACAATATCCCTTAAAGAAAGACAGTGTGTCAAATGTGGCATTTTCATTAAATTAATGAAAATTCTGTGTATTTAAAACTAAATAGAAATAGTTATTTGCCTATTTTATCTGCCCGGATACCAGGCAACTCACTCAGGCAGGAAATGTTGCCTTGATTGCAGTATAGAGTAATGGGTAGCCTATTAATACATTTAACTAGTGAAAACTGGTTTAACGCTTCTATGCAATTCCCCCTCCTCTTGCAGGAACAGACCTCTATAAACAGGAAGGCTGGATTTAGGTTTCCAGATTAAAAAGCTGAGGTGGAAAAGGTTTGGCTATGTTTTTGGGTGAGTTTGTGGGATCTAGAAGAGCAGACATCCTTGCAAGTGCTGTAATTCCAATATTTCAATCACCTACTCATACTAGAGACAGCTGACAAATTTGCTTGGACAACTAATTAAGATGAGAGACAGTGATGAATGTGGCAGGTTCTACTAATAGCAGGGCTAAATCCTCACAGTATGCGGTTCAACAGAGTTAGCGACCAAGTTAAAATATACAAGCCCTCATTAAAACATTTTTTATTCACCAGAGAATCGGGTTATCGTTGAGAATGGAGGTGTTAAGCAGGAGATGAAAAGCTGTTTACTGAGAGGATAAGACAAAAAGTAGCGGTGATCTTTTAGATAAATCGATTATTTGAGTCCACAAATATAGAAAGTAAATTCATTCAAAACGTGTGATGCTTTCGATTGATAGTGAACTCCTTCATCAAGCAGGTCAAATCATTAAAGGCGTATTTCCAAGAATCTGACATGGAAAGATGCTGCAGTTTGTCTCCTGAATGTAGGTATACAGCAGGTGCTTTCTCTACCAGCACCGTAACAATACTATTCACCATGAGCAATGATATTTTCAGAGTTCAAACACTGTGTACCGCCTTATATAAAACATATGTAGGATATTATTTAAACACAACTAGCTCATTCCATGAATGAATCGCAATCCATCTCGATCTGCAGCTGGAAATGACCAGCAGGAGCTTCAGGTTACCTCAGTGTCCTGAGAGAGAGTCGTCCATCCAGTTGTTATGAGCTTCGGAGACTTAACAGCGGATCGGAACCGCATGTACAGCTCAAGCTCCCTTCAGCCAGCTCCGGTCAAACTTCTCATGAATGGGAGAGGAGGAGGAGGAGGAGGAGGAGGAGGAGGGGGAGACGACGCTTATCATCAACGCTCAGAGACCCAACGAGTTCATTTCCAGCCGACTTCACGGTAACTCTCAGGCAGACTGATCGAAATCAAACAGAGGTGATTTTCTATCGCCCGAAACATGTCTCCACCGACACATGTCACTAGAAGAAGAAGAAGAAGAAGAAGAAGAAGAACGACGCTCGGATAGAGACGCGCTCGGGAGAAGTGCGCGACCCCCGCTGCTTCATTTTTCTTTGACCGTAATGACAGGCTTCAGGATCGCCAGGCTATCACAGAAAAGAAAAAATGACTGACTTGATCTGCACTTCTCTCTCCCCCTTTCTCTCTCTCTCTCTCTCTCTCTCTCTCTCTCTCTCTCTCTCTCTCTCACTCTCACTCTCTCACTCACTCCCTTCGCTCTCATTTTATGTGCAATTCAACTAGCTGAGCTTAATTGGAACTATATGTAATTTTAGTGTCATGCATTAGGGTTCTGTAAACATTAAAATAAAATGAAAAATTGTGTTATATATATATATGTATGCATATATATGTGTGTATATGTATATATATATATATGTATGTATGTATGTATGTATGTATGTATGTATGTATGTATGTATGTATGTATGTATGTATGTATGTATGTATATATATATATATATATATATATATATATATATATATATATATATATATATATATATATATATATATATATATATATACGTTCTCATGTGTTTTCTTTATTTTCATGACTATTTACATTGTAGGTTCTAGGTTTTTGCTCTGATTACTGTTTTGCACACTTGGCATTCTCTTGATGAGCTTCAAGAGATCATCAAGTGAAATGGTTTTCACTTCATAGATGTGCTTTATCGGGGTTAATGAGTGGGATTTCTTGTTTTATCAATCAGAGCAAAGGGTGGATATTTTGAAGTAACTAGATTATAAAATATGTTTTCAGTTATTTCAGCTTTTTTTTTCTTAAGTGCATAACTCCACACGTGTTCATCCGTAGTGTCGATGTCTTCAGTGAGAATCTACAATGTAAATAGTCATACATTGCAACTTCATTGAAGTTTCACATGTGTACTGTAGTACACATGTGAAAATAAATGAGCTTTGGTCTGCAAATTCATACAGTTCACAATTGAGATGTTTACCCACTAAATTAACCACATTTAAACGAAACAAACATTTGAATTATGAACAGTAGGCTTGTCTCATTTTTACACAAAACATGCTGTTTTTGATGCCTTCCATTGTGAAATGAGTGGGAAGTTGCGGAAGCCACACCCCCACAAGTGTAGTGTCACTTTTTAGCCACAGTTGTTCCTCTCTCAGGAACATCAGGATTCATTAAAGTGACATGTATAGTATGGGAGATATTAGTAGAAATATAACGTACTACAGTACAAAAATAATATATATAATGCCTCTTCCAGTCTGTCCCTCTTTATCTCATGAGTATAACTGTCTATGTTATGTATATCTACATAATTGTCCCTGTTCATAAATGTCCTTTTTGCATGATTTATTTCCCTTCTCTGTCGCTCCTGACAAACAGCAATGGTCTCTCCTCTCATGCCAGCCATACAGCCTCATAAAAGTCATGTTCTTACAATTTAATATAGCCTGATGTCCTCTCAAGCCTAATTTGGACCAGGCACATGATGGGGTTATATCATTAGAAGTTCTACAAGGATACTCAGTTTTTTTTTGTTTTTGTTTTTACTGTTGATTTCACAGAATGTAAATTTAGATGTGATACCTTTAGACTGAAGCGATTAGCAAGGTTTGTTCTTTATTGATTATTTTTGCAATAATTACAGAAGGTATCCAAGTGGCTTTTAAGGTCTGAAACATAAGTGAGTTTTTTTCTTGCTTTATTGCATTGTTATCTCCTTTTCAAATCTATGATAGTAAATAGAGGGACCCTGCGTATACAGCCGTGATTGGTTGGGGTGGCACCACAAGAAACTGTCATTTTCAAATTAAGGGCTTTCACGGATGGGGTTTTGGTACAAATATAGTGTTTAAAATAAACATAATTCATTACAACAGCTTATTAATTATGTCACATCCCTAATTTTCTCTTTATTGGGTAATAAAGTCATTGAAAAAGCTGGTCCATGTATCCTGAAATTGTCAAGAGTGCGGTCAATGATAGTGGTCTACAGCACGGGTTGATGATTACAGCAACATCTTTTATTGCCGAAGCTTTGGGCTTGATCTTAGCATTTTATTAACAGTATACCCATTGTGAATGTCATTAAATATTTCTTCCATTACTGTAGCTGGAATTATAATCCATTTTCTCTTTTCATTCAATCAATTTAGAGGGCCGTAAATGGTTCAATTGACTGACGTGATTCTTAGATACTTTGTCCATCCACTAAAATCACAAAAAATTTTGTGTATTTTATGTTTGAGATTGCTTTATTCTTCTAATGTAAATATTTCTTGCATGCTGTAAACCAATTTTCCTCTGCGATAATGACACAGTTAATCTTAATATTGTGTATCTTAGGTATTTGCAGTGACACTCCCCTTTAAAGTGGACAGATTTGTCTGCTTTACAGTAGGATGCACCTTGACCGCCTCCTCCAGATCTGATTACTGCTGGAGGACATTATTCTTCCATCATGCCACCTGCAGCATCTGTCCTGATTGCATTGACGCTCTCAGATGGCAAACTCATCGAGACCTACGCTGCTACTGTCCTTGAATTTTCTGAAGACTTGCTGGTATGATTCAAAGGTAATTAAGTGGCACTTAAGTCAAACCGTAGAAGTGCAGCGAGTAGCTGACCCTTTGGACTACTAATATTGTGTTGTGTGTAGTGTCCGGAGGTCGCTGACCTCCTCTTGATTGGGTACTACTATCATTTATTCACTTCTTTTAGGCTGCAGAGACATTTATTCCTGGGCTAGCTTCAGTTAGAAGCTTTGATGTCTTTAAACAATTTTTCAAGTCTGCTGTTGTGCTGCTCTTGAGAATTTCTATGAACTGAGATTCTGCCCCAATTAGTGATTGCATATGGGGAATGCACATTACACAACATGAAGCTCAAGGCAGATGGACACTACAAAGCATATTTTGGCATTTTTAAATTGTTATTATTAATGCTTGAACCCAGTGATAAAATAAATATGCTAGTTAAAAAAAATCTATGGTTTTACCCTTTCATGAGAAGAGTACGATACAAATAAATATAGTGCTCTTTTTTTGTAATAGCTAGAGCAGTGAGGACACATAGTAGACACAGTCTTGCCTATTTCTCTGTTGCCATAGTGACATGTGGTCTTGAAAATATGAAGGGCTTGGTTAACAATGTATGTATTAGTTGTACAGCCTCAGTGAATGGATGATCCTCACCTGTAGAATATGTAGCACTCATGTTTTTGTCTGAATAGAGAATGAAAACTCTGTTGAATTACATTGTTAAAGCATAGTGGTGGTTTAGATATTGAAATCTGTGTGTGTGTGTGTGTGTGTGTGTGTGTGTGTGTGTGTGTGTGTGTGTGTGTGTGTGTGCAGTGTGTTTTATGTTTTGATTGATGATATATGTCAGTCTAAGTCATGGCAATGATCCAACTCTAATTGTGTGTCACCTTACATTGTGCATTGAGAAAATGAATCGTTGTTTATATGGGTTTAAAGTACCGTGGTCTCATTAGTATTCACAAGCTCGTAACACGAAGCGCAAATAAAGCGGAGCGATTTGTATTTGTAAATCTCCATCTGAGCCTCTAATTTATTACTTTTATCATCATCCTTATAAGTTGCATGGATACAGATTTATGGATACAAATCACTCTGCGTTTATTTGTGAATTGTGTTTTACGAGGTATGTACCTTGACATTTGTGACTAATGAGACTGTTTTAAACCCATTCTTTTGCTTTTGGTACCAGGGGTTGCTCGAAAAAAAGCTTTTCCACGTCTTTTTTTTTTTTTTTCCAGAACTCTCCTTCCACACTGAAATCCTAAAACAATAGGAAAACAGCTCAATATCTTCTTCTTCTGGTTGGTTTCTGGTTGTTCACAAAGACACATTTCTTCAGACAAATAACACAGTCCACACTAGAAGGTGAGATCAGTAATTTATCCACGCTTGCTCATTGTAAGAACTCATTAGTGGTGTCTAAGGAAATGCCTGAAGATATGTAATAAGATATACTTTCACATTCAGCCAAGTCGGTGTAGACATGGTTTTCATTCGATGGGCTAAAGACTGCGAAGAGAACGTGAATGGTCTGCGCTGTCTCGTTGATACTGGAGCGGATGTGACTGGTGAGCAATGGTGATCTCTCCTCTTGTTACACAAGACTTGATTCCCATGCATGCTCATTACCCGCAGAGACTCCAAGGTTAGATCTAAGGGTACACATGAAACAACCTGGTCTCCGGGGGGAATCATCGAGTCTATGTTTCTGCTTACACGTTGACAGTCGACGTTTCGTACGTATCATCGTTTTTTTGATATGTATCACATCATCGTTTTCTGTTTCATGGTGTGACAATGTTGCGGTTAGGTTTAGGCATGAATAACACTTGGATAGGTTTGGAAAAATATCGTGGTTTGGGTTAAAATTATCATCGTCAGTGACATGATGAGACAAACATTTGGTGACATTTTCATTTTGAATGCCAATAACATGCCCAACATGATTTTTAACAATTTAAGAATAATTTAATGGTGTTGAACAGGTGCCTCCTGCAACTTTTCCAACATGAAACAATGCATAGAGCCACCCCTCATCCTGCTAAGAAAGTGAAACTTAAGAGGAATCTCATCTCATGTCACCACCACCTCATGTTTGAAACGTTAACATTCAGTTTATCCATCTGGAGACTGGGCTGGTATTGTAAGACAGGGGGACTGGATAAGAAGGAGGTCAGGAGAAATTAACAGCCTCCCCATAGTGTGCGCGTGTCTATACATCCCCTTAGAAGCATAAATTACACACACAGAGAGCTAAACTTATACATAATGAAGATCAAGGACAAAATGTCGATATCAAAGCACAAATGAAGCAGTGACTTGTCTTAGAGGAGGAAGAGGGCACTGCTTGATATTCAACATACTGGAAGGTAAATTTCAAGGTCTGAGGCAAAAATTGATCAGACGAAGGAGGCTTCAAAGAGAAGGCAGCTTCAATGAAAGCGAGAGTACCAAAGGGATTACTTTCTGCACAGACAAAGCATGCAGTCAATTCATCAACTCCTCTACACCCAAATTACTCACATCAAAGTACTTTAAAGCACTCAAAAATTATAGTTTGATGTTAATCTCATGAGTTAATTGGATGAGAGTGAATGAGCAGCTTGTTGAAATGATATGTGGACTTTAAAAAAAAAATGCCGAGTGTATTGGCCAACATCAGTGAGAACGAATCCCATATACTAGAAAGTGAGATTTTAATTGCTTTTTTTTATTATTATATTATGAAATATTGCCCCGTGTTTCAAAAACTCTCAATCCACATAGAAACGAACGCAGCCTCTATTCAGAAACTGTCAGGACTCCTGTGAAGTTACAGTCTCGCTACTATACAGTCACCAGCCACCCTCCATTCACAGCCAGAAAGAGAGAATAAAAGCTAAAGAAGACAGACACGTATGCAGCATTTATAAATCTTATTATTCAACAATATTCACATTACAACATCAACACTGCTCTGCTAGTGACAGGTTCTAATAATCCCAATATATTGTATAGTTACTTTGTAATACATTATCAAGAGGCACTTCCAGTAAGTCTGGCAATAGAGGAGCTACAGTATTGTGTCTAAATTACAAAACAGTAAAAATAAATATTTTTCTAAAAGTTTTTTGTTATAATATACTTTTGAATCTGTACAGTATATATTTTATTTTTTTTTATACAAAGTCAAACAATATCAAGAAATAAAATGTCATATTCCACTTAAACAAATACTGGTGAATCACACAATTTTCCCCATCCTGTAGGTATTGCTACATGTGTTAAGTGCAAGATACTGGAGAGAAGAAAAAACAATTGAGCCTGTGAAGTGCCTGCTATAGTAGATAAAAACATACCAGTCTTGTTTGTCTTGCTTTTAAAGGTGATGGAAAAAAGAAGAAGAAGAAGAAGAAGTTTGTTTTGGTTTCCTTTTGTGACAAGTGAGGAAAGCTGACGAATGTAGCATTCAAACAATGTATACATACATACATATATACATACATACATGTGAAAATGGTATGGCACAGGAGCATAGCCCCCTTTTAAAAATGGCTGAAACAACAAACAATACAAAAAAGGAATGTTTTTGGTTCGAACCATCAAAAGAAACTACAAGGGCTTCGGTCTGAGAACAGGACACTCGGTCAATTCCATTGTAGTGTTGCTGCTGCCTACTGACACGGCAGTGAAAAGAGCAAAAAAGAAGCGCGGGCGAGGCCGCGGACTCGGGTCTTTTGGGTGAAGGTTGACATGGTTCTTATGTCGCTTTTTTTTCTGTCCTGTTATATGCATATCCTGCCATATCCTTACCGCTTTCTGGATAACAGACAGAAAAAGAAGATCTCAGGAGACACGTGCCTTTTTTTTAGGGCTCATTTTTGTGCAAATCACAAAAAAAAAATCCACAAGAGTTCAAAAAGTTTCTTTGGTTTGCACAAGTTTATCCAGTGTGCAGCAATCCCCTTCTTCTTGTTATTCAAAAGAAACCACCGATACTGGCTTTGATAACTGACATAGTTAAGTTCTGGACCCCTGCTATTTTTTTTTTTTTTTTTAATTGTTTTCTGGCCCGGTTTTTATACTTTTATACGATGTATGACTAACTGGCCCGTGTAGCCATGATGACCAAGACCAAAAACAAACACAAGCAATGAGCTCTACCTGTTATATTTAGAATTAGAAGGAATCATTTTTAGCACAAGCATTATCATCATCGAGAGCCAGCGGATAACTTGACCCCCTCCTACAAAGCAAAAAGAGACAAAAATCTCAAGAATAATTTAACACCCCTCCAGAAAATCCTGTTCCTTGCACAAGTGTCCCCTGTGGTGTGTCTGTCAATAGAACTGACAAATTGAAAAGCAGAATTTCACATCTGAAGCAAGTATTAAGAGTGTGTATTGAGAGAAGCCCATAGAGACCAATGGCTGCCTAAAGTTTATGGACAATATTGGATATGTGTTTAGACTACATGTTTTGGTTAAGGTGCACGCTGGTATGGTCCCTCAATGCGGCTGTTACTCTCTGCTTTTCAGTCCGGTTGAATCGGATTGAAGGCGTACTCTATGAGTTTGAGTTGAACAGCTCCTGTAGCCAGGTGTGCTTTGCATAATGATAGGCGGATGAGTCAATTTAACAGTTGCCGGAGAACGAATCGAGGTCGGATCTGGACTATATCTTTGATATTTGAGCAGATAGGGTCATCTTCACAAACTCTTTCCTGTTGTTTTTAGCTTTCGTTTCTGTTCCGGACGCATCGCACCGATGAGCTGTGGCTAGTCGTCATGTGTTTTTGGCTCGCTTGGATTTCTCCCTGTGTGAAAAGAAACTGAACCAGGCAAGAAAACGCTTGTCCGCCGATTAGTCAACTGATTCGGACCAACACAAACGAACTGCAGGTTTTGCGACGTGAACGGGGCAAACCGGACCGGTCGGCTCGCTGGAAATTATGGAGACACGGCGAGACGCTCGGTCATAGGTTTTGCGTCGTTCATGATGAAAATGGCGACCCCAAAATTCTATCACAGCTTTTATTAAGTCTCTTTGATTGCTGCACTGTCGCGTGCACCGTTTGCGGGGCAGGGCCGAGAAGGTAGATCAGAGGCCTCGCTCCTCCATCCCTGCCTGGTGAGCTTTGAACTTTCTGATCACACAGAATTAAAGCAAAGAGAAAAAGACGATGACGTCTTTACGCGATCCCAAAAACGTACGAGGTGGAGGCAATGGGATGACACAGGTGAGAGATGCAGGAAACGTGCGTTGGACTGCAAGTGAGGCATCGATATACTGTATGGTGAGCAGGATATTTACAGTGCACGGAGCTCTAGCTCAATCATGTGTGCTCAGATTCCTGTTGTTAACAGGAGGCAGCAGGCTTGCACAGCTTTATACAGGTCCCGGTTATTTTTAGATTAAGAGAAGTTTAAAAGCTCCTTAAAAAAAAAAAAAAAAAAAAGCTCCGGTCAATTCCTTACGTCACCCGCGGCTGTGTAGGACAGTTGTTGTTTTAGCTGGTGCATTTATAGATCCTTTTTTTTCCCAGCTACAGGTGGATTTCTCATGGTAAGCCAATGCAAGGAGACGCTACTGGAAGACGTTTGGTCCAGGGGGAGGGACTGCTTCTCGCTGCATGTGCTAGAAATACGCTGCAGCCATTCAATCTGCACATAAAACACACACTGTTTCAGGGGCCAAGTAACATTTTCTGTTTTTTTTTTTCTTCTCATTTTTTCACTACTTCTGCCCAGGGCTTCCTGTCACTGGAGGTCGTTTTACTCGAGATTAACGTATCCTTCCGGATCCCATGAACGTGTGCAACACCTACTACTATACATACGGAAACATATAAATCAGTCTTTTAACATCTATTAAGAGCTCTCGTTTTGAACTGAAATGCAAAAAAAAAAAAAATGAGCTCAGGCTTTGGTCAGCAGAAACGTACATACGCCCAGGGATTAAGTAGTCAAGGGCCCTCCCTTGCGCAACGGGCATTTCGAAAACAGAGCAAATGATATAGACGAGGATTTAGACAGTATTAGCATTCGCGAAACTCTAGTTCACTTAAGAAACTGGGTCACAGTAGGGCGAGTTCAGCCAAGAAAAAATAAGACAAGTGTCTGCAAACGAGCCTGTTCAATAGATCGGTTAGTCTGTTTTTATCCAGTATGTGTATAATGTGTTCAATGTGCTGATTGCATAAAGGGATTCAATCATCAGAGGCTGTTTGTTAACAGGTTGTTGGTATTTCTGTTTCAGGTTTAAAAAAAAAAGAAAAAGTTCCTCTTTATAGTCACATAAGAGCTTAGAAAGCAGCTGTAATGACAGGAAGGGCATGTAGTGAATGTGTGTGTTTGCACATGTAATGCTTAAACAAGGTAAATTAGGAAACTTAATAGAAGTCGACTGTCTACCTGCTACCGTGGTGACGTAATTGCAGATCACTGCTACTTAAAAGCCAAAAGCTACATCATATATAACCACACTCCTCCCTCTGTTTTACCCTGAAAGTCAACACTTTCCAAGCACCTCTCCATCTCACCTCTGGAGCTCACTTATGTCTTAGGCAGTTCCTTCAAAACATGCAGTCAAAAAAAAAAAAAAAACGACTTTCCTTAAAATATGCTCTGTTTCAGTTTGGAATTTTGACATAAAACACCTGCTCGGGAGGAGTAAGCGAAGAACGCCTACTTAAATTTCCCCCCAAAAGTCGTTGTTACGTCTTCAGGATCACAGTCAGCAGACTTTGAAATGAAGATCATCACATGATTTTTGAATCCATCTTCAAAGACTCACATCTAGAGGAATCTTCCTCTAGAGGAGAAATGTGAAGAAATACACACACACACACACACACGACCTGCCGTCCCTCTGACCCTTCGTAAGAAGCTACAAGTCAAGCTAAAAGGCCTCCCTCTCCTTCCTCTCTCATTACAGAGCCTCATTATCGAGGCTGTTCTCTGAGGACATCAAAGGAGAGATCTGACACACACAATACAGTATGTTGTCAGTAAGGACTACAAATGAGGGGAAAAAAGCCAGAGGTGTGGTAAATCTGCTCTGTAATTCTAATCTAATGCACATTTGGTCAAATATGCTCATTGAAAACAACCAACGTGTGCTACATTGGTTTTCAGATATTGTTTTTTCCTCCTCTTGGCACACATATCTTTTTCCGTATCAGTTTGTAATTAACACCTAATGGTGTAATTTACATCATTGATGTCATATCATTTGTTAGTTTTTACATTTTATTGTTTTTTTTTTTTTTTGCAAATAATGAAAGACTTTGTGTCTAATTGTTTTTACGGGTGCACAGCACTGCCTGCATGGAAATGGGCCCCACAGAGAATTTTTTTTTTTTTTCTCACTAAGGTAAATCCTCTTGGGTGATTTGGAGCTGTGATTCAGCTCTGGCTTGGGCCTCTATGGCTTACTGGATTACTTTACTTTCAGAAATATTTGGCCTACATACCAGGCTATAAATTATATTGCACAGAAAAAAAAATAATTAAGTCATTAGTGAGGACGTTACTGTGACGCCTAAGCAAGGCAGGAAGTGACATAGGATGTGCAAATAAATATGATTAGTTTAACAAAACACTGTAGTATCTAGTTTTGTGTCTTGTAAGTTACTTTGAGTATAATAAACCCTGTGATCTGTTGTGGTGGAGGACAGGGACCAATGGGAAACTGCCACCGAGAGAGCAGGAAAAATGAAATAGAATTGTGATGTAAACTATGATGTAATCAATAATCTTTTTTTCCCCCCCTTACAATTCCTTTGTAATGCATGAAGGGCAAGCAGGTGTCTTCTCTGGGGATGCCAATGAATCAACAGCATTCTCAAAAAGCACAGAAAGTAAATCTCAAAGCAGTTTGCCGGTATAAGGACAAGGACACTGCAAGTCTCTTTCTCTGCAGCTTTCTGCCTTCCTGAGTTGTGTGACCTGGAAACGTGTAGGTGTGCTGGACCGATTTTTTTTTTTTTTTTTTTGAGAAACAAAAGGGAGAAAACATGCGACTATGGACAAACACGGTTCGACGTGAACATTGTTTTGTGTGTTTTTCCTTGAGCGACAATAAAGCTTTTAGAGCAACAGGGTTCTTTGTTAAACTTCCTATTCTGTTCCGAGTATGGAATGTGCTCTTGCTGTAGCATTGTGTGCGTGCGCGTGCGTGAGTGAAGCTTGTGTGTGAGTGGACGGACGTCTGTATACACAATGTACTACAACCGTCTTTCTCTGAAATCCACACGGTCGGGCCTCAGTGGACACAGCTTTTTCCCCTGGCTTTCATCCCATTGTGTTCAAGGAGAAGGGGCTTGTTGCACATCCTCAACCAGCCGGGTGGCTCCACGGTGTGCTGACAGCATGGGAGCAACGAGATGGGTGGGGAAGGCTTGTGACAGTGTATTACTCACTGGCGGAGTGAATCTGTGAATCAGCGGGGTCGGCCCATACAGCAGAATGGGCAGCCTGGGTGAGGGCAGGGCACCAGATCCAGCCTAAAACACTACAAGAAAAAACAAACACAGTCCACGTTCACTGTCTTTTTTCTGTTCTTTTTTTTTCTCTCTTTCAACTTCTTCTTGTTCTACTCCTCTCGTCACTTCCTTTGCTCGCTTTATCTCTCTCGTTAGATGCCCTGGGCATGCATCATCCCTGTCCTTAAACCCTGTTTTTGTTAGGCACATATTACCCAAAACATCTTCTACAGTGTTGTGTCAAAGTGATGTGCTGGCTACCATATCAAGAGTTTAGTTAGGAAAGAAACAAACATTTTTTTTTTTTTTTAGACAACGTTCAGATTCCTGGTTTAAGAGGAGGTCAAAGTTCATAATATCACTCTGGTTCCTCCTCGTTTTCCCCTGATGTCTCTGATTGCGGGAGGGTTTCCGCTTCCTCCGTGGCCGACGCCTCTTCCCTTTCGTCGAGGCCGTCGGCGGACTCCTCGTCTTTGCTTGCTTGCTCCTCCTCTTCCTCGTGGATGGCTGTGATTGGATCAGCGGGGCTGCCGACGCAGTTTGGGTCGTCTTTCTGGCCCTCCTCTTGGGCTTCTGCGGCAAGGATTTTCTTCCACATTTCGTGGTTCTCCAGGATATGCTGCGTGATCTGGCAGAACGCTTTCCTCCGGCTCCCCTTCTTTTCCTGCTGCCTCTCTGTAAGACGCCAAGCCGGGAAAGAACAAAGACATAATGGATGCGACAGCCAGACAAGCCCCGATACATCTTTGACATGTTGCCGCCTAATTATGACACAGATACAACCTTTCAAGCACATTCTGCATGAATAGAGCAATGTCATATAGGATACGAAACCTCAAGACGAAGATTTGTTGGTGTTATTTCACATTTAATCAAAAACGTAAACCTGTTTCACTCCAAGTTAACCCAAACTCTCCAGACTGAGCCTTAATTAATTGTCTTTTGCGAAAGACAACAAACTGCATTGGTTTAAAATCTGAATTGGAATTGGTCACTATTTTACATCTCACCCAGTCAATTTAGTGTTATTTACCACCATGGATTGCAAAGTGAATAGAAAAGGTTATTAGATTAGCCTTCTGACGCAATAATCAAACACATTGTACCATTAGAACACTGGAGTGATAGTTGCTGGAAATGGGCTTCTGTACACCTATGTAGATATTGCACCAAATACCAGACATTTGCAGCTAGAATAGTCATTTACCACATTAGCAATGTATAGAGTGTATTTCTGATTGATTTAAAGTTGTCTTCATTGAGAAAAACAGTGCTTTCCTTTCAAAAATAAGGAAATTTCTAAGTGACCCCAAACTTTTGAAGGGTAGTGTATGAATAAATATACATACGGGAGCTATCAGAACATGTAGATGCATCCTCTTCCGCCGTGTCTTCCTCTTCCTCAGTATCTTGTCCCTCCTTTCCCTCTTCTGGCTCAGCCACTCCCTCAGGTGGGTCAACCCAACGTCCCGGCATGAGAGCAGCAGAGTCGTAAGAGGAGCACAGAGGTCCCACTATGTGAGTGATAAACGACTCCTGTAGCTTAGCGAGTTGCGGAGCTGAGCGGTCCATGAATGGGCTGATAGGAAGGCCCAGGCTTGCTTCTTCATCCCCCTGTAAGATATGTTAAGTAAACAGTAAAGACAACATATAACTGTACTGGAAACGGCACATCTCTATATTATATATTGATGATATTTTCAAGAAGAACTCATCTGTCCCATATTTCTTTTACGCCATTTGATATTTTTAAGTAAACCACGGCTCTTTTTCTGTCTAGTTCACGTTCATTATCATCAACCAAAATGTTAGTTTTACCAGACATGAAATATAACAATATTATCAGGGACACAAATCCTTTTAAAAATACATTGTGTAGTTTCTGGCGACATCTGTTGGAGAGGTTGCAGATGACTCCAAGCGAGTGTCAAGTGTGTCAGACAACCGAAGGTAGCCATGAAAAATGCAAACTTGTAACTTTATGAAAAAAATTATATCATTATATATACAGTATCTCACAGAAGGGGGTCAATGCCTCACATTTTTGTAAATGTTTCACTGCATATTTTCTTGGAACAACACTGAATAGGTGACACATTGGTATAATTTAAAGTTGTCCGTGCACAGCTTGTATGACAGTGTAAAGTTGCTGTCCCCTTAAAATAACACAGCCATTAATGTCTGAACTGCTAGCAATAAAAGTGAGTACATCCCTAAGGGAAATCATCCAAATTGTGCCTAAAGTGTCAATTTCTTTTTTGGCTACCATTTCTTTTCCATCAGTGCCTTAATTGTCTTGGAGATGGAGTCCTCTCAAGCTTCACAGGTCGCCATGGAAACCTCTTGTACTCCACTCACAGAGCTGGTGGAGGTTAGACGCCTCCTCCACCTTCCATTTGAGGATGCCCCACAGATGTTCAATGGGCCTTTAGGTCAGGAGACATGTTGGACAGTCCATCACCTTTACCCTCAGTGTCTTTAGCAAGGCGGTGGTCAACAATTTGGACATTTCACTTAAGGGTGTACTCACTTTCGTTGCCAGCATTAATGCAACAGGAATGGCTGTGTTGGCTGATTTGAGGGGACAACAAATGTACAGTGTTATTCAAGCTCTACACTGAATACACTGATACTACACTGAAAATATATAATAAAATATTTACAAAAATTTGACGGGTTTATTCACTTTCTGTATATCTGTATACTGTATATCAATACCAGAAATACTATATAAGTACAAAAGCAAGAATGGAAGATATTAAGATCTACCCAGGCTTGGATATGCATGTAAACTCTATATGACTCCAGAAATGTGACATGCAGTCAGATATACTGTACATCCTCTGTACAGCTCCACTGGAAAGCACAGAGAGTCCCAGATACACTGCCTCTGGGTGCAATCTCCAGAAAGTAGGTCAACAAGACTACAAATAGAAAAACGTCCTATTGCTGATTTGTTGGTATCAATCATACAAACAAGAGACTTGCCTGTATGGAGACATATGGATCTCATAATGCATGAATACACACAGAAAAATCCACAAATGTATTTTGGGGTTTATATATACATATATAATGTGGTTCACAAATGTATTTCTGATGAATATTTAGAAATATGTTTATATCAATCCAGAAATACATTAGTGTATCCTCCTATGTGCCTTCCTTCATTATGAGACTGTTCTGACTCCATATGCTTCAGTGACTTTTCAGTGACAGTGACTTTAATCTATGTCTCACAAGGTCATCATTAAGAAACATAAATAGTCCTAGAAATTAGTCACAGACACAAAAATACACCCTTCCCCCACCATATCAGATGTATGTAATCATATTTGTTGAAGGAGCCATTTGTGTGACATGTGAAGTGGAGCCATGCTGTTCCTTCCTCAGCCATTCGATGCTTCTCATTCATGCCTGTTCTTTTTTAATATTCTTCTAGTTTTCTATTCTGCATCCACAAAGACAGAGCTATGATGGATGCATGCCTGCTGCACCAGTCACCTTAGAAGGCTGGCAATTTCATGTTTGTATTTATGTCGTCTGACTTCATCCCTGCTGTCACATATACTGACACAAGGTCACAAGTAACCTTAAAAATACACATTTACAGCGGCGATTTCAGCTTAATACAATGTTCCTGACAGAAAATAAATTGATAGTGGAATAATATGAATTTTTATTCTCAGGAGAAAATATATACATATATCTCACAAGCTTGTCCAAATAGAGGATTACTTTTATTTGGAGATATTTATCCATTATTATTTTTTTTTTACCACTTATAGTGACTGTTTTTTTGTTTTCCATAGTAACTGATGAACCTCATATTGTGACAATCATGTATTGTGTGTTTGTTTTCTGATGTCAGGGTTTTCAAAGCGATTCGCTAGGATGATAGAAGGGGCTCCCATCGCTATGGCAACCTGAAACCTGGATGGCGTCGGTGCACTACCATAGTGGTTCATATAAGTGTTTTGCGCGTCTATACTGTATGCATAGTAAGAAATCGAGAGAGTGTGAGAGAAGGAAGTGTTTCTCATTACTAGAAGTTCGTACTGCTGTAATGCAGTGCATAATGGAAATGGAAGAGTGTGTGTGTGTGTGTGTGTGTGTGTGTGTGTGTGTGTGTGTGTGTGTGTACATTTGTACCAACTCTGTTGCTAAATCAGACCTTTAGGTCCTTCCCTGTGATCTTCCTTTGTGTGAACGAGCACCATGAAGAATGACACATCTAAGCATCTGTCTCTCACACATCCCTGATTCTATCGTTCACAGGACATACTGTATATAACTCTCAAAGCTATTATTAGAAATGAACAGAAGGTTTGAGTAAAATAGTTGTTATGCACCAGACATAGATTAGAGTAAGGACGTTCCATTCAGCAATCAGCACAGCCCAGTTTGTTTTGCTGCCATAATGTTCGGAATGATCCTTACTTTTGGCTTTTTTTTTTTTTGAGAAGAATGAATATCATGGATACCACTGGGGGAAAAAAGTTTTCTTTTTTACCACATTTGCTTATTCATTAATGTGCTCCATAAAATAGCTTCAACTATGGCTTAAATGTCTCAAATTAGTGCTATTCCACTTACAACATGCGGTTGCCAGGAAAGTAATCATAGCTCTCTGGCTAATCAGATTTTATCTTTATTGTTTGCTTGTCCCTACCTGAACTGACCAATCAGAGGCTTTGTTGGTTAAGAGCAGGATTTGTTGCCAAGGCATCCATCTACAGTCATGTGTAATAAATTAATTTTAGGTAGGTGGGTAGAGTTAGAAGGTGTGTGTGTGTTTTTTTTGTATGTTCTATTACTGTTCACATAAAACAAATTCTGACTTGAGCACGTTTTTCACTAGTGTACAGTACCGCCCATCTAGTCAAAGAATGTATGTATGTCATTTTTGCCAGTGTGTTATATTGTAATCTATTGCCTGATTGCAGCTTTGAGTAGCACTTTTGCCCAACAAAAAATTCCTTCGGGACATTAAAGTTCATGTCATCATCTTATCATCTCAACCGACTACATCCCTGTCATGGGTAGACGTCCTGTTATGCAGTTGACCCTAACTGATAAAAAGCAGTTGCTTATTTACATATCCGGCAGTTGTTGAGCAACATTATCATTCTTTTCAGCTCTACTGACTCCTGAGGAAAATATCTCTTTTGTCGCTTTAGCTGCTAAATGCTCCATTACGTTCACCAGCTAGGTGTGTGTTTGTTTGCTCTTGCTGAGCAGGTACAGGTAGTGTGTGATGATTCATGTCATCTGTTTCATCGTTTTATATCAATTATAGACACTTTAAGATTCTCAGCCAAGGTACAGGGGCTATAAATGGACATATTGTATCAAATGTGTAATATTTGCATGCTTTCATAGTTTATTTCCTATAGTTTTATAGATATTCCAGTAATTCAGCTCAGAGAAAATTTGATTTTTCTATACCGTTTTTGCTTGTTTGTCCCCACTTTTTCTCACTTCTGTTTTTGCATATTTTTGTCAGTGGGCATCATTATTTGCTGACTGTACTCAGTGCAGTACACTTGCAACAATCTCTGCTATACTGCATTGTTTCGGTACCACTTCCTTGCCAACTGCTTCTGAACAGAATGCTCTGTTCCACTGTAGGGCCGCAAAGGCGACCATGTGTTGACACACAAACACAACAAGCCATCTGCAGGGCTTCTTGTCACGCTTAAACAGTCACGAGACTCCTTGGTGAGGCGTAGTATCTTCTCAGTGGGCCTGAAGCTTAGGGAAGCCCCAACTCTGAGCTCTCGTCAGACTAAAACAATTGCAGCACACTGTCTGCTGCGCTCACGCTCCGCAGCCTCAGCTGGGCTGGCTTTGTTGTCAGTCCAGGCTGCACTGAATCGCAGAAGTGGTGGCATGTTCAAGAATATTGCAGTCTTTTTTTTTTTTAATCCTGAGGTCACTCAAAGGTTTCAAAAGACTGTAGGATTGCAGAGTGTTATAACCTGTACCTGTTCGTAGAACTCGTTGACGATGCCTTCAGTCCACTGCAGGTGCAGTTCCTTACACTTCAGCGGCCCGTTGACGTCAGCCAGCTTGATGCACATCTGGCACACCAGCAATCGGTCATTTTCGTTGGTCCAGTCAATACCGGACACTCCTTCATCACCCACCTGAGGAGGAAGGAGGGAGCAGGAAGGTTTATGTAAAAGAAAGTGAAACCCTTGTCATGGATTGCGAATAAATCCCCACTGATTGATTGTCATCTTATATTAAGGCCAAACTTGGAGAAAAGACTGGTTTTAACACATGGGCAAAAACAAATTGAGCTGACAAGACCTAAAAAAAAGTCACGAAACTTAAGTTTTTTATTATTATTATTATTTTACCTTTGCATTAAACTCTGCTAGAAAGTCAAAGTGCTTTTTGAGGTCAGTGGCCAGGATGGCTTCAATGACTAGGAAGCGGAAGCGCTTGAACTCCACATGTTCAAGGTTAACCAGGAAGTTATACTCAGGTCGAGACATGAAGAGGTTCCACGCTGAAGCTGCATGGTGGTTTTCCAAGACTGAACGGTCATTGTATAGAAGAGCCTTCAGCACAGGAAAGAGCAGAGAGGATCAGACATTAACACTTAATCTTGGCTTTCAAGGTGACACGCATAAAAGCTTACATATTACAATAATAGTTGCATTTAAAGTGACCTGCACACTGAATAGGTTCAAGCTGCTCTCCTGCAAGTCTGATTGAATCATGGATTGTGTTAAAATGCTGCCCTCTACTGTATGTGTAGTATACTGGTGCTTATTTTTCCATTGGCTATTGGTTGGCATGTGCATTAGGAAGCTTCTAAGCTGTTTTAAGCTCTGATAAAATATAAATTCTCATGTTTAAGTATTACTTAAGCACATCATTTATATGTGTGACATGGCCTTCACACATACAATACATACAAGTAGTCAATTTATATGTATTCAATACTGTATTCATACTCTGTATTAACATAAAAATCCAATTTATGGATTATTTCATTGCAATGACTGTACATATTCATATATATTCAACATGCTGCTTGTGGATGGATTATCATTATGCAGCAATTCCACTTTTCTGTTGAAAATCACATCTCCTCTCCAGGGCCACTGAAAACAGACCAACACTTTATTTACCTGTGGTGCACTGGTTGCTACTAGAAAGGCGTTGGTTCTTCCAGGATGGTCATAGTCATGCATGGCAGCGGCTACGTACAAGGCCATGAGCTCCAGGCCGGGGATAAGGCCAGACAAGGAGCCATAACCTTCCTCCATCACAGAGTTCATCTTGGACACCAAGAAGCCTGTAGCACCGGGAGTAATGCCGTTCTCCGAGTCTACGGGCAGAGAGAGAAAGAACACAGCTCAAACCCCAGTCACCGAGGTAGGTTTCGGCATTTTGACACCTGCTAGAATGAGTAAGTGATAAAACAATAACCAGAAACAATGCATAAATAAAATGTGAATTACAAGAGATAGGTTTGCTATCACACTGAACCATTGACATTTTAATTTATCATAGAAAAAGTTTATATAGATAATATAAAGCATTGATTGAAGCTGTTAGGTTCTAGTGCTGGATCAGCAGATTAAATGTAACCTTTTATCATATACCAGCAAATAGCAGAAAAACAACAAATTCCATCAAATTTAATGAGGCGATGGGTTGGAGGTTTAGGATTTGAATATAAATCAGCCATCACCAGTGTGTATGCCATTCTCAGTCATCAGGGTGGGCAGGCCCGGTATAGACTGAGTGGTGAGGTACCAAACAGCATGCAGCACGTCAGTAGCATGGATCCGGTTGTGATCTGAGGAGAGGAAAAGAAACTGCTGACTCACACCAGTGGAGGGCAGTAAGACCATTATGATGAAATTTCATACATGCTGCTGCTCAACTGGAGAGGAAGCAGTTAGGCTAATACATAAACAACGGCAAAAAACAAACCGTATGGAATCTGTTACACTATTGTAGTAGTAACAAGTAACAACTTTCTACCTTACATACAATATGTATTCCATATTGAAACTGGTCAAACACAATAGGATGGATAGAGGCAATGCTCTGCATTGTTGGGTATTTGGCACAAGACCTTAGACTAGAGGACACTTTTTGCAAGATAATAGAGATCCAAATAAAGAATACATGATGCAATTCATCCACCCTGTGGTGGTTGAAAGTAATGTTGGAAGTATTTTTTTCCCCACACTAACAATTATCAACTCACAGGGGATGTCTCTGTATCCATTCTCCAAAGCATGGAAGTAGTTCATAAACTCCTGTACAGGAATCCTGAAGGTCTCAAACAGACCTGTGTCCTCGAAAAGCCTGTAGGAAACCTGGGACACAACATGAGGAAAACAGCATCACTACTCTGAATCATCTCTGTAGAGGTTTAAGATGTGTAGTCTGATGAGATGGATGGATGGATGGTTGATTGATTGATTGAGAAGATGTGGACATTTCTATCAGTATTGGTTCATGTGTTTTCATACAATTGTCATATGGTCATATGGGTTGTAACATATTACTTATACATGCTCACCTGGCTAAGGATGCAGCCTGTCTTGCCATGGGTCATTTCCACTAGACTGAAAATGGGGAAGTTCCAGTTGTTGAGTTGGCTCGTCAGAGGTTCCAGCCCCAGCTTCACCAGAGGCTCCGGGGCCAAGATCGGCTTGTCCTGTGCATTAAGGGCAAAGGCACACAGGGAGGTATGAATATATGTCAGTTTATACCAAAGTAGGATGAAAGTAGGATATAGTAGGATGGTTATCAAAAGGCACTTCAAGCTGTCATGGCCAAGTCATGGTTCTTTGTCTCTAGACGTACACACTCATCCTGCATCTGTGCTTGGTTTCCAGCATTTAGACAGTATCAGTTGCTCATATTCAACCTAAATGATGTTTTTTAATCCGCTCATATTGTGACAGGATTTCTGCAGAATTCACCAATTTCAACTGAAGACTCTATTAATGTGACCAAATTCAAGCTCTGATCTTTCATTGACTCTTTTTGAGGGAACTGAATTCAATGCCTTTTAAAACATGTGAAGAAACGTCTCCACCTATTTAATTCCTTGCTATCTTTGAGGAAATTTCCAACGCATATTATTCTGATTACCAAAAGGAAGCGTACCTCTGGTGATGGCAGGAGCGGGTGAAGAACGACGCCTTCTGTCGGATACTCCCCACAACCTTCCCTCGCTTCAGGCTGCTTCCTGCCTCCCTCTCCCTCCTCTTCGTTCTGTGCAAAGTCACTGCTGTCACTGTGGTTGGTCTCATAGGTGCTGTCGTAGGTGCTGTCGTAGTCTGATGATGCTACCGCACGCTCATCTGAACGGGACATAAGAAATGTTAGAAATGTGGAGCCCCGATAAAAAGGTAAAAATGCGTGAAGACTAATCAAACAGGTTATAGCAGGGGTGGGTAATCCTGGTCCTGGAGGGCCGGTGTGGGTGCAGGATTTTGTTCCAACCCAAAAGTAACACACCTGATTCTACTAATCAACCTCTAGAACCATTGCCAAGGCCTTCATTAGTAGAATCAGGTGTGTAACTTCTTGGTTGGAACAAAATCCTGCACCCACACCGGCCCTCCAGGACCAGGATTACACACCCCTGGGTTATAGTAAACCCTTGATATCTGGGTGTACTAGTGTGCTAGTGGGAATCTTTCCTAATCCTTTATGATGACTATTTTCTATGTTGATGGACATATATAACATAGAATATAACTTGTAGTATTATAATATATGTTGTGTGCTTGCAGTGCTGAGTTTACCTGGACGGGGTATCCTGTCTCTTTTGTCCACAGATTCCACCCCGTGGTTTAGTCGATTGTTGAACGGTCTGCCACAGCTGAAACAAAGAGAGTAAAGAAACATTTCCATGAAAATAGTTGCAATTAGATTATGCCTTATTTGGGCGACATGGTGGCGCAGGGGTTAGCGCTGTTGCCTCACAGCAAGAAGGTCGCAGGTTCAAGACCTCCTGGGTCTGGGACCTTTCTGTGTAGAGTTTGCATGTTCTCCCCGTGTCTGCGTGGGTTTTCACCGGGTACTCCGGCTTCCTCCCACAGTCCAAATGCTCAGCTTAATTGGCGATTCTAAATTGCCCGTAGGTGTGAGTGTGTGAGTGAATGGTGTGTGTGCCCCACGATTGGCTGGCGACCATCTGGGGTGTATCCCTGGCTCTCACTGTAATGCGCTGGGATAGGCTCCAGCAGACCCCTGCGACCCTAATGAGGAATAAGTGGGTATAGAAGATGAGATAGATGCCTTATTCCAGTTTTTGGGGGGGGATTCCAGTACATCACCTGCTACAGAGTGACGGAGGCCGCCAATGAGGGGTGGTGGAGGTGGGGGCGCTCAGGCTGTGAGTTAAGGCTCTGTGGTGGCTCTTGGGGGCCACAGATCCAGGGGTCTGCTCTGCCGGGGGCCCAGTCGGCTCAAAAAGCTGCACTGGACATGTCTTGATGGTCGGGCTGGAGACAGGAGTGCCCTGGACAGGAGGTGATGGGCATGGAGAGCCCAGAGGTGATACGTTGGAGGGGGGGAAACCTGCAAAAGAGACTGATCTTCAGTCTGTGCAACAGTGTGGAACAGCTCCTACCTTCACTTCACTTCATGCACACAAACACACACACACCTGGTCTTCCCAGTGGTTTGCTGAAGAGGTGGTTGGCGGTGACAGTGGCAGCACAGGAAGCAGACATGGAGCGACTCTTAGAGATGGTCATCATCACAGAGTTGCTCCATGAGTCACTGGTTCAATGTAAGGAAACGGTCGGTCAGATGAATGAATTACTGTCAGCCTGAATTGTACGTTAGGGAATTGTATTACCTGTCCGTGGTGTGTTTGATGCTGGCGGAACGGTCTCTGCGTACAGGGCCCGGCTCGATGGTGGGCAGCCCTGTGGCCGAGGTGGTCGTGGTCCAAGTCGACGAGATCCTCCTAAGCAATCCCGGGGGAAGGCTCCGCCTCAGACGCTGTAATACGGTTACAGACACAAAAAAAACACTTTTTTTCAGACTAACAATCTAAAACTAGTACTAGTACTAGAATGTCTTACTGTAATTTCTTGCGCTCACTGGAACTTTTGATAATCTTCTTCCTCCTCCCATTCATAAATCCCACAAAGCCTTGTCTCAATATGTTGTGGAGAAAAGTTCTGTTTGTTGAACAGAGGTCGTGGCTTAAGACACAACCTGCCTGCCACATACAATGCTGTCTTGAAAGCTCTCCCCAGGAAAATTAAAAGCTTGTGACACCTGTTCCCTGGCACTAAATCCCAGAACTGACGAAGCCTCCTAGATAAGAGGCGAAATGTCAGATTCAACAAAGATTGGCTTAAAGAAGTCCAGTTGCTTTTCTCTACAAGTCTACAAGGTAAAGATGACCTGGACAACTGAGAACCTTCACAGACATGTCTCAATATGGTTTTTGCAAAATTTTTTCATAAATAAAGTTGAATGTAGATATGATTAAAGATTGGACTAATTAAACAACAGGGTATCTGCTCTTTGCTTGGGGAAGTTTAGGTTTTCAGAGACAGTGAGGTCAGAGGACTGTTTATTACTGTTTCCAATAAAACCTGTGACTGTGACTCAAGCGGATGGGAATGTGAGCTGGATAAAAAGAGTGTCATGAAACTGCTTATGAAGCCAGTAGGGGCTAATGTAGGTGAGCCTAAGTGTATCCAATGGGATTCAAAGGCAGTTTAAAATACATTAAGTGAGGGTTAGAGAATAGTATCACTTTTCAGAGACCCAATAAAAATTAATAGTGCTCTTTCATAGGAATGCTCACCTGAATTGTTGACACACTATGCATGTTGTTAAATATAGCATAGGTATTATAAAGGAAAGTTTGGCAATGTGGCGAAACTGCTCTAGTTGAGATGTTGTGATGACACGGATGGATAATATAGAATGGAAAAGCCAGTGCCTCGCTTGTTCTCTAAGAGGAGATCTATAACTTTTTTATTAGTTAAAACACAACATCACCAGGCCTGTATTTTAACTAATAGCTAGGTTTTTTGGTCTCCATCAAAAAACTAAAGACATTAAACCAGAAGGATGCCATATTGGTTGCTCCAGCCCATTCCTGTTTTTTATTTAAACATATGGGGGACAGGATGCTAAGTAGATAAGAGACATGCTTGTTTCCCCTGAGGTGTCAATCTATCCACTGTTGTAAATGTTGTTGTAAAGCCATGAGCTAAACTCAGTTACTTGTCAGTTTGTATTTTTGGTTTTCTAAAATGTCTCTCTCTCTCACACACACACATACACACAACTGAGAGAGTAAAATAGAGGGCAGCAGAGGTTTACATTTCACATATTACTGGATACATGAAATGCATCATTTCCATCCAAACACACAGACTCATACAGCCCTCTATTGATACATTTCTTTTCCAGAGAGAATGAAATCTAATCAAAAGATCTCTAATAGTGTGTGACAGAAAGAGAGAAAAGGAAATATTGAGTAATATGGAGACAAAGGATGGATGAGTGAGAGAACGATGTTTTATTGTGAATCATTCAATGTGAATCATGGCTGCTTTCAGTGCTACAAAATGTCTAAATTGTGTGGTAATGTAGATCTGAAAAATGATTATGCAACAATAATGAATCTTATAATGTTCAATTTCAGTGAAATTGCTATAAACAAATGGCCTCAAAACTCTTACTGCACTACACAATTAACTATATATATATATATATATATATATATATATATATATATATATATATATATATATATATATATATATATATATATATATATATGCGTGTGTATATGTCTAAAACCACCATTATGTTATGATCCTTTAAGCTGTCACTTACACATATGTAAGCAGAAATAACCAGAACTGCTAGTGCAGAGTCAGAGGAAAATGACCAAACAAGAGAAGCTAAATGACAAGCAACATGAGCAAAATAAAAAGCTAAAAGTTCCAAAATTGTTTTGCAGTCCAGTTAATATGGTCAAAACCTCAGTGCCTGAGCAACTCGGTCACCAACATTTCTCGTTACCTTTATGTAATGGCTATTTCTGTCCTGGGTTCAGAGCCATACAGCATCAGTGAGCTGAATCACCAACTTTCCCCATTCCCACATGCAGACTCACAAATCCCCAATGAGATAAAATGAGGCGGCATCTCATTGGGTTCCACTACATGGGTCGAGCATTTGAGTGCACTCAGGCAGCGTTAACGCTGCTATAGTCACTCTCCTGGTAGGCTATCCTGCATTGCATCACACGCTTTATTTAGTTTCCTTGTCGCCTTAAGTGCCTGCATACATTTTGAAGCTCTGGCCTTGTAAAACATTAAAAAGCCCTGTGGATGTCTGTGCGTCATTGTTAGCTACATTAGAGCCCCATGCTATGCCAGCAGTGAGGGAGGGAGGACGTGGTGGGGCTGTTTAAAAGGTGAGGTACACCTAGGCGTATGTGTCTGTGTGTGTGTGTGTGTGTTGACACATAACATAAAAAAAATAATAATTTGCTGATTAAGTCTAAGTCATACTATACTGATTAAGATGTTTGGTTCCAAATAATAACTATTCTTTAAAGGATAGATTCACTCATTTTCAAGTCTCAGTCAGAGTCCTCCAGGCCATCTCAAGTCAAATTAAGTCAATAAACTCAATTTCACATTGACCTTTTAGGGACAAATGACCTATTTTTGTTACGATCCTCCACTGCAGCTCAACTGCAAGTGTAACTCAGACATCAGCCTCATATTATCTTCAGATTAACTTTTAAATACATTGGAATACATAATAAAAGGAATGATTACCAAAAAAAGTTAATTAATTAATTAGAAAAAGGACAGTTTCTGTGTTTTGTTTGAAAATCCAATTCTACGAAGCATAAGAGCAGAGAATGACTGTTGTAAGGAATGCACTTCTGAATAATTCTGGTAGCGTTGTCACCATTTATTCAATGTTTATTGTTTGGCTCATATCCAAAGCATCTGATTAGGGACACGCAATACACCACAAAAGAAAACAAAAAAAAAAACTCGCCTTTGGAATGGCCAGCCTCTCTGCTTTTTCGGGCCCATCCTCGGAGTCAGAGCAGGTGTTGGTGTCTGCTGGGATGCGAGGCCTGTGGAGCGGCTGGAGGCTGATCTGGGTGCTGAGGAGGCTGCTGACAGCCTTCAGAGAGCTGCAGGTGTGAGGGGGCAGCGAGGGGTCCGCCAGCAGGTCTGAGATCAGACCGTGGGCCTCGCCCATCACTGCGATGTCCACAACCACGCTGGTGCCCGAAGACTAAAGGAGGGACAAAAGGAAAGGAGGATACGAGATGAGATCAGTCTTTTTGTTTGACTTCTTCATCTCTACAACATCATGTTTCATACCTGCGGATGAAATGTATAGTATTAGTTTGCATCAGTCTTTGTGCTTAGTTCAACATTGTGATGTAAAAGTCTTTAAATGTGACTAAAAATTAAGCTGATACTACCTGTAAAGATTAGTGAGGTGTGTGTTTGTGTGTGTGTGTGCGTGTGTGTGTGTGTGTGTGTGTGTGTGTGTGTGTGTGTGTGTGTGTGTGTGTGTGTGTGTGTGTGTGTGTGTGTGTGTGTGTGTGTATCACAAGCAATGAAAACTCAATGAACAGACACAGGATGGTATCCTTATTAAGAATAAAACCCTGTCCTCCCATCTCACATCCTCGTCCCCCAAATTTAGCAGACAGGATTCAACATATTGACTGATGAGCCCAAAGCCTCATCCATGTCAAAGGTCAGCAATGTGTGGCTTCAGTAATGGATTCCACCGTTAATGTCAACATGTGTTAATCAGCTCCTCTTTAGCTTATAATCAATTTCCTCGTTTTTTAACGACTATTATTCTTTTGTATTGTAACCAGGTCTTTAGTGCTATCAGTAACACTATCACTTTTTTCTCTCGCTATATTTATTCAGAGTAGAGCTTCATCTTAGGTAGAGGATGAGTGGGTGGAGTGAAAGGTAACGGCGGCAGAACCACCCCTCTGTATTCAAACACACTGACGGATGATTCTCATGATTTGCTTCCTTAAACAGATTGTATTAGCTCTTCAAACATGTCAGAGCTCGGGGCTGTGATGTGATGAGTAAATGCATCGAGCGCACGGAACTACGGTTTCCTGGAAGAGCGCGTGTCTGCATGTGTGCATGTGCGACTGTGCATGTGTCACCTCAACCTGAACAAAACCCATTAGACCACTCCAGAGCTTTATGACATCCTGCTATTGTGACATTCACCCATTACCTGGCAGTAATGGACTCTGTTCGTCTAATGTCAGGCAGGAGCGTGAGATAGAGGAAGCTTGAATGTATGTGTGCGTGCATTGCATCTGTTTTCATGGCCTGACTGCGGAGTGGTGCCTTTTTCTATACTAGAATTCTGGATATTAAACGTTATTATAACACCTTGTAGTTTAAACTATAATAAAATAAAACAACCTACTGCCTGCGGGCCCATTTGCAAGTGCGTGCGGTGTGACATGCATGAGCATTTGAGCAGATCAAGTGCCACAGATCGCTGTGCTGTTACAGAGACACAGTGGTAAGGCAGGGCTAGGGAGAAGGTTATTGATTCCTCCCAGCATAAAGGCCCACAGGAGACAGTAATGGGAGCGACAGTCAATGAGTAAATCAGCAGTGAATACACACACACACATAGATGAGTGTGTAATACGCACACACATACATGCACCACAACTTCCCCTTGGGATCTGTCAGTAGATGCTGCACATGGAAAGATGGGTCATAATCCCTCAACAAATGCACCGCAATGTTACAGGAGACAATATTAAACACTGCTGTGATAATGTGCGCTGATAAGTAAAATAAGATCTGTGTACATCAGGTTTCTAAGAATAGAAGCACTGATGTGGATCACCGGTCAGGCCACATCACACTGTCAACTTCCACCAATTCTGTTTAGGGTTTGGCATTGAAGCTGCTACATCCAAATACTTTCCACAATATATATATATATATATATATATATATATATATATATATATATATATATATATATATATATATATATATATATATATATATATATATATATATATATATATTTCCTTAAAAACTTTTTATGATGGATATTTTTCACTGTTTTCAGATGTCTTATAAACTAAATGATTAGATGTTAAATCAATAATACAAATAAAAATAAAATAAATCTCTGGCAGCACAAAATTAACTTTTACTATTGCAGGGATATTGGTTTGGACTGCATTATATTGCTTTTTTGACCCCCCACGGGGAGCTAGAAATGAGATAGCTATATCCGTCTCCACAGGAAATCCTCTTGATCAATATTTCTCTGTTTTAAATTACACTGAATTTTGGTGATTTGAAAACCAACCTAATGCAGGGATGTCCACACATGGACAGAAAATATTGCACGTCACCTGATTCAAAAAAGGATTTGACTCACACACACACACACACTACGACTGTGGCTATTCCCTTCCATCACAGATGTATCCACCACGTGGATGTAAACCGTTGGGTGCTCATTCCGTCGAATTCAGGATGATGCGGATACCGACATGTTGATGATCCCCCGTCTTTCTCGCTCGTTTCCTCCCATCTGTTATTTTCCAACTATTTCAGTTTTCCTGCTCTTCTCCCATCCCCCCATCCCCTCTCCCGAGAGACAGTTAGGAGATATGTAGGCAGATCAGGCATAAAGGCAGATGGTGAGGGCAGAGAGAGAGAGAGATAAAGAGAAAAAGAGAAAAAAAAGGGAGTGATAGACAGACACAGAGGAAGAGAGGAGCTGAGTCCACAGGCAGGCCATCGCCAGTCGAGTGAAAAAGAGAACAGCTCATTCTAGCAGGCCAGCTGAGCTCTAAGTCTAAGTCCAGTAACCTTACATACAACAATGCTCCTTTACTACTATGTGTATTATGTGACTTTAAGAATGAATGCTGAAGCAGTAGTAGCAAGCAATGCACGGCAGAGGCCAAGTGCATGTTCTGGATATAGGCAGGATGAACGCAAACAGATGCAGGATTGCGGAACAGGAGCACTTCATTGTTGCAGGACTATTGATTCTTAACAACAGTATCTACAGTATTGACTCGTCAATAACGACCGGAGAAGTAAAAACCTGTGATGTGTGACATTGCGGATTTTTCCGGAATAAATCTACCTTTTTCTCAGATGCTTAGTGTTTGAAAATTATTCAAAAAAAAAAAAAATCAATAGATAATTATTCTTAGTTTCAGTTGAAGGTAACGAAACTATGCAAACCATTGTGTTGTTTGCAGTAACACAGATATATAAGCAGAGATAGCAAAAAGCATTCCCGTAAGATATGCTGCTCAACGAATGGTGCCCCGTTTAAAAACAATAGTGACACCGAATCCCTCGGCGAATCGCTTCCCTCCTCTGCTTACGAACATCAGTCTCTCACATGCGTCATTGACCTAAAAACTAGGTTGTATCAAGAAGCTTAATTTAGACATTATTTCTTCAAGTTGTCCTATTTAAACCATCTCATTATTGCTGATTAAATGGCTTTCCTTTTTGTCTGCACACACACACACACACACACACACACACATGCAAAGCATGCACTTGCACATGTCCAGACGACAGCATTCGCCCTCCGCTTTAACCAATACTGAACCTGTTTGGGAGGACGCGGGCTGTCCTGATGCCGTCCCATGATACTTGCCGAGTGCCTCCTCTGCATGATTCGTGCTGGGTCTCGAACACAACCAGTAGAAGCCTGATCTTGGCTATCGCAGTTCTTAAGAAATGGATTCAACAGCCTCTTTGCTCTCTTTGCTTCTCTTAGTTCAGTGCCACATTAAATCAGAGTCTCGATCCGAAGCAAGTGACATTTAAAAAAAAAAAAAAAAAAATAGCCCACAAAGTCCTCCTCGCCCTCTCTTCTTCTCTGCTCTTCTCTCCTCTGATGCTTCATGAACCTCCCTCTGTCCTCTCACCCGCCCCTGCTCCTGCATCTGCCAATTGCAAATGTTTGCTGGTGGGTCCGGGCTGAGAAGACCTACATAGCACACACAAATCAGTTGTATTGAAAAATACCTGGTTGCTAGGATACATCGGGACAAAGATCAAAGTGACTCGTCTGTGAACCATAAAATAGTTGTTCGGGCTCAGTCGGTCACAGTCATACTACGCCCACTACTTGTCAAGTGTTTCCTGTGATAGCAGGTGATGCATGACAACCAAGCAGCGAGTAATGTGCATTATCAGAACAGGGCTTTCTATATCAGGAGACAGAGGCACATATTGATCATTAAACGCCTATTAAGGTGGAGGTTTGCTTGTCGGCTAAAGCTGGAGCTGCATGTCCAGTAACAAAAAAAAAAAGAGGGATGATATAAAATTCAAGCGAGAGGCAATTAATGAAGGCATGAATAAATAAAAGCATTCTTCAAAAGACAACACTACTTACTCAAACTCATATATCTATTACAATGATTACCTCAATTTAAATGGCTCTACTTTTTAACGAAATCCTTATTTAACGTATGTATCCATATTTATTTTTGCATTGCATGACGGAAATGTAATGTTCAGTGAAAAATTGAGGCTACCTGAAATGTTCTACTTAAAAGCAGCACTGTGTACTGCAACATGATTTATGTCCCTGTCGTTAACAATA
Organism: Lepturacanthus savala; assembly: GCA_030544235.1. NCBI lineage: Eukaryota > Metazoa > Chordata > Actinopteri > Scombriformes > Trichiuridae > Lepturacanthus > Lepturacanthus savala. The sequence continues at coordinate 13,390,100 of CM060468.1, read as the reverse complement.
CCCGTTCAAATTAGTGGCAAATCCCCAATTCCAATAGAAATAAAGCATAACCACCTGGCAGCAAAACATGTTAGGAAAAAACAGAACAAATGGTAGATATATAAAAAATCCTGGCTAGTGGTTTTCTCTCATATTTCTCTTTTGACTTGAACCAACATTACAATAAGACTATGCAAAAAGGATTCTACATCTGAACTATGTGTAGATTCTCGTTTTCTAACATAAAACAACTAAGAAGTCTACATTCTTTAAAGTACCATATTGGAGAAAGTGAGATTTTAGTTTATTTTTTTGGATTATTAGGTCTAGGTGTTAAAATCCACACTTAATCCACAGTTAAAAGCACACAGCCTGGGTGCTTTAAAACAAGTCTACACAGTCCCCACCCACCTCCCCATTCACAGCCATTCAAATCTGCCAATCAGAGCGCAGGCTTCTCAAGCTCCACAGAGAAGCTTGAGAGAGGGGATGTAAAAATATATATTGAGGTGATTTTTGGTATTTTAAACCACAAAACTATCTTGTTACAGATATCAGAACTTCAAATAAGACCCATGAAAAGTATCCAATATAGGACCTTTAATGTTGGGAATTTCATATGGAGTTTTTATAGAAAAACTCCTCCATTAGTTGATTTGAATTTGAATAGACTTCACGATCCAAGTCCAATATTCAGGTGAAAATGATTTCGAGCAATGTAATAATGTAATTCGCTGTGGCTACATTCTTTAAAGAACAGTAAAGGTCTGAAATTCATGAAATAGAAAGTGAGTTGAATACACGCAGGGAAAAAAAAAAAGTGAGCTTCCTGGACGGATTTTAAAAATCCTTTACACATTCCAGTAATATTCCAGATTGACATAACAGCAAACCAAATTATAGGATTTCAGTCCCCACATCTGAGCACATCAGGGGAATCGCAAGCTGAGTGAAATAAAACTGAATGAAAATTGTTGTTTCAAAATGTTCCACATTAACAAGGCAAACATCCAACGCAATAAAAGAAGTCTGCACGCTGAAAAAGAAACGATTCGAAAAGAAAACACACATCTTTCCTTCTCTTTTCGGCTGCACTGACCTGGAATCTGCTCAGAGCCCTCTTGTAGTCCCATTCTGGCTGCCACATGATGTGGTGATATAGGAGGATATAGACAGACGTAGAAAACTCCACGTCCACACTGTGCCACTATACAATACTCACTGCTCAAGTTTTTTTCTCTATATCTGCTGTCTCTGCATCCTCCTCCTCTACATCCATCTCTCCATCAACATATCTAAAAATAAAAGAGGAGCAGGCGCTGCCGATGAAGAAAAGGACACATCACACTTAATGCTGGAGGGCTGATCTACATACAGCCCCTCTTCACCACCACTACCACCTCCCTCCTCATCCTCGCCTGTCTCCCCACCTCCCCCCACTGCAACGATTTTCCATTTGAAACTGTAATTCAATTTCACAGTATGACGGCAGGATTCCAAAAAAACAAAAAAAAACAAGACAGCTTTGAAGTTTTTGGAAGGTAACTTTGACAGCCACTTCCAGACTTGTCTTTGCACCGGACACACAAAACTGTGTGAAATTCTGACTTCCTCAACGTATCAGATTGCCAACAATCGCCTTTCCAAAAAAAAAAAAAAAAAACACAAAAAAACATGCTGTTAAAGCCGCAGTGGAAAACCGGCGACCCCACGAATAGCAGCTGAAATCACGCAATGATGCATCAATAAAGCGTGCACTCCTTTGACCTACATTGCGCATCGCTAACAGCTGGTGTAGTGGAACCGAAGAAGGAGCCAAAAGTAATGTCCAACACTTTGATTCATTACTTCCTGTACAGTACTACACAGAGAGGGGTTCCTAGTCAACATATCTTACAGTAGAGGTTCATTTGGGAGCTGTGGCATCTCAGTTGATGTCGACAGGATGTTCTTCTCTGCTGAAAGAAATGGGTTTTGCATAGAAAGAACCTATTCGTTGCATATTCAAACCACACTATATTTATAGGGCTGTTGTTTTACTGTTTTTTTTACAACACTGGGCGGACATTTCTGTTGTAAACAAACTTGGGGCAGTGGTTTATATGCTTAGTTCTGGTTGTAAATAATCTTGGATAGTTGATTATACATTTATAATTGGTTGTAATTCATTGGAGAAATTGTTTAAATGGTAAGTGAATTCAGAGAAGTGAGAAAAGGTTCGGGATGTAGAAGTTTAAATTTTTCCTACTCCTTTTGGACCCAGTTACTTTTGTATTGTTTTTTTTTTTCTTCATGTTTCTTTTTATGTTCAAAATGAATAAAACCATTAATACATGCATTATATTGTTTTCAGTCTTTGCTTCACAGGACAATAAGTCTTAATGAAATATATATGAAGGCGTGCGTAACACGGCTTTTAGCTTCAAGGTTTAATTGTAGGCTTTGCATTTGCTGGAGAGGAAATGTACGTATAAGTATTGTTTAATTATCTCTATCTGTGGGGTTTGTGTTACATCCATGGACTGCCCTAGCTGTCATAGTTCATAGGCTGATGTCATGAAACGAGATGACCCGACAGAGCGACTGTCATCCACTGGAGATGACTTTGCATCTTGAATGGCAGATGAGATAATCTGCCTAATACAGCGGACTCATGTTTTACTCGAGCCCCTCAGGACGGGATGGCTGTTTATAGGAAAAGCGAAAACAGGAAATGCTGCGTCACACTTAACTCCCTGCTAATGTAAATATGTGTATTTTTTTTTTTAACACTGTGTGTACCTTTCTTTGCTCATTGACTGAAAGTGGAAACAGTGCCACGAGGAGGTTTAGGTGCAGCCGCAGTACAACCTTGCATGGCAGAAATCAGACATGAGTAAACCAAATCCTCGAGTCCTTCTCCCATCACAGACAACACACTCCCATCATTCACCCGGGCATTTGAATCTTCCTTTTTGCTCTGTCGTCCCTCGACGACCTCCATTACGGCTCAAATACACTTCTCGTCTACGTCAATATCTGTAAGGGGATGGGAAATTGCAAAGGGCCTAATGGACTTCAGTGCCACATCATCTTTGACGGCTCCATCATTCAGTCTTAAGTAGACTGCTACTAATTCAACTGATGCTCATATCACAGCTTCATATCAATAAATACTTGATGCTACAGTAAGAAACTGTCAACATCATGTGCCAGGGATCTTCTCTGACACACACACGACTGAGTGCCAAGACCATCACATGTATAAACACACTACAAACTGCAGGGGGAGCTCTATTTGTTTACAAGAACATTGGGAGACTCAGAGATGCTGTGTGTGGTATGCAAAACCCAGATCTGTCTACAGGGACCTGCCTGTGTAATAAATCAGCACTAACGAAAAAGTGACGAGTGAAAAAAAATGTTTTTCCGTTATTTTCAAGAATATCACACATAAGCTGAATGAATGAATAATACACAGTGAAAGCTGTCAGGCTGTATTCTATCCCAGCATACACTGGGAAGACAGCAAGTAGACACTCCTCACAGTCCATCATAGTACTAACATAGACACAGGCATGTAACTTCAGGTTCGACAGACTCAAATGAAGGCATAGGGCTACGGTAGGCCTGCTGCTACAAATAATTTCCATCATTGATGCCTTTTTCAATGACTATTTCTCAAAGGCCAAGATGCCAGCTTAAATGTATAGTTTTATTTCAGCCATAAGTCAATAACCCAAAGATATTCAGTTTTAGTATTATAGAGACTAAAGGACCAACATATCCACATTTGAGAATCTTGGACCAGAAAATGTCATGTTTTTATTAAAAAAAAAAAAAAAAAAAAAACAACCCAAAATGATCCCAAATGTTCAATCAATTAATCGATTAATTGCAGCAAGTCTACTATACAGTATCTAGTTTACAAACTACATACAAATAGTACTGGAGGGCAAAACACATGAGTTAATGCCATCAGTTACAAATTAGAGCTTTGTCCAGGACTGACATTTCTGAGCAGTTGCTCCCAACTACATGAAACACTACGACCTGTTATCTATATAATATAGATGAGTTATGTTATAGTAATAATTTATAATACTCTACTACATGTCTTATCTTAATCGTATTATCATATCAAGATAAATTAAAAAACATGAACCAGCGGTTTTTCAGATGTTGTGACCCACTTCTTTAAAATTACCAACTGCCTCAAAAATAATAACAACACAGTTTCTTTGGTGGCCCCATGAGCTTAAAGGAAACACCCTTGTTTTGCATTGGAACAATTACTGCTGTGATCTGTGTATCTGTACAATAATATGGACAGTATGGTACTTTAATGTACATGAAATCCAGCTTTAAAATTACTGTCGCTCCATCAAGGCAGTGTGTGTGTGTGATTGTGTGTGCGTGTATGTGTGTGTGTGTGTAAGCATGCTTGTTATGAGGTGCTGTGACAAAACCATGTAAGGTCTAAAGGGACATCTGCCTGGTGAATGTCTGTAAGCCTATCTTTGCGCACATGCCCACCCACACACTTACACACAGAGGCACAAAGAGAGCACCAACGCATGCACACGCACACACACACACACACACACACACACACACACACACATATGCACACGCATGCACACAAATGTGCTCTTATGCACATACACGCACGCGCTCTATTTGTCACGACTCAGACACTCCAGTCCTGAAGAACCCAGCAAGCCGGACCCAAACCCCTACTGGCCAGCAACTGTTCTTATGAGATCCCAACTGAGGCAGAAAAAGAGAGAAGAGGGGAAGAGACACAACGTACAGCAAGAGACAGAGAAGCGTCTGAGAGCGCTAATCACAAACTGAGATTTAGAGAGGAACAGGAACAAATACAGAAATGTGAATAATTGAAGTGAACACAAAAGGAGGATATCGTACTGGAGCAAACATATCTCAGCTCTCTTTATTGCACCTCATTACAACACATCTGGTGATATATAGGTATTTGTAGAGGTAAAAACTAGTAATAATAGGTTGTTGCTCACTCTCTGGCCCTTGTGTAGCCTGCTGCTATCAGGCTCAGTGTGACTTCCTGCTCTGATCGAGCACTGCGTTATTGTTTTATTAACGTATCAAAAAAGGACTACAGCTTTGAAACAGCATGGTAGAAAGGTATTTTAATCTGAATTATGTAAAACCAGCAGGCATAATCATGTAATCAAGGAAGTCAAACTTTAAATTTCTCTTTTGGTTTCTGTCTTATTTCCTCAACGGAGGGCACAAGACAAGCGATTTAGCAGATACAGTATGTATACTGTAGTAGACAAAAAGGCAGTTTATGTTAATAAATAACAAATGCAAAATTCCATAAAACATAGTCAGTACAGTACAGTTCTATACAGGGAACTGTGGTCCACTATTATGAATCAATCAGAAAAAAACTGCTTTACTGTTTATTTGAAAATATTTTTTTGCTGTGAATCATCATTTTTGACGACTGGATTTTCTTTAAACCCTATGATCAAATTATATCAAAAGCCAATAAGACACTGTGAATCAATAGATCCTGCTACAGATAGTGCCAGGTGCATCTGAGGGAACATGATTCATATAGATAAATCAGCTCCCTGTTGTAGTTTCTCACATACAAGGTTTCAAAAAAAAAGGTTTACCATTGACTCCAATTTGTACTGAAGTGTTTCTGCTCAATAAACTAATTCTATTGTGCTCCTCACAGTGCAGTGGAAGCAGATTGTGTCACTGATAGTACAGCACATAATGTTTTCTATACAAACTACTTCACAGTGGACCCAAGAATCACAGTTTACCCACTCAACACAGGCAGCTTTGCCAAATGGATTTGGCAAAGCTGCCTGTGTATGCATGATTTGCCACTGTGTATTCATGTGAGTGTGTGAGTGAGATGGGACTCCTGGGCTGGATGGTGATGACTCACCCGCCCCCACACTCACACACGTGAAATCAGACGTGCACTCATCACCAGCGTCATCACTCAAAACCATGTTAGCCCTGCACACTGATGCTAATTGTTCCCAATCAGCATATCAGGGGGCCTGTCAATGCACTGTGAAACCAGACCACACCAGCGATTGCTTATTGATCTTATTACCTGCTCACGTCACTCCATCAAGGAAGCATGTGTGTGCGTGTGTGTGTGAGGGGCTAACTGACACGTCAACCAGACCTCCGCACCTGAGCCCAGCACTAGTTAAACTATCGAAAGCTAACGTCTGCAAATACAAAATGTGTTTTTTTATTGATTTAATGAAAAAACTATACCAATTTAGCGTAACTAGTCTTTATTTTTGCATTGCAACATATTGCATTACTTTTAATATATTTGAAAATATCAGCTCCACTTTGCACATGATTCAAGACTCTTTACTGTTGATGGTAGTTAGCATGGTATTAGACTTAATCAAATCAAGTGATAACTACCACAGCTTCAGGCTGAAGCCAATGCAGGAGTATCCGTCAAGTACAATGTCACAGATGGTTGGTAGATTCTGGCACTACAACATCCTTGACTGCAAATCCATTCAAAAAATGTCAACTTCCCACTAGAAGTAATTTATTTCAATTAGTCCACATCACTCAAATACTAAATTTAGGCCCTCGAATAAGTGTGCTGGTGTAGATTTTGGAAGATATTGCTCCATTATTAAGATTTGAAGACTTCTACTAGGCTTTCATGTCTGCTGCCTGGGCGATCTTTGGTTGCAGTTGAGGAGTTACACTGATAAGACCCTCAACAGATGCTGTCACACAATATTTTTAGTAAGTCTAATGTTACAGGCTACAAATCAAATGGGTGACAACACACCATGCTACGTCCATCTTTATGTTCGGTCTATGCATTAGAGTATAACCGCAATTTTACACCTCCGTTCCTCTAAGATGTCTCATCTTTTGTCTTCTATTTATTCTCTCATAATGCGTCGCATAGGGCGGATGAGTAACAACCCAGTGAGTGTTACACTTAAGATGACACAACTGTGAGAGAAGATAACACTATAAGGTTAAATATTATGTTTTAGAACATTTAACATGTTCATGACAAAAAAATGTTCTATGATCAAAACAAAATTACAATATAACATTCGATTTTAATTTGGAATAGCATTCACATCGTTTTCGCGGTTTCATTTTTATCTCCACCCTTTCTGCTCCGTGTGAATGGATTGTGCTGACGGCAGTCACAGCCTCGGCCATGTACATGTGTGCACATGTGTATTTGTGTGTGTGTAAGCATGTCTCAGTTGTGTGTCTCAGAGTTGCATGACAAAGCCTTCGCATGTACGGTTAAGTGTGCGTGCAGCTGTCAGAAAATGTTGATGCGTACATCTCATCTTTGCTTTCTCCTTCTCATGTGTGACGCACGGCTTGCTGCGTGCAGTTTCGTACAGCGGTGGTATGCGATAATGTGTCCTGTAGCATGATGCCTTTCATCTGCTGATGTGTTTGATGATCAGTTTACATCACTGTACCCTAAAGAATTAGACAGCAAGCTGCAGAGCATGGCAACATGAATGGTATGCAAGTCCTGAAGTGGTTTTGTTGACTGTCTCCTTGAATGCATATTTAAATATAAGGATTCAAGGAATATATTCAATATAAGGAAATAAGTCAAAAATGAGGTTCTTATTTGACAAAACTGTCATGTTCGTGGTGCTTACATTATTTTTGTATTATATCTGAATTATCCTCAATAATGCATAATTCCATACCTCAATGCAGGTTCAGCAATAAAAGGCTGTCTTTCAACCTATTGTTTATCAGAATTTGACACTACTAATGAAAATTAGTGGGAAATAGTTTATTAATAAACTGACTCCCAGCCATATACCGTCTGTTTAAATTATACAATGGTACTGCAGTGAATAACTGAGTGAGCATATGAATGAATAACTGATAATTCATGCAAACACAACACTGAAGAGTAATAATAACATAGGCGAAACATAAAAACGACATGTATGTACTAAAGACTGTTTGGATTAACAACAGTGTGCAGTCCTGTTCTTGCAACATCTACTTGACGTCTTCACTTCACAGAGTAAAGACACATCGCACACTTAAAGGGCCCTCACACATTCATCAGAATTATATATACACGTTATTTTATCCTGGTCTTCTTCCTCTCTCCTGGTCCTCCCTTCAAGGCTCCACGGCTAAGTGGAATGCATTTCCTTCTCGCAGTTGCACCCATGTTAGGCCAATGATGCCAACTTGTCATTCTCTACTCCGATTACTGTGAGAGGGGAGTGCGTCACAGCTCCCAAAACCCGCTTCTCTCTGTCAGCTTCCTGCCCCTGCTGATTGACAGTGATGTTGCCGGGCATTAGCATTTCAGGCTGAGTCCCATGGGGAACAACGTGAATGTCCAGGCATGTCCACGTATAGTACATTTTTCAGAAGAAAGGTCATACTGTGTATGTAAAAGCACTGATGCTGATAACCGCAATAAACACATGTAAACGTGAATGTGTTGGAACAGCATTATTTGAGTTTTTGCTTTCAATCTGATGCTAAATTAAGTAGAGATTGTTAATTTGTCTATGGCACATAAAATAGGTATGATGCAAATTAGTGACAAAAAAGGTATTAATGGTAACCAATGGTACGTTTTTTATTGAAGCCACAAAATTGTTTACAGTTATTTACGCTATTATTTACACGATAACTAAGTAACTGTAACTATGAACAATCAAATAGTCTGTGTTCACTTTTTTTGCACTTTGAAAAGTCATCCAGTGGGCTGAATTGGACGCTTTGGCCCTTACACTTCTGACAGTCTGGCCTTTACATTTTGGGCATTTACAGCGTTGCCGTTCACTTTCAACCACTGGCCAGTGACCCAAAGCATTTGAACGCACGTCCTGTGTTGGAATAGCCTTAGCTGGACCTTGACGTTTCGTCTTTTGAAACTTGCTTTCAACAAACCAGCATAGGGCGAAGAATGCATATGCTATTTCGACTGTAGTGAAAACGCAAATGTTATGATGCAAATTCGCAACAATCAGCATTAAGGGGTTAAGGCTGCAACGAATGATTACAGACAGTGTCCACTTTATGAATATAATAGGTCCCGAGAGGCTGTTCGTAAACTGACGTAAGTCGTTATCAATCTATAATTCCCATGATAAATAATGTTAACTTGGATGGAAATGGTAAATTATCCAAGGGGGTACAGAGCCTGACGCGCTGAGACATGTGCAAGAGTCAGCGGTTGTTCATATCTGTGTATGTTCAAAAGGCTGATGTTCGTATATCTTGGGCAAACTGCTGCATTCTTACTATCAGTTATTCTGTTGATATTTTCTTGATTTAATTTATTGCCTTTTTTTGCTACAAAATCTCAGTAAAAGGAGAATAATGCCCGCTAGATGTCTTAAAATGTCATATGTAAATGTACGACATAAAAAATCATCACATTTAAAAAAAAAAAAAGGGGGCAAACAACATATTTTTGGCTTCTTTGCTTAGAAAATGTCTAAAATGATTATTCAAGTCAATTTAATGATTAATTAACAAATTATTGCTGGGCTCGGCCTCAGCAGACTATTATTTAAAATAAGTCAGATCTTTGTAGAATATAGAATGGATTACTGTTGCATACCACGGTGCAATATATGATGTATATATGACAATATATGAGTGTTTTTTTAATAATTTTACTGCATTATCATGCTGACAAGGCTTGGTCTGACCAGCCCATAAGAAGTAGATCAGCAGCCCAATTGGCCCCATTATATTCTTATTGCGTTAGTCCTGCCTGCATAGGCTAATATATTCTGAAAAATGACATGATATGATATGTTTTCCATGGTATTTTATAAATGCAGGTTAAATTAGCTAACATCCTTAACACTAGCAGCTGTTTAATAAGAAATCGTGTACACTGACTGTAATAAAATAAGTTCAGGCTAGTTAATTTTATTGTCTTCCATCCTGAACTAAACAGTGTTGAATGTGATGTGTGAAAACATTTAAACAGTCAGCTGGCAGCATTCTAATTTCAATATGAAACTAGTATTTTTGTAGAGTGAGTATTAGCCCTCAGCCTTTTTCTGGACCTGGAAAATGTATTAGGTCGCTTTCATGTAGTTGGTTACGGGCAGATGAGAAATGAGAAAAAAAAATCATACCTTTTCAAATCATATAATTTTGTTTATTGCCTATGTTATGCCCTGCTGCTTCCTTTTTCCCCCCCCTGGTTCCTCCCTCTTCTGGAGCCCCACTAAATAGTACATTTTATCTTGTTGGCTAATGGTTATTGATCTGTTAATGAGCATCTGCTCTCATCAGAAAAAATAAATAAATATGTATTACTAGTGTGAACGCAGGCTGAGACCTATATGGACCACACAACCTGACTCTGGTCCGCCTCAGAGAGGTGGTCTCAGCCCGTTTGCGAGTGATATCTGGTGCAGTTTCTTTTTGGTGTGAAATCCTAAAGCAATAATCACAAGAATCTTACAAAACGGTGACGCTAATGCACTGAGCCAATGGCTCAAATGAGTCTTTTGGACAGAGGACAACCTGGATTGATGAAAATTTGGAATTGTGAACTTACCTCACTGATCCCCGAGAGCCATCAATCTTCTGTAATATGATCTTATCATTTAAGTTTAAGAATACATTTTTTTGCCTATTTTTGAGTTATAATATAAGTAAGTTATAATATAATATAACATAAAAAAAGATTTTAAAAAATAGCACTGGATGCAAAAGTTGCTTGGTAAATATTAATCAATATATATATATATATATATATATATATATATATATATATATATATATATATATATTCCTGCTATGAAAGTAATTTACTGTCAGAAAACTAATTTAATCTAATATTTTTTGCTACAAAAAGCACCAATATTTATAGATTTTAGGCCAGCTGTGATGTACAAAACCCACAGGAAACAACCATTTCATGGCTGTTTATCTGAAATGTTTCTCCTGGGAGGCATTCCTCCGGACCCCCTGGAAGGGCCTTGTAATTAGTAACTCTGATCCACTGTAAAAATAACATGAAGATGACATGATTATTCCTCCGAATTGATTCATTATGTTGATGATATGTCTCATCCAGCCATGCGTGCAATTATTCCACATAAACCATATGTTCTTTACTGACTCGTTCTATTGCGCATGTGTGTGCCAAGATAGCACTCGGTAAACACCGTCTGACGGGCAGACGAGAAAAAAAATAAAGAAAGCAAACGGAAAATTTGAAGGTGAACAATTCCATAGAAAGAAAGCGGCTCTTCTGAGTAGCCTTGTCTTCAGGCTAAACCGAAGACACTCAGCATGTTTCACACCAGAACAGCTTCATCCAATAAAGACTTAGTCATTGAATTCCTTGTTGAATGAGTTTGGACAGAGAGACATATAAGGAAGAAAGAAAGATGTTGGGAGAAAATACACTGAATGAAAGAAGGGAACACGTTGACATTAGCACACGCTGTATCAAGCCTAAGGAACCAAACAGGCCACACATATATGTGTGTGTGTGTGTGTGTGTGTGTGTGTGCGTGCGCGTGTGTGTTTTTGTTTGTGTAAGTAACTAGAGTGAAGGAGAGAGAGAGTGTGTGTACCATCCTGCACACACATCACAGCCCAAGGCCAACTCCTTCGTCTGTTCTTCAGATGAGAACCAAGCGCTCACTTCGTGATGCTTTACCACAGTTCAGAGAAAACAGGGTGCCATTTATAGAATGGATCCAATTATTTCTGAATATTGAAACTTGACCTGGAATAAACTCTGTGCTCCCTACCTGGTTAAACATACCCTGAAAGATGTTTGAGGCATCACGGATGGTGACTTGTTACAGTGTTGCATAAAGCACAACAATGGGGAAAAAATGCCAGACATGGTCAATGGTATAGTTTTTAATATCTATACTTTTTGTCCTCGAATGATCAATTGTCAAAATATTGTAATCGGGTCAGCCCTGCTTTATAGTTTGTTTGTTTTTTCAGTCAGGTTGTGCTTCAATATAGACATTTTGGGTTTTTTAATTTGTGATTTTATGATAGTTTTGGCTCTGTTAATGCACACATCATAAATTTGTGTGTAAAGAAGAGTGGCTTCGGGGTTAATATACAATTAAAAGTCCATTAAATAATGAAATAATAATTAAATAATACACATACATTATCCTATCCTATGTATATATGTATATAGTAATGCCACAGCACCTTCTATTTTTCATATTTCTTTTTGTATTATATTTCTGTATTTATATTTGAAATTTCTGAAACAGGGAGATGCTCCAATTTCTTTATACATTCAATAATGACAATAAAGGGCATTCTATTCTATTAAAATATTCAGTATTATTCATTTGTTTTTTTTCATGGCAGCCATATTGACAGTAAATAGCAGGTAAATGCAGGTGGTACCAATGATATTAATTACGGTTCCATTCAGGTCAAACAGAGAACAGAGTCAGGATGCTGCTTTTGTGCGTTTTTAATTTGTATCATTGCTACCACCTGTGTTTACCTACTATTTCATGTCAATATGACCCCCGTGAAAAAGGGCATTCTATCATCGACGTTGTCACGTATGCAAATTTGACATCGTAAAGAATGAAATGGAAGAAAAAAACAAGCAAATTTGAAAGAAAATGAAAAGGAGTTGAGCATGTTTCTTTTACAACTAATCTCAAACACAGTCTGTCAGATGCATAATTTAATTTCGCCTGATTCAATTATGTTTTGGTTACTGGTTTTGCACACACGCCCACAGCAAATGAGCAATCACAATCATTCTCTGAGTAGACAACAAGAAAAAAAAAGTACTGTAATGCTTCTTCCTCTTAATTCTCCCCATCAAGATGGCTATACATGATAGCTAATGGCATCACGACTGCTACCTCTAAACAACATGCAACCTCTCTGGGTGCAAACTTCGGTCACTCTTGTTTTCCGATATTTTTCTTAAAAACTTGCCGAGCCAAGACAACAATGAACTCCGTCCTTGCTTGCAAGTATTGTGCCTGCATCCAAATCCCCTTGACTTCATGCTGCGTTGTAAATTTCTCAAAAGAACGTCTGTACAAAGTCAAGAGATTGATGTAGCAGGACGAGCCGAAGCTCTATAAACCGATCCGCGTTCCCACGCATGTGCAGTGGCGTCGGCCTTACATGGAACTACTCTCTGGAGACTGAAAACAGGACGGCTGTTAGTCTTTGGCGCTGTCACGCTGGGTGACATGTTCCACATGCTCAGTGACGTGTTTAACAGCTTTTGGACAACAACGAAAGTTTATGCCTCAGAGGAATAAGATATATCAGGCTTTGGATGCACACTCGATACTTGTAAGTAGATCAATCCAGTGCTGGATTGGCTCCGCACATGAGATTTGTTGACAATAAAAAAAAAAAGGGAGAGAAATCTACCGCAGTTTTATCCTTTAAGGGAATTGTTTTCTCAATTTCTTTCGCAGAAATAAGCCTTAAAACCGATGTGAATTGAACGTTTTGCCAAAATGAGAACTTGAACCTGGATAATTCATAAAAACATGGTTCTCTTTGCTCCCTCCAGCCAGCCGCTGCCAGTTCTATGGCCAGTTAAAACATAGCATGTATAGAGAGAGGGAGCATTTATCAGACCACACATCTGTAGATCTGAAACAGGCATCAGTTTGGAAACGCTGGGATGACTGTGAATTCAGAGAAGGCATATCAGGACTGAAGCCAGGCAAAAACACACACATCTCTCACACACACACACACACACACGTCAACAGTGTCTTACATAACACAGTGAGTGATGGCAGCTGAGGACACAATAATACTGCCTTTGGCATTTGTCCTGTGAACGTTGGACAGAGAGGAAATCGGGTGAGTGGGAGAGAAAACAGAGAGGGAGACAAAAAAAGCGACAGGAAGTGAGATGGGGAGGCAGAGAAAGAGGCTGGAAGAAGTGAGATACAGGGAGAGAAGTTTATTTATTTATTTATTTTATTTTTTTTGACTACAGATGCCCATTGCCTGAGGCAAAATTCCCAAAGGGAGAATATCATTCAAATTAATGCAGCAGTCCAGTCATTTTCATGTCTTCTCAGTCTTCCTTTTCATTAAGGGTCGCTAAAGCCTTTCCCCTCAGACCGTTGTTCTGCAGCTCCAGACTATTCACTGATAATGCATCAAAGTAGTTTTTACATGACTGGGTTTTGCCATTACGCAATTCCAATCGCTTTCAAAGCTGAAAGCAAAACTCAAATGCGAAATGATAACATTTCATAGTCATCTACTATGAAATTACACTGAATTATCATAATCAAGACATTAAAGTCGCCTGCTTTGAATTTCATTTTTAATCAACATAGTCACACAGATGATGTTGAGGTGAAGGGAGATGTGTGTCTCTTCAACAGCTCTTTTTTGATTATTACAAGGCAGAGATGATGAATTTTTAACTAAAAGAAACTAAAGAGACACAAATAATAAGAGTTATTTAGGAAATGTTCAAGCAGCTTCAAAGTATTGACATGTTCAGTGTAAATTATGGTTTATAAGGGAGACAATGCCCTCTAAATTGCTGTTCAAAAGTAAAGCCATGCATTTACAGCTCAGAAAAGATGGATTCACCATTTGGATGGTAACATTAAGTAATTTTTAGTGTTATTTATTTGTGAGGTGGAACTAAAATAAATAAACAACTAGAAGAAAGTATCAGGAGAATTTTAGTGATCTGCAAATTTAACATTATCTTTTGTCAGTTTTTGAGAGAGATTTGGAAAAAGAGATACAGTTGTGTTGCTGATAAAATTATCATTTACTGGCAATTAATATTATGTGCCATCCCAAAGTAACTTTTAGTGTTATTTATTTGTGTGGTGGAACTAAAATAAGTAAACAACTAGTTTGAAACTAGTAAGTAAAAACTAAGGGTTTCATCCAGGGTTTCTCAATTATTATTTTTTTATTTTAAATAAAATATGCAATAACCTCATCCTGGTTATTCTACCTTCATCCACAACACATGACATGAATTAGTTTAAATATGTCCTAATAAATGAGTTTTTACACAGTATAACAAACTATTACATGATCGGACACATACCCGCAGTGTTTATTTTTGTCAAGCTTGTCCAACCTAGCAACAGTAGCTAAATGGGCCAGGACTTACAAATGTTCAATTGAACACAATTTAAGATCAAGGAACCTAAAATTCACATGGACCTGGAAAAGGTTTTACTGTTACACTGATTATCACATGATAAATAACCTTATGTGATCGACATTGGATATTAACAGGATGAAGTCTATATACTTTAGGTTGATGTATCTGCCTTTTTAAAATTAAGACTCTTTTTGGGTGTAATTTTGTCTGAAATGTTTCTATTAAATCTCAGAAAATATGTTTGTTATACTTTCCCAGAGTCAAAACTTATATTGTATTATGTCCGGCCAACAATCCAATTAGGATTAATTTAATCAGTATTAAAATTCTTGCCAACAGATTTGGGAATGAGGTTCCGCTCTTGTGGTGTGGCGTCTTCAGAATTTTTTTTTTTCAAATTATGTAACTTTATTACACTAATAAGCTAATTATATGACTTTATAAAGTTGCATCACATCTGTAATTAATGATCCATGTAATAAAATGAGCATGAGTCCAACTTCTGTGATGAATGATTTATAGTAATTTGGGAAATGTAAATATTATATATAACTAACGATATTGCAGGTGGCCCCAAACGAGCACTTGTTTGTTACCAAACAACAAAAAATTCAAAGTAATCCGGAAACCAGGATTTCTTCTGGATCATTACCAAAATACAGTTGTTTGGTCTACCTTGCTAACAAACACCTGTGAAAACATAACCTCTTTGGCAGAGGTAAAAAAAAAAAAAAAAAAAGAAAAACTAAAAAAAGACTCTCTCTTGTGCAATATAACAAAATGAGTCCATTGGATCAGCAGTTGGATAAGAGGGCCCATTTCATACCACAACATCAGACGTAAAGTAATATTGTTCATTGTTATCCATTGTTTCCACCTCGCCATCATTATAATTTAAGTTAAGAGAGTTTTAAATGGGCAAATAGTTGTTGCATCAGCAATGCTCTCCTCTCGAAGCACAATACAGCACATAAAGTCATGTCCGGATAAGACCTACGGTTGTTTCTCAAAACAGACAACCTCTAGACAATTAGCTGCTGCACGGACGTCATCACTGTGTGTCTGCAGCATGTGCGACTGTGACGTGTATGTGTGCATTATGAGGGATAATGGAAGGGAAAAACACTCCCAGATGCATGTGATGCAATTATGTCCTTGATTATCTGATTGGGTAATCTACAGGCAGGCTGGAGGCGTCCAAGACAAACACACTGTCGGCAGACTGTTGACCGAGCCAAACCACTAGGAAGCACACACCACGCGTGCACACACACACACCTGGATTTGTGCATGTGCTCAATGATGCATAGATGCAAAAAGACTGCAACTGTTATTTAACAAAAAAAAGTGTATTTGTGTATGTCCAAAAGAGCTGTGGATACGGTTGCAGTGATTGTGGCAAGCTATGTACATATGCAGCTAACAACATGCGTGTGTGTGTGTGTGTGTGTGTGAGAGAGAGAGAGAGAGAGAGAGAGGGAGAGAATGAGAGAGTGTGTGTGACTGAAGAGAGAGATCACTTGACTGGCTCAGTGATCTAACATACAATGACACTTCAACTCAATCTGAATAGACATCCTGCTTTATGAGGACACTGCACATCTGGGACCTTCACCGTGGCCTGTTTGTGTGTGTGTGTGTGTGTGTGTGTGTGTGTGTGTGTGTGTGTGTGTGTGTGTGTGTGTGTGTGTGTGTGTGTGTGTGTGTGTGTGTGTGTTTGTGTGTGTGGTGTACAGTATGTGTCCACACGTGTCTTCATGCAATTCTTGTTATGCAAACATTATTAACTATGCAAGATACACACCTCAGAGGGTCTAGAAAAGGATAGCGGCTTAACTTTAACTTAACATTTTCCCCAGTAGAGGGATACATAAAGATAATACAACTCAAGATTTAAGCAAAATTACTATTCATAGCTAACACGGAGCGATATAGGTTCTTTAAGTCTAATTGTGAAGGTGTTAAGTTATCTTAAAATATTCTGTTCTGACTTCAATAATTTGCTTAAACACAACTGTATGTAGAATATGATCACATGAGACTGCAGACAAAGATGTGTTAGGAATTATGATGTTTACTACTGTAGAAAAAACAAAAGAAAAAAAATGATGGATCCTATCAGCAAAAGAAATGCAATAAAATACAACATCATTTTAAAGATAGTCTACTAAATATGATTTGGTTCTACTGAAAATAAATGCATATCTGACAATCTGCTGTAATATGAAACAGCTATACAGCTGTGTGTGTGTGCGTGTATGTGTGTGTGTGTGTGTGTGTGTGTGTGTGTGTGTGTGTGTGTGTGTGTGTGCATGCGTGCGTGTGTGTGTGCATGCGTGTGTATGTGCACATGTGTGAGTGTGTGTGTGGTGTGTGTGCAGGACAAACTGTAGGTTAATTCAAAACTCAGCAACTCAAGTGAAGCCACAGTAGCAGAAAAATAGAGCAGGTCCACTCCAGCTGTAGCTTCTCATCGGTAAACTCAGTGTTCTTCAACACGTCGCTCAAATTCAGTCTCCATCTTAAGATATTTTATCACGTCAACTTGAACTCATCTCGCTCCTGTAGGGTTTTGTTTTTTGACTTACTGAGTCACGAGTTGCATTCACCGGTGGCCTCAGGTTTACTGACCGTGAATGAAACACCACTGGTTAAAGTGTCTAAGAGATGTGTAAGCACTCAAGTGTTGTGAATAAATTATCTGAAGTAACATGGGCCCCCACGAGATATTTGAGTTAGCAATAGAGATATATATATTTTTTGTTTTGTTTATTTTATTTTCATTGTTCAAGACAAAAAACAAGGGACAGATGACATATTGACAGTTAATTGGCAAAATTCCTTAAAGAGGATTCTTACATGCTTACATATACAACCTGAAAAGGTGTATGTGGTGCAACATTAAGTTAAGCACTACAGCTTTAAATCACAAAACATGTATACATGCATATGTTTTTTTTAGACGTTTTATAAAAAGTCTTCAGCCTTGATTGTTTCAGCAGACTTGCAGTTTTCTGGGAGTTTGTTCCATGACATAAAAACGGAACACTGCTTCTCCATTAAGTTTTAAATTACCTCACACCAGGGTACATTGTAGAGTAAGCAAAGCAGTGAAATGGGTGTAGGACTCCAGGACTCTCAGCAGTACAAGCCAAGAGTCAAAAAAAAAGAAAGAAACTATATATGTAGTGTATATAGTTTATTGTAGTATATATAAATTGGACCACGGAATATATCATCCAGTGTGTTTTAAATAGTTATTGGACATTAATGGCTTGTTTGCTGGATAAAAATAAGTTGTTTGTTTTAGCCCTGTCATGGTATTTACTGATAAATAACCAACCGACAGTAAAAGGATAAATAAAACCAGCAATCCTGTCTCAGGTATTAACACTGCACGAATGCATTTCTATTGGGCAGCTCCCAGATACGTTGAAGTGTTAACTACAGTAAGTCTACAAACCAAGGTCACGGCTGCGTGTAAAAGAACACATAGACAAGTAAATGCCGACCATTCCTGCATAATTAGTGTTTAAAAACTTCCGAGACCGATTCCAGGGTTCCCAAACAGCCCGTTTTCAGCGGGGGCCCGGGGCTGCGTTGCGCGGGTCGAGACTTGGCTCGAACTGGCGAATGTTCAAGGGGGTAAAACAGAACAGAAATGTTTACGATGTGGGCGAGAGTGTTTACCATAGTGCCAAGAGGAAGGCACAGACAGCGAGACGTATGGATATAGATGCAGACTCTGCTTGCAGATGCTGCCCCCCCCCCCCCATGCCCCAGGCCAACCACCCCCTACCCCCTGCGCCTCTCACCGAGCATATTTTGGAGCTAAAACACACCATTGAGTCGAGCAACAAGGCGATCCTTGTCCAAGGCCACCAAACCTCATCTGGACAGCCAGCAGGGAAGCCACTGTATGCGTGCGTGTGTGAATGTGTGAGCGCATGTATACAGTAGTGGCCGGGGCCCAGGTTTAAAATTATTTGCTGCTGCCCTTTACGGCAGCAAGAGCTGTGGGGAAGCTGCTCTCGCACACTTTCTCTCTCTTTTTTTTTTTGCTTTTTTTTTTTTTGTTTTTTGCTCTTGCTCTCTCTTTTCCCTGGCCGTCTCCCTCCTCGCTCTGTGGGAGCATATGGCGCGGAGCCACGTTCACATTTGCGAACACACAAGAACGCAACCTCTGCCGGCGCGAGCTGCACGCCGACCGACACGGGTCCGACGCCGGGGTCTCGGGAAGCGACGGGGGTGTTTAAGTTGAACACAGTGGACCAGATAGTTGTCCTTTTACCATCAACACTTCTGCTGTGCTTGGCAGCCAACCGCCTCTCACTCCCCCCCTCTTTTCCTCACCCTCCCCAGCAAATCTTTCAACACTCTCCCTTTCGCCTCCTCTCCCTCCCTCCCTCTCCTTTCTCTTTCATGCAGTAGCTCCTGCATTAGGTCTCCTTAAGTGAGTCTGCACACCCCTTCTTTCCTTCCCTCTCTCTTCCTTTCTCTCTCACATTTTCATACACACACACACACACTCACATTTGGCTATTTGACTGCTGCTATGGCCCAGTGTGTTCTTTTCTATCAATCACTTCTTTTTCTTCCCTCATCCACTGTCTTTGGGGTCTTTTTTTTTACCTTTACTGTAGTTCTCACTTTTTATTTTGAATGGAATGATCTATTCAGGAAGATTACTACTAAACTAATGTAGCCAGACGGGATTCTTGTGTAATCTCGTGATCTGGTGAATCCAGCGGCCTCCCAGGTTAGACTACTACTGCCACCGATTCTAATTCCTCGTCTCCAACCATTTCAGTCTCCGCCTCTCTTTCCTCACCACAAACCTTAGGAGGCTCACTTCATTTATCGCATTTCTTTTTTCATTTCTTCTTCAAGCAAGGAACAAGGCTCCCTATAGGAGAGCTGATATTTCATATGCCTGTGACCTGTGCTTTTGGTCCCTGATTGAATTTGCATTTATATGTATATAGTTGCAACTGAGAAACAAATGCCATGGGTTTTATCTACAACAGCTTCACATGCATTTTGGTTTAAAGCATCACAATTTTGCCTCAGTTTCAAATGTTACATGTGTGCACATAAATTATGCGAATAGTGAAAATTAAACAAAATATCTCCCTATAATGTTCTGTTTCACACGTGAGCTCGTGCCTCTTTGGATGGAGGAATGTCTTTGTATGCACTTGCACCCAATTCGTTCTCTTTAGATCTAGATATAGCTACTGCTACTGCTGTTACTGTGTGTCTGCACAGTATCAACTGGTAACAAACTCTCAATGAATGTGACAAGCAAGCCGCCAGATGAAATGCTGTTTGCCAAAGTTATAAAATAAACCACCAACACCTACGTTAAATTGTTTAGATACACAATGGGGTTTAATTACCTAAAGTGGCAACAGTCACATTAACATTAAAATCTACCAAATGTAATTGAGGATTTTTTTTTTATTGTATTGTTTCTATCAACCATTTCTAGTATAATACTTCAAAATGTATATCAAAATAAGGTAATGAGTAGTAATACCGCTAATCTCCCTTTCTATATACAACAAATTTAACCACTTTGACAGTGCCTACATTACTTCAATTAGTGGTTGATAGGTTGACACTTCATTATAGTATGCAGGTCAAATCACCAAAGTTATACGGATGTAATAGAGCTAACTTCTTAGCTCACATTATTTAAAAAAATGTGTTTAAAATGTTCTATAATTTCCCAGTGCATTTGCACTAAAGATGTGGAAAGGCATTATTCTTTCCTAAACTTAACAAAAAACAATTGTATTATAAAAAAAATGTTTTGAAATGCTGTACACAGCATTCTGTCTGCTAATATTCCCAAGGAAGAAATTATAAGCCCTGGTGCCACACAAAATCTGATTGCTCTGGAAACCGGAACAGGTTGTGAGTCTCTCTGGAAATGTATGCATGGGAATAGGAGAGAATTTGGGCCTTCCCTCAAATAGATCTTTGAGCACATGTCTTTCTTTTAAAATCACTCTGAAACTGTCCCTCCCTCCTCCCCACCTCCACTCTGACACAGATACTGTATAGGATGATGAGATGATGAACATATTATAGTCCTTTCCAAGGTCTGACCTCCATTTATGAAATGGTTTGTTTCCCTCTGCTAAGTTTTTTTTTTTACTTTGATATCCTTATAATCATAATTTCATAAACATGTTTTACTAGTCTTGGATGAAACAACTGACTGAATGTTACGATGTGCACGATTGTCACCGAAGGAAAGGTAAAGATAACTGAATGCTAAAAGAACAAACAACAAAACACTTGGAAGTGTTGCTTATTTTAGATATTCTATTTACAGCTCTGGTTATCTTGTATAGTGTGAATGCTTTTCAATTGCATGTGACCCAAAAAACACGAGCAGAGGCCTTTCCACCCTAAATCCCCATCCCACTGAGACTAAAAAACAAACAGTTTCTGTCAAAGCACATGTCCTCTGTGTGGATGTAGTACAGGAAGATCACAATAGAGTTTAATCACGTTTAAACCGTTGAATAATATGACTTAACATCAACATTGCATCATATTCATACTGTATTAACCTCTCACCGCGTTAATATAAGGTCACATGTTCTACATGGTGCGACAACAGCAAAACAATGAAGGCCATTCACCTTATGAAGAAAAAACTGAAATTACAGAAATAAAGCCACGGAGCAGAGTCTGTGCTATTTTCCGGCTTCCAGTTCAGCAGAGTGCCTGTCTTGCCTCTGGCTTGGCAGGCTGCACCAACCTTCTTCATAAATACTGCATAACCGACGCTTGATGAAAACCCCCCACTTCTCTCAGGTACAACTGCACTCTGGAGAGCTTCATTATCTACAATATGGATAAACTGCACCTTGCAAACTGTGTGTTTTTGTCAGAGACACTTTGAGAGAGAGGAAGTTAAAACCAATTTGAGTAACCGATTTGACTAATTAGTTGACAGATTGAACAGGGAACCATTTGTTTCCTCTAATACATGAATGCATAGCATTTCACAACAAATGGATAAAGGATGGGTTTAAAGTAGTTCTTGATTGAGTAGATCAAGCAAAGACAGCGTGGGAGTGTTTTGACAGGAATCGTGGAGAGAACAACTCTAAGCCAAACTTTTTTGACTCCATTAAATGAAGGAAGGTGGCATGCCCTGGTAATCCTACTGCTTAGGATGCAGTTTTTTATATGTTTTACATACAAAAGTAACAGTAGGCAGAGCAATGCTCATCAGAAGGTCGGTGGTTCAATCCCCCAGTCCTCCTGCCCTCGTGTAGTGTCTGTAGGCAAGATATTGAACCCAGAGTTGGTCCCACTGGTTGTGCCAGCAATTTACGTGGTAGCTTGCTACCACTGGTGTCAATTTAAACAACTAAACTAAAACAAACAACAACTTTAAGTTATATGTTCTCCTGTCAATTAAAAGTAAAAAAAAAAAATGCATATTTTTTATTTGTTTTTATTATAAATAAATCTCTCTAAAGTCTACATGCTTTCTCATTATACATTGCAAATATATGTAACTGAGTCTTCTTTTTTCCCTTTATCTTCATTTATTTTAGATTTAGATGCATAGTATTGAAAAAATACAGTGATAAACAACAAAAATGCAAATATTAATTATATAACTTTACAAGTTGACATTTTCAGATTTGATTTTTTTTCTTTTAATAACCGATTGTCTTATATATTGTGTGATTCAGCCCTAGCATTTTCACCAACCCTAAATAATTGTGGGAAAAGTAAATATTTACAACTTCTAGACTTATTACACACATTTTGTACAATATTTTTCATAATTACGAAAATGCCACGATTTTGGGAACGTTCAACTGTACTGTTTCAAAGTACAATCTATTTGTGTGTGTCCTCTCTGTGCCAAACATCAATCTCTATGTTCCTCTCACTGGTCCAACAGATTACCCATCCCGGACAGGCCTGGAGAGGACACGCTGTCCTCAGCATCTGGTCAATTGAGAGGTTTTTAAGTTTCAATTTCTCATCACTCCTGTTCCGGACATGACGGGGTAGAATGGGTAATGGACCTGTTAAAAGTACAGATAGTCCACTATGTTGGCGTTCCCTGGATACCAATTAGCTCGGAACAAGCAGCATCAAGGGTAGGGCGGCTGATGTTGGATCAGCTCGAGCTTCCAAATGAGCGACACTCAGAGAAGTGTCTGTAATATGGCCATTGGTGGTTCGCTATCATCCAAACAGATTGGGTAGAATCTCAGGTAAAATGGACCTCCAATGGAAATAATCATTGATGTCTTCTGCATTAAATGATAAATCTATAAGGATGCCTATAATACACAGAGAAAAATTACTGACACCCTAGAAAAGTGATTTGTGTAACACCTAAAAATGAGTTTTTACAGTCCATCTATTCATCATTCCCGCTCCACTCTCCTATACATGTCTGACCATTGCCAACAACCCGCCAACTAATGCCACATCCCTGTACACCGCTACACCCCTGGCGGTCTGCATGGGACCTTCCCTTAGAGTCGAGTCCAGGGATTTGGCTCCACAGTTCAGGGTTCCGTTCCCCATCTTGATGGTCATCAACCCTGCAGCTGTCCATCTCCGTATTCTGTGAATCACCAGGATTCTTCCTACCTTCAATGTCTCCAAGGTCAAACCAATTAATGAGAGTCCCTGCATGGCCCTTGTCAGATTTGTTTGCCTGAGTGACTAATCTCCTGGTTTTGCCTTGTGACTAAGTAAACTGAATTCTACGTTTTGTCTCCTTGTCTTGATTTTGAGTTTAAACCTGCCAGCACCAGTGAACTTTACAGTAGCCTATATACCTCTGAGCAGTCACCCACGTCAAATACAATTATGCTACAAATCTAAAGGAGAAAACTAATGAGCCATTTATTACTGCAGTTATAAGGTTTTCTTTAGCTATCCCATTTTCTTGGCTTCTCAACTCCCCAAATCTACAAATGAGATGAGGGCAAAGTAAGATCAGTGTAATCAGTTTGGATTATGCAGCTTCTTTGGCTAAGCCAAACATGAGTGTGTGTGACACAAGCTCAACCGCTGAGGATGAGAAAATAATAACTGTGAATCCTCACTGTACATGCGAATGGATGTGAATGGATCCACATCTCTGTCTCCCATGGGGTAACAACATAACAAGCTCCTCAATTATTCTCACCCAGCATCTCTGGGTTTTTATCACTCATTAGAGGGCACAAGTACAATCGGGGTCAAGGAATACAAGAAATAATGTTCAGACATGGGGACATTTTGGGTGTAAAAGTCCCTAATGAGGTAGGGCTCGACGATATTGGAAAATATTTACACTGGAATATTACAATATTGAATTATATGGAATTGAAGAAATAACTGTTTTTTGTGTGCAAAGCATTTCTCGAACTTTAATGCTATACAAATGGTTTCTGGGTACTTTCTTATATGCTGTATTGTATTGTGTAGCTTTGTGGTACACACACTCGATTGGCTTCATGCTGGTCTTTGTTGACCCCCAGGCTGCAGATCCAAACCTGAACCAAGCATGCTTCCTCGTCACATGTTCATACTCAATTGTATTTCTATGGAAGTCGCTTTGAAAAGACAAGCTCTGACACACAATCCTTAGTCTGGTTAATACCATCCAGATTACATTAGATCTCATTTCTTTTCGCTCTACATGTCAGTCTGGACTTCACTCCGCTGTAAATGCTTTCAGTCCACGTAACTACTTGCTTTGACAGACAAACTCTTTCAGCCAATCAAGTTGTTGAGTCAAGTTCCTGCCAAATCCAGTCGGGAAAACGGTGAAAACCTATTTTCCTCCGAGAAAATATGCTAGCACATGTTGTTGTTGTTGCTTAATTGTGATTATTGGGTCTATTTCTGCAATAACTGCACTTATGTCTGTGTTTACTCTACTAATATTAACATAAAAATGTGTTGCTTCGGCAGTCACCATTACTGTTTTGCAAGAGACTACAACACAGTCTCTGATTGGCCGGTCACACTGTCAACTACAGTGCTCAGGTTTGCTGTGCATGCAGAGCCTGCATATCACTTACTCCAGCTATGTGTTTTCCTTTTGTAGCAAGCAACAAAAGGCTAACATGAATTGTTTAGTTAATTTGCATACTTGATAATGCAGGTCTTGCGATGTGAGTGTATTGCATGCACACATTGTAATGTGCATGCAGCCCTAGTATTTTTAATTGTGACATGTCTGGTGTAAAAATGCTTCCTTATAGCTTAAAACTCAATCATACACAGACTGCTCTTCCTAGATGATTCATATTTGTCTTCCTTTTGCCTCCAGACATAAGACATTTGAAAGTATTCTGATGGAAACAAAAATGTGTGTCTAGTATGTTATTTCCACCAAAAACTATAATTATGATGTTAAAATCCTTAAACTTATAGCGTTTCCCCCTCAATAGAAAAACAGAATCTATAAATATATAAATATATTTCATTTTAAAAGTTGAAAAGCTGGACACAAGATGCTTCCTACGACAAGTCCATTCTCAGTGAAATGGAGGATAAGTGTCCATATCACACTTGTGTAAAATGAATATTGGACCAGGATCGGCTTCCAAACTAGTTGTGATGTCGTAAAACACGCTTTTAGGCCTGCCCCTTCAAATCAGATTTTCAGTGAGCACAGAGAAACTTTCCACTTTCAGCAGATGCTGTGAAAACAGCCTTCTACTGTCAAATTCTGCACATCACCATTTTGTATAGTGAAGCTCAACCATTTATTTCCAAGAATAAGAAGAAAAAAAATCTTGTGATTATAAATATAATGCAACAGTTGAAGCATGAAATAAAGCTGTAGATGTAGGCTACTGTAGATATAATCCTAGAGCGAAGACCAATTTTGTTTCAAACACTCTAAACACTTCCATTGTTGAACTTTCTATCAAGTAATTAGTGTGACAAAAAGAAGTGTATGAGTTTTGGGTGATACCCCTGTTTGAAATGGTAGAGCCTAATAATGAAGCTTCAATAGACAAAGCAATCTAGATTATGAATGCATAGTATAGAGTAAAAGGCTGTTGACTGTTTTTGTATATAAAGGCATATTGTTCAGTTTAGAAATGCATTGTTTTTGTATATGATATAAGGTTCAGTTATTTTTAAGGTTATGGTAAAGTAGTTTGTAGTCGTGAAAGAGCATTTCTTTCCTACAACCATAGATTACATAACATGTAACATGTTTACACCAGCACATTGGAACTAGAACATGATCCAGATTATGATAAATAATCAAATCCCCTGCGCATTCAAAAGCCAAAAATAAAGCTTTATTTATATTTTTTAAAAAATATAATATTTTAAATACTGGACATAATTTAAAAAAAGAAAAACATGTCCAAAAGCTAAAATTGGTGCTATTTTTAGGATGCACTCAAGTTGGAAAACAAAGATACTGATACCCAAGATACTAAAGCGACATTAGCAGAACACGACCACCTCATTCATGGATATTTGGGGTTTATTCCTCCAGGTAATTATCATGGATCACCGTATTAATCACTAACATTTCCCCTCCACCCTAACAAGTCCATAGGATTACAAGAACACCCCCCCACACACACACACACACACACACACACACACACACACACACAACAGGGTGAGTTCCATTTGATTTACTATGGATTTACTTATTTGATTTTATGAAGTAACCAGAACGCGAGTTATTGTAAAGACGCACTTGCATCAAATCTGGATCCATAAATGTGCAAAAAAAGTTGGGGAACGCATGCGCCACGCCGCTGGCTAGCACCCAGGATAAGCGGAGGCTTTCAAAGTATTCAGATGTAGCCTCACACCTTTTGTCGCGCGCACACGCACGCTAAAAAACCCGCACGCAAACACGCTCGCAACAACAACTTGGCATCCTAAAGTGCGCCGTCCCCGTCCTTATCGGCGGCGCAAAAACACCGCGCGCGGCGCAGTGATGGTGACCGAATCAGCGGCGGTGTCACAGCGGAGGTAAACAGCTCGGTTTGCAGGGTGCAGTGAATGTTTTCAATTCAAAAATCACACAACACACACAAACGCGGCCGCAGCTAATTTATTAGGTTCAAGCTGGACCGGGGGATTATGTGAGGAGGGAAAAAAAACGTGGCCTAACAACCAATCCTTCATATTGTCATAATAAAAAGCTTGTTATTGCGATTCCTGTTATTCCCGGTGACCCTTTGTGTGCGCGTAAAGCTGTCAGACGTGCCATCAGAGAAAGAGAAGATGCCAACAAAAAAAAAAAACAACAGCGTCACAGGCCCTGCAGAGTTGGAAGGTCATAAGCAGAAAACAGCGTTTTTTTTTGTTTTTCCAAGGGTCTAAAGTTGGACGTGTCTTACCTGGTCCCGCGGAATGCAGGGCAGCGAAGTCCTGCGGTGGGACTTGCTGTTGCTCTGACTGTGAGCCATCATTTCCGAGGCCGCTATGGAGCTGGACCTCCGTCTCCTTTTGAAGACAGGGATGTCCTCCTCCTTCGCCCCGGTCACAGAGCCACAGCACCCCGTCCCGCTGGTCCCTGAGGCCGGCAGGAGCCGGTCAGCATACCTCGCAAGCAAAACCCCCAGCAGCCCCAGCAGGTAGGCCAGGTAGGGTCTCCAGCTGGCCCGGACCCCGCTCAGAGAGACGAGGGACACGGCCCTGATGACGCCGACGAAGACGAGGACGGACACTCCCTGACCCAGCCGGACGGCCGGCAGAGCCCCGCTGCCCAGGCAGCCGAGGACTACCAGGGTCGCGGGGAGGGACAGCAGCTGCTGCTCCTCGGCGCCGCGCAGGAGGGACTGCGCCGCGGCTTCGCCCAAGTGGCACAGCGCTAGCAGGAAAAGCGCGGTACGGACGAGCACCCCGCAGCGAATCAGATACAGCCCGACCCAGAAGAAGGCACATACGAGGGTGAACGCGGGGGAGACGCAGGAGCACGCAGTCAGGAGCAGCTCCACGGCGCAGCCAGCCGCGAAATGAAGACGAGAGTCGGTGCCGCGACTATTTCCGCTGCTGCTGCTGCTGCTGCTGCTGCCGCTGCTGCCGCTGCCTGCATCCCAGTCGACCAATCTGAGCAGCAGAGCGAGAATAACGGAGACGGAGGCGACGCAGACCGCAGACGACACTCCTCGGCGAGTCCGTGTCACGGCGAGTCTCAGCCATGACTGGCTCGCCGCGTCCCGGTGCAGCGGGGTGACACATGTCTTCACGTAGCCGTTGCGCTCCACCAACGCCGCCCGGGGATATTTTTCGTGAGCGCTTCTCGACGAGCCCCTGCCGCCGTCCGCCTCCAAGGCCATCGCCTGTCAAGTCAGCCGGTCAGGCGTGAACGCCGCGCGCGGACCGGTCCGGCAAAAATAATAATAATAATAATAAAAAATATATATATATGAAATAAAGTAAATTAATAGTAATGACAATCTGATGGTTTAGTCTCAACGTGAACGCCTCAGTCTACATGTTCCACCGATAATCAGCGTGATAAACGCGCTGTGCGGCGACCCCTGAACGGCACCGGTCAGCAATGTTTGCCTCCAAAAAACACAAGTTCAATAAGTGTGCGTGTTATTGTTATTATTGATTTTTTTTTTTGTTGTTGTTAGTGTTGATGCTGTTCAATGCCAAATCGTGTGGTTCGGAACTTCCTCGTCACATTTGGTCCATTATTGAGTTGCCCCCTACTAGTTGTACCAAAAAAAAAAAAAAAACCCTGGCGTTTCACACATCTAGGCCACTGCGTCCACTCCTCCACATAGTCTCTCACTCACCCCCCCCCTCCCCTCCTCTCTCCTCTCTCTCCTCCCACTAGACACTCTCCCTCTTTTTGTGCCGCTCCGGTGATTCCTCCGTCACGTTTCACCCCCCCCTCCCCCCCCCTCCCTCTCTCCCCCACCCTCTTGTTTCTGCTCATTCTGCAGGCTGCGGTCTGCCTTTGGATGGGATTCAGTTGAGTGTGGATGGATGCCATGTTTACATGAAGATTTCCTGGTTTGTTCCGTAAGACGGAGCATCCCATTAGGGGGAATTAACCGGAGTAATCCTGTAATATATTTTAGAGGTGCGCTCGAATGACAGGAGACCAAAAAAGGGATGCTTGCGGTGGTGCCACACAACTTTAAACAGGATCATTCGTCATTTTTAAGGTCACTCAAACCCGGCGGTGGAAGTATTCGAGATAAGTAAAGTAAAAATAGAAGCGCATTCTACTCCATTACGAGTCCTGAATTCTAAATGTTACCTAATGCTTCTGTGCTTTTAGTACAGCAAGCAGCATAAGTAAAACTACGCAGTTTGACTTCTTTTAAATTATTGTAGTATGTTTGTTTTTGTCCATAACAAATATTTCTAAGAGCATTTTAATGCTTTAGTTCATTAGTGAGGAAGCAACATTTAGTGTACTTCATATTTATCATATACATTATAGATATTTTATTTTATTATTTCTAGTCTATTTTTCATCTATTATTATTATTTTTATCTATTTTATCTTTTTGAGCTCCCCCCCAGGACCAGGTTCATCATATGTTTATGTGCTGAATAACAATACAGAATCCTTGAATCCTACATACAATGCTTTTATTCTGAATGTAAAGGCAAATTTAGATTCTTTTGTAGATTTATATTATCTCATCTTCTATACCTGCTTATTCCTCATTAGGGTCACAGGGGTCTGCTGGAGCCAATCCCAGAGCATTAAGGCGAGAGGCAGGGATACACCCCAGATTGTCGCCAGCCAATCATGGGGCACACACACCATTCACTCCTATGGGCAATTTAGAGTCACCAATTAACCTCAGCATGTGGGAGGAAGCCAGAGTACCCGGTGAAAAACCACGCAGACACGGGGAGAACATGCAAACTCCACACGGAAAGGTCCCAGACCCAGGACCAAGGAGGTCTTGAACCTGCGACCTTCTTGCTGTGAGGCAACAGCGCTAACCCCTGCTCCACCATGTCGCCCGATTTATATTATATTTCTCATATTATTTTATATGTGTATCATGTTTTTTAATATTAATAATACACTATATTATTCGTTGTCAGTATAATATTATATACTTTTACATTAAGGGCAAACAACAGTTAGAATATTTATCTATATATTCCTTTATGTAAAATTTTAATCTGAAAAGCAACTCTTAAGTGGTTATAAATGTAGTACAGTGAAAAGTAGAATATTTGCCTCTGAAGAGTAATGGAGTGGAAGTACAAATTAGCATAAAATGGAAATACTCAAGCAAAAGTAAACCTCAAAATTATACTGAACTTGAATATATTTTCACCGCTGCTCAAAACTCACCTGTCAAAACCTTAATGAAAGTATGTACAGTGCATTCCACAGTCCTTCAGCTTTGTCACATGCACGGCTCATTTCTATGGATGCATTTTCTCCTATTAGCTATATATTTTCTTTCTTGATTCAAATCCTAAATCACACTATCCACTGCTTCCCATGTGAGCAGCCTTCACCTGTGTGCCCTACATTTCATGAGAGGATTTAAGAGGATGCGCTGCAATCACGTGAAGCTGATTCAAGTCCATTCCTCTCTTTCTGCAATGATTGGTGACAATTATTTCAATTAAGTCATAAACGTTTGCTCTTGAGTAGAGTAAAAGTGTGATAAGCGCAGTGTTGCTGAAAAAGAGGTAAAAACATCCGTCTGTCCTTGTGTTTATTTATGCACCAGGGAAGTATGACTATTAGTAGTTTCGATTGTGACGTAACATCGGAACAGTGTTTATTACAGCTGTGTTACACAACAGGGGTCATTGCAATCAGTCAAGTGCAATAAATCTCATGATTTAGTCATCCCGTCACAATGGACAGTGGACATTTGCCAGGGCCAACTGTCGATTCATATTCAAGTACTATAGAATCCTGGTTTTAGATGTCAGGCGGGCCGAGAAAGGACAACTTGATGAACAATAGGCCACAAAGTTATGATATTTAGTTTTAGTATACTTCTCGAGACATAAAAAAGTCCAGTGTCCCGCCGGTGCATCCTGCAGGACAGAAGAGGACTTGGTTCGGTCCTGCAGGTTTTAGCCGTGTCTGTGCTGTACATCAGCGCACGTACACGCTGTAAATCACATCTTGGCAAAGGTAGCCCATGATAATAACATTCTCCGACCTTTGCCCTCGGAGATGTTGTCCAGACCCGCTACTCCAGTTGCGCCAAGGAAGTGTTGTAACAGTGTCATCTATCACCGTGAAGTGCTTGAAAAGAAGGGGATGTGTGTTTCTTATTTGTCTTTCGTCGGGTTATCCGTACGTGGTCGTTTACACAATCTCAGACACTTATACAGCCTGCTGTTGGCATATATCTACACTGTCACTGGATGTTAATGTTCCACTTAATGTTCTGGCAGGTCTTGAGTGTTCCTGTATGCTTATATGGTGTATAACAGGACTAACTTAACGATTCATCCATCCATGACGCATTCCACGACTAAATTGTAACTAAGACTAAACAGAACAAAAACTAAATGTGACTAAAATGTGACTTTAACAACATATAATTTATATCTAAATGACTACAACTAAATAAAAATCCTTGTGAATGCACCTTTTATAGATTGCACCTTTTATAGTTTGCGCATTATGTTACTTGTGTGTTATTTTATTAACTTTAATACCTTGTTACTACTTTTATTCATATTGGTATGGCATTCATGTGGAGAGCAAGTAAGAATTTCACTATACAAAGAAACTTATTTCTACACTGCATATGACAATAAAGGCTTTAAATCTTTTGAATCTCTCAAATCTTTCGAAAATGAACACTGGAAGGAAATATGGCAAATTAAGGAATCCTTTTTTTATGAAAGTAGTAAAATTTGTTACAGTATCATGAAACTCTAAAAGAAATTGACTATTATATTGACTGAAATTAGACTGATACAAAATTTCCACTGACTATATCTTGACTAAAATGTCACTTTCACTGAATATGATATCCATGAACACTGTGGCTCACAGAAACAGACATTTTATCTTTGAACATGGTGTTGCTTGTCTTAAACATTCTTTTTAGAAAATGTTACATTTGATTCTCTATTACACGGAATACAGTATACATTTTGTATCAAGGACAGGAAAAAAATCTGTAGCCTAAAAGAATTCACCTGCTTTAGCTTAGACCCGCCAGTGTTTATTTGGAATAAAAAAAAAACACATCGAATTGTTAAAGACCAACTTTTCAGCAACTGAGCTTCTTGTTGCTGCGATGACGCATGAGCGTCATCCAGGAAGGATGTTTGGTTACGGGAGCTGCAGACGTAGGACTTTCAATTTGAGAATGTCATTTTCTGTCACCCGCAACAGCTAGCGTGCGCGAGACAAAAACATAAATCATCAATGTGCGTCACACATATGACTTGAAATTCTGCGATTAAAAGAGATGGAGAAGTGAAAATGCTCACATTTATTGTAACAAAATAAATAAAAAGAACACCAAAGAGCAATCGCAAGCATAAATCATAAAAAAAAAGCAGCCAGAAGGTTCAAAACACTTCCAGTTCCCAAATTATGTGAGTGAGTCATAATGATAACAGTTTGTAATATTGTTATGATCCATTATCTTTGTTGTGATTCACTCTGACCTTTGAGTGATGCAGCATTAAAACATTTTAAGAATCTAAAAATTCACCCACCCTCACCTCCCAAAACCACACGGGAGGACGCTGAGAGGAATGTTACGGGCCTGTGAGCATATTCCGATCAACTATGAGGAGATGATGAAGAATGGGCTTTGATTTCTCTTCCCTCTTCACCTGTTGTTTTAGCACAAACAGTTCAAAGAAACGTGGAACCGCTGCTCTTGAGTCTCTCGCACATACGTCCACACTTCTCACACATTTGCCCACAAACCCATGCAAACATACGCCTGCACGATGCATTGTTACGCATCATTGTGTTTTTATCGTGTGGCTGTGAAACTATAAAGTTTATCCCCGAGTTATACGCGTCCAGCCCTCTCCTACTGTATGTGCTGCTGAATAAACGTCTTTGTTGTCATAACCTTTTTTGAATAATGGCACATAAAGCTATTTGTCATGTTCTGACACACTGGGCCGGAGAGACGTCATTGAACAGTTGTTTGGCTGCCAGGGACAACAGACTGCTTGCGCCTGTTGAAGGCAGGCCTCATGCGTGTGTGTGTGTGTGTGTGTGTACGTGCCACCGACTCCACGAGTTTGACTGCATGTGCAAATGTGAGGAGAGATGAGGGTCTGTGAGTCTGGCTATTTTGGAGTGATACGTTCTCTCTCACTTCTTCCCTCTGCCTCTCCATGCTTTTGCTATGTGCCAGAAATATGATTGGAAGGGGCTGAGGGGGAACCTCTTTACGCGAGCTTGTGGCAGTTTTGGTGCAGACGCATGTTACAAAAAGTGAAGAGAGACAGTATTTCAAGGACAGACATCTCTTAACTGCTCCGAACAACGGACACCAAATTAGCAACGGCCTGCGGATCATACAGTAGAGGGAGCAGCTCTTACACAAGGCTAGTAATACAACCAAGCCTCAGTCATCTTAATTGAATAAAATGTATTATAACACATATATAATATCATATTTTGTATGCAGTTTTTTATGTACACTGTGAAACATTGCTGTCAGATCTGCAGTTATTTACACTTAAACACAGCAGCATTACTCTAAATGATTATTCCAGTAAATTACTGTAGATTTTCATAGTAGTGAAAAATTACTGTAGTAAATCAAAGTAGTCGAATAATTACTGTACTGTATTACTGTATTATAATACAGTTAATCACCCACGACAACTGAAATAACTGTATTAAATATATTTATATTTTACAGTTAATCACCTTATAC
Organism: Lepturacanthus savala; assembly: GCA_030544235.1. Taxonomy (NCBI): domain Eukaryota; kingdom Metazoa; phylum Chordata; class Actinopteri; order Scombriformes; family Trichiuridae; genus Lepturacanthus; species Lepturacanthus savala. Next base: position 13,356,134 of record CM060468.1, on the reverse strand, counting down.
TATAAATACAACTGTTAATCATAATATGTAATTGTTTATTTTACAGTAAAGTACATACAATACTGTAAAGAGAAGTATAGTGCTTCTGTATACTAGTGTTTAAACACAACATATCCTGCACATTTAAAAAAACACACTTCATATAAACAAAACCAGGTGTATTTCACAATGCCGGCAATGTACATGTACAGAATGCTTTTGTAATATTTTTTCTTGTTTTTTATCAGTGACGAGGCGAAAACAAATATCCAAGGAATTTGCCTATGGTAAGAGGTAACTGAAAAGGGAGGAAGCCATTGTTTCAGTCTGGAGTGAATAACTGATGCATCTCGACAAGAAGTGCAGTAATATATCATGTCATCTTCCTTTTGGCTTGACACCAAAACGCGTTGTGATGCTGGTCACTTGCTTGTAGTACCATCTGCCATCTCCGAGCAGCTGAAAATGCACAGGATGCAAAACTGACAGCATGAAGAAAGTTAGTCTCAAGAGCCAGAAATCTGTTGTTCTATCGTTTTCCTTGTTTTGTCATATTTTCTCCACTTCGCTGCTTCAGTCTGTCCACTGTAATTACAAAATTGCCAACAATGGTTATTGTAAATTAATCAGCTGGTGAGTGGTAAGAGCACTGCTTTGGAGAAAGCTACGCATAAGGGCCTCAAGTAATGCATTAGCAGGAACCATCACCTGAATTGCAAATGATATAGGAAGCTATGGAACGTATCAGCGTTAGCTAATCGATACTGCCTCATATCTGTTACAGGAAAGCACGAGATATAAATGCAATGAGAGCGCATGGCACTGCAAAATGAACAGGGTTCATGGTGTTATCATTGTACACAGTTTTAAGCCAGAACTGGGATAAATAAAGGACTACCCTCGGTAACCTCATAACCCAGCTGGATGGGTTAAAAAAAAAAACGGAATGCAAAGAAACAAGATCAAATACTAATGTTCAGAAATCAATATTTGGTGCAATAACCCTTATTTTTAATCATAGCTTTGCATGCATCTTGGCATGCTCTCCACAAGCATTTCACATTTTTCTTGGTTCAGGTGTTCACCTCATCAGTACCTCTTTTAGCAGACTGAGGTGTGCATGTGTTGGAATTCAACAGACGCTAGAATGGAATGGCTGTGATACATGCAGAGATGCTGATTTCAGAAAAAAATGCAGTGGTCTCTTATTTTTTTTCTAGAGCTATATATGTCATTTTTATCTATATGGTGAGCTACTACATTTCACTGCAATATAGGTCCAAACATATGAAATGCATTTGGTTAAATTTTATTTGATAGAAATGTTTTGTTACACAAACACATACACAGACATGCACACAAATCCAAATTACAGTGATATACATGTATACATATATACACACCTTGTTCAGTCTAACTGGTTCAGTCTAACTGGCTCTGATAATTGTTACCATATGATGGATTAGGAGTTTTTCCCAACAGAAAATGTACTATATCCTGTTTGCTGCTCCCCATGAGGACTAAATCGAACTGTGACCTGTTCACACCAGTAATGCCTTGAAATGTCTAGCTTAAAATCTGTATGTGTGTGTGGGTGTGTGTTTTCAAAGTGGCAACAGAGAAGAGAAATATAATCCTGTTTATGAAATATGAATTTAGGACGTCTTGTGTTTTACGAGGGGGACAGAAAAGCGTCTCCGACTTCAGCAGGAAAGCTATAATGTAGTCTGCTCAACCTTTTCTTTTCAACTGAAACAGGCACCCAATCTAATACAGGCGCCTGCTGCTCCTTGATCTCATCAGGCCAGAACAGGAAACACAACCAAACCAGTAAGTCCCTGCTGGTCAAGCTGAAAGAGTCTCTTTACTGGGCAGCAGGATGCCATTGCGTCAGCAGTGTGATAAGCCGTGTCTGCTAACCCTTCAGGAATCCATGGATAAAAACCTGCTTATCAGGGCTGTGATAGCGGCCTCACTGTGTGTGTATGTGTGTGTGTGTGTGTGTCTGCGTTTGTGTATACTACAAACTCAGGTAAAAGCCTGGGAACACAAAGAGGGAAATCCACAGCACTGCCATGCCTGCCATTGTACATGTATGTTTGTAGGTACATTGTATGTATGAGTTACGTGCCTGCAGTTTGTGTGAGTATTCAACGCTTTCTTTATTTGCATGCACAGTACTCACAGTACTGTGACCTCAACGTAAGAAAAGACAAAGAAAAGGAGAAATGTGTTATCAGGAGTTGGTACCTGTGCTTTAACACTGGTCTCGGTCCAATTTATTTGCTCACGATCCCTCCGTCCTTCTACGTCTCTCTCTTTCACAACTGCCACCTCTGGCTGACCCTCTCTGACTGTGTTTGTCCAGCTAACTACCAACCACCGCAATCCACTGGGATGACCCACACACACACACACATGCACACACATAGATGTATAGGAAGGTGTACTCTTCCTGCTGCACTTTACAAATTCCACTTAAACAGAACAAATATAAAGCTTCACCTGGTGTGCATAGAGATGAGGAGACATGAGGTGGGGCTATCTTCACAAAATACCAATGAATTATAGAGAAAGGGTTGAAGTTATGAATACATAACAGTCTGTCACAGTACAGGTTAATAATAAAATCCAGACTACTGGTGTAGTATGAAGCCCTTACAGTACATGCACAAGCTCTGTTTCCATGTAAATGCTGTGAATCAAATATTCTGAGAAAAAAGAGAAATTCGCCAAATGTCAGCACATAATTAGGTTTTACAAATATTGTATTCTCAAACATCCTTTATAAACCCAATACATAGTGGCTGTTTGTTGCTGCTAGCCCACATATGGTAGCATTTATGTTTGAAATACTGTGATAACTGAGTCTGTCTGTGGTGGCGAACATGCAGGATTACTGAATGATGTGGATGGTGATGCGTGCAGACTGCTGTATACGAGTTCACCTCACAGTGAATAGAATAGTTTCCTATATTTCCCTCTGATTAGCCAGAACTGTGCAGCAGGTGCACCAGGCGCTGTGTGCCGGCTGTGTTTTCTGCTGAGATTGCTGTAGTTTTCGAGATTTAAAGTAGGTTTATTTCCAAAATATGTAAGATAAAGTATTTTCCACTTACAAAATTAGACCTGCATATTTATATTTATACAAAAATAGGCCAGCTGCGGGAAACAAGAAAGACTCCACGTGATGGGTAGCACGTTGCTGCGAGTCAGTGGAGCTGCTGATTATAATGGACAGGACCTGCTACACTCAACAATTGTTGAGGCATGCTCCACTGCAAAAAATGTTGCTTTCTATAAGCACCTGATTGAATAATTACCTCCACCAAGGTGGTGATGTTATTGCCGGCGTTTGTCTGTTTGTCTATTTGATAGCTATATAACTCAAAAACTTTTTGACAGATTTTCATCAAATTTTCAGTGAATGCTGGGAATGGTACCATAAACAGATGGTTACATTTTGGTAATGATCCAGAAGAAATCCTGGTTTCGGTATCATTTTAAATTTTTTGTTGTTTGGTAACATTGCAGTAAATGGACCTTCAAACAGGCGCCATCGTTTAGGGTTGGCTGTATGCTTGGTAGAGGACTCTTAGAGTTCTTTTCTAGTTGTCAACAATTTCAGCATCACTCTTATTCTGGCTTCCTCAATGCCAATTTCACTAAAATATGTCAGGCAAGGTACAAAGCAGATCTGCTCAATAGCCATGTCACAGATATAATGCAGCTTCATTGACATCACTGTAGACTTCTTCTGATGCATCCCCTGTTCATTTCTTTGCCAGCACCCATTCTTTGTTGACCCACTGCAAATCACTGCAATGTCAAACCATGCATTCCTGAGGCCAAAGACCTCTCCGATGGTATGATTAGCATGCACTCTTGTTGTTCCAGATAGAGAGCCGACTACACCCTCTTATTCTTCAATCCTCCTCCTCAGATGCATCCATTTTACCAGGTACATCTGTGCAGTCTAATGCAATCCAATACTATAGCTGTGGTATCAGCTAGTGTAATATTCTGCCATAAAGCAAAGTCAGGTTTACTGAAGTACTGCAAACTTTGTTGCAGCACAGAGATTTCTGTTCTCTCTTCATTCACATCACACACACACACATTCAGACACACACATATACACACAACACACTCTAGAAAATATGATTAGTGCTACTTTTGGCTGTCATTGATCAGCTTTTGTTTGATCCAGTAATCAGAGGGCGCTTTATCAGCATTACATCCCTCCCATTCTACCAATGTCAATTCTTCACAGCAAACTGGGGCAAGCGGATGGTAATATATTCTGCTTACTAATGGATGAGTTGTCCAAATATAGAAAGAAACATATTAAGCATATAAACAATTTTCCCCCTCATATTTCCCCTTAAAATTCTATTGTCGCCCTTTAATAATGTACCAGAATAGAGAAAAACCTCTTCTTCAATTGTTCTCTGGATAAATTCTCCAACATAGTGAAATCATAGCATGCAATCATAGTTTCTGAAAGATTTTCTGACAAAGACCAAATGCTCAAATGGAAACATATTCAAGTAGACAGGGAAAGACACTTGTACATGTGCATGCTTGGTTGCGCATATTTGAACAGCAACACCAGCACAAGCAAGTACATGACCAAAGACACAGAACAAAATGCTGAGGTCAGAAAGGTCAAAAAGCTGAGGGCCTCGATGCTAAACATCTGTCTTTCTGTAACAAACCACCTAATTGAGAGCAGTGTAGCATCTCATCCAGACAGTCTATGGTTATACTTGTCTTGTGTGGCAGGTGGATATTTTCTTCCAACAGTCATTCTAAATGACTATGTTTACATGTATAGGACATTCAAGTTTTTGCTCTTATTCTGGAAAAGAGTTTCCATACTCCCTTTAAGATAAAAAAAAAAAAAAATGCTCCTGTGACGTACATCCTATGGCTACACCCTAAGGAGGAATTTCCCCACATTTATCCAAGTGTTACAAAATGTTTAAACAGTAGGTGTGTTCCGCCTTCAAAACAAAAAAATGGACTTTTCTTTTGGGCCTGCATTTCTATCCCAGCCTCACAAGCTGCAGTAAAAAATCCAGTCGAGATGCATACACAGAATTCACTGCACATTTCCAAAGGATGCTCCTCTCACCCAAATTATATTGGCAGATATATTGAAAAATGCTACATTTGCAATAAGGCCTAGTTCAGAATATCCAAACAGAATATTCCGTTTTCAAATTGGGAATACATAACCGGTCCATTTAGCACAACCTTTGTCTCAGCAGTCCAGTCCAGTCAAAGCCTTCCTGTGTGTCTTAATGATGCTGGCTGTTCTCTGTCCTAATCTCTTCCTACTCACCCACATCCCACCCTCCTTATACAGCACAGCATGCTAGGGTACATTGCTCTTGCTTCATTGACACTGTTAACACGCACACCCATGCATATGCTTGTCATTATACAATACAACATGCTAGAATACAAACAGATAGCAATTAATTCCTGTAACCCATCCCTCTGCAAGCTTTACGCTTTCTAATATGACACGAGGACTGAGCTCTGCTTGGCAAGTACAACACAAAAATGCAATCATGGCTGCACACCAGGCTGTCTCAATCCCTTTGTAAATAAAGAGGTTGAGCTTTGTGGCAAGGCTCCTGGGAAAATCTATTTGCCGCTACATCAACCAGTTGTTCCTAAGGATTGCATCGATTTGCAGTACACAGGGGGCAGAGTGCAGCACCCATAGCAAAAAGGAAATGATTTTACTGCTTTATTGTACTAATCCTGAACCCCCCGAAAACATAAGGCAAAGTGAAAGGTAGATTTTTAGCTAGTCGCATATATGCTGGATGGAGTGGAGTAAAGCAAAAATAGAAGTCCAGTTACACTCAAAGGAATAGATAGACATTTTTTTTAAACATAGTCTGATAAAGTTTTTTCTTACTTGGTGAGTGAAATGGAGAGATTGATATGCAGTGTTGCATATCTGAAGAAGACTAAAGGGGCCGTTGCTCTGCTGCTTTCAATAGGCAGCCTGTGTAGACATTTTGCACAAATCATATATGCAATTTATTAATTAGTAAATTAATTAAATAGTCTTTTGACAATCTATTAATAATTTTGAGTCATTTCTTAAGAAAAATGGTACAATTCCTTTTATTTTCTGGCTTCTGTAGTCTGTTATAATAGTGAGCTGGGTTTGTGAAATATAAAATAAACAATTAAGGTTAGATCTTGGATTTTGTTAAATGGTGATCAATATTTTTATAGATATTTTATAGAAGATTTACATTTTATAGACCAAACAACTTATCAGATATTCATGAAAATAATGAACAGATGAATAAATAATGTAAATAATTGTCAGTTACAGGCCTAATTGTTAGGATGTGCAACCTGGACAAAGGGCTTAAAAGAGTATGAGACCTGAGAGGTTCAAGAGTTCTGTGAGAAGAAAGAGAACAACATCCCAGAGCTGATGCAGATGCTGACTTTACTGGTGATGTGACTGCACTAATGGATGAACTAAATACCAAACCATGTATATTGACCTGCTGCACACCAAGTTGCCCTTCAAAGGAAAAATAATTCAGTGAATCTGAATCTGAATGTAAAAATACCAAAGTGCAATGCAAGTCGTTTTTGTGCATGAAATGTACCGCTTTCACGAGAAGGTTGCAGTTTCTTTTAAGCCAGAGGGTGAATAAAATTCTCACCCAGTTGTCATCACTGAAGGAAGCTACATCCTCAGCTGATTACCTCTGATTACCAGCTGAAGTTAAACAAATCCAGATACAGATCCTCTCTAATTGATGATCACCTGTTGGCTATCCTTCGCATATGCACCTCAGACACTGAACTGGATGTGTTCTTATAGCCTTATAGGTACATGCATTCTTATTAACAGCAGCTCAAAACAATATAATTTACAGATAAAGTTCAGCCTACTGGTTCAGCCCTCCACCGCAGTCACAATGTCTCATGAGGCCCCTCGGGAAAATAAATTGTCCTCCTCTTAACTGAAAAAAAGTTGAAGTCTCATCATTTAGTATGGTGTATTTTCAGTGGTATTGTACTCTAGCAGAAATTTAAGAGGTGTTACTTCACACTGTAACATAAACAAGAATAATAGGTGTCTTCTTGGGCTTGGTATATATTCCGTTCCAGTTCCAAGCATTTCAATCACGAAGCTTGTTGAGACAATCAAAGCTTAAAATCTACAAGGACCTGCCAAGCTGATTCGCTCTGGAATTAAATATGCCCGTCTCCCTTCCTCAACAAAGCTCCTCCAATCACTTCATCCATATCCTTTGGCAGACAGAACACTGAAACAGAAACCATACCTCAGGGCCAGTGTCGCGGCTACGCCTCCGCAGAATTCTCTGTAATGGACGACTATTAACACTGCTGTGCAACCGGCCTATGGATGCTTTAATTTAGTGGACCACCAAATTTTATTAATGGCCGTGATAGACAATGTCATTAACAGAAAAAAAGCCAATACTTATAATCTTGATAGTCAACATTGGCGAAACCTGTAGGGCGGATCTATTTAGGATGCAATCTGGGCTAAAACAATAGTCAGTTTCTCTCTTTTTGTGTGCATTCATCTTGTCTGCTGAATTGAATTCATTTGTCACATCGTCTTGCATTTTGCCTCATAAGAGATTTGAAATGCATGTGTGTGGAGAACTGAATTTCATCATGCAGTCCTTTATTGCAGCCATTTGTTATACTCTGACAACTTCTAGTTAAAGAAAGGAAGAAGCATAACTCTGCTATAATACACCGCATTTATCTTTGTTATCTCTTCTGCAAAAGAAATCTACCCCATCCAAATGCCAAAGCTCAAAGTTAGAAGGGACTTTAATGCCACTATCGTTATCATTTATTCTCGTTAGCGAAGATCAGGAAACTTACTCAATAGTGACTGGTTGCCTAATGAGTTTATGGATACAAAGAGACAAATTAAGATTTCCGTTCAGGTCGACAGTTCTGTTTATAATCTTCTGGCAATTGGTTCAAAAAAAGGCTCCCAAGTGGGCTCCTCAATGACTTTACAGAGGGGACAACCATTTGGGAGGATATGTGGGACACAATAAATGAACTGCTTTTCTCAACTGGCCTGGCAATCAGCCGGTAAAAAGCAACAAGCAGGTGCACAGGGTTTCCATTAAAAAAGCATGGCGGGTTGCTGTGCTGTTTTTATCACCATGCTGGCCTGGATAAGTGAGATGGATAGATGAATGGACGTTACATGTCAGTATTCTATGATAGAAGAGATTTGCTTCCAAAAGAAATAAAATATACTGCTTGTACATAGATCTGTGAGCATCGACCCATGTACAGATATTACTACATTGTCCGCTCATGTAACTGCCATTGTCTTGAAATATTTGTCGAAACAGCCATTAGAGCAGTGTATGAATCAATATGTCCATCTACACCAAAAATACGAAACAGGAGTTACAATGTCGTACTGTAGATATGTGTCTTTTCTAAAACTCATGCATACATTTGCGGCAATGGCATCGGACATGCATTTATACATCTTGCTTGTGAGTACAGAGACATATGAATAGAAACACGACGGGAGAGGGAACAAGAGTGAGTTGAGGGGTCCATTTAGTCATCATCATTATGGGCTTATTGCCCAGCAAGAGAGCCATTATTGGCCCATTGTACCAGTGTCACACTGGCTCACAGTGAGCAGGCGTACCCAGAAGCACATGTAATTGTCCTTATTTGTAAAGCCATAAACCCAGTATGCAGTGCAGTGGGCATCCAGAGAGGTGAAAAGAAAGACCCTTGAAAGTCGTTTTGAACAGTTTTGCGATGGAAATAGAACATCGGGGAGAGAACTGGCACATTGTTGTTGTTGTTGATATGAATACTTGCCTCGTCTGGTTGGAGGACGTATATACATTCTCGTGTTGCTAAAGAGAGTTTGTCAGTGATAGTCCACCTGATCGAGTGTGTGTGTGTGTGTGTGTGTGGGGGGGGGGTGTCTATGTTTTATTTTTAATGTACAGTACAGGCCAAAAGTTTGGACACACCTTCTCATTCAATGTGTTTTCTTTATTTTCACGATTATTTACATTGTAGATTCTCACTGAAAGCATCAAACTATGAATGAACACATGTTTATGGTGTTATGTACTTAAATAAATAGTGAAATAACTGAAAACATGTTTTATATTCTAGTTTCTCCAAAATAGCCACCCTTTACTCTGTTTGATAAAGCAAAGAAATTCCATTAATTAACCCTGATAAGGCACACATATGAAGTGAAAACCATTTCAGCTGACTACCAGAAATGGTAGTTCATAAAGAGAATGCCAAGAATGTGCAAAGCAGTAATCAGAACAAAGGGTGGATATTTTGAAGAAATTAGAATATAAAACATTTTCTGTTATTTATTTTTTGTTAAGTACCATAATCATGTGTTCATTCATAGTTTTGATGACTTCAATGAGAATCTACAATGTAAATAGTCATGAAAATAAAGATTGAATGAGAACATGTGTCCAAACTCTTGGCCTATACTGTATATTAATGTACATTGTCCCTTTATAACAAATAAAGGTAAAAAGGCAACATGTTCTCATCCCACAGCATCAAATTTCAGTGTTTTGTCAAGCCTCGCAGAGGCTTATACTGCAGGCTGCACTATTTAGGTTTGGTTAGGTTCAGGCACAAAAATACTTGGTTTGGGTCAGGAGAAAGACCATGGTTAGGGTTAACATGAACAGTAAAATTCTTGATCCTTAACACTTCTCTCCTGCTGCTTGTGCAACTTTTCATGTTTTTGCAGCCAAGTTATCTAACCATCCACCCAACCCTCTGGACATTTGTCACCTTATACTCCCTAATACAGACATGACCGGTCTTGTTGCGCCTGTTTCACACATTTTGGGAGTTTTCCAGAAGCCTACGAGACTATCCCGCATATGCAAATATGACACCAAGATGCCTTTGTTGCGGCATCGTACACAAATATGTACATGAAAACAACTTGACTATCTTCCCAAACAAGCAACATTATTTGTTGTTTTGAGCCATTATGTTGGCCCTGTGATGCATTTCAGTCCAATATTCACCTTTTTGGTCTCCATCAACTCCAGAGGGAAACATGGTTCTGTAGCTGCTGGATGTTCACCAGCTGTTTGTCTGCTGGGCAGGTAGTATACAACGATGAGATGTTTGTTTTACTGCCAAAAAAACTGAGGGGGATTACATATATTCCACAGATTGTCTTTGACTTTTATCCTGATTTCTCTTTTGTTATATTGACATTTATTTATTTATTTTTCCATCTTATTTCCTGATTCTTATCTAGAATATTGTAATAATGTTCTACAGAGAAAGACATGTATTGTATTTGCATCTGAGCCAGGCATAATTCAGAATATTGCAACTCCTTTTCTATCATTACTATATAGATATAGAGTATGTGTTTATATAAGTACTATGATGTGAAAGGGACTTGGCAGGTAGTTTGCTCCAAGCTTCTTGGAGAACTTGTTACAGTTCTTCTGTGGATTGCTTCTGTCTCTTCATTTAATCCCAGACTGACTCCATAATGTTAAGGTCAGGGCTCTGTTGCAGGAGTCTTTGGTCTTATTGTGACTGAAGATAGTTCTTTATGCCTCTGGTTATATAGTCATTGTCATGATGAAGAATAAATTTGGGCCCAATATATCTTTCTGACTGTGTTTATACAGCACACACACACAAACACACATGCACACACATATAGGACTATAGGACATGATGTTTCATAATTCCTAGGGTATAAGGTGGAAGTAAAAATAAAGTTACAGCACTAGGTTTGTGTCAAGAGGGCTGTTTTGAACTGCTTTGAATCCTTATAACAGCAGCAAAAAGCTACAGAAGGGAAAGTAAACGAGCAACATTCCCTGCTGCCTCACAGCAAACGTCACGATGGCACTGACTAAATGGCAAAAGAATGTAGTTGTGTTGGGCAGCGTCCAGGCCATGTCTAACTATGTGCTTTTTAACCTGTACAAATACGAATATTACAAAACCACCGTCATGGTGATGTCACTGTCTCCCTCGCTTCTTCCTGTTTTCATTAAATCATTCCCACTCCGTCATTCCTCTTGCGTCAATGTCAGTGCAATGTGCAACGTTACTTATTTTACACAACTACAGCAGCCATTGATTTTAATTAGAAATGGTAAAGTTATTTTCTTTAATATTAAGAGATACTGAGCTTTTATATATATGTGTGTGCGGTCTAAAATGTTCCACTAAACCAGGATTTGTCTCGCAAACATCTGGGAATCATAAATAGAAAAAGAATAAAACACTAGACACAGCTGTAAAGGCCCCACCACTCTACTCCCCCGCTCCCTTCCTGCCTCTCCCTGCTTTCCAGACTGTCTGTTTCTTATCGTCCTAACACCTTCCCATAGGAGCTGTGTGGCTTACAGCAACAGAGAGGGTGGAAGGGTGAGAAAGCGAGAGAGAATGTACACGGAAATTCAGATTAATGTACAGTAAAATCCCAGGGGTCTCCACTATACAGTGTTTTTTCACAATCACATCAGCTTGGCATGGAAAATTATCGTCATTATTCTACATGTTGAACTTGGTTTGGACTTTACATACCGCTACAGGGTGAAGACAGATGGGAACGAAATTACACATGGACAAACACTATACAGTAAATGTATAAAGTGTATTAGAAAGTCTTATGTTTAGTATAAAGCCAATTTAGATTTAATGCTATACAACTTAAAGTTTCATATCTTTGCGCAATAATTCTGCATATGACAAATCGACCATGGAAATGAAAGCGATCTGCTGTATAATAACAATGTGGGAAAATTGCTGGACATCCTATCAAGCTGACGGGGCCACTGATTAGCCACAACCTGACCTCACGCTCACTCTGCAAGTCTACTGACTCTTGAGAAGAACTTGCGGTTCACAATGGTTTGTCATGATGTCATACTTTATATTTCCCATAATTCCCAGGGGCAGTTCTAAACTAAGTTTGTGAATTTCTCACATTACCGTTTCCCGAGTCACTCTGAGCTTATAGGAGAGTCTCTGTCCTTTATTGTAAAGCTTTGGCTTCAATGTAAAGGATCATAAAACCAGGAACATACAAAAAAAAACAACATTCCCTTTAACAAGAAGAAGAGGATTTAGGTATTTTTTAACATTGGAAATATACAAAATCTAAAAATTGTATGTTTTGAAAGTTTTGTACATTTAGCTTTTTTTGTCAGCCCACAATAAAGCAATAAAACAAAGAAATTATATCAACTGTCCTGGTGCAGGCCACTTTTATCAGCAATTCTACACCACCTCTGCCACTGAGCTGCTTGCAGACCCAAACTGAAGAACAGAGTGCAGCAGCAAAACACTTTGGATCAATAAAGTTTTACCATGACTAGTATTGTGACTTGTGATTCACCAAGCACAGAATACAAAGCTGTACACATAGATCCATCGATATACATGAATGATGCATGTGCAAACATTCATGCTTGCAGACTTGCATTACATACAGACTTGCATACTTACCTGCTGCTCAGAGGTCATTATGGGGGAGGCTTAATCCCTACAAATAATTCATGACATATTTTTAAAATCTAGTTGGCATATTTTTACATTCAGAGATGCAATAATAATACTGTGCTCTGTTCTTGATGATTGTGCAACATGGATGGCATGAGCAGAAGCAGCTTATTATGTGCGTGAATTTGTATGCTAAAGAAAGAAAAAGATACGAGAAGAGAGTTCTTTGTTGAGGGAATAAAGTAATCTGGCTGTGTGTTGGGGGGGGGTATCGCCAAAGCCAGAGCCTTGTGTTTAGGTTATCTACAGTAGGGTATGAAACCATGAAAGTTTATGAAAATGTATTTGACAATACATTCAATATATGAAAATAAATCATGTGTTGAACTAATTTAATTAACTAACCATGGCCATTTTTCATTGTTATTAGGTACATGACCTCACCTTTACCCTCATTTTTTATAAGGAAAGTATATTCAAATGAAACCAGTGATATACAGTACAATATAAATATTTAGGGTTTGTCTGTTGCATTGAAAAAAACAGGGTAAAAGGGGTTATTCTATGTATTCAGTATTCTTACCCCTTCATTAATTTTCCATGTTAAAACAATGGAAAGTCTTGGTTAATGTTTATACAAGGGATTTTATTTAGCTACACATTTATACTCCATGAGGGGAATAAATGAGATGCATGACATTTATGACTCTGAGATTTTATATGCAGTGTCTAATGTTCTGCAGGAATCATTATCTCTGTATTTATTTTGAGCAAAATTCACCTATGCTCTGTATGTGTGAATGGAAAATGAAAATATTTGGATCATGTGCAAAATGAGCCAAAAACGGATTAAGGCAGAATGCGTGTGGATTGTGTTTTTGGAGTATCATTATAGTCTCCCTCCGTCTGTCTACTCACTGGAAAGCTCCCTCATGCAGGCAACTCTCATCCCATTGATGTCATAAGTGGCCCCATTTCTCTGCCTCCTATTGGTCCATCCAGTATGACACTGCTCTCCTCTTTGTCGTACAGTTAACAGTCACGTCACTGTGGTAAGTGGTCTGATCTCTCTCTCCCTCTCTATCTCTCTAACACCTTTCATCATTTCTTATTTTCCCCCCTTTTCAGTCGGTTGTTTTTGCTGTGTTCCCCAGAAAAGGAAACACCCAGTGAGCTATTTACTGATTGGCTGATATAAAACCAGACAGAGAAATAGGAATAGACCTGTGTTTTTGCATGTGTGCGCCTGTAAGCAGTATTTATCACAGTTGCCACCAGTATGTGCGCAAGTGATAATTAGTGCATACATCATATTATTCTTCTTTGTAATCAAATTTGTATTTTGGATTTTCTATCTGTAACCACCTGATATTTCAATAGATTTCTTAGGAAGTAAAAAAATATATATGAACAAATGAGCCAGAATTCCAGTATCAAACGAGCCAGTATTCCAGTATTTGTATTAAAAATCATAAAATAAAAAAGGCTTATAAACCTTTATTGGCCTGATCACCATACATGAATATTATTGACATGTTTGAATCTAGTTGTTCCTGCACCTGGTCTAAAACACAGTATGTGCTGTACTCAGAAATTACCAGTAAGATGTTCATTAAAGGAAGATTTTTAAAATAAATAAACATGTTAAACTCTATAATAATGGGTTAATTTTTTAGGCACAGGTTGAAGTACAATACATGTCGAGTACATTGCCTCTGTACACTACTAATTCTATATGTGTGTACTGATATATATTTACAGTAGGATCTTTAGATTAAACAATTATTCATTTTACTTTCCAGGCTCTGTACTTCACTAATTTTAGTCTGACATAAAAAGTAATAGATACATCAATGTAGGTTTCATTGATATAAAAAGTACCGTGTGGGAGATATAGTCCAAAGTTTATGGATTCAATGTAAATGAACAGAAACGTGAAGCCAAATAAAATAATCACATTCAATAAGGAAAATCAATCCAAGGCTGCATGAAGTCTTTGTCTTGAAGTTCAGGCACTTGGTTTAGTCAATCAAGAGTATTTCATCTCTTCAATCTGAATTTGATCACAAAGGATGCTCTCATATATCTCTGCATTCATCCTGTTGTTCCAGTGTGCCAGTTCCATTGGCAGCCCACAGCATAGGCCGCATAGGGCACCAAATATGTGACATTTTCATTTTGTTGTAATTTCAACAAAAACAGGTGTGCTTGTATAGAGCTTTTGGAAATAGTTTCAAAGCCTTGGCTTCACTTTTGAAGTTCCAAATCTGGGAGTACTATTGTTCCACTTTTTGGGGGGTTCCAATATAAAATCTAAACCAGGGCACCAAGCCATTACTGAACCACCACCACGTTGTGGCAAAAACAGACAATCACAATTTCAGCTGTTCTTAGCAAGTCACCAGGGCAAGGTGCTTCGTTCAGTTCAGGAAGATGTCAGTTATAAAGGCAGATGTAGCCTATAGATGTTATTATTAAGACATAAACTGTATCTGTGCTCATTTAAAACTGGCAAGACAAACTAAAGTAGTGCCATTGAATGGGGCACAGTAGTAGTTGCCAGTTGTGTCGATTTAACATTGGGAACTGCAGTTCAGTTTTCCCGTGCGTCTGAGGAAAGCTCAATCATCCGGTTGACAACCAGGCAACAGCAGGGCCCACGGGCGAAAAAACATATTGATCACGTCGTTCAGTCGTTTTCGAGAAACACGGGGCCCCTTGGTAAGAGTGGAGTCACGCTTGAATGCGACTGGACATCGTAACATCTGCCGACTGTTAAAAATAAACTGCCGGCCAATGCAGCTTATTTTACCCAGAATGAGCGGTTTATTAACTTCACAACATCATCATGAGTAATTTGTGAAGCCTTGCTGCTTCACTCAGGCTGCTGCTTCACAGCGTGGCTGCCTATTCTAGCTCTCTGATTTTATCATCCGATACCTTGACAACAACAATGCCTTATAGTTGCTCACAGTGCATGCATCTGTAAGTGTCCTTTTGTTGATCAGGTGGAAGTGATGGTTGAAGCGTTTCTTTGCACCGTTAGCGCTTGTTTTTCTGTCAGTGAAGTGGCATGTTTCCACATCGCATATCCTCGCAGCATATATTTTAAGCCACCGCGTGTTCCCTACATTTTGACGGGTTTTGATGTCTGTCATGTTTGTGCTCCAGTGTTTCCTGCCTCATCGACTGTGAGTTACTGTATAATAGCTTGATGGGATAGGATAATGCGATGAGATATACTCGCTGGTTTGAGCCGTCCATTTCTGATCAACATTTGTACACTTTGCAGCTGCTCATCCTTCTGCAGATCTTATCATGTCTGGTTTGTGACGGTGGCCAACTGTGAGCGACAGCATCGATAGGACGGTGTCTCTGTCCTTTACAGGGACTGCATTGCAAGGCCTCATCAATGACCAGTGTTTTCCCTGGTTGCATATTCTGCTTCATCAATGAACCGTATCAGGAGTCTTTGACACCCTACTGGTGCAGTATCCAAATCCTTACTGTTTATCAGTGGCACCAGAGACTTGTAATCTGTGATAAATCGGTGCCCACCAGGTACATTTTGAAACCTCTTGCAGACCCTTCCTCCTTTGAAACATTCCTTCTCGATTTGAATGGACCTCGTTTTCACATCTGTCAGTCTCCTGGATCAATAGTCAATAGGCGTTCCAGCTTTGGCCACGGAATTTCCCATAACTGCTCGTATCTGCTGAAACAGGTGTCTGCCTTTGTGGGCGGGTGTGGTGATAAAGGCTTCCCTGAGTCGCCGAAACACCTCACTGTCACGTCACTGTCACTGATCACATGTCCAGACGACTGCTCCCTATAGCACATCACACAGACAACTGCTGCTGTCGCCAAGTCTGACATATATTTACTCATGTAATCATGCCCAGTGCTCGCTTTTCCTTGTGAACATTTGTGGGCTCCTGTAGCCCACTGGTGGCATTCACTGTACATGGGTCAGCTCCTGATCAAGTGGAACTATTCTGGCTGTATGTGCAGTGTATGGTTGAACTTCCTCTCCTAGGTTGGTCTTGACTGGATCTGCTTTAAAATGTCCCCCGATGTCCAACCGCCGTACTAACCTGCTTTACTCGTATTACCAGCCTCATCTCTACTGCTGTCTCTATCTAACAGGTTGCTGGCTCTTCCTGCTATGTTAAAGTAAAAGTGGTACTGCAAGGTTTCTGTCTCCATCTACTCCATTTTGTCCGATAACACTCGGAGAGTCTAGAAAAGCCATAAATTTACATTATTTTATCTACAATCCACATTAGCAGAGAGCTCCCCGTACTCAAGTACTCATGTGCTGCCTATAGAAGATGCACAGAATGCATTCATCCAGGGTTAGAATTATCATTTTGACTCTAAGGGGGTCTCTATCTAAAATATAAATAAATGTATTAAAATTAAATATATAAAAATAATAATAAAATTAAATAACACTAACATGTGCAATTTAACAATGCATTAAAACAAGATGGAATTCTGATACTTTGATAACCCTAACCCTACTTTTCATGGTTAAACCAAAACATGTAAGGTCTGCGGATGAATGTTCCACTGCTATGTTTTTTTGTTTTTTTTTAAGTACTATTGATTTGTTTAAAACTTGGTGAGGTGAGGTGTCATTTTTGGATTAAGTTTCACAAGCTGTCTAATATATATTTATTGCATATGCATATACAATAAATATACAATTGCAATCGCACGATTGCGTATCTAGTTTGCACTCATGGCGGAAGTGCAGCCGTGCATGTTAGGCGACTTAACGCGTTCGAGATAAAGTTTTATTTATGATTGAATATGGCATATTTGAGAGACCCCCCCAAAGATGATTGGTTTTGTTGCTTTCATGGGAGCCACTCGCTCCCTCTATGGGAGCTCAACTCCCACTTCCTCCCATGTAATTTGAACACTGCATTCATCCAGCCATCATCCTGGGCTGTTTAGGTGTCTGCTAGATTAAACTATTTTTTCTCTTTGGCTTAAGTGCTTTGAATAGATTCAGGTTCGTCGAAGTAACGTCTGCTACTCAACTGTAAACCCAACCGGAGTGACCAGGACGCCTTTATTTGCTCTGTACAATGCCCGACACTGCCCTGATTTCATCCACCTACTGCTCCGAGATGGAATTTTTCCTAAGTGTCTTTACTAAGTGATTTCTTGTAACTTTTTCCATATTTTCTACTACATATCTTTTTGTTTCAGTGGATTTGTGCGTGGTTTCCTGCTGAAATTGAGGTCGGGGTTGCTGGTGCATTTGCATCAGCACCCTGACAAAGTAAAACTGTAAATAAATAGAAAACCAGCTGCTTGGCGTCTTTTGAACTCAGTGAACCTTGATGGAGGGAGGCAGCTACGTACGCAGTTAGTGGGTTATAGAAGCCACTCATAGAACTGGATTTCCATCTACGTAATTGGTGGTGGGTGGTAATTTCTTGTGAATCTGCGCTCCACCCTGGATTTCACTGTTGATTAAAGCTGCCTGATACAGTGTGACGATAATGCTGCCAGATGCCATTCATTGTTACACCACTGCACAATGCAGCTGATAAGAGTCCCTCGGGAGAACCCTCCCGTGTCACCTCATTTGCCTTCTGAAAATGACTGGTGACAAAATGGTAGAAAATATTTTATGTATGGGTGGACGGTCTCTGTCTATGGGTGTAATGAATGGATTTTATTGGATGCTTTATAAGAAAGGAATGGTCTGGCATTTTTAGCGGCTGACTCAACTTTATGGAAGGGCAACACTGCTCCTCTAATCGAGCTAAGAAATCCATAAGAATATGGAATGCCCATAACCGGCAAATTGTAAATATTTAGACACATAATCACCCTCACTTTCACTTTGAGTCTACCTTTTCAGTCAGGGGTTTACATTCAATTACAGGCAATTGTCATATAAAAAAAGTATTTCTTTTATTTAATTTTATCTGCATGTTTTTTCTTTGAACACACATTGCTTTGTAGATAATGCATAAAATTTCATATTGCCAACAATTGAGTTCTGGGCTCTTTAAGTTGTATTAATATAATTTTAGCTAGTGTCACTGGTCCTTAGTTTTTAATTGTAATCATTGTGTTTTGTCTGCCAATTGGTAGTCAGTTTTGTGTTAGTTAAATTCTTCTCTTTGACAAGTAGTAATTTAGATTTGCTCCTTTTAATTTAGGGGTAAGTAAAAACACAATATAGAATGATAATATAATAAAGAACACAAAAACTACAATTCATGTAGAGGTAAAAACTCTCAAATTATGTTCTTTTTTTATCTTAATTTATTATTATTTCCTTTGAATTTTCAAGCTAACGTCCAGTTGCTATCCTAAGGCCAATCACTATTGGGAGGGGAAAGATTATGTTTCCCTCTAATGTCAAAGCAGAGGAAAAAGATAATATTTCAATCTAATATATACAATTTGACCATTGTTTCAGTCATTAATGGTATTAAAATATTGTTTATTCTGCATTAACTCGTTAACTCACTGCATTAACACCACAACCTTTTCAATAATACCATCTTCATGAATTTAATATAAACACCTCTGAATGTGTTTCGTGTGTAGGTAATTAGACAGTCTCCTTCTAAATCTTTCCATTTGAATCCTTTATGTCGACTGTATGTCACCAACACTTTAAACAGTCATCCAGGCGTGCAGTGACATTTCCTTTGGTCAGAGAACATCTAACCTAAGAAAATGTCAGTGCATTCTCAAGTACATACAGTAGAACAGCACCAATGCACATCGTGACCACTTACAGTGCTGTTTCCTTGATAGCTCGTCTTTCGACAGAAAAATCAAACAAAACTCAGCACATGTATATGATGTTTGGTTGAATTTGTTCTATAAATCTCTTTGAATGAATCATTTGAATTTAAAAGAAAAAAATGTACCACACAAGGTTAAATTTCAATGTTCTGTACGCTTGGATTAATTTTCAATCATTTATTTGCAATGTACAATGAAGTTTCACTCAACGCTTCATTGTCACCATTTACTCAACAAAACAAGAGACTCTGAGCTGCTTTGACAATATTTAGCCACTAGATGTTGCTACAGGACAAACAAAGTCAGTGAACCTCTGAACATCATCAAGAAATTAGTCAAAAAGTGTGCTGAGTAGTATTACTTTCCATTATTAAAATGCTCCTATTCTTTAGTTATTGTGTTTCTATGTTTAAATATATATATATATATATAATTTGGCAGCCACAATATATCACACAAATGCTATGTACGTCCAAAACTGACTACACCTTGTCTACAATACTGTAACTATTATATTTACTCGTGTGCTTTGTTCATTGAATTGTACAGAGCAGAGACAATGGATTATTTGAGTTTATGTGTGTAAAGTCATTCCCTTCATGATGGAGCAAACATAAACAGGCATGTGACCAAATATGATCCCAGCAGTTTCAGAACAAGACATCGACAGCTCCCTCATGTAACTGTACTCTTCCTATTAAATGATCTGTTTTAGTGACAGAAATAAAGAAAAAATATGCAGTAGTTTCCTCAAAAGCGTTAAAACCTGTGTAATGAAGCACTGATCGTTCCTTCAGCTAAAATGTTTTGATCATTATGTCTTTTTCAAAGGTTTTAGGGGTAAAAGGGTATAAGGGCTGTGTCATCTGACTGTTTCTTGTATGTTGTCTTCTTTTTTTACAGACACAAAAACTGAAATCCTAACAGGTGAAGATATCTTGGTTTTAGTACAATTAGTCCAATATTAAGTAGAATTATCTTATTCCAGATCTTATAGCAGATAATTTAGCTTATTACATGCTTTTGGGTCATTTTTGTTTTGTTTTACGCAAACAAAACTAATATTTCCTTTAAAAAAAGATTAAATTGACTACAAGCAAGAAAGGACCTTGAAATTAGATAAATTATCTGCCAGCGAAATGAGATAATTCTACTCAATGTTGGACTAATTCTACCAAAAACAAGATTTTCAATTTCTGCAGTGTGTGGACCCCAGGAAGTATCATTGAGGCTATAAATAAAGAAATAAACCGACCATGGGTTTACAATTTTTAAACTCATCCTGCTTTGGGCCTAATAGTCATTAATTAAACCTCTTCCTCCCTAATGTGACCAAGGAAAATTAAGTAAATGTTGATTTCTGTGGTCTCATACACCCTGATAGACGTGTTTTTGAGTGCTGCAAAGCCTTATTTAAACCTCTTCCATGTCACACCGTTAATGTCCTCTGTGTTTATGTGTGTGTGTTTTGTGTGTTCAGTATCCAGTGCCCTCATCGCTGTGACTCTTGCCCTGTTTGATTTTGATGTTCCACACGTGAACATGAAAATCACACACGCGCACTCGCGTTCAAGGCGAACAAACAAAACAATTATGCCGCTCACGCACACGTAAATGTGCTGGATAGCCATCATAATTACACGGCAATCTTCGTCCACCTTTCTTTCATCACGGCCGCGGCAGGTGGCAGAGACTGTGTGTGTCTAATTGCTTGTTTGGCTGCAGATGGGATTGTCTTCCTCCCTTAAGTCCCTCAAACCCCCCACCACACACACACACACACACACACACACACACACACACCTGCTCTCACCGCTGCCCAGGAACACTAATGAAGTTACGCCACCCCTCATTCGAGCTCTTAAAAGCTTCAGCAGCCGGCCTGATGGCAGGCCAAAGTGCTCCCTGCTGCTTTCCCCCTGCTCTCTCCTGTTTCAGTAAACAGCTTGTCATTTCACATCAGCCAATGCTCCCACCGCTCCCAGAAAGCTCAGCTGCGTCTGCTGCTCGGGGACTGCTCTGTATGGCCGTTCTTTTCTATCTGATATTAGTTTTTTTGTTTTTTTTTTCTTGCAGTCCCCTTCCTCGTTTAAATCATATTTTGCTTGTTTTTTTTTGCTGGTTATTCTCAGGGTTGTGTGTGTCTCTAGCACGGTTGCTGTCTGAGTGTTTACTAGAAGAGGGGTGGGTTTTACAGCAGATAGATCTTGTAGTGTGGGAAAAGTGGGTCAGTCCCTGTTTCATGTCACATCGTTTATATTCATATTTGTTTTCTCTCCGCTGTTTGTGTATAACGATATCTTTGCAGTCACTAACCCACGACAACCCACGGACTCCAATATAACCCTGAATTTTGAAATTCTACGCTACTGTTGAAAATTTTGGGGTCACCCAGACAATTTAGTGGTTTTCTAATAAAAAGTCATACTTTAATTTATCCCATTAAATAAAATGAATAGATTTTTTTTAATTGCATTAGCCTTCTGACACAATGAGCAAACACATCGTACCATTAGAACACTGAAGTGATAGTTGCTGGAAATGGGCTTCTATATACATATGTAGATATTGCACCAAAAAAAAAAAACATAATTTGCAGCTAGAATAGTCATTTACCACATTAGCAATGTAGAGTGTGTATTTCTGATTTGTTTGAAGTTATCCTAATTGAAAAAAACAGTACTTTTCTTTCAAAAATAAGGATATTCCCCCAAACTTTTGAACAGTAATGTATATCAACACTGCATGTTAATACACGTGTACTTTAACAAATGGGAGTTTAAACCCACATCCAATTGCTTCTCTGCATAAAAGCTGCGCACCACAGCACTGGAATATTGTTAATGCACTGGAGGCACCTCAGAAACTGTTAAATACATGTTTTTTTTTTTTTTTTAATCTTCTGATGTCCTGGTAGTCCGGAATATATTTAATATGGAAATGGGTTTCTAAAAAGGAGGTTGTCTGAATTATTAGAAAGAACTAGATAAAACATTAATTTAAGCAGCGGTAGCTTGCAGCGCTTTTTTTGCTGGATATCTGTTCTTTGGGGAAAAAAATCAACATGTGTTTTCCAATGCATAAACATGTATGGCAGAACATTTCTTGTGTGTGTTTATATAACAACTACTGCATTTTGCAGAGTTTGCATTTCACCCTAACAACACAACCTCACAGAGATTAGTTTTCACAGTGAATCTCAAGTAATTTGTCTCTCACATCTCTCAAAGTGGTCATCTAGCAAGGTCTGACGAATAACCGCCTCCAGAAACCTGAGCACACATTTTGTTTGCTGTCAGACAGGCTTGAACTGAATTTGTAACTTCTGTACTAATCGGGAGCACAGAATTCTGTGAAATGTGATTAGGAACATGTTTTATCCGTGCAAAGAAACCCAGGAATAATTCTCACCATTTCTGGAACTTAGTTTAGTGTGTATTAAGTTCTACCATGCTTTATTTTACTGAATTACATACACTGAATTCGCTGCATCAAAGTGTTACAACTGTGATAAAGTTTGATACAGCACTTTATAGTTTAAAGACTTTATTTTTACATGCTTCCTGGGATCAGGCACTATTAACATTGGTGAGAACCTTGTTAACTTGATAACTATTTGATTGAAAAGAACAAATACATGAATGAATTTAAATACAGACAGTACGGCATCAATCGTAGAAGAAGAAGATACTAAATGTTTAAACAATGAGTTTGATATTCGGTGTTTGTTCGTTGATAAAAAACTAAGCTAGTATGTAACATTCCTTTAACATGAAATTCCAAACATTCTCAATGTTGTAACGAAGATAGCAGAATTCATAATTCACGTGGCTCCTCGCGCTAACAAGAAGGGAGGTATGTTTTTTTTTTATACTGCACCACTGACAGCTGTTAATGGATACCCATTTAGTGACTCATTAGTTTTTACAATCTATGCTCTGTGCCATACCTATCTATCTTCCTAATTATGGAGCCCTTATCATGCTGTTCAGTGACTCTGCAGGAGAGAGGATGTCTGGGCCATTGCCCATGGTGAATTGAGCTCTTAGTGAACCATAGCTTCTTTCCAGTTCATTACCTTGACCTTGGTGGCACTAAGTAACCAGACGTTTGATTGAACAAACCCAGAAAGAAACAGAACTGTGAGAACCAATCAAATATCATATATATGTATGCATATATATGATATATATATATATATATATATATATATATCATATATATACCTTTATATATATACATATATACAATGGTATATATATATATATACCATTTATATATACCCATACCCTATAATATACAACCTGCATTTGTTAGCATAACACACACATGTTATATATAACCTATAAGCCTGTCTTTCACTTTTACATGACAATTGGACTCATGTGGCATTTCATTCTCAATTAAATCTAGGTGTGCCCCAATGAACGGGTAACAGAGCATGGAATTGCTCATGTCCGTATGCAGGCTTTCAAGATAATCCATAGAAAACCAATTTAACATTTACATCTTGCAATCTGCTGCATTTTTCTTTGTTTTTATAGACAGCAAACAAAGTAGATACAGATATAACATAGTGCAAACGTGTTCTCCATACTGTGCTTATTGTCTGTGTGTTTGCATTGACATTACATTGTGTTCTCACATGGGTGAACTTTATATCTGACATTTTGCTTGATCTCTTCAGGAAATGCTTGCAATAGTCAAATCGCATTAGCATACCCTATAATATACAACCTGCATTTGTTAGCATTTCAGTTGACAGTAGCCAAAATATGCAAATGAACACCTGTCTCTGCATTGCATTAAAGTGTTTTTTCGGAACATAAGCCCATGAATATGAGTTTCTTTCATCAGGTGTCGCCGTGGCAGTAACGTGTGTTTGGGGTGAGGTGGTGATGTTTCCAGGGTCCATGACTTTTAATTTGGGTGAATGAATCTTCTCTCCGTGTCTCTCACACATGCACACATGCATAGCTTGGGCTATTCAATAGTGTATCAGTCTAAAGCGATACAGAGGTCCAGAGAGAACTGAACAATTTAAGAGTTTAATTCATTTTAAAGAAAGTTATTTTAAAAGAAGAAAAAACACTTTTTTTCTCACAAATGAAAAGCTGAATTGATAGCCAGAATCCATTACCCAACATTGCTACTTGATCTACTTTAGCTAAAGTTACAAAAGCTCACTTTGTAAAATCAGGAACATTGTCAAAATTAAACCAATGCTCCCTAAAAACATCACCCCGTCTCCTCTCGCCTACTGCTGCAAATCATTATTTACTTGCCCGAACAATGCAGCAGATGCCTGTCAACAGTTGTTGCAGAACGCAGAAGCAAGACTTAATGACAAACACTCAACATCACTCCAGTCCTGATTGAATTACTGTAAATTGGCCCCCAGTTTATTTTCAGAATTTAATTTCAGATTTGATTACGGATATAGTGAAAAACAAAGAACAAGCAAGACAGTTTTTGTTTTTTTAATCATCATTAACAGTTTGTGTCCTTGCACTGAAACAGGGAGCTGTCCATCCCTCTACTCGTCACTGTTTGCCACACTGTGACTATTCTTTCATACTTTTGGACGCATTTCACACAGTTCTTTAGATAGAAACTCGCTGTGCAAGCTCACTGTGGATGTGGGTGGCAAATAGTTTGCTTTTTCCAAAATGATAAAGAAATAACAACAAATGTTGGGCTCCCAATAACACTGACTAGATCCTTCATTTTCACTTTTGCCTCAAGCTGTTTTAATTATTTAATTCAGCACCATGAAAAGTGACAGGACAACTAAAGTAACAATGTGACTGTAGCAGTTTTGGCCACAATTATGCAATCTTGTCAGATACAGTATATTGAATACATGACTATATTTGCCATGTCCTGAAATTTTAAAAAAGTATTTTTAGATCACATCCCTGATCATAGTGTTCACTTATTTAAATATATTTTCTTTAGAGAAAAACTAAATGTAATAATTTTCTTTTCACATGAAATTTCTCATCCTGCCCAGAGCAATTTTAACATATCAATTAAGGTATTGTTTATGAAAAGAAAACATCATGACATGGAAGTTAGATCCTCTTCAAATGCCTCATCAGGTGGACTTTAAGGGGAATGTTTTTGACAGTTATTCACACCTTCATTATTCATAACTTAGACTTGCTTCCCTGTACGTACAGTAAACAAGATCAACATTCGGCCCCATTTCTCTGAGTTGAATAGTGGATGTTTCAGTCCAAATAAGGATGCATCTCTTTCTCTCTGTTTCACTCGTGAGAGCAGACCTGCCTCTTGACCTTGTAAATTTGAGCATTTTTCCATGCCAGGCCTCTTCCAAACTCGATAAATCTGTAACCACCCGATTATACAGGGATGGTACTTGTTTATCTAAAAACTGGAGGAGACAGCAGCATACAAACACAAACCTTCGTTTATCATAGACAGAATTATCTTCTCGGCATATTTAGGCACGGCTGTGTTTGCAGTTGTATTTACATTTGAGGTCTCACTTGCATGGCTCTCATATCTCTATTTCTCAGAAACCCTCCAGTACTTATCCCCCCAGAATAAAATAAACCATCTCATTAGCACAACAGGCACTTAATTCCCGCTCTGGCCCACACAGTGATTTGTGTGTGTTTCTGTACAGCTTACAATATGCTAAACCTTTAGTGGGTGCTAACAGATATAAACAACACTTCCACATTCCACAGACAGTGTGAGTATGTGTGTGTGTGAGAGAGAGAGAGGGTGAGAGATAGACAAAGAAAATTGTCTTGTATTGTAGAAATTTATAGATATTGTAGGAAAACATAGGACAAATAGTTTACCAAGGCAGAATACAAGAAAAGGGTAGTGTGGACCCTCATTACTGTGGCACTGAAGTTATTGTGTGTAGGTGCCTGTGTGTCTGTATTCACAACTGCACTATGACTTTTAGACCTTTAGTCCAATCCGCATCCATGAGGGATAAGCAAATAGACTTAAAGACATAGTTTGCTTTTTGCTTGTTTTTTTTCTTAGTCAAATATATTCATGCTAGTTATTCATTAATTGCCAAGAGGTTCTATTTTATCTTAAAAAAAAAAAATTATAAGAAAAGTCAGTGACATCATAATCAGATGTTAGTTCACTGTGCATATGCTCTCACACTGTAAAAAAGTGCATGAACCATTCATGCATCAGGATAATGAGGTAACATCTCACAGGGCTGTTTTTTGCATGGTATTAATGCAGTGATGCTACAGCGAGTGATACGCCAGAGATAAAATGCAGCCAAAGGCAGGGACCTTGGCTGGAGAAGCTAGCTCTGATGTGGATTGTAACTTCTCTGGTGGGGAAGGAGCCTGGGCTGGTGTGCGAGGTGGAACGGTACTGGCTAGGTATACATAGCCGCTCTGGAACCAGTCTCCTTGGAGTTGCCCCCGGTGAGAGGCACAGAGCAGGGATGGAAATGTTTATTTCCCCATCCGCTCTGTGCCTGGTCATTGAGGTTCAACCGAGTGTACGAGAGGGTAGCCTCCTACCGCCTTCGGGTGGGGGGCCGGGTCCGGCCAGCAGGTTAGAGCAACCAGCCTTTCTGGAGTTCTTGGAGAGGGTGTTGGAGAAGCTGGTGGTGGGATGAAAATCAGCACCTCAAAAATCTGAGACCGTAGTTCTTAGTAGGAAAATGGTAGAGTTCACCCTCTGGGCTGAGGATGAGATCATGCCCCAAATGGAGGAGTTTGCCTATCTTTGGTCTTTTTCCCCAGTGAGTGAAGGATGGAGCGGACAGACAGAACAGTACTCTCCATCGGTTTTGGTGAAGAAGGAGCGGAGCCGAAAAGGCATAGCTCCCGATTTACAGGTCACTCTACGTTCCTGCCCTCACCTGTCATCATGAGCTTGGGGTAGTGCCTGAAAGAATGAGATCATGGATACAAGTGGCCAAAATGAATTTCCTCTGCAGGGTGTCTGGGAGAGATAAAATGAGAAGCTCGGTCATCCAGGAGGGCTCAGTAGTACAACCGCTCCTCCGCATCAAGAAGAGCCAGATGAGATGGCTCAGGCATCTCGTGAGGACGCTTCCTCGATGCCTCTCTGGTGGAGTGGTCCAGACACGTTCCTCTGGAGGCACTGGACACTGGAGAGACTATGTCTCTCAGCTGGCCTGGGAATGCCTCAGATTCCCATGGAAGAGCTGGACAATGTGGCCAGGGAGAGGGAAATCTTGGCTTCTCTGCTTCGGCTGCTGTCCCTGCAACCTAACCCACAACAGTGGATGCATGGACCGAGTAAGCGTTTTAAAAGTTTCCTTCTACGGAGAACAGTATTTTGTCCTCATTTTTTAAATCTCTAGTGTGAGTTAGGTCAACACTGGAGGGTTTTGTTTGCTCTTCCACTCACTGCTAAGTAGCTGTGCTCTTGCATTGTTGTTTTTCCTCCATCACATCATCACTGGGATGGGATGGGTTCTGGTGGCTCCATTGTTGAGACTCTATTGAAGGCCATTTTCTATTTGCAGTCATCCCTTCAATAGGACTTCCTTCCTGCCATTCACTGTTGATGTCATTGGTGCTATTTCAAGAGCACATCAGATACTGTCATCATTGTGTGTAACTGGAAGATTGTGAATACTGAAAGGCTGAAACACATTTTTGGTGATTGTGTGTGGGAGGGATTAAACCTACAGGAGGGTCTTCCCGTCAAACTCTATATGCTCAGCAGCCATATTCAAATAGCGTTTGATCTTACCACTAGGAGGAACCCCCAACTAGCACTAAAAGTTCCACATTAAGCATTTCCTCTTAAAGCTCACAAAGCTAATGAAACCAACTTTTACTTAGGAACTGGGAGAATTTTTAAGGTAAGGGAAAGGACAAGGTGATCACATTGCTATGAATGATGCCATATTTCATAAAAATGTGATTTGCTTCTTGGGTCTCCATCAGTGAATGTGTGATAGACATACTGTAGTAGGTATGTTGTAATATCCAAATAAAGATTTTTAAAATGTAACTGATTTACAACACATATATATTGTAACGTGATTTCAGCTGGGACACAAACGTGCTTATTAAAGATTCTTATGTTTATTTAAAGTCGCAAAATTATATGACAATGACTTTCAATAGCAATAGTAAATGCCCTACAAAGATACAGCTTATGTGATTTTGTAACAGCTGTTGCGACATTTCTAATCATATATACTTTCAATTACCTGTTTCAAAGCACAAATAACATATCTGCCCCTCTTTGTTCACAGCTCAATGCTCTGACTAATGGAAAAATGAGTCAAATCCCATGTCAGGTTCGCAGGTAAGCTACACAAGCTCTTATCATGCCCTTTATTCACCATCAGTTTCTGCCGCCATGTTGTTATCTGGGCACTGTGTTTGCACTGCTACAGTAGCTGGCTACGATCAAAGCATAAAATGACAGCAAATCAAGTTTCCAGCTTTCATGATAGCCACAGGATACATAGTTCGGTAAAGGTTTGTGATTGTTAAGAAGGTCAGCAAGCTGCAAAGATGTTGACATTAAATACTTAACGGTAAACCAAACTTATAATGCAATTGTTAAATCTTAAAATTGGAAATACAAAAAAGCTTTAAGCATTTTGCGGCATTAGCTCTGATTACAGTAAATATCACTGTGGCAGGAACAGACTGAAATTTATCTTTCAGCAGTGAAGGAAGCACATTTGACACCTTTGAGAGCAGAACTGATTGCCGGAAATACACACTGTCATTTCTCTTGCAGATTGCTCGGAAATATTCAAGGGGCATGTAGTATGGATTCACTGATTATTTGAGGATTGAGCTGAGACATAACGTATAATAGTACCAACAACCACAAGTGTGACAGATAATGTTTAAGCATGATTTCAGAGGGTGGGTGGCTCTGAAAATGTCACTTTATGAATAAAAAATGCATTGTTTATTTTCTTGTAGAAGAAAAACTGGTGTAATACACTAATACAGTATAAAGAATAAAATGGCATGTTGGGGGAGCACACAGAAGCGGTCTGAGTGCAGAGGACGAGGGTCATCCTGGAACACAGGAAATCAATGTGAGGTACAATATATCTGATATGCATACAGTTTGAGCAGAAGGAAATCTAAGCACAAGCAGGGGCTGTTTGAGTGCAGGACAGGGTTTGAGGGAAAGAATTACAAAATCTGAAAAAGGAAAATGATAAATCATGCTGTCAACTTTGCTGACTTCGCTAGGGTAAAAGAAAGATTGTCCACCAACCCTGATGACTGACAGATCACAGAGGTTCATACATGCATTCATACATGCAGGAGCAGCTAAGTTAAGGTTTCCAATACCTTCATCTGTGCCCCAAGTATGTGCTAAAACAGTCAACAGCAATGACAGAGGTGATCTCCCAATGAATAATATAGCATGGGAGGAATCCTGTATTGTTTTAATTTACTCAAAGGTCCCATATTGTACATTTTCCCTGTGTTTTATTTGAAGTTTTGATTTCCCTGTCAAGATATATTTGTACTTTTAAGTACCGATAACTCTTTAATGTCTCTCTGGGCCTCTAGAGAGAACAGGTTGTATTGTGTCCGTCTGATTTATGTTAACAGGAATGGTATGGTAACTTTCAGAAATTCTTTCTCAACAGCGGCAGCCTTGATGGGGCCTTTTTACTTGAGTTGCAGTGTGAGATTATTGCAGAAGATTGTGTTTTTCATCCTACACATCTTATAGTAACACAAAATATCTCTAACTTTGTGTCCCTCTGCTGTAGCTCTCGCAAACACACACAGAACAACCACACACACGGATGGGCACACGGCAGTTGTGAAGTGTCGGGTTATTTTTGAACTAATTTAAAACTTTGGTGCTTTTTTTCTACTCATTTGCATGTGTGTGTTTGTTTATCTTTCTTGGTGAGGACATCAACCTGAAAGATTATTTGGAGTTGAAACTATGTGTATCTCCTTTAGAAAGTGTGGTCCCCAGAGTGTAGGTATTTGACTGAGGACCGCACAGCATAAGATAATCGAGTGTGTGTGTGTGTGTGTGTGTGTGTGTGTGTGTGTGCTCAGGATTGGGAAACTTATTATTGCAGCCATTTTTTTTTTTGTTGTTTCCAAATACTTCACGATGTATCATATTTGCAGACTATCAGCAGATTCAGACCTTTAAGCAAGTTGTTGATCCTGCATGGCCTCAGGCTTATTTAGCCAACACACTGGGGGCAGAAGGGTCATGTTCTGTTTACTGTACATTCAGTGTTGGCACAAAGGACTTACTGTATATGCACACACACACGTGCACTCAGAACATATACAAACACATGCAAACACTGTGATGCACCCTCAAAGGGAACCTGCACAGAGATGTAGCTCAACATACCGATGACCATCTGGGAAAAGCAACAACAAAACAGCTTGAATTCACTGCAGAGACTCAGTGGTAATTGGATGAGATCCAGCACAAACATATGGAATTGGCTTTCATCTCATTAATTGCATGTGCTGCAGTGACATTACATGGCAGATATTTATGCATTGTACTTCACTTGTTTATTATTGGAAATGTCATCCGTACTCCATCCATAGGGTAAAGATCAGCTTTGATTTTGACCCTGACATTTTCAAGTTCTAGTGATTCACGTAAGGTATGTTTAAGCTGACGTCCCAGTGTAAGTGGCTCTCTTTAAAGCGGGGTAGATCACCATGGTAACCTGGCTGTCGAGTTCTGGAGGCCAGATCCAAATGCCCCTGCACAAATCAGCTGCCTGGGAAATGGCAATCCCAGAAGATCACTGAGTTTAATTAAAATAACCTTTGGCGTAAAAATGGCATGGAGTAACTGGGCAAAAGTGTACTCAAAAGAATGAGGAAGAACTGTGATGATGTAAAAGAAAGCTTCTGTTCAACAGAACGTAGGTTTCATTAACTGATGGGAGTTAATATTATGTGATATTAAATGATATATCTTATTTTTTACACGTGCATCACACTTTTTCTGCTTCCCTGAGGTAATTTTTTTTGTTTGTGATATTTGTGAAAAGATTTTTTTTGTACAGTTGATTCATCATATGGGCGACACAATGGCACAGGGGTTAGCGCTGTCACAAGTTCAGGACCTCCTTGGGTCCTGGGTCTGGGACCTTTCTGTGTGGAGTTTGCATGTTCTCCCCGTGTCTGTGTGGGTTTTCACCAGGTACTCCGGCTTCCTCCCACAGTCCAAAAACATGCTGAGGTTAATTGATGACTCTAAATTGCCCGTAGGTGTGAGTGTGTGAGTGAATGGTGTGTGTGCCCCACGATCACCTGCTTATTCGGCTGGAATAAGCAGGTGTAGAAAATGACTGACTGACTGATTCATCATGTTTCTCTATCTTTTTCATCGGTGCTACCGCAACATCCTGTGATATTTCTAATTATTCACACACACACACACACATACGCACACACACCTCCTTCCCATGTACTGTGTCTGTTTTTTCTTTCTTTTTGATCTCATATTCTGACTTTGTTCCCCCTGTCTTCCCACTTTGTTTCTTTTTTACTCTCTGAGCATCTCCTGGTTTCCCGTCCCACATTCTTCGTGGTTTTCTGCAGCCTGGGTAACAGACAAATGTGCAAGCTCATGTTTTATTTGCTGTGGCAGATGTGTTTGCCCCTTCCCTTCCCGTTCAGATAGACTTCAATCCGATCTGGCCTGGGTTGGGCCAATCATAACGGTTCATCTAATATGGGTCGGGTTTAATATGATGACAGGCAGTCAGTGTGAGGCTAGCTTTGCTGCGGACTGCCTTTAAAATTATAACAGGCCCGTAGGGGGCATATTGTAGTTGACAGCATATTTACTATTTTTTGCTGATACATTCTTCGAACATAATGTTCACCACATCATCTCTAATCTACAAAAAAGTTCTGCATGTAGCTTTTGCACCTCAACTGAACTGCTTCATGCCCACCACAGGTCAGGAAGGAAGCTGCTGAGGATGTGGTCACGTATTGACATGTGCAAGAGAGCGGCAGTGCAGAACCGTGACTTAACTGCTTTTGGCTTGATGTGTTTTGTCTTTGCAACTCTGGTAGGAGGATAACGTTGACGTTCCAAATGCACATGAAATTTCTAAATGTCATCAAAAACAGAGCTATGTCATAATCAGAGTTTGAGGTGGGATATGTAATGTAACACCACACGAATATGTTGGTATTTTTAAAAAGTTAAAGGAATGAAATTACAATTCCTACTTTTTTGTATATACAGTATATATATATATATTATATATAATATATATAATATATATATATATATTATATATATATATATATATATATTATATATATATATACACATAGTTTATATAAACGATAAGCTCTGCCGACTTTCAAATGTGATTTGATTTAAATCTTCTTTTAACTGTTCAAACCTCAAATAGATTCAAATAGTATCTTAGATTCCTCGGAAAATAGGTAAAAAAAAAAAAAAAAAAACTCTCTGGGGCCATTAATGCCAACTTAAACATTAGCTGTGCATATGGTTGCAGTCATAAAGTCAGGAGCAATGTGACTGTAACATTTCCTCTTTTGTAACTGCCTAGGTGGGATGTTGGAATACTATTTTAAACTAAATTGACCCTTAAAACAACCAAACATCAGCCACGTGTGGGCTAAAACCATGCCTGAGTCAAGCTCCCCTGCCAGGCAGTTCCTCTGAATTACAGTGGTTTGTGTGAAGTGGCGTGGTTACTGTTTGTTTTGATGTTGGAAATCAGGGCCATGCCATGGAGAGCGGGTATGAGGGGTTGAGCCTTGGAGAGGAAGCGGAGGGAGGAAGGGCCAGCGACACGAGAGGCAGATCAGAGTGGAACATTCTCCTCTGTCTTCCTGACACGTTACTGTTGTCAATCCTCCACAGCTGGCTTGCATCTCTATCAACCAGGCAGCAGGATTGTAAAAATGTCAAGCACGGATATTTGGTTGGATGCACTGATCAGATCTAAACAGAATGCTCTCTGACTTCAAGCACTTATAATGATTCAAATGCCACTTGCTCGTCAGTGGTTTATCTACATTTCTATTGTTCTTTTTAATTCTTCCTATAGAAACTGTGACATAGTGGAGGATTACATTTCAACACAGACAAACCATCAGATTTGATTTTGAAAAGGAGTCCAACCTCTATGTCACGTCTTCATTTTGGACCAGTAGTTTTATCAGCTCCCCTTGGGAAAGACGCCGGATTCCACATGTCAGTGAACAATGTTTGATTGTGGATTAGGTGTGTGCATTTGTCATCTGAGGTCAATGACTGGAGAGTAACCGGGTTAAATTCTTCCCAACTTTCATGCACCAGTGGAAGAGATTTGTGTTCTTGTTTGTCCCACAGCTGTCAATGAAGGTGAGAGCCAGACCTTTCAAACACCAGACAGCGGTGGCTGTTTTTTTCCAAAGGTTTTGAAAAAAAAAAACTTTCCATTCTCCAGAGTCCTTTATATTGTGGTGGGTCCAGAGATATACAACGTCCAGCGGTCTTCAGCCCACTGCTTATCTCATGGGCCCCTTCAGCTATCTGGTCCCAAAGTTCAATATGATCTGTCGATCTTTTTCTGTCCATTTCCCCTTATCAATGCAAAATGTGTTATTCCATAGCTTTGTTTCTTTATCTCCCGTGACCTTTTTGGAATCATTAACTCTGTCTAACCAGAGTGTACCTGGATGACTTCAAAAGCAATCTGATATGTTGACTTTTACCACTGCTCACAGATATATATTTGTATTTTATTTTGAGAGGAAATGCTAATTTGCAAAGAAAATCTCTCACTTTGGCTGCAGGACAAAAAAACTCTTTATTGAAGATCATACCAAACTATTTTTGCCATCCATGACAAACTACAACCATGGAAAAATATATTATAATGGGGTCGATGCTGTTGAGCCACGCAATATACCTCACAGTTTAATAAAAGCAATATTTTTCTTTAAGCCTCCCATTGATGCTGGACCAACACGTCTTGTGTTTAACAGACAATATGATAGATGTACAATAGACTGTCCATCAGTGTAATTTAGTCCTTAGTCCAAGTCCAGTATCAAAGAAGTGGTCTCAGCCAAATATAACATCATTCGCATTGTTTTCAAAGGTTAATGTTTTTTTTCCATTCTTTTATGTGATTTGAAAAGAAACGTTATTTGGTCTTCTATTTATATGAATGTATTTGATCAAACATGTCAAAGATGGCTGCTCCTCTTTTAGGCATTCATCTTTGGCTTTGGCTGAAATTTGATCATGTCAAGCCATATTATAGCAATTACTAGAAAAGAAAATCCAGCTCCAGAGAACATGCAGCCTCTTTAAAAGTGAACCCAAAGCAGTTTTTGCTTATGCTTCCCTCTTTTTGCCTTATAGTTAATGCATGCCTGAGCCAGTCAGGTATAAATATTCAGGACATTTAACAGCAGTATTATACAGGTAGGAAATCAAGAAATTTCCAAAAGGCTTGAATGGCTTTAAAGTTATATTGCTTAAAATAAGATTCCTAGGAATCAAGTATACTAATGTTTCATTTAAATGAATGATCAAATGTTTTATAGACCATACAGAGCCTCTAAAATTACATTTTGAGAGATTCTCCCTTAGGATGCAACTGAGATGGTTATCACACACACAAATGGGAACTTGTGATCAGTGCTTGGAACTGCATTACCGAGTGAATTAACATAATACAACCCCCACCTGTCTCTCCAGTGCACCAGTAAGCCGCTCTCTTCTGGTATTTGAAGTGTCTCCGAGGTGAAACGAAAAATCCTTCCAGTCACTTCCATTGGCTGGAATTAATTTGACTTTATTCTCCGCACATTGGCTCCGTATCTCCTTTTTTGCCATTTGTTTTCATTTTCCACAGGCGAAATCCGCAGGAATGGTGTGGCATTGGCGATTGGAACAAATACACGGCGCTCTAACACTCTTTCCCTTTGGGCTTATTTCCTTTCACTTGCACGCACGGCTGGTCGACGCCGCCATCGGTTTCTGTTCAGCAGGCTGCGGCGCTTTGTCATTCTGCCAGCGGTTAAATCTCCAACGACAACCTGTTCCTCAAAAACAGATGGCGACAGCTTTCCATGAAATTAATCAACCCTGCATAAGTAGCAGCACTAAAGTGTGTTTATGACTGTTAAAAGATGTCAATTGATTATGCCTCGGATGTGGAGAACAGACAATAACAACTATGAGTTCAATTTGTGGCCAGTGGGAGTGGGAAGCATTCAGTAATGTGATTAAACAAATGCTATTTAAAAGAGAGGCGCTCCAATGCTCTTTCCTTACACAGTATTAAGACAGGATCAGATATTGGTTTCACCTGAGTTGTACATACCTATTCCAGTTGTTTCTGTTCCTTCCCAATGATTTTACTGGCCATGTTTGTAGTTCTGGAAAGTCTCTTTTTGTGTTTTTTTTAAAGTCCCCAGATGCCTATTAACCTGATGTGGTCATATGGTTGGTAACAGAAATGACGTTGTCCTTAGTACCTGTTTGGCAGGTGATTGGATTGGATGGAAGATCCGATTGATCACCGTATATCACTGAGCATATATCACAAGATCCTACACAAGCTGAAAACCTGAAGCCCGATAAGATGGATTCGCTCATGCCTTAAAAGGTTAGACGCTCAAACCATGTACACATATTAAAATTTAAAACACTTTCAACAAGACTTCTCTATAATATCCTCACTTGTATCATTTGAATTCAATCTCCTGATTAGATTCGATTTCATGTTTTTTAAACAATTAAGCAAAAACAGCTCCATAGTCTCAAGGAGTGCACTCACTAACTTTACACCATTTTGATCAAATATTTTCAAAAAAAGACATATTTGCATCCACTTCAGTTTTAGAGATGGTGTGTGCAGAGCTGCACGTCCAGACAACCAGAGCCTGTTTCTTGCCTCGTTTCCCTTGAGCTTACAGCTGCACAAACTGAGGCGCAGTAACAAAAGTCAAGTCGTCTTAACAGAAACTTGCTCAACAGTCGAGAGGTTACATCAGTTCTCTTACCACAGTTCCGTTCACCTCTACCCCACCAAGTGCAGACACTTACTGTTCTGCATTTATCAAGATTTCATAGGCTTTAAAAAAATCTCTCTCTCTCTTCCTCTCTCTCTTGCTCAATAGTAGGCTACATGTTGCCATATTCATTCAGTAGGAATTCACTCAGAGAGAGAGAGAGAGAGAGAGAGCGAGAGAAAGATTTATATACATATATATATTAATACTGCACCTTTAATTGTTGGTACTTTCATTACATGTTTTCCATCAGTTAATTGCCATATTTATTGTTTTTTTTTGTAAGCTTGGTAATACAAATGCCAAATATGTATGCGAATTGAGAGAGAGAGAGAGAGAGAGAGAGAGAGAGAGAGAGAGAGAGAGAGAGAGAGAGAGAGAGAGTCAAAGCATAACTATTCGCTAGGTGTACAGCAAGCCGTCTGGGTGAAAGGCTGATAACAGCAGAGATTCTCACGTGCGCAGGGTACCTGCTCATTCCGAGGGGTGGGGGGTGAGGGGCTGGCTGAGCGTGATGTGATGATGGGAGGCGTTCCCGGCATCAGCGGCGCGTTGCAGACATTTCCTGCGCTCCGCGTTTGTGGTTGAAGCGCCGGGGCGAGCGCAGACCAGAACAGGGTCGCTTTTTCTTCACCGGTTGGCCTCGGAATGCACGAAAACACCGGGACGGCATCTCCCCCCGTTTATTAACAACAACAACAAAAAAAGGTGCCTAACAGAACATGGACACATCCATGCGCAGTGGCAGAAACGCTGCGTAACTGACAGCACGCCCACAACGACAGGGGACTGGTGCGCTCTGGCACCGGAGGATAAGCAGTCACCAAAAACTTCACACCAACACATCACCACTTTACGACAAAAAGCTCGGGACACTGCGACTCCGTGGACTGTTTGCAATCTGAATTTCTAATTATCAACTTCAGCACCAGCATAAGGTGTGGAAAGCGTCTTTGTTGTGCTGATTGTTTTTTTTTTGTTCGCTCCCTCACCCCCTTCTCCCACCGGACCGTGCCAATGCTCGGATGGCTCGTGGCTCTGTGCGTCGTGATCCTGGTGGTCTTAATCTGGCCGGGCTCCAAATTTTTTGGCACCGAGAGCCAGGCGGATGCTGTGCTCCGCGGACTGGGGATTTCACGGCAGGCGGCGACTGACGGGAACGCGAGGCGCATCTCGTCGGAGCGAGAGTGGAGCGACGGTGCGCGCGCGGCCTGCGCCGGGGAGAAAGCACGCGCCGTGGAGCTCGTCTGCAAACCGTCCGCGCTGGCCAACTACCTCCACAAGCACTGCAGGACTTTCAGCGATTACTCGCCGTGCGTCGGGTGGACGTGGCGGGCCAGCGCCTTCCTCCAGAGCGCGTACGAGGCGTGCTGGCCCTACGATAGCCCGGTCCAGTTCGTGCGGGACAACCTGCAGCTGAGCGACGACGGGCTGCTGGCCTTGGACTGGGCAGTTCCGTCTTACCAGAAACGGCGCAGGACTTCCAGTCACTCCACCAGCCCGGTGCTTCTCATCATCCCAAACTCTTTTGGGAAGATCACAAGAAATGTGTTGAAGGTAAACTGTGACACGCGAGCTCTTATAGTATAGATTTACAAACGATATGCACGTGGAACAGCAAGCTTTTTTCAAAACATAGGTTCAACTGGGAACGTTCTATGAACTCATCCCACAAACCTGCTAACGTGTGTTGCAACAAATGCTGCAAATTAGTATTTTCCACATCACAATATAGTTTATGAATTTCTACTATTGCAGAAACCTGCTTGAAATTATTTCATTGTATTGAAACCCACCGGGATATTCCCACTGAACGCGACATATAGCGGTTTTAATCAACTTCTCTGTAGCACGGCATAATAAGTTTCAGCCTAAATCAGCATGATGGAAGCAACAGCAGCTTGCACTGAAACTGTGCACAGGCATAGTTTTCATTGTCTACCAACATTATGTCCACATTTATGGAAAATGGAAAAAAAATAGCAGGTCTCAAAACACAAAAATACCCTCAAATAATACTTGAATAATAACAAATAAGCTCAAATTCAGCCAGGAGAAGACAGAGACTGTCTAGACATACACTGAATAAGGGAACAGACCAATACTGTTTTGCACAAAGTGTTTTGAAAGAGAAAGAGAAGTCAAATATTCGGCCATTTAAAAGAGATGTGGGAAGAAGCCAGAGCCAATCAATGGCCATTTGGTCGAGGCGATCATTTGAGATTAAGGCATGGCGAGCTCGGTCAGAAGAGAAAGGCAGAGCGATAAAAAGTGATGCGGATTGAGCTCCGGCCTTTCAGCTGCTCTTTCAATACATTGACCGGGGTAATTGAGTGAGGGATTACAAAGCATTGCTGGGGAAGAGGAGGGCTGCTCCTTGGCTCTCGCACCACTCTGGGTACCTGGCACAGCCCATTTCATTTAGTTGTGTGTGCAAATCCAGCACAGGCTTTTTGTCAGCTCCATGTCAGAAATAACAACCCTATAAGAACTCAATACTAGAAACACAACTATGTGTTTGGCACCTGACGAAGAATCAAACATGTCTCAATGTTGATATAAATAATAAAGGATGGGATTTGTCTAAAATATACATAGAAACCACAAAAACAACTAAATAAATCATATTATCCATCTTGAGCAGCATCTAGGTATGTGTGTTTGTGGCATTTCTCCAACCTGTGAACAAAGAGGCATGCTCAAAGAGACATCCAGCTGTTGCAGCCGCCTCCCCTCATTGGATTTATGCATGTCACACTTTTTTGACAGAGCATAAAGATTTGTGTGGCGTTTCGTGACTGAAAGCTCAGAGTTCAGTATGCTTATGGCATTCATTCACTATGCATATTCCATTCCTTACACATAAGGGACTGTGATATAGTTTGGCAAATTTTGTGCAATTTATTTTTCAAAGTAAACAATTGCTTTTTACCCTCAGATTGCTGAGAGAGCACCTTTGGAGATTTTGAATTTACTTGTACACTGGGATATTAGTTCCACACTTGTGTAGTGGGAGAAGTAAGCAAGATTTACCATTAATAATCATGATTAAATCAGTGAAAGGAGTTATACTAGCAGTAATATGTAACCATTACCAGTTTTGGAAATTTTGAACCGGCTTGCCAGCAGCATAAGACACAATACAGATAGAGCATGGATGAGTTAATGTCTATTTACTGTCGCTTCTAAGCAACAACAGCATGTTGGGCTCATGTTTTTTACTGGGAACCAACAGCAGTGACTTAGCCAAAAAAAAAAAAAGAAAAAGAAAAACAAACAACACATCTCTGTTTTCTGTCCCCATCATCAATTTGGGAATTTTACAGTGTAGTGTTGGAACACTGTGGCCAAACAGTCCACACAGAGTCAGTCTATAAGTGTAACAGAGTCAGTAAAACAACCAGCATGTGGCTCCATAAATGACCTGAAGTGAAGTGGTCATAGCATCCTGCGTCAGTGCCTCGTTCTTCTTACAACATGCAATCTGCACGTTAAAACCTAGCTGCACCTCTGTCAGTAACGAACACATATTTACCCGCCGGTACAGTAGTAGAGTAGAAATAATGACAGAAACCGTCCAGTATAATGCTTCAACTTACTCTGTAGTTGTCTAGTCAACAGTAGGACCAGAAAATATATCATTTATTCTCAATATTTTTACCTTGGCATTATAATAATTATAAATAATAGCTACTCTCAGCTTTTAAATATATGTCTGTGATGATTAATGCTTTGAAATTCACCAGCCAGCAACTGCAAAACGTCCATCATTTTGTCAGTATGCTGTGAGACTTCAGAAAACGCTCGGAAAACAGCCTGTGGTTTGCTTAGATTACTATTTTAAGCCCTCATCCAATTAGTTGGTCAGCAAACCGCCAGCTAACTTCATAAAGATGACGGTATGTAATTAATTACATAGTATGTACAGTGACTTTGAAATTGATTGTGTAACTTTAACAGCTTATATTATATAAGTATATATATATCAAATTAATGATACGATTACCATTGCTTGGACATGCAATGGGAAATCTGTGGAGGAGTATTTCAGCAAAATATTGACTTAAACAGACAGAGGTTTGCGGTGAGATGCTTTGCTGCCTCTAAAAGGCTTTTTAATCAAATAACATCCTTAATTTAACTTGATT
The DNA here is from genome assembly GCA_030544235.1 of Lepturacanthus savala. Taxonomy (NCBI): domain Eukaryota; kingdom Metazoa; phylum Chordata; class Actinopteri; order Scombriformes; family Trichiuridae; genus Lepturacanthus; species Lepturacanthus savala. The sequence goes on along the minus strand of CM060468.1, from coordinate 13,315,651 downwards.
CATGGTGACATGTCCCCATGAAGCCACCAAAGGTTATTAGACGTTATAAAATTGTATTCATGTCTTTGCCATTTGTTTCAGCGGAGTGAGGAGAATAAATGCAACCCTGTTGTGTGCGTGTGTGTGTGTGTGTGTGTGTTGATAGTTGTGTGTTTGCATATGAAGTGTGAGAGTTGCCCTGTTGTCTCCTGTCTGGAGTCCCTGCTAAAGGAATTTGTCACCGATCTGACAGTTAATCAGCTTGGGCAGAAAACCCACTGGAGTAGACACTGATCCAATTTGACTATTTCTATAGTGTCCTCGCAAAGTCAATTTGTGACATTAATTGATCATTTATAATATCGTGAAAATAAATTGCGTATGAGTCATTACTCCGCTTACACCCACAAAACGTAGGTTTTGACAGCAAATGATGATCAATTTCGTTTGCCCCAAAGTTGATTATCTTTCACTCCGTTACTGCAACACCAACAGTGCCCAATGACATTTTACAGCGTGTGGTTAGCCGTTTGGTGCCTGAGCTGGCAGGCATAACCAAGATGACTTAATTTCACACCCAGTTCACCTAATTTAATCTCAGTTGCATCTTTAATCACCCAGAACCCGTCGTTTAAAGGGTAAAACATTTAAAATCACGCATCTTTGGGAATCAAACTGAACTCAAACGATTTATATTCTTTTGACTTATCTCTTTAGACCTCAGCATTGGACAAAGAAATGAATTATCCCGTTTTCCCTCGGATTATGGTGTTTATGACTATACTCTGTCATGTATGTGGCCTGTGATCCCTTGTTTTTTTATAGACATTCAGACAGTGGCACAAATGCTACTGCAGTCTTTCTGAGCTGGTAAATATTTAATGCAGTCATACTGCAGCTCTTCCTGCATTCAGCCGGGATTCGTGCAGGTTAAAAGCAGAATGTAACTCACTTTAAAAACTGACAATTCATTTACCACAGTCCAAGCACTGCCTCTGATCTGATGCTGCAGGTCTAATATAGACAGAGATTGAGAACTGAACTCACTTGACTCCTTTTGTGTTGAGATGAAGCAGAGTGACACTGCAGATTTATGAGGCAGAATAAATCGCCTTGTGGTTCCAGAAACTGTAATGTATCCTTTATTCTTATAAGGAAACATTCACAGCATCTGGGAGGTTCACTTTTCTTTGTTCCCTCTCTCTCATTGTCTCTTCCGTTCTGTTTGGAAAGTTAATATTTCAGTCTTTACATAATTAGGGGCGTTTTTCCTGCACTGTAACAGTATATTACTGTATTTTGTAATTATTATAAAATAATACAGTAAATACTGTGTGGAGTTTGCATGTTCTCCCCGTGTCTGCGTGGGTTTTCACCGGGTACTCCGGCTTCCTCCCACAGTCCAAAAACATGCTGAGGTTAATTGGAGACTCTAAATTGCCCGTAGGTGTGAGTGTGTGAGTGAATGGTGTGTGTGCCCCACGATTGGCTGGCGACCATCTGGGGTGTGTCCCTGCCTCTCGCCGTAACACGCTGGGATTGGCTCCAGCAGACCCCTGTGACCCTAATGAGGAATAAGCAGGTATAGAAAATGACTGACTGACTGACATTTGATTATATATTCACATTTCATCATTGTAGTATACAAATGTTCTTAATGTCTTGCAAAGTCTGCTATATAAAACAGTTAATAATAAATTAGAACAATGTTATAGAATTTATATTCTCTTGTGTTCTATACCAGGGAGTCTCAAATGTATTATTTAAGGGTCTGATTTGATTTTTATTCAAGGTCAGAGTTCAGGAATGATTGGCAATAATATTTAATCAAAATTAAATGTCTTTTGACCTTATGCTGATGGCAGAAACTGAGGCAGATATAGTTCAGATAGTTTGGGAAAAGACTGATTTTAGAATAGTGAATGTTACAGTTCTACCTTTAATTATGTTATCAAGTTAAATTAAGCTGCAGGCACCATTGGAGGGCCTGAGCCTCCACATGGACGCCAGAACTGACACCCTGCGTCCGCGGCCAGTTGGCAGACAACACCCAACATTATTGCATTTTTGATTTCCATGGGGCATTATAAAATATCAAAATACATCTGGAGGCAATTGCATAGACCTACAACCAATCAGAAGACGGAAACGTGTGATGTAGCACTGAGTGTTGGAAAAATGTAAACAGGCTGTGAGAAATATGGTAAACAAGAAAACAGCTTTAAGAGAAAATATACCAACCAGTTTGTTGTGATAGTGGAATCAACAGACCACGCCACAGCACCAGCAGCCATCTTGGTCATTTATGAAAATCAACAGCTGTCAGTCGTTGTGTCAAACCCGTCCCATGTTAGATGGACAGTTGCGATTGGCCCAACCCAAGCCAAGTCAGGTGGAAATCTGTCTAAAAGGGGGGGGGGGGTGACCACCAGACGCGTCTGCCAGAGGAAATAAAACATGAGCTCGCAGATTCGTTCCCAGGCTATGAGATCACAGCCTTCTGTTTTCAAGTATCTGTTGCTTTCCCTTTTCCAATTTTGCTTCCAGCCCGGTTCAAGTGTGTTGCAGGTTGAGGCTGTGGGTGCAGATGGTCATCATCTCAGCTAATGAGACAATGTGCACAATGTCGGGGTCCACCAAGGCCTCCACAGAGCCTGTTGCACATGTCTGTATGTTCTTAAGGCAATCATTGCAATGTATTGTGTTTTATTAGGTGGTAGAACTGTCCTTTGATAATGAAATGAAGAATGAAAACTAATTAGGAAAGCACTTCCACTTTCTGCAACATTTTGAAGGTGATGTTGGCATGATGCAATCCATCATTTAGATTAATAGATACAACATTTTTAAAGATATATGTCATTTGTATCACTTCACATGGAAAGTATTAGGTTGTTACCCAATGAGAGATGGTTTTATTGGCCCTTTTTTGCTATTGTTCATTTATTTCAAAAGCACTGGCAGTACCTCGGGATGCATTGGTCTTGTGTGCTGATGAATCTGTGCAAAACTGTTATTAAATTCCTATTGTCTCCTCAGCAGTGTTTTACCTTGAATTTCAAGGGATTCAGGCACGCTGAATTTTTATGCAAAACTAAAACATTTCATGGTGATTGGAAAGAGCTGAAACAGCAGCAGAAAACCACACACGAGTGATATCTCTAGATTTTCACTGTGGCTTTTCCCAGTGTAGTGATGGCGATTGCATGCTTAAACTGGTCCCAGTTTTACTGTTTTCTCTTTCCTCCAATAAATGGTCATTTTCTTTTTCCATATAATAAAAAAGTAATACTACACATGTTCAGGTGTTACATCTGCAGCAAACTGGAAACTGAGCTCTAAAAGGAGGCATTGTTTAATTCTGTGCTATTATAACTAAGAGACCAACAGCACCAACCGAAGCACTTATTCGACCACGTGGCCTATTCAGAGAGGCCTATTTAGAGTATGCTGCCTATAAACCGCCAAGGATTTCGTCTACCTTTTCCTTAATGTTATATTTTCTTCTTGCTGAACCTCCTCTCTCTGCAGTTGTGTGAAACAGCACTGTCCCACGGCTACCTCCCCGCGGTTTTCAACCGCCGCAGCCATAACGGTACGCCGCTCACCACCCTCAAACTGCAGCAGTTCGGCGACCCTGCGGATCTGCGGGAGGCCGTGCGCTACATCCGCTATCGGCAGCCCGCGGGGAAGCTGTACGCAGTGAGCGAGAGCACCGGGTCGGGCCTTCTCCTGTCTTACCTGGGGGAGTGTGGGTCGTCGAGCTATGTGACGGCGGCCGTCTGCCTGTCGCCCGTGTTCCGCTGCCAGAGCTGGTTCGAGAACGGACTCAGCTGGCCCCTGCAGTGGGCTTTGGTGCTCTACCAGAAGATCTGCCTCAGCAGGTATGGAGACACAGGGAAGAGTCCGTTATGTAATGAGGATGGGGTGGGATAATTAATAATAATTAAAGAATAATTCTAGATATTACTGCTTGGGTCATATTTTCATAGCTTACCCATAATTTCTACAAGAAAGACAAGACATATTGAAGGCAAAGTGATCACTAAAAATCACCTAAAATGTTGAAAAACATCCTGTTGCACCGCAGATGAAAACTGCGCACAACTAAGGCAAGGAAGTTAGCTCAATTTTTGAGCTACCGGAAAGTTGTTCTGGAGACTGCTAAGTGACTGATTGTTAACAATAACCTTTTGACCGTCTACACAGCCTGCCTAGTGGAGGCAGCACTTTAGCAGAGCAGTAGCAGGATGCACTTAGGCACAATACTGAATGGAGGTCACCTGCAGTTTGGTTGCACTCAAACCACAAAACGCTATAAATTTGAGCTTAAAAGATGAAAGACGTCAAACTTAAAAAAAGACTCCCATGTCCCTGTGATGTCAGCAATTGCAATAACTTCCAAGGACTTACAAGACGGAATAATTGTCAAAACTATGAAAAATGAAGTTGTATAAACCTGAAATTCTCTTCTACTAATGAAGATGAGTCTCCTGCAGAGAGAGAATATTATGAACATTCTGGATTTCTGGATGCAGATACACTACTGTTCAAAAATTTGGGGTCATCCCGCCAATTCAGTGTTTTCCATTGTTTTCCATTCCAGTTGTAAAATGAATAGAAAATTTTATTACATTACAAACTTTGCTTTCATCAAAGGAAGGTCAGTTTTCTAGCTTCTCTAACCAACTGTTTTCTGCTGTGCTAACATGATTGCACAAGGGTTTTCTAATCTGATCCATTAGCCTTCAGATGCAATGAGCAAACACATTATACCATTAGAACACTGGACTGATAGTTGCTGGAAATGGGCCGACATAGATTTTGCACCAAAAAACAGCTTTTGCAACTAGAGTAGTCAAATTACCACATTAGTAATGTATGTAGTGTATTTCGGTAGTTTATTCAGTACAATATATGGCACATCCCTCTAGTTTTTCAAAGATGGCACATAAGTATGAATAATATTTGGATAGGATTTAATAAAACACTCCTCCTTCATTCCAGTTTTCCCTGGGGAGTGTCCTCTATCACACAATGGCAAGAATATTCAACCGTTTTATAAAGGTGCTGCATAAAGCAAAAACCTTAGACAAAAATAAATTGGTAATTTTGAGTCAGCCAAAAGTGAGACATTGATTAAAAAAAAAAAAAGATTGTAACAAGAAACAGATCCATGTACTCTCTACCCCTTTTTTTTGAGAACAAACAATTAAGAGATCAATCAAGTTACTGTCGTAACAGGTCGTCTGCTCATTGTTGACACATTGATTTGGAGAGACATCGTGACCCGGGTGAATTTTCTCGAATCAATGCTGATGAGGAATATGAGACCCAGGCAGCTCCTCAAAAATTGATTTACTGTTTTTTTTTGTTGTTTTTTTTTCCCCTGCATTTTCCTGTTGCCTGTGTTTATTTGTGTGCTCATGTGTGTGTGTAGGTACAGGACAGTGCTGGGTGAGACCATACAGACAGACGCCCTGTTTTCCAGCTGTTCTTTACGGGGCCTGGAGGAAACGCTATTCTGTCAGGCCATGACCAGCAGCAGCAGCAGCAGCAACAGCAGCAGCAGCAGCGGTGCTTCAGGTGTCTGGGATGCTTACTGGGAACGCAACGAACCCTTAAGGGACGTGGACGAAGTGGCTATTCCCGTTCTGAGCGTCTGTGCCCGAGATGACCCCGTCCGCGGTGACACCCAATCCACGGTGCCCCTGGAACTCTTTGAGACCAACCCACATTTTTTCCTCCTCCTGACGGACCGCGGCGGCCACTGCGGTTTCTCCACCCAGCCTGAGGGGAGTCCCGCCGCCGGCATGTCAGGCGGCGGGGCGGAGAGCCGCAGGACCAGCTGGAGCCACAGAGCTCTGCTGGAATTCTTCCAAGCGACCACGAACTTCTTCGCCGCGGAAGAGAGGGCGAAGCAGCTCACCGCGAGGAGGAGGGGGCTGGGGGGAGGATCGGGAGGGAGGGTCGTCCGTCACCGCAGCTACAGCACATGTAAACGGGTGCCGGCGTGTTCCCATAACATTCACGCCATTTACAACTGGCAGAGGTCCTACACGCGGTGAGGGCACTCGACGGACTCCACTGATACCGGATGAATGTGGGATACAAAGGAGGCGGCGCTGTCGTAATCAGAGCCAGAAAAGCACCGGGGGCTCGTGAGGCACTGAGGTCACGGAGAAGCTTTAAGCAGGAGAGCGAGTGTTGTTATCACAAGAGACACTTGAGACACAAAAAAGCTCCCGTTGACAGGCCACAAGCTTGGGTGCAGTTGTTACGTTCAACTGCTGGTCTGTTGCCACTAAACTCTCAAGACGGGAGGCGTATCTATTTTTCTACGGACTGATACAAGCCTCCTACAGCCAGCTGTAGGAACCGGAGGATCCCGTCACACACATTTATTTAACAGTTAATCCGCCTCACTGCAGTTTGTAACATTTGCAAGCACAACCGCAAATTTGATATGACTTATATTATACTATTATATGTTTACATACAGCTCTGGAAAAATTACTTATAGGTATGTGTTTGGGCAAAAAGGAACATTTTTGTTTGAGTCTATAAACTACTGACAACATTTCCCCCAAAATGCCAAATAGAAATATTATTTACAGAATATGACAAATAGTCAAAATAATAAAAACATATAATGGTTTCGGACCTCAAACAATGCAAAGAAACAAGATCAAATTCATTTTAAAACAACATAAAACTGATGTTTACACTTAAGAAGACTTTCAGAAATCAATATTTGGTGCAATACCCCTTATTTTTAATCACAGTTTTCATGCGTATTGGCATGCTCTCCACAGGTCTTTTGTATTGTGTTGAGTGACTTTATTCCACTCCTGGTTCCTCTTTAAGCAGAATGAGCTGTGCATGTGTTGGAATTCAACAGATGCTGGAATGGAATGGCTGGAATACACGTAGAGATGCTGATTTCAGAAAAAAAAGTGCATATCCAGTGGTCTCGTATTGTTTTTTTTCCAGAGCTGTATATATGTATATTATGATATATAGGAGCAAAAGTGTTGAACTGTTGTATGAAAGAGAGTTAATTTTGTATAATATTAAATGTCTCTTTTGTGTGTTGGGAAATGTCCTGTGGAAGTGGGAGAACCTGTGTGTGACTGCCACCCAGTCAGCTACCACAGGAAAGTTTGTTTCATGAGGCAGTGATCGTAATGAGCTGGAAGCACTTTGAGTTTTCCTGTTTTATCATTCAAGCTGTGCGATCAAAGATTTTTCCCCGGCAGGTGGTGAAGCTCTGAGGGTGCAGCTTTTGCACTGAGTTTATTGACATTTAATAATATTTGGGTTTCTAGTTTTTTTATCTGGGTTCACTCTCATGTTTGAGGCTAATAATGAATACGAATTTAAATGATACAGACAAATATATTAAGTTTAAAGAGCAAGCTCTACAGTATAATTAACAGGAAAAAGGCAAAGCTCAGCAAGGCAGAATACACAAGTTAGGAGACAAACCTACCAACCGCTATTGTTATTCTTGTAGTCTGTTTCATGCTATACACCTTTTGTATGTATAATATGATGCAATGGAATCAATGAAAATAAAATGATAATAAAGGCTATATGGGATATATGGTTTGCAGAGGCAATATGTTGTAAAAAGAAAATACCACTTAAAAGGTTTGTTTTCTGTTTCCTTTTTTTCAATATTGCGTTTCACTATAACGTTCTCGATTGTGGTAAATTTGTGATTTGTGGTCCTGTCAAACCCCCGTTGAGTGGATTCTGACACACACTTCCTATTATAGCACAGCCCCCACAGCCATCTCTTTGTGCCGAGCATGTGTGCGCGTGAGAGTCTGTGCATCTTTGCATCATTCACTGCAGTGTTTGTCTGCCTACTGAGTCTTATCCACTCAGATAGCTGGAACACAGCAGTGTACACACAGACGCGCACACACAAAATGTGTGCCGGCAGACATGATTTCAACACATTTCCTCCCAATCAGCACACACTCACACGAATGTGTCATGCACGCATTCATGCAGGATACTTCTAAACATGCTCATAAAGTCAACAGGAAGATTTTCAGTCTGACACAAAATAGAAATGTGGCTGTGCATACACGTACAGTACAGTACACAGGCACCATGCCATGAGTATTCATACACACAGTTCATGCTTCCATGACGGTAATTTGAAATGATACTAAGCCTGGCTCATGCCATCAGAAGCTGATCTACATTTTTTTCTATGCATTGGAGCGAAGAGTGCTTTCAGGGTATAGGCTTTTCATCTTTGTCAAGAGTAGTAGTAGTAGTATACCATACAAATGTTTAATCCGGGGTACAAACTCAATCTCTGTCTCTTCAGGTGGCCAGAAACAGTTCATACCAGACGTTAAAATGTCCTTCATATTGCGCTTTCAATGCATTTCACTTTCGACTTTATAGAGGATAAAATTTCAGATAAATTTTGAATGTCTTTTTGCACAAAGTGAGGGCTGTGGATTTAGTCCCATATTACTTCAAAGTGCTGTAGGAACGTAATTTTTAACAACCAATATGAAAAAATAGGATTCATTAAATGAACTCTGACATACCAAAAAGAATTTATAAGGTAGAACTGATGATACCATGTATATCAGTAGAAAAATGCACAAAACCTGTATCAAAGGTATAGTTTTTGCAAAAGCATATGGAACAAAAAATGGAAACGGTTGGATCAATAGCAAAAAATAGAGGTACACATGCTATTTATTGCATCCATCTTATTCTTATGTAGGTAACATGCAAAGTATTTTTTGTATTTTTGTTTTGTTTGTTTTTTTTATCTGCATACTTTATCGCATATACTGTCAGCAAACAAAGCCTATAGTCACTCCTACTACAATGTACATGCTTTCTCATAATAATGTGCATACAAACAAAAGAAATGTCAGCAGTTACTTATGTATTTCTAACACCAAAATGTCCAGCACTACATTTAGTTTTTTGGCACTACTAGCTAGACAGTGTAAGACTTGATCTTGAAACTATCAGGATAAACAATAAACATCTGCTTGTAAAAGGGCAATTCTGTGCTTCCTTCTAGGAAGCATACACTGAAAAACAGAAAGAGCTTCATCCAACCTGCTTCGTTGTTGACATTAATCCTAATCTTATCCTACCTTAATCCTACTTTTATTTATGAATAAAAGTAGATAATGTTTCCTCGCAAGACATGCAGGCTTGCATTGTCCTGTAGCAAATTAAGCTATTAAGATTAAATTGCCCTTTCCCTCTTGATTTGTTCAATTCAGACCCAACACTCCACCTCGGTGATCAGAGACTGATTTAATTAAAATGATTGATATTTAATTAACAAGGAACCTGACATTACCTTTGCTTTGTTTATTCTCCATCAATGAAGCACATGCTGTGTTGGGCATTTGTTAAATAGGACAATAAGAGCAAAATCTCTTATATATTTATATGCACATATGAGAAGGTGTCCTTTTGTCCATTGGGCATAATGCTAATAAAGATTTTATTGATGTAATTCAAACAATTGGGCCCTATTTCCTATAATTGCTAGTATGCAGCCACTCCTAAAAGAAAGGCCAGACTTGACTAAATGATTCTTGAGAATTATATATATTTCAAAATGACCTTTTACCTTTAATCATCAAAAAAATGTTTAAATAAATAAAATCACGGCTAAGCAAAACATCGCTGATGTGGAAGAAAAACGCTTTTTTATAACATTTCCATCTGGGTCTGTCAGCATTGCTGCACAGAGACTGACCATCTTAAAGTCACAATTGACCGTTTAATGACCATTGGAGTTGACATTTGTTCCATTCTTAAGTTCAGCTTTCGATATAATTAATCACAGCATTTTATTAGACAGATGAGGCGGTGTGGGCAGAATCAGGAATGGCACTGAGTTAATTCAAACCCTATCTTTCAGGCAGAAAATTAGGCGCATCCAATATAAACCACATGTTTTCATTTTGTTACGGTCAATTATGGGGTACCTCAAGGGTCAATTTTAGGACCTTTTTACATGATCTCATTAGGTAACATTACATGGCATTTCTTATGCTCACACAGCTGTATGTCCTCGGTTAACATAGGCCACTGAGTTCTTTACAGAAGTGTATAGTAGATGAATATCTGAGAATGTTTTTTTTTAAATTGAACTCTACCAAAACGGAAATTATTGTTATTGGCTCCAGCCACACAAAGTCTAAATTCAAACACTGCCATCTACTGGGTCCATGTCTGATTACATTAATCCTTTTGCTGGAATTCTTTGTGTCTTGTTTGAGTGTAATTTAAACTTTGAGCGGCACATCACAGAGCTTGTACAAACATGTTATAATTAATTAAGGAACACCACAGACATTATTTGACTTGCTTAGCTCATCATGAATTACTGTTTACATGTCTAGACAGAATGTAGAATGACAGTACAGAACTCAGCTGCCAGGCTTTTTAATGAGAGTAATCCCGTTTGAACACATCACACATCAAGACCACTTTACACTGCTTTGTGTTTTAGAATAGATTTCAAGATGCCATTTAATTAATTAAAAGGTCAATGGTCTTATTCTGGAACCCTTGCTTGCCAGCTGGGTCAGTGGCTTCATTTACATAAGCCTCAACTCAAAATGTACTTTTCTCACATTGCCATCACTGATTTCACTGTTTCATGTAACAGATGTAACTCTGTTGCCCAATTTTTATGTTGCTCTTTTTTTACAATTTCATTCTGTTTTTGCAGTATCTGTTATTGCTGTGTCTTTGCATGTGCACTTTACAACTTTCTTTTCTTACATGCCATATAAATAAAGATATTACATTACATTGCTTTGTACAAGAAACAGTATATTTGTGACACTGTTTAGCTAAAGCTTACTGTGTGTAACAGAAACAGTAATAACAGATTGATACTGGTTAAAGTTAATCAGTGGTATGTTGTTTCTTTAAGAATCAGGCAATACTACATGAAATGCTATGTGTGTTTGCATTTTTCTTTTTTGGCTGTAGATAAACTGTGAGATTTATGTGCATAATTACATGTAGCAGAAGAGACTATCTCTGAATACAACATTAACATTCTCAGCCTATGATGAGACTCGCTGAGGCCGACGCAGGCCATCCTGTTTTTAGCACTGAGCTGCTCTCACATGTTTTATTGAGGGCAGTGTTTTCAGCAACGTTTTATTTGACAGTGGAGGTTTATTGCTGCATGGTTTTATTGTGTGTTTTTTGTTGGATGGTTTAACTGTGCTTTGTATGTTTTATTATATATATTTTTTTCCTCCCGCTACATCAGACTTCCTTCCATGAGGCTAATTACAGATTGACTGCACCTGGGAAGAATGAGGGTGTAAAAGAAGGGAGAGCAGAGAGAGAGGGGAATGTTTTAGATATTTTTTTAGAGCTGATTTAATGCTTGATTATTCATTAAATCTGATATTTATTCACATCCACTTGTGCACTGTGTGTCTGTGTTTGCTCCCACACCTGATCAAAAAAGTAAAGGTGTTGCTTGATCTGCTTCATATAGAATAGAAAAGATGTCTGAGACTTTGTTCCTTTAAAGAAATCATAGCTAAAAGAATTACGTTATCAGAGTCTCCTCAGCGCCAAGACAACTAAATGTGATCAGAGAGCAACTGGAGGGGCCAACGCAAATACAAAACAGATGTTTGGTGCTGTGTGACTGACACTCTAATTGCACTCGGTTTGGATGGAAATCAAAAAGTGAAGGAGAAGAGTGTTTAGTTGTTTCTTTAATGGCCCTTCTCCTCTGTAAGAACCCGAAAAAAGATATATTGTGCACGGGCTATGTTTATAGCCGAGAACTTCTTGTCTTCCTGGTGTTTACAGCTTACATAAAATACCAGAGATAACGTCGTGGACGGTTAAAAAGAGAAAGACAAATATTAGTCCCTTCCCACATTTTGTTATTGTTAGGTTTTACAGAGAGTTTGTCACATGACTGTCAACTTTTGTGTTTATTTTGTCTCCGTTCCAAGGGGTGATAAATGCACTGTAGTGCATAGTGTGCTATGCTGTAAATTCAGTATGACATGCTGGCTCTTGGCCTCAGAGTGCAGCACAAAACACATACTGGATGCCTTTGACATTTATGACGTAGTTGGAATGGGTTATTTACACTAAAAGATGTTTTGCTGTTACTTTTTACTCAGTAAAACATGTTGTGCACCATATATATATTTTTTTATGAATTGTATGGTAATAACATGGAGACCGAGAGGCTCAGCAACTCCCCAGAATGAGATATCTGTGATTTCAGGGTGCAGGTCTGGTCCATTGAGCAGTTTGTCGATGACTTTCTCCAACGACAAGCAGACAGACTGCTGGCTATAGTCCACTCAGAGTGTTTGGAGAACTGCTGAGCTTCCTGGTGAGGACACCGCTCCAGGTTGTTCCTCCCGGGTGTTGAGGGGCCCGGGAAGGAGAATGGGGAAGAGGTAGGATATCCCTCCCTCTCTTTGACCTTTACAGAAGAGAAGAGGATACTCTGCAGTTAACTAACCAGTAAAATCCTCTTAGTGTACCCAAGTTGATCCCTGATGTCCACTCATTCTGGAACACTCGGCCACCTGAACTCAGGAACTCATACCCATCATCTAAACTCAGAACACATCTATTTAGAATTGCATACTCCTTCTAACTGCTCTCATGGTTGTATATAGTGTACAGTGTATTTTTCTATTGTTTGTACTGTGTCTTTTTCTTGTAATTCCTGTACAGTGACTTTGGGTGTCCTGAAAGGCACTTTTAAATAAAATGTATTATTGTCTGCGTAGATTCTCACTACAATGTATTATTATTATTATAAATTAACTCTTGACTCCTACATGTTCAGATGTTTGGTTAACACTATATGTACCTGACTAATTTTGGAAAAACAAAACAAATTGCATGCTCCTGACACATGGAATAAGCTGCAGTCTTTTAAGATTGCAGTCCTTTCAGTTGTTTCTGCTTCCTTCATAAATTAACAAATGTAACACATATGCCATTACCATTTAAAGCGATTCCTCTTTTTTGCGATTCATATAGTTAGTCAGGCAATAACAATAAATGTCCATTCCATTTTTTTTTTCAATATCATTTGGAAGTACTGGTATTTCCAAAAATGTAAATAAGAAAGGAAAGGAAGCAGGGAATCTGAAAACAACAATAGAAGAGGTCCCATGGTAAAATCAAACATTGAATTGGGCGCCATCTGGCGAACTTTGAGGGGAAAACAGTGGATCAGTCAGAGCCTAACTGCAATTATTCAAGGTTTCTTGAGTCTTTAAGTCATTAAAATTGTAAGGTTAATATTAGAACAGATACTGTGATTTATTTCTGTAATCAGCAGCCATCCACATTAATTCAGTAATAGTTAATATTTTAGTTTAGACGAATGTATGTATGACAAAAATTAAAGGGTATAATATGATAGAGTCCACAGGATACTGTTGTTTTTATTGGAAGAGTAAGAGCCTGTTGGTAATGACAGGACGTAATAACCGCTCCAGAGTTCTGGTCACATCATTATTCAGTGCAGCTTTACATCCAGAACCCTGTAAATAGGTCTGTCTGCTTCCCTGTGACCTGGTTTTGCAATGATGCCTTTATCAAGATCACTCGACCTACTTGCCCATCCAAATTATCCTACCATGTCATCTGATGTCACCATGGCGACCTCCTCTTCCTCTTCCTCTTCTGCCTCCTCTGCTGCTGCAGCGGCCAGCAGATGGCAGCATCGGCAAGGTTTCTTCCTGGAATGTTCCACACTCCAAACTTATCCAGGGGTTGACTCTGCTCACAGACACAATGACGCAGCTATCTCTGCTTTTGGCTTGGAAACTGTCTGTATATTTAGCACCTCGTTTAAAATTAGAGCGCAGCACACATGGAAATAATTTAGCTGGCAGTTTAAATAGATATCTGCCGAGTCACACAAATTGGACTCACACACACACGCGCGTGTCCATAAATACTGTGTAGATTTGTTGAATATTCAACACAGAATCCCGCACTTACACTTCTGAGGAAACGTTGGATCATCTCAAGTAGAAGTTCTGCATTCAGGAAATGTGTTACAAAGGTTACCTCCTATCACATGACTCCACAGTGAAGGGAACAAACTGAGCTTCTCATGGCATTTTGCTGCTTGATGCAAGCCACATACAGTAATCAAATTAAGGGTAGACAGATCATTCATACATGACTCCGTTTTAATTCTGTCCACAATCTGTGAAGGAATGAAGAACAAACTCACCACGGCCAAGAACAAAATGGTTTTCTCCATGTTTCTCTATTTTCATTTTCAGAACTGGAGTGCCAGTGAGCTGAATACAAGCCAGTACTTTCTGTGCATACTTATAGAGCATGTGCTGGCCATGTGTTAGTTCAACATCAGGTCACGTGAAAAGTGTATCTTGGTTCATTTGCTTGTTAATGTACAATGCGGTTGGACTCTAAACAGATGATTCAGTGATCGATCTCTCCTCAGCAGTGGTGTGTGAATGGTGCGGGACATACTGTTTAAATATCGTGTCCAAAACCAATGAGATGACTGTGGATTTCAGGAGGAATTCTAGAGTCGTCTCCCCTGTGCTTCTGAATGTTCATCCTGTCAAGTGTGTAATCGCACAAATATCAGGAAACTCTAATACACACTACCAGTAGATGTATTTTTATGTGCTTTAATGTGAAGAGCACTATTATGCAGATGTTTTACTCTTGTTTTATTGACCCCGAATGATCTAACCCCGTTGTATCAGGCTAAGATTCTGAAGAAGGCCCGATCAGTCCTGGCTGATCCTAGCCATCCTCTTTTCTGTGAGTTCAAGCTGCTTCCGTCCGGCCGCAGATACAGTCAGCCTATTAGCGGCAACAACAGTCTCTTCACTTCCAACTGCCCTTAGCCTTTTAAACAAGGCACTCTGAACTGTAAACCTCTGTAAACGTGACAGTGGCTTCCTGTCAGTGTCACCTTGGATCATGGCCAGTTGGATAATGGTATAATATCCTGCTTAACGTTCATTTAGGAGAGCAACTTTTTTGCACTTGCGTACAATTAAATGACCC
Source organism: Lepturacanthus savala (assembly GCA_030544235.1). Classification (NCBI taxonomy): domain Eukaryota; kingdom Metazoa; phylum Chordata; class Actinopteri; order Scombriformes; family Trichiuridae; genus Lepturacanthus; species Lepturacanthus savala. The sequence continues at coordinate 13,300,594 of CM060468.1, read as the reverse complement.
TAAAATAGCACTATGCACATAATAACGAGCAGATAATATTCACAAGTATGATCCTCATCAGACCTGAAAGGACATTAAAACAATATTTGGTAAGGATTCGTCATCATGTGTCTGCTTTTAGCCACACAGATCAATAGATAATTGATGACCCAAATTGACAAAGAGCCTCGTGTTGTTTCAGTGCATGCAGGAACAACATTGTGCAGAATTTCAAAATGCGAAACCAGGATCAATAAACCCCATGATGTCTTGCAGAGTTGCCATCATTATATTGAGCATGAATGAAGCTCAGTGTAAAACAAGTATCAGTGCAGGACATGAGAGGAAAGAATGCATGTGTGTTATGTGTAATTTTGTGCTGTATGTGCGCATGATAACTTGCAATAGTGTCAGATAATCAATGTCAGGCTAACCTACTTTGAAAATGTGGTTAATCAGAGCTCAGCTCTGCACTCTCGCTGTGAAATTACTAAAAAGGATTCTACCAGCAGTAATGGGTTTTTATAACATTTACCCTCAAAAACATCTATTGTGTCCCGTGTGTACATTCATTCTACCAGCTCTCTGCAGCCACAGGTTGGTAAGCTTTTAGCGTCAGTAGATTTAGCAGATTAAATGTTAGTGTAAATCTGAGCAGTCTTCAGTCCAAGGTCATCAGAGTGTATAAGGGAACATGCTCTGCACTCATGCTGAGCAAATGCCGCAGTTATTTTGGTAGCCTTGAGAATCTTGAAAAAGTGTTGAATTTTTTTGAAAATGTAATATTGTCTGTTGCTGGTTTTATGATTACGTCTAATTGGAGATAGACAGTCTGCATTTTCTAAGCTCTGGAACCGGACAACACATTTATATTTTTTAATGTCCAGAGGCTTGTCAGATCATATGACCTGGTGGGTGAGGTGACATTTTCCAAAGCAGGGAAATTAAACTATTTTCTAAATGACTTTTTTTAAATGTAAGTTTTATTCTTGAAATTTGTTTCATGCGCAAAAAATAACTTCCATTCATTATCCACTAAGATTGGGTGTAGAAACTCACTCTGTATACACCAATCACAGCATTTATGCCTCGGTGACTTTCACTCTAAGTTTATTCAGATGGAAACCAGCCACGACTAAAACAACACTATCAGTATTAAAAAGCGAAACCATGAGGTCTTTAGGATGGAATCTCCAAGTGTAATTCTGTAAACATATGACTCGGAGATCTGGGCTTTCTAAATGTCAAAGCACTTTAAAAAAATCCCAAACATTTTAAGCACCTGCAAATGTTTTTTAAAAAGCCAACATGCTGAAAACTGTTTTCAGCAAGCCTGACACCCGCTCTACAATTTTCCTGTCATTTACACCGCTAATGACGTACAAGTATCTCAGACTCAGGCTGCAAGTATTTGTGGCTAGCCTGCAGCAAATTCCTCAACTGTCACATTACATGGGTTATGCTGGGTGTGGCCATTTTCTGCTGGCATGGAGCAGTTTAGTTTAGTATCTGCCAGCTAATGTGTGCTAGTTTCATTCTTACTGGCAATCAAAAGGACAAAAAAGGAGACAATATAGACAAGGGAGAGGAAGTGAAGGGGGGGATGAAAGGATATTTTATAGTCATATCGCATGTCAGTGCATACTGCCATGACTGCGTATGTGTGAGAAAGAGAGTATGTGTGTGTCTCTGGATCTGCATATGTTGCGTGTGTATGCATGTCTTTTTGACTGTATGGTTTGTGGTTCCTGGTAGGTAACGGCTTCTCCTTCGGGCTAAATTGGAGTCAACAAGGACGATCTAATGCAACATGACAGCAAGCCTGCTCTTCCCCACTGTCTCTGCACAAACGCCAAATAGCCCTGGCAACTAAAACCAAAGCATACATGTAGACGAGAGCATGGTCACCTGCGAGCTAGGTCAGCCAGGCTTGATTGTACCTCGGTGTTAGCAAACAGGGAAATATAGAACATGGAGGCTTTCGTGATCTCTTAAATGATCATCATGTGCATTCACTGACACTGTGGTTTTCATCGGAGCTATCACGCATTAAAATTAAACGCTGAGCTGGGCTATACCGCTACGGTTCAAATACAGCAAGCTAAAAGCAAAAGCAGAAAGACAACGGGGCAGTAGCTGCAGTTGGACCGGCGGGTTTAGCTTGGAGATCCGCGTCATATTTCTCCAGATTGCTTTGATTTGTATTCCTATTCCGATTCTGTCTGCTTGCAATGACCCCCCCCCTCCCCCCCGCTGACCCTTTCGCTCTCCCCTTCTCGCACCTTGCACAACACACGTGTGGTCTTGTGCAAGGTGCCGTGTGACAGAGTGGCAGATGAGGGCCAAAGAGCAGCAGGTGGGCTGCCAGGATGCAGCACGGCGTCTTTCCCCTCATCTGCAGCACACTACTCCTGTATAGTACGGCCCATACAGTCCCTTAATCCCCCAAGGATTCTTTCTTTCTTTCTTCTCTCTCTCTCTTTGTGTGTGTGTATTTCATTTTGTGTCTCATAGATGCAGGCAGACAGAAAAACACAGGTCTGACAGTGCAGCAGTGAGGGCAGGGCCTTTGTCCTGCGCAGCCAGTTTGTTCTTGTTCTACTGTGTTTTACAGTACAGGCTTACATAAGCAAACAGGCCATGAGCAGCTGCCAGCTGCCTTCAAAATGGATTCCAAGGATGCATTTTCTTCCACATGCAGTCACACATGCACAAACACACACACACACGCGATGTGTGCATTTCATATGTATTACATGTGTATCATCCACGGATATTTTTGCAGACTAATGCTGTCATACTGTATCAGTGTGTGCGATAGCAAGGCGTCACTGGAGGATGTTTCCTTGACCTTGGAGCCTGTCTGGGCTAGACGGCTATGACGAGGGCCTCAGCTGCACACTGAAAGGGAGTTCGGGAAGAGAGAGAGAGAGAGATAGAGGTGGCAAGGGAGACAGATAGAGGAATGTCGGAGACGACAAGGGGAACGAAAGTGGAAAGGGTGGAGACATTGGAAAGCACAGCCAGTGTGAGTAGAGGTAATATGGGCATGGAAGGAGAAGGAATGGGAAGGATCAAGAGGGGGGGACATGGAGATAGATGGGTCGAGATGTGAGGAGTGTGTGTTAGCGGCGTTAGAATGTACTAGCCTCCCTGGGAAAATACCAGCCGTTTTTCTCACTTCCTTCACTCATGTGTCTCATTACAGTCCATTTGGCTGCTGCACCCCAACCCTGAAGGTGGTGGCACCGTGCCCTTCTCCTCTGTCCCCAGTCTTTCATTCCTCTCATGCCTTTTTCTCTCTCCGGGTCTCCTTTCGAGATGCGTTCACAAGAGTGTAAGGCGGACCACGGCCTCAAGATGTCACTGTTTTTAATTTGCATTTATATGTATCCTGTTTCAGAACGTGAGCTATAAGTAGAACGGAGCATTCTACTGATCTGAGACTTACAGTACGTTTGATTTGATGACATTAAGCTTTTGAGAGATTTAAATGTATTTATATTGTATTTTATATCTCAAAAGAGAAAACAATTACAGCAGAGAACTTCAAAAAGTTGGGCTTTAAAACTGTTTAAAAATGAAAATGTAGAGATCATAGTTTATGAACATCTTTGATCAGGATTCAGACTGTGGTAAATATGCACGTAATCTTTTCAAACTTCATATACATCCTCATTATTCGACTTATTTGGAGTAAAATTTTGATCAAAATCAGATCAGAGAGGCACAACTCATCTTTTTCAGTATGACGATGAAGAAAGGAGCCATACAGTGAAATTTAAGTTTATAGAAAACAAGATTAAAAGAGATGGCTCTGTAGTCTGATTGGTACCTCATGTTCAAGCTGGTGAATAATTGTCTATTTATAGAAGCAGGAAGCAAGCTTTTGATGAGTCACCGCTACTTCCTAGAGAACTAACTGCATGCAGGCCCAATGCAGTCCACAGTCTTCTAATTCCCCACATACTGCACCCAAGCAGGCAACTTAGAGAAAAAGTAAACACACCCTTTCTCAAGACGAGAATTTGATTTATGATATGCCTTCCTATGGCAAGTTATGGAAACCGCTCGAGGTTTTTTTTCCCATCAGGATGAGTCATGATTAGGCAGTGAAAAGCATCGACTTGGTCGTTTAGTTACGCTCCCTGCTCATGAACAAGCTTGCAGGGAAGATGTTTCTTAACACTCAGCTGCTAAGGGTAAACTGATCAAAAATGTCAAACATTTTCACAAGATTCAGAGGTGCTTGTGTGGAGGGCGTTCCAGTGAAACAAACACTTAGACAGACACCTGTGGCGACTTAATCGGCTTACTGTAATACCAAGTCAGACAGGTTAGCAGGAAGGAGCTACCTCACTCAAGCTCAGTCACATACTGTAAAACATTCTTAGCGTTATAGGAACATCAGAAAACCCTGCACATACACTGCTGTGCGCAGTGCGTGCTGTATTATCTCGCCTCTGTCCTTAAGGCACAAGGCCTTGTTGTGTGTGGAAACACTATTAGTCATCCAAACACAAACACCTCAGAAAACTGAATATCTGCCTGAGAGAGTATTACAATAATCGATACATACAGGTTAGTTGAACAATATTGGCACTTACTCATTACATATTACTTACTGAAAAATAATTGCAATGCTCTGCTAATTAATCATCTTAAATTACAAAACTAATCTTCTTTATTTGACACATGTAGAAAAAGAAAATGAGATATTGTGGTTTAACAAGCAGCCAGCCCACAGTTTACGGGTATTTATCATGGTTGTATAATAATATTTGAAGCCAATTTTACTAACTGTCAAACCGTGGGATTACAGCTATGGCGCCGGTCACGTGATGCTATTGGGCCCAAAAGGCCTTTTTTTTCCCAAACAAACTAATGGGAAAAACATTGGCTGTAAAGCAATGAATAGTTTTTTTTGTTGTTTTTTTTCCTGAGCTTGTTTCGATATGGGAATTTAATCCAAAACATAACAGCCAAACACATTTGGAAAGCCTAGAAGAGCTGCACGGTTGAATTATTTACACCCCATTCAAGTTTGCCAGAAAGCTAAACTGGAAGATACCCACTAAATCTCTGCACATGCTCTTTGGGCCCGTTGTAAACACGGAAGTTATCTTTTGGCTTCATGTGCCACTCAACTGAATGGTTACCAATCAAGTACCGGTGGCTAGCTGGCTAATGAACTAGTGGAACGCAACGTGTAAGTAAGATAACTTTTACAGGTGTATTTCTCCTCCTTCTTCTTGTTTGGAAGAGGCTAACGCTAAGCTAACACACCCTGCAGCAGCAGTCCCTCCAAAACAGCAAAAAAGTAGACCCAGAACTGCTGAAATAACAGGGCATTACTGACATAAGTAACTCGATTGAAATTCCTGACATCACTGTAACACATTAGGAAATTAAGGTTGCTCAACAATGAGTCTTCACTAGCACTCGGATAAGAAATGTACAAAAATATTGGTAGTTGCCTGGAACACCACACAGAGTCAAAACTTTTCCTTAACTATACCTGTATGCAATTATGTCATTTGTCCAAATGAAAGCCCCTGCTCAGCCATCAGCTATTGCCCGTGTGTGTGTGTGTTTGGTTCTGTCTGGGTGCATGTCTGGGCACGCTGCAGGAGGGCCTCACCCACCCAAGTCTGGCTCTGACTGCCTCCCAGTACATGACTGCATTTCTGAAGGGTGTGAAGGGGTAGAGAGGGGTTTGGGCTAATAGAGGACGTGGTGGGAAGAGAAGACGGACGGTGTGTGTGTGCATGTGGGTGTAAGGAGGGGGGGGTGAGAAGGAAAATGTGGGTCAACACAGTCAAAGCCCTGTCACATGTTCCAGTCAGCTGGAATCTCGCCTCCAGTCCAAACCAGAATGTTATGTAAGAGCTTATTGATCCGTGAGAGTGCATGTCAGAAAACGGAGTGGCAGTCAGGGCTGAGGCAGCGTTGCTGGTCTGTCTGCCGCATACTGTCACATGGCTTCAAAGCATGGAGAGCAAACATGTTAGAGCATTGCTGGAGGTGCTAACTGACCGGCAAAACAATCGGCCCGATGGGTGTGAGATATGGAGTTAAAACACAACAATTTAATGATAATAACATGTATAAACTGAACAGAGCTAGTGGTGTGAAAAAGCAAGCCAGACGCTTCGATACAGAGAAAAAGAAAGTACCCGCGGGCGGTCTGTCAGCGCTAATAGCGGCCGCTTGTCGTCCACACGTCTTCTCCCAAAGTCTCCCTGTCGGAGTGATGTCATGGCTTTCAGTAGCCACTGTTCTGCAATCCCGTCTCCATCAATTAACTTCAACAGCCTTTCGCTTCGTTCCTTTTTTTCTTCTTCTTCTTCTTAGAAAGAGGGAGGTGCATCGCCGTTACTATCATTAGTCATTCCAAGCATCGGACAAATAAGGCTGTTTGGAAAGAATGGAGGTTGGATCAGTCTGTCTGAGGATAATGTGTTCCTTTTTTTCCACCAGCAGCAAGGCTAATCATATCAGTAAGTAGGCCTTGGCCCTGCATGTGGCAACCAAGATAAACCTTGTGGAAACGCTGTTGTCCGGGAATTCGGGCACGGCTGCACATTGCAGCGGCCTCCTCGTCTTCACATGCAAAGGGATCAGAGTTCCTTTGCCGCTGTGAGGAATGGTGGGTAATAAATAGGAGAATGACATAGCACTTACATCTATGACAAATACACACACACACAGTAACACCTGCAGTTCAGATGTTCTCACTCTTGATGTAGTTCATCTTGGCTGCAGCAACATGCATGAGAGTTGCTGACATCACAGCTTAACAAGCTTATAAAACAGCTGGACGTGGATCGCCTGAATCAATGAGGAATCCGCTGATTCCCTTTTCTGGCCTAATCTGCGAAGAAAGTAGGTGATTTCTTAAAGGGTTCAGGGTTCAGGTGAGAGCATTTCCTGGAACAAAAAAAAAAAAAAAACTCAACGTGGAGAGGTGACAGAGACCAAGGGCAGCGGTTACAGTTCACTGACTGCACAAGAGTACAACAAGCACGTAAAAGGAGAGCATGAGGAGGACAGCACTTTGGACCAATGTCTAATCTACCGGGAGCAGAATTGTTTCTTTATCTGCAATTGTCACGACTGCTGTGCAAACAGATGGTGTGCGTTCACCAAGTAGCTTGAATGAAAAAAAAATGAATAGGGATATGTAAATATTAATTTTAACATTCATAACCCTCCCAGCATTCCTTTAATTGCCCAACAAAGCAGCACACCTATACAACTCAACTGACTTCTGCAGCAAGTGGCTGCTTAAGCTCACCTTTGCCCCAATTGGCAAAGATGTGTGGCTGTGCGTTGCACAGTATTGAGTATTATGAACAGAATGTACTGAAGGGAGGGACATGTTTCTCAAAGTTACAAATTATGTAAGCATATTTTTCACTAACGTTACACAATATTGTCACGGAGTCTGTAGCACTGGCCTTTTGGTTATATCATTCATTTAGAGAAGGACCATTATCAGAATATTGTGTCACAGGCCCGTTGACAAAAACCGACAAAGAATGTAGCAAGATTGAACAGAATTACAGTTTGATAAGGGTATCTCATTCTAGCATTTATATTTGTCCAATTGAAGATTTTTCTGATCAAGATTTTTCTTAACTTTTTACGTTTAAAGGTAATAGTTTTCAAGAAGTATGCTTAAAAGCTTTTTTGCTATGAGTTGAATGAGAAAGTTGCTATGACTCTTAATTCTATTCCCTTCTATATGAAGCTGAAACAAAAAAAAAATTGGCAACCTTTGGACAGCTGTTTACCCATTTCCAGTCTCTGAGATAAGCCAACCATCTACTTCTTATTGAACAGACAGCGAGCTTTACCTGCAAGACAGTAAATAGGGTATTTCCCAAAATGTTTATCTAAGTTGTGGACTATGCCTTTAAGAGGCCCCTTCTCTCGGGGGATGCTGGGGATGGCTGCAGTTGCTGAATTACTGCTGGCCAGAGTATATATATATATATATATATATATATATATAGCCCTGTCTTGTCACAGAGGTGTGTCGTGCTATGCTGACTGTTGCAGGCCTGACCAGAACAATACGCAGGAGTATGCTTCTCCTGTGGCCTCATGGAAGTTTCCACTGCTGCTTAAAGACCTGACCTCCTCACAATACAGCTCAGTGTTCCAGTACAGGGAGAAAGAAGGAGCAGTGGCCATATGGGGCCATTCGATCTATAACAGAGGTGAAAGGGCATGCTTATTATCCGCTACAAATCTGTGTACCAGTGTGCGGATGACTCGGCTGGAGGTATTTGAGGAAACAGATTATGGGAAGTGGGGGATGAAATTTATTGTGGAAAATGGAAATGGAGTCAGATTCTCAAGAGAGTGACTGAAAATACAAATCAGGTCAAAAGCGAATGAACAAATTACATGACATACAGTTCATTCGTTATCACTATCATTACTGCAAGAGTATAAAAATGAAGTTAGATAAAGCCAGAGACCCTTATTTTATGTTCCCTACATAAGATACACTCAATAATTTACTCAGTGGTGAGTAATTATTATTATTATTATTATTAATATTGCAGGATTTTTAGCAAAAACAGCTAAAAATGTGTATCTGCTAACGAAGGACCCTAAACACTTACTTTTATTATGTCATATGTTGATGGTTGCCATAGTGACCTTTGACAGGAATCGTCGCTGGTTAGTGGAAATACAGGTTGTTAACAACTCAACATAAGTCAAACATTCCTAATGAAATTTAAGTTTTAGACAATACTGCTTGCAATCAGATATGAGGCGGTTATAGATGATAAAAAGGACTGATCTTTCAGTGAACAAATCTCTGTTCACCCCAAAACTTGTATAATTTGTATTTTTTTTATCTCCACTTTTGAAGGCAAGACGTTAAGCCAATACGACCTCAAGAGGTCACGGCAGTGCCCTCCTCAGGTGCCTGTCCAAAAGTACTTTGTTGGCAAAATCAAATGTGACAACGCTTTCCAAAAATCAATGTAGTTTTGTGTCCTCTGAGTGAAAATGGTTGGGTGTAGCTCTCTAATGGACTCTGCGTGGACTTTACCAGTAACCCTGCAGAACAGCCTGGGTCACATACTTTTCGTGATGTGCAAAAGAGGGAGGGAGTGAACACTTGGCCTGATTTTGAAAGTGCATTTTTGCAGCTTCCTTCAGGAAGGCTGCAAGCTGGCACGCTGGCCCTTTAAATCGCTGCAAAGTGTCATCTCACATGCGCCCAACTTTGCTGAGTCATTGGGTTCAGGCTGCTTTTGTAACCTCCACCCAGCAGGGCTTCTCATTGGCTTCAGCCTCCACACAGCACTCCACGTGGTTGGCTGCCAGCACTACTAATCAGTTTCTTTTCACCAGAGGCATTCCTTAAAGTGACAGAGGTGCTCCCCGGTGACTGATGCCCAACTGACAGTCTGAGAGGACCAGAACCAAGACCACCATATATTAGTTGTGGGACTCTAGGAAGAAACCAGGGAGAGAAATGCTGGAGACAATTATAAAGATCGAGAGAGAGAGAGAGAGAGAGAGAGAGAGAGAGAGAGAGAGAGAGAGAAAGACTTCTGACATAATAACAGACTAAGGAGGACGTCATTTGATATGAGCACTTCAAAGTTGTGTAACTGAGTCAGACAAATAAACTTAAAACAAGTACCTATCTTGCTGTACCTGAGAATTTAACTCTTATTCTAAGAAAAAGTTATATGATCACACGGGTTACTTTAAAGAAAATATTTCCCTGATCAGAATCAGGTGTGCCATTTTACCTAAGAATATTTAAGTAGCTTTGAAAAGACACAGTAACTACACCTATATGTTCCACTCACATTGGTGAGAGTTGACTTCTAGCCACACCAGCTGTACGTTTTTTCTCAAGCACACCCACTTGGGAAAAGTGGGCTTCACATACTTCAAACAGCAAAATGTTGGTGGTAAGTCAGGCTAGCTCTTTATGATTGACCTGCACTTTCAGTGACCATATGAGCCACTACGGCCAGGGTGGTTTAGGTGTCCTCTGCAATCTGTCACCATCATGACTGCGGACTCTCACTTTCAGCTGTGAAAGTCGGTCCTGCTCACTCACAGCAGAACGGCCCCCACCTGTTGTACTGTGTGACTATGCAATGCGTTCTCTCTCAGTTCAAATATGGAGTGCTATTACCTGTCTTGAATAGTTTCCAGGTTACTCCTTGCCTGGCAGGGGTGCTGATGGATTCTTCGAATCTTTTTAAGAGAAGGATTTATGTACTTGGAGAGCAAGATCAAAATGAAGGGGGGTGGGGTTGGGGGGGGGGGGGTAAGAGACCAGACACAGAAGAACAGGCAGAAAAGAAGTGCATGCATTGAAGTGAGAAATGTAGATGGAAAATGTGCAGCTAAACCTGAGCGCTGCACAAATTATGCCATTGTTCCCAAGCCTGTGCTGTGGTTATAGGGAACACAGGAAGTAGCAGCATTTTGCATTAGCATAAACCACCTTAAGTAGAATTACATGTCTGTATGACATGTCTGATTAAAAAAAACTCTTCAAACTGATTGTCCTTATTAAGTAGGTTTGTTGCTTCACAGCAAGAAGGTCGCAGGTTTAAAGACTTAGGCTAGGTTTGCATGTCCTCCCTTTGTCTGTGTGGGTTTTCTCCGGGTTCTCCGGCTTCCTCCCACAGTCCAAAAACATGTTTAGGTTAATTGGAGACTCTAAATTGACTGTAGGTATGAGTGTGTGAGTGAATGGTGTGTGTGTGCCCCTCGACTGGCGACCTGTCTGGGGTATATCCCTGCCTCTCGCCAGGAGTACGCTGGGATTGGCTCCAGCAGACCCCTGTGACCCTATTTAGTAATAAACAAGCATAGAAATGGATGGATGGACAGTTTAACTGCATATTTTCATGTAACAGACATTATTTCATGCAGTTACTCTTGTAATGCTAATGATACAAACTAGGCAAACATGTTTCCCCAAATATTTTGATTTATTAATATTATTGACATTTTCTTAATTAGTGAACATCTTGTATAATCTGCATACGATTTAATAATTTTTGGTTTCGTACGTTCTTGCTTTTCTGTCAAACCTAAAGATATCAAGATTGTTATTTTAAAATTGTCGTTTTCAATTTTATAATTGTTTAAAAGAATCTACGACTGCGGTGTGTTTCCATCATGATGTTAGTTTGGATAAATGAACATAGCCTCAGTTAGTACTTAAAGAATAAGGTTGGTGACATTCTTGCATTTAAAAAAATCCAATAATAATTAGACCACTGCTTTTACCCCTAAAATTATTTAATACACATTAATGAGCCACACAATTTCACTGGGTGTCATGTTCCTGATGGCTCCAAAGACTAATAACAGCGATCACATTTTCAGTCTCTGGAGAGCAGTTCTTTGTATGGCAGACACCACAGACCATGTTGTCTGTGGTGTTGTGCTACATAATCATAATCTCTTGACTTTTTATATTGTAGAGTAAGAAAAAAACAAATGAAACTGTTACTTAAATTTGAAGTGATGGAAAACACTTTAAAGCTATGAAAAAATAGATAAAAACGTATCACAAATCATGGTATTTGGACACAAGGGTCATTCACAGCAAAATATACTAGCTGTATGTTTTAAGCAAAACTCCAGGAGCAGTTTAATAGTTGCACAATAAAGATGTATTTGTAGGAATGCACCATTCCTGAGCTATGAAACGAATGGTGCACCCGGCCCTGATGGGTTTAAGTCAACGGACAAAAAGGGGAAAAAAAAAAAAAACAATCGCCGTCTGCTCCAGGAGGAAACAGCCATCTCACGGTGTGAGTTAGAACCATGCAATAACGCTGAGAGGAGGAAGGCTTGGTTTCCTGAACGATGTGTGCCCGTGGCGCATTCCTGCCCAGCTTTGTGAATGCATCAACATAAATTGAGGCAAGGAATAAAAGCTGTGTCACTGTGCTGAGGCGGCATTGTGTTACTGCCTGTCTGAAATATGTTACGACAAAAACGGTGACAGGTTGTTGCCTTTGATCTGTGTAACTTCACAGCTCTGTGCCTCAGCGAAGGGATGTGCTGATACGGCACCGTTTTTTTTTTTTTTTTATGCGCACTCTTTTGATAATCATCTCACATTTACACTTCACACATCGACGTATACATGTTCACACATGTGCGGCTCATACACTTAAATATGCATGCAATATCTATATCCATAATGTATGCATGCGCATACGCCAGTAGAATTATGATCCTCACTCTCAAAATGCATGCTAATAGGGGAGAATATGCACACAAACCCACAACATTAAGATGTCATGAGAAAATCCACTCAGGATTTGTACCTTCTCATGCATGATGCACTGCAGAGGCCTGAGAAGACTTCAGGTCTCTTCAATTATGTAACACTGCATGGACAGTGCTTCAACTTTATCAAAGATGTGCTACCGTATTTCAGGGATAAACCTGACATTCACGTCTTCATGTTACTCTCACTCATCGAATGCTGGGGCTACTGTATCCGGACAGTAGCATGGATAATCCTCAAGATTGTATCATGTAAATTCCATCATGCACATTTTTCATTTCAACTGGAGTCCTCAGGAGAGAGTTACCTCCACAGCTGGCACACAAATGTCTCTTTTTTTTTCCTCTGGTGGGAAGGGAAAATGTAGCGCACACACACACACACACACACAGTCCATTCTCTTTTCCAAATCTGGAATTGTAGTGACTTCAACAAGCAAGCCTCCAATTGAGGTTTCCGTCCATAAGAAGTGCAATCACATATTTGGTAGTAGAAGCCGATTCCTACTCCACTCCAAACCACAGGAATGCTTTGTTTGCTTGAAAAAGATGCATAACAGCGTCCTGAAAAACAATTTAAAATGCTAAGGAGCTTTGGTTGTTTGGGGCGTCAGTGCTCAACATTTTGTGTTCGACATGGAGGCTTCTTAGGGAGACCATGAATGAGAAACGAACAGTACAACCAGTGAAGATGAGGAAAAGACAAGTGACCATAGATTTATGCAATAGAATAAATAAATTACCATATTGGCAGATAAAATCATAAGATTAATGGTACTATATACGAGAGGGAACGCCAGATGATAAGCGTTCACATTTGCTTCTCACCGTGAATCTGCCACTAAAATATGTTTGATTTATTATAATGAAGACATAATTATAGCGCACTTATAGAGCATTTTTCAGCAGGGAACACATTGTTTTCCAGAGACAATAACAGGACACAAGCAGCATTGAAACAGCTGCATGAGGTTATAAGTTAGAAGTCAGCTGTATAATTTCCTCCGCCCCACAGTAAGGAATGAATTAAGTGTTAATTAAAGTCATTATGTTAAAAAAAGATAGATTAAAAGACCCAATTTAAAAGCAGAACATTTTTAATCTTTTTTTTTCAGTGTTAGTCAATCTGATGCTATATGAAACACTGATCCAGATACAACTCAATCGTCCCGGACCTGGAAATAGTTTTAAAACCCAAATTGGCAAGAAAAAGAACGTCTTCTGAGAAATCCAGTTAGGCCTATATACTCCAGCAGCAGACCATGCAAGGTATTGTGTGATGACATAATTCTTGACTGAAAGATTTAAACCAGACCTTATTTAGAGAAGAGAAGAGAATGCCTTTTTTTCTTTATGTGAATTATGTGTCTAAAGATAGAGAGTGTCATGTGTTGTACAGATTGCAAAACCATCTGAAGCAAATATGTTATTCGGGGCCACCGGCTATATGAAATTGATTTGACTCGACCTCGACTAGAATAGAGGACGTTTGACATCTGTTTGGACACATATGCTGAAGTGGAGTAATTGATCGTATGAAGTGTTGACTGAATGACTCGGGGCATCACAGTAACTTTATTACTTCAACTATCTTTTAATTCGAATTCCATCTGTAGCCCGGTGATGTAGAAAAGTTCCCAACACTTCACACATATTACTTCCTTACAGCTAATAGGTCAGGGGACGAAACGCCTCCTCTGGGCGGACGCATCCTCATTGGTCGCTATTTCTAGTGCCCGCCTTATTTCTCACAGGGATCCGCGCCGCCATTGGCGGAGCCGCCCGATAGTCATCGTGCGTGCGGTGCGGGCCTCAGTCGTGATTTTTTCCGGTCCGCGTCCGATTGGGCGGTTGCGGCCGATGACGTCACGGCCCTGCCAGCTGATCGGAGTGAGAAGCCGGTTTGAAGCGAGGAGTTGGACCGGAGAGAGACCGGGGAGGGAGCCCCGAGGAGCAGCAAGCAGCGCGGGTTGGGACCGGGGCCAGGCCAACCGGATACTCAGCTTGGACCGTCTTTTTTTCCTCCCCCCCTTTCTTCTTTTTTTTTCTAATTTTTTTTTTCCTTACATTTCTCTTTTAGCGGTTTAAACGTTTTAACACCGGGAGACGAGCGGTCTCGTCGGGGGGGGTGAACTTGCGGGGCTCCGCGTCTCGTCGAAACCTCTGGAAGTGTCAGAAAAAAAAAAATTGATTGAGAGTTAAGGTGTGGCTGGAGGGTTTCAAGGCTCGTGCACTGAACAAATGTTCCCAAACCCGACTGTTTGTACTCTCGAGCGTCCGCTCAGCAGGCCCGAGACTCTTCTGTCTTCCAAACGGCTTTAAAGAATATGTGCAGTCATTTCATTATTACATAACTAATGTATTGCCATCTTGACGTGCGCACCTTTTTGGCTTCAAACGCGTGCGGTAGCCCACGTTAATTAAGACTATTGCGCAGTAAATAAGTAAGTCGAGTATTTTTTTTTATTAGTAGTATTATTATTGCGTGTGTTTTACCGCTCGCTTTGGTTTCATAAGTCTGTGAAATGTAACGGACGTGGCAACTTTACAGTAGCCAGCCCCGCTGAATGCCACAGGCAAACTGGGCGTGGGGGGAAACGGTCCTAACAGAGCCTTTAATATTCCGCAAATCTTTCCCCGAGCGCGGCTGAATTGCACGTATTTGACGCCAAATAACCGTAGACTCGCCGTGCGGCTCGGCGGAATCGGTGGATTTACCCGAAACCAGAAAGTAAGTGCGGCTGTCAAATAGATTTCGAAAACTTTTTTTTTTCCCTTTCCCCCCCCCTTCTTCTCCTTTACAGCGGTGGTGACATTTAAAAGGCCAGAAGAGAGGGCGTGCCACGATCTTATCTTTAATTCATTCCGCATTTGAACCGTTCTATTAGGTGCTAGTATCGGTATAAAGCGCACGCGAGGGGCCGTTTATCGCCGTATTCCGGCGTGTCCGAGGCCTGTATAATATAAACCGGTCTGTCTGCGAGCATATGACTGGAATGGGATGGGACGGGTGTGTCTCTTTTTTTTTTTAACCTTTAGGCAAAACGCATCGGGGGCTTCAAATGGATAAGAGTTGGCTCTGTATTACAACAGTAGGCTCGGGCTTGTTGAAGAAGAAGTGAGAATATGGAGGAGTCATTCCTCCTGCATGCCACAATCACTCATAATTGAGTGCACCGGCAGAGTGACCCTGTATAGACTAATTAAGATAAGCTTTAAGTCGAGAGGCAAGCAGATAGAGTGAATTCCTCAAGGCCCCACCCTTTGCAGCGCAACATGGATGTGGAGAGTTGCCCCCACCTCCTCCACCTCCTCCTCCACCACCACCACCACCTCCTCCTCCTCCTGTTCTTCCTCCTCTCTCTTCTCCCTCCGCTCCATTCATTTTCACCCCTTTTCAAGCTTGTCTTATGCTGTTAATTCCCCCCCCCCTCCCTCCCTCAGTATCTCCAGGTGTCGACAGTAGATTCAGAAAGGCTGTGAGCAACTTTTAAAGATCATGGGACCGTGGGACGTTACTGCCAGGAGACTGCAGAGAATTGATGGAGGTAAGGTGGGGTTTGTGTTTGAGTCAACCTGTGGAATGTGCCCAGCTGTATTATAACAGTACAAAGGTGTGCCAAGTTGTATGCATAACTAATGACATTCAAGAAATGTATGTGTTTTTTTTTGTATATATATCTATATATGCATACATACTTTTTTTTTGTTAGTCACTGCTTTGCTTTTCTTTTTTTTAAACAGTCACTCTGTCCTGTGTCTATCAACCTGTTGCAAAGTTTAGGCAGTCTATGTACTCTGCCCCCCCCCCCCCACCCTCCTCCATTTTCTATGAGTTCTGGTGGCAGGAATTATGTAATTTTATTGGCAGTGTGCAAACCTCAAACCTTCACTTATGCAATCACTGTTTAAAGATTTCAACATTTAGGACGGCGGTGGGTTAAAAAAAAAAAACTTTTTTTTTTTTTTTTTTTTTTATCAAAAGCTCAGGTTCCAAAGCTCAAATTCTAGAAAACTCAGCTCCCTCTTGTTCTAATTCAGTGAAGGGACGGGCCGCTGAGGTGTGACTCCCCATCTCCGTGTGATCCGTTTAGCAACCGGTGGCTTTTTTTCCTCCCCCCCCACCTGCACCCCATCTATGTCGGCTCAGACCCTCGTCGTCTCGTAAATTTGCGAGGCATAAAAGCTCCTGATGGATATCTCGACCTTGTGCAAATCGCGAACATTTCTTTCTGTTGGCAGATGACTTGTCCCCCCCCCCCCCCCCTCCTCTCCCTCCCTCATTGTAGTTCTGAGTGGTTCATTAAATGGTCCCTTCGCTGCTTATTTTCCAAGGCCCGACGAGCCCACTTGGTTAAATTGTATAACCTCCTCCTCCTCCTCTTCTTCCCTTCCTCCTTGATGTGAAAAAGTAAATGCGCTTTTCCTGGCCCGGAGATGCTCTGGAAATGCTTGTTAGCTGTATGGGGGCTCACTTCAGCCGCCCCCCCCCCCCCAGTCGCCTGCCCTTTCCCCAGGAGTGCCCCGGCCTGCTGTAATTATCCACTCTTTAGCTATGAATGGTGAATTATACATGACGCTGCAGGCCAGTCAGAGTCCAGGCCGCTGGACACACAATCTGGATTATCAGGATGCCACCATTTGAACGCTCAGACCCGTGGCTGTTTTTAAGAGAATTAGCCTTGGAGTTAATTATGTCGTGTGTGTGTCTGTTAGCACGTGTTCCACCCACGCTGGGACTAGTTTCACATATAAGACTGTGACGATACGTTAACCGGACCTCAATGGCTTCAGCTACAATGATGGGGTTTTTTTGTGTGAGAGGACGGCAAACAGGATGTGGAAGTCCTGTTTGTGTCTGAAGAGTCAAAATGATCTTTTGGTGGATTTCCACCGTGTGAAATATGATCCGCGTTGGAATTGCGCATCAATGTCACTTTTTTTTTTTTTTTTTTTTTTTTTTTTTGAGCGACTTCAGTAGCTGCATTCTTGCAATTCAAGGGGAATTACTGTCGATTTGCGAGCAATTAAATTACTTCAGAAATCTTCGGTTGCTGTTCAGATGGCGCCCTCGTTCACCCCGGCAGACATTTTGCTTTTACCCGCTGCATGCCGCTAAGAAGTTACCGGCTCTCTTCAGCCCACTTATCTCCTTCTCCCCCTTTTTTTTTTTTTGCCATGTTGTTTGAATGTTTGCTTTGTCTGAGCTTTGATTGTTCAGCCACATTGGATTGACCTATGTATGTGTGTGTTAGCGGTTTAGCCAGCACAGTTGTTATCTCTGCACGGATAGATGTGATTAATACAGCCGTCCAGCGGCGACGTCCAAAGCGCCACTCCCCAGACACACACACACACACACACACACACACGGAAAGGGCATGCAAGAGGGGAGCCAGATCGGAATCTGATGTTTGCACCTGTAATTTTCTGTCCTTGTGCCCTCTGCCCCGTGCCCTAGATTTAAATGTTAAGTGATTCCAAAAGTCAGGATTTCGTGAATACATTTATCCACGTGCGCGTGCGTCTGTTTGTTTAATGTTATGCAAATGCATGTGTATCCTTGGGCCGGTAAATTGGGGGAAAGATTTAAGCCCGCAGGACCGACAGGCTTTTTCTGCACAATGTCCTGAAACGGCCGCAGAGAGATCTGGAACCGTTTGGGGCCCCGTCAGTGTTGCAAGACATTGATCAAAAGCGGATATAAAAATGTCATTTGATGAATCACTCACCCTTCGCAAAGATGAGCTTGTGGAGCGACCGGCCCCGTCAAGTGGCTCGGTATAACCGGGCAGGACTGAGCTTGACTGTTATTGATAGCCGATCAAAGGCGGGAGGATCTGCGGTGGAAATGCGGTAGCTGCAGTGAGGTTGCACATTTTTATGGCCACACCCAGGCAGCCCATCAGAGGCCCTGAGCAGCTAGCTTTGACTAGCTTAGGCTGGTTTTTAGGCTTCCAGATGAGTACCGTGCTTTTTTTTTTTTTTTTAGTTGAATAATTAAATGTAAGTCGCAAGAGGTCAATGAGTCTAGGAATTATAAGTGGTTTAACGGGGTGTGTGTCTGTGCCTGGTTAAGACAAGCAAAGCTTCTTGGCAGGTGTCGTCATGCTGTACGTAGGTGTGTGGGTGTGCATGCATGTGTGTGTGTGTGTGTGTGTGTCTCATCTGATGGAAAGACAGATGTACTCTCTGTCTATGCTTGCATGTGCACACATGCGCTGAACAGTGATGTGTGGGTGTGTGTGTGCAGCACAGGCTAAGTCTGAGATATAGCGGTTTGTGATGCAGTATTCCAACAGCTATATTTTAACTGCCTCATATGGAGAGATACTGTCACCACTCAGCACGGCAGAGTGTGATTTACTAAACCGGCCTCGCACACATATGTACAACACATGTTGCACTTTGCATGCTTGCCTACTGGAAAGGTCCTCTCTAGCAATAAATGCGCTACTAACAGATGACAAATTAACTGATTTACTCAAATGTAGCATTATTTAATACAAACGTAATGAGGGCTATGTTGGAAGAGTAATCCTTGCCCGCTCTTACTCCAGACTCCGCTTCAGACACGCAGGAAACCAAGAAGTCTCTACCCAAAATTTCCAGCTCGGACAGAAAAGGGTCGAGCCCTTTGATGATTGCGGATATTCACCTCTGATATGTGTGTGCGCACACCCACAGCCGTAGTGATGGCATCCGGGTTTCGTTTTTCACACTTTTCTGCAGGTGACCCAGTTAAAGAACCAGGGCTATTGTGCTTTGTTGAGTTTTGTACTCGCACTTATACATCGATAGAGGCGGAGTAGCCAGGAGGAGAAAGATATTTCTTTCAAGAAAGCCACCGCAGCAGGCGGTATTCAAGGAGTGAGATCTAAACGAAACATCATGGCAGGCTCCGAGCCTTAATTTATGGGTCTTCACTCGTGAGGCGTTTGTAAGGTCTCATGCCGGCATCAGTTCAACTAGCGCTTTATTAAGATTATTTTAGGCCGAAGCAAGGCTGCAGCGCGCTCGGCTCCGGGCTGGTCTCTGCAGGGCCAGGAGCCAGGAGCTGTGGGCCTCTCGGCAGACCGGCTGGAATGTGGACCATATGTAGCAGGCATCCCAGGAATGTAACTTGGCCTTGCTGAACTGACCAACCTAAAGACACAGAGACTGAAAGCAGGATGAGGAGGAGGAGAGGAAGGGATTAAAAAGGTAGAGCAAGGGAGGTGATATTAAAGGACGAAATAGATCAGAGGGGAGGAAAAGCTATGAAGAAGAAGAGAACTAATGGGAGGGTGGAGAGGGGGAGAGACGTGGTACAAAGTGGCAAAGTACTAAAGGCGGATAGATGCGTTCTCCAAAATCTCATGTTCCAATTATTTATAAAGTCAAACTCCTTTCAGCTCTCTGTCTTCATGACTGCAGACAGAAGGATTTGCGGTGAGTGTAAAATGGCTTCATTAGTGTTGACCAGACCGGTGTTACCGACGCACCAGTAATTACATACTGGTGACAATAAATAATCATCAGGTTATTATTACTGGTTATACCACTTGTGTGGTCTCGTATTTCTGCGTGCAGCATCCTGATAAAGAATGAGGTCCAGCTCTGTCATATTGATCATTTAATCAATTGACCAGTAGCTGGATTAAGCTAGTATAGCTGGTTTAAGAAATGAATGATTCTTCATAAATTGGCAGATTAACGACAAATGGAAATATTTGTCACAGTCCTAGATCGTAGTTTCAAAAAAACATGCATTTGTTTTGTATTAAACATGTGTACAATATGTGGTAATCGGTGCAGCTCACTAACTCAGGATGGAATATCCCTTTCTCATCTCTGTTAGCTTAGCCTTCTGAGTACAGCTGGGTCAAGAACGTCAGGAAATGCACTCGCACACAGATACGCACACTATTGCAAACATTCTCTCCTTTTTTTTTCTCTTTTTGTCCAATATGCCTTGGCCATGCACATACACACCCTGTCTATCGGAGTGTGATATGTCTGTGGTTGAATGGCAGTTGACCTCCACTTGCAACTTGCTTTTCCTCAGCTAAGCAAAATGCCGTCATCTTATCATCTCATCTTCTGTCGGTGCGATAGAAGGGCAGATATTAATCCTCTTCAATCTAATGAGAAATTTAGCATACAAACCCTCTGAACCAATTAACCAAATTATGATTACGTCATGCAGATACACACCCATATCGGCAATCGAAACCTGTATCGTTTCTTAACTGCAGATGACAGGCAAATTTGGTTTGGAATGTTTGAATTCATCTAAATGTCCAGAATTTGGAGTTGTGGACGGACACTTACTTACTGTCATCTCTTCATGTTTGTGAATCTACAAGACAGATACTGCTACATAAGCCCCTGGTACAATGGGCCTTGCATGTTAGGACTTTTACCTTTTATTTTTATACTACTCTAGTGAAATCTGCACTACAAGCAAACTTTGACTGATAGAACTACAATGTAGTATGAAATACTCCTTTATACGGAAAGAGAATGACAAAAATCTAATCAATTAACAGCAAAAAGAATACAAATCAATTCTGTAGACCAAGGCAAAGGTTTGGCTCCTTGTCACTTGTTGCGTTTCCCTTAATATGACCGTGTGAAGGGTGAAATAGTGGCCTCAAACTTGGCACTATTGGCAGGTTGACAACCTGCAGTTTGTTTGATTCCATGAGGAACTGGTCTTGGTCAATGGAGAGATACGCAAGGTCTACAGCATGTCTCAACCCTCTGTATCTTCTTCTTCCTTTGAAGGCAGGATGGGTGTGGCGAATGGATGATACTGAGGAGATTCTCCGGAATCATACCGCACGCATGGGCAGCTGCCGCTTCTTATTCATTTGCCCCGCAGGCATTTCCTGTCTTTCAGCATGCTAACTAAACCGCTGGTTAGAGGGAGAGGCGACAAAAGATATATATATACAGGGAGAGAGAGAGAGAGGGGGGGGGGGGAGCAAGAACAGAAAGAGAAGGAGGATGAATTCTTCGGGACTATAGGGGCATTTAGCCAGAGAAAGGGATGGACACAAACGGATACATAGAGAGAAACAATGTACTCTTTGACACGCTTCTTCCCAGTGCTAGAAAGGGCAATGACAGCTGGAGAAAACACACAAATCTTTTCTTTATGTTAGGCCCCTTTAGCCAACATTCACACCCCTACTTCCACTGCTCTGTTTCTGTATCTCTCTCTGTCTCCCTCTCTCTCTCTGTTCAGTTCTACTTTCCAGAGAAGGGTTTGATGCTCTGTGTGTGTATGTGTGTGTGTGTGTGCATGCGTGTAGATAATCTGACACAATGTCCTTCACAGGAGCTTGCATCAGACACACACACACACATACGCAGATTCAGTCATGCTGCGTCATTGTCTCATCTGTGCATGGTAGGTGCCAGGTTGTCTGCCTCGCACTTCATGACATCACTGGGGCAGAAACCACCCTGCCTCCTGCTTCCTACACACACCACGCACGCACGCCATACTGTTCCCATGCATTCCTGTCTCCAGATGCTCGGTATAAAAATCGCTCCGCAAGACTTCACTGAAAGGGTCATTTCCTCTTCCTCTTTCCCCACCTGCTGACCTCCTGCGGGTTGACATCACCTCTTCCTTAAGCAAATGCCAGTGAGCTGTGATCACTGGATCAAAGGTGCGGATAATGACCGTAGCAATAATCGCTGTCAGGTTGTCCTGCTTGGATGTGTATTTTTGGAGCAGAAATACCTTGAAATGCAGTCATGCGGCCGGATCACTTGTTTACGCAATTTTTACAGGCCCCACCCTTAATACCGTCTTTGTGTGTGCGTAGTGCCTCATCTCTGCTGCCCAAATTAGAAGAAAACCCTTTATTACTGCGCTTTAGGACATGACTGTTTCCTACCAGGGGAACAGCTGCACTAGACAAAAACTCTTACACGGAGCACGTTAGGCTTTTACCGGGCTTGAAGAACATCTGAGGCACGTTTGCCGTTTTCTACAACTGAAAGTTGTTGTTCCATTTCCAGCTGTAACTGGTTTTATTCTGAATCACCAATTAATTTCCAGATAAACAGCAGCACAAATAGAAACTATATAGTATAGATGTGAAGGTGATTTCATGCACTCATGAATACATTCCTCCCTCCTTTTCTGTCAGCAGTGTCACTGATGTTTCATAATTCATATGAGGTGTTATGAGAAAACAGGGCGTGGACACCCCCCTCCCACACACACACACACACACACATACATATATATATATATATGATTATCCCTCTTTTCTACGATTGCAGTGATCTGCACCCCTCACTTCCATCTCATTTTTCTAGCTTGTTCATTTTGAGAAGCCAGCAGTATGATGATGAACATATTCTGAGAGTGCATGGTACACCAGAATTACATCTCAGCAATGTTTGTACGTGTGTGTGTGTGTGTTTGCTTGTGTGTATATTTGTCTTGACTTGCCTTGCCTTTCTTCCTTTTAAACCCATTCAAGGCTGTAGCAGGAAAGCATCAACAAATATATTGATCTATTGTTCATTCAAAAGCTTTGTTGCGACCCAGGCAGACAGATCATGGGGGTTGGGTGCGCACATATAATTGTGACACTTGCACACCACACTATCATTGAGTGCACCTTATCCACCCAAATCTCATGCACATATACTGACATGCAGACCAGAGACTGAATTTTAATAATTACGTCTGCTCCAAATGGTTTTCACTTAGTCGTCCACAACTTAAACATTCAATGTGGTCGCAAACGGTTTATAAGATCTTAGAGCACAGCAGTTACAAACATGGATCCATTGAGTGAGCATTGGCCTGTTCTTCTACAGCATAAATGTAAATGGCCATTGTTCATATTATAGATTAACTATAGATTTTATGTGGCAGTTCGAGATGGGAGAATCTGGACTCGTATATATCGCATCTGTTGGGTGCAAAATCCAAAACCTTTACGTTTCAGGATTTTTTTTTTTTAAAACTTGTGCTTTTAAAATGAATAATTGAACACTTGGTCATCAAAGTTGGTGTTGTGTCTCATAGATAACGGGTATTTGCATCTGTCAGGTGGAGACACAAGAAAGTGTTAAAAGATTTGGTCAAAACTCTTTTTAACGCTTTTCATGAGGTTATATATTGTAAAAGCAGCATACAAAAAAGTGTCAAATATATTAAGTACTGCAAATACCTGTATGGTAAATAAACTAAACAAATGAAATGACATAAAAGAGATGTTTGATTATAACGCTGGTATTGAACTAAATATTAAGATTCTGCTAACATTAGCTGCTCTGCCAAGCTCGTAGCTTTAAAGGGGATACGTTTTAGATACCGAAAGAAAGGAAGGCTTGGTGAAGTTGCTTGTGAAATAGATATTATTGCAGCCTTCAGAGGGCCGATAAGAAGCTTGCCAGAATCTGCTGCAAAGCTGCTCTCATCCTCATACCACAGAAAGCACAAATGTAAGCTTATACGGCCCTTATAGAAAACAATAATGTCGTATTAGCTGTACCTTTTTTGGCTTTCATCATTGAGTACTTGTTTCTAGTATGTCCCTGTTAGCTTTTTGCTGTTTGATGTTGAAGCGGAGGCATTCAGCTCATATTACCACTTATGCCTATTATACTTGAACTGTACAAATGTAGCAACACAGACTGGATGCATTTTTTTTTTTTTTTTGCACTGGAGTTTGGACTTGAAATGGCATTCTTCGAATGATTCATGGGGCTTCCCATTCTGTCGTGTTGGCCAAGTCATTCCCTGCTCCCTCCTCTGGGATATATTGTTATTGGCAACTGTCCTTAGATTTAATCCATTCTCCATCCTTGAATTTTTTTTTTTTTTTTTTTTAACTTTTTTACTTTCAATATCAGTCAAATTTCCTAAGAAAAGGCAGTTACCGCTCAAACCATTCCCACATCCGCCTCCAAACTAGTTAGGTGGCACTGAAACAAACAAGGGTGTTTCCCATCCTACAGGCACTCTCTGAAGTCAAGTCGCTTAAGAGTGTGTAATGAGCTTTAGTTTTGCCGTAAGGTCATAATTTATTTAAGAACACTTTCAGCCAAACTCAGTTCACTTCACTTCAGTTTCAACTTCTGCTTCGACCTGACCCTCGGGTCCACTAAAACGCTCCTTTCGGCCTGGGCATTGTCCAAGTGTGTGAGAGCATAACGGATATTTAGTCCATCTGTCTCCGAAGCCGTCACTTCACTGCCTCAGGAAAAGCTGAAAACACCTGAAACACAAACATAGATGCAATGTTTCTCTTTGCAAGTAAAGCCAAGAGTCGTGACTTAATCCGACAGCGGGCGCCGTCCTCCGTGGCCCGAAGTTACCGGTTCGCGCACACGGCCGACCGTACTCGAATCGCACACGCGTTCTGTGTATTTGTGCGTACACGCTCCGAGAAGCCATTTTCAGCCTGTTGCTTAGGCTGGCTGTAATTGTCCTGGGAATCGTCAGCTCTGTGTAATAAATCACTCCTCTGGTACACTGTGTTCTCCACTCTGGAATGGCCTCTGTGTGCCTGCATGCTTAACATATTGTGAGCAGAGAAAAGAAAAAAAACATAGCTAAGGATAATAGGGATTGAAATTACATTTACAAGACGAATAACTTTCTGTCACAACAGGCTATTTTAATTTGCCAGTGGAATAACTTCATTTTTTTATGTCATGGAATAAAAAGACCAGTGCGTGTACAGTAATTGGTGTATAACAAGGAAGTGAATGAATTTCTTTTTTTGTACCTTTTGGTGCTCATTCTTCTATACCTGTCAGTTTTACCCTTTGCCTTGTACTAGAAATTATTCTTGTTTCAAAACAAATGAATATGATCAAACTAATTTTGTAGTGTGATTGACACATTATGTCCAATGTAGGGATTTTTTTGCGCCATGTGCATATTCTTCTGTCCACAGCAGATATTTGTGCTCGCTGGGGTTAGCGAGTGATTTGATTCTAAATATGAAGTGCTCCTTTCATTGCACATGGCCAGAGGGAGAGTTGTTGTTTGCTTTTATTGCACGGTCACCAGCCTGTTTTCTCGTGGCTGTGGCCATCTCTGACCTTGTTAGTGCTCACTGCTCTCTTTTCATCATCCCTTTCTGTCTCTTGATATTCATTTTTATCGGTTTACCAATCTCATCAGTCTTCCGTAAAATTGTAATCTTCTTTTCAGTTTAAACACAAGAAGGACGTTATCTCCTCATTAGTAACAAAGGCCAAAGGCGCGATCAGGTGCGGCCTTTACAAATTTGTTCAATAAGTACAAAGGAAGTGCCTTTGCCCCGGATCCCGTCTCCGATATTACACACCCATAATGGATCCCTACAGATTCAGTGTGAGATCTAGGCCCACAGCCCATTCAGAAAATTTCACTCAAACTAGTCTCAGTGGAAGAGGATCGTACGGCTGCATTGAAAGTGTGTGCGCGCGTGTTTTTGTGTGTGTGTGTGTGTGTGTGTGTCTGCCGTCCAGAGCTTTCCGCTGTTGCTCAGAGCAGCGTGGGGTTCATTGAGTTTCCAAGGGTTGCTGGGTTCACAGTGCTGCTGAGAGCTAGTTTGCACAAAGTCCCGTCCTTGAACTGTGAAAGAATATGCTGCTAGGGAAAGGCTTTTCAGACCGACTGACTGCAATAGTTGAAGTCAGGCCAGCTGTAAGGAAGCCAGGCAAGACAAATCCAGGGCTACTCATAAGTATTACACAGTGGCCAGCTGAAAAGGGGGATGTTAAAGTGGTACATCACGTTCAGGTTTTTTCTTGTCTCCACTTGATCACTTGATCTAGTTAAACTTTTAGAACTATTCAGTAGCAAAGGAGGTGACGGTTCAAATTGGCCTCTTAAGGGCTTCGTCCTTCTACCAACATTTCTTAAACTGTCATTTACTTGGATGGAAATTGGGGGGGGTTCTCGAGATGAAATAACAAAATTCTTGACATGTCGGTTGAAGCAGTCGTGCACGCGAGGGAACGGGAAAGCGTCTCAACTGCAAGGAAAATTCCCTCATTCAGTCGTGTATGGCTGCTGTAAACCGAACTGCCCCACAGGACGAGGACTGTTTTCTATCAGGAGTTCCAGGCTGTAACCAGAGGCTGAGCTATCTATCTAGCAAAAAACTTCTGTATTCAATTATGGCGAACGCAGAGAGAACGCTCAAACGGTAGGCTGGCATGTGTGATGGCAGTACGCGCACGCGGCTTGTTTGTTTCGTTTAGGGGAGAAAAAAAAACACTACACCGCAGTAGTCGCAAATGAGGACAAAACACAAAACGGCGATATAAAGGGTTTTCTCTCTGATTTTCCCCAAAACCTCGTCACCTCTCTCCCAGAAGGAGTTCCCCCCTTATAGCCAGCGCAAAAAGAACCAGTCTGATTAAGAAAGGAGTGTATGTATGTGTGTGTGTGTGTGTGTGTGTGTGTGTGTTGTTGTGCCAAGCAGCACCCATCATGGCCAAAAGCTGAAGGTATTTGGGTATAGACAGCATTATGTTTTACGGTGTGTTTGCTTGATTGACTGGTGTCTCCTCTCATTAGCCTCAGTGTAAACTTTGATTCTGTAGCTTAAAATACAGTCCATTTTTTTCCCTCTCTCTCTCTTCAGGTTATGGTGTGTATATGGTGCTTGTTGGCTGACCTACAGCAGTTCTTCACTGGCAAGCTTTATGTCCTCATGTACCAACTAAAGCTGCCAGCTGAAGAACTGTTGTGGTCGGCCCTTTCCTGCAGCGAAGTACCCGTCTGTCCCCAGGAGCGACAAGAGGATGACGACAGAAATGAACACGCCAAAGATGAATCCTAGTTACTTATGCGGCACGTTCATGTGTTCAGGTTCATACCATGACACCTGCTGTATCATGTAACAAAACCATTGCGTCGCAGAAGACTAGTCTCCATCGTTCCGGTTTAGTTTTTACAATAGCTTATTTTTCCTCATTATTAATGGAATTCTAATGTGTTTTCACGATTCAAAGTTGCTTGCATCACTCCAAAAACCCACTTCACTCATGCATCAGCAGTCACGTTTAAGATTTTTTTAATTTTTTTTTTTTTTTAGAAATATGGCTCCTCGTTAAATTTTAAAAGGAGAAACGTTTGAGATGGATTTTTTAGTTGCATGACACATTGCGGTGAAATTTCACTGGAAAATAATCCTTTTTGGTATTTGAACACAAACATCTGCGTGAAGCCGTAGCTACAAATCAAGAAATCAGAAATAGTCAGAACATTTAAAATTCTCGGTAAGTGACTGCTGGGTTGTTTAGTGAATAATAAAATGGCATCTCAAAGAAATAATAATAAAGTGGATGGACAGCTGAAGCCTGCCGTCATCAGCATGCTTCTGCTTTTGCTCCTCCGAGAGAGACGCGTAACCTTTCCCTTCTGTAACGGACTTGAGGGTCACGCCGAAGAGCGCAGAAATACTGATCTCGCCTGTGACCCTCGGCGGCCATAAATCGGACTTCAAGAGAGAGGGCGATGCCCCGAGCAGGATATGAGAGCGAACGTGTCCCTTTAAAAGCTGCCAGCCAGAGCCGAACAGAGAAAAGGAATGTTCTGGGGCCTTAACAAAACCAGATGCCCCAGCTTACGCTCCCTCTCACATATGCTCTCCTGTTGCCTTCTCTCACTCCTCTTAACACCACAGATGGAACCGAGA
Source organism: Lepturacanthus savala (assembly GCA_030544235.1). Lineage (NCBI taxonomy): Eukaryota > Metazoa > Chordata > Actinopteri > Scombriformes > Trichiuridae > Lepturacanthus > Lepturacanthus savala. The sequence goes on along the minus strand of CM060468.1, from coordinate 13,272,653 downwards.
ACTGGGCAGACTCCTTCCTCGGTCTGCTTGCAGTACATCATCCTCTTTGTGGTCTACCTTTAGCGAGGCCTGGCTCCGGGGTCGCCGTCTGTGTCCCAATCTCCTTATCGTCTTGTCTGCTCCTCTTTAACTCTCTGTCTTCGTTCTTGGAAGACCTTTCCCTCATCCTCCTCCGCCCCCGCAATCCTCCCTCGCTCCGGTGACACGGACGCATGCACGCGGGGGAAACTCCGACGCAGGATTATTCCTCTCTCTGTCTTCCCTGTACATCCTCTTCAGGTAGCACTGCCAGTACCCCGCATTAATGAACCGTAGCGGCGCATATAGGTCATGCCTTGACCTTGTGTGTTGTGTAGGTTTCGTCTCGGGTCAGTGACTCGTCTGCTTGATCCGCTCCCGGAGAAGCAGCAGGTGAGTGCATTAAGAGATTGGAGAAGGAGAAATGCACGAGGCTCGGAGGAGAATTACCTGCTGTAAGCTAGGCCCCGCTTGGTGCAGCAGTCTTTTTTTTTTTTTTTTTTTTTCTTTTTGCATCATGTTTTCGAATATATGCATGTTCCAAATCCAGATGTGCCACACCCACACCGGACCCCCGGCGGCCCATACCTGCACCAGCTGCTCTGCCGGCTGTGGCCGGTGAGCAAGTCGAACGGCATCACAAAAGGAGACGGAAGAGCCAGCTGCTGCACACGGAAAGACAGAGGAGCATCATCAAAAGCAGAGAACGGAGTCAACCTACAGCCTATCAATCATGTCGTTATTATGAGCATGGTCAATTAACAGCATACAACCTGTTATTAAGTGGAACGCATATGGAAGTTGATTTTTAGGCTGTATAATTTGTACACTGATGCAGTCGTACACTGCAAGAAATGTCAGTTTCAATGAATAAAAAACACTTCCTGCAAAGTATGTTGTAAATGTTTAGTGTTTGTTTTTTTGTTTTTTTTGGTCGCTTTGCATCCAACCGGGAGTTCCGCCTCACATGTTGGGAGCTGAACAACAGCACTTTAGTGTTCCAGGCTCCAGGCTTATGGACTTACCTAACACACTTCCTGTTGGAGACATACATTATACTGCCAAGGGGAACATAAACAATAATCTTCTTAAGGCGTGAGCCGCTCTGTGAGCCCTAATAACAAGACTCCTTACTAGCAATATACAGTATTTAAAGATGACATTGTGATAAGTAATAGAATACGGTACAGTCTTCTTCATCCGGCAAAAACTCTTAAATGTCGCTTTAGTTTGGACTAAAACGAGAGGTACCATATACATAATATGGTTCATTGTCTATGAAACTGAAACTCATGAAACTGTAGCTAAGTTTTTGTTATTTCTTTAGATTATTTTAATAACTGGCTAAACCTGCATTGATCGCTTACTTTTAATAGCGGAAAACTGTTGTTTTTGTGCACACATTTTGCCTCTTAGATGTTAATGTGAATTAACGCCGAAAGCTCGTGTAGAAGTCTCGACGAACCATTTCAACGAGCGAGCGTTCACCATACCAGGGCTGCTGAAACCTGCATGCCAAAATGGAGCATGGTTATAATTAGCATCATTAATTACACCCTTACACCTGCTATGATATGTCAAAACATCTGCTGCGAAAAATGCACGATTTTTATATCTTTCAGCCGTTTCGTCAACATCAGGCAGGCATCTGCTGAGGGTTAGTTAGTGCGCAAACAGCTCAGCAGGCTGTAATCTCCCTGAGCTATTATAGGGCAGCTTGAACTCAGCGAGAGATAAGAAAAGCCAAAAAGAGGCAGAGACCGATGCCATCATTCTCCTCACATCTGTAAAGATAACCGTAAATCATTTAAAAGTATGTACTAAAGTGAACGCCAATTATGTCATCTTGAGTTAAGTTTTACAGATTTACAATAAATTACTGTGCTACTTAAAGAGTCGGAGCAGCACATGGACCCAGAGAACTCACTGATAGTTTTTTTTCCTCCGTGGATAGGGTTGCCAGTGCCCTTCGGAGTATGTAATACGGGTCACTTCTCAGCACAGCATGTATAGATATGAGACTTTGGCGAATTTTGACTTTGAAGGTCAGAGGAACAAGAATCTAACCCGTCTCTATCTGCTGAGAGATTCTTCAGGAGACATCTACATGAGATCTAATCTGTGCTCCTTATTACCCGAGTTTCAGAGGTACTCTCGGTGTAAAGGTTGATGGGGAGGTAGGAAATCCATTTCAGCGTACTTTAAAATAAAGTCAGGATGTGATGCATGTATTGACGTGGAACAGTGTAGTGTCTGCTGAGTGGTCCTTGTTCACCTTTGAAATCAAAGCAGGAAGAAGCTCCAAGGCCAGGTCTGTAGAGGTTTACAAACCTCTCCTAAATTCTTCCCTGTGGGTGAAATCATGTGAAAGCTGCTTAGGCAGATTATCCCTGCCTCGACGGCAGCTGGCAGTGAGATCCTTGGGAGCGCACCTGATTCAATACTGGCGGTGACGCAACCGCAGACTGTGGCGCAACGTGCTCCCACAATCCCCCGGTGACCTTTAGCCCCGAAAGGGAAAAGTGTATTTTGTGGCTCAGAGCAGACAGGAGCTAATTAACGCTCGCAGAATCCCACTAATACTTGGTGCGCTATAGCCACAAAAGTGATCTAATTACCCTTTATGTATAAACTTTAATCGGTTACCAACGCAGCATTACACGCTGAATCCCCCAGCTGCATTTGCAGGGGCCTGCATTAGATCCCCTTCATGTTAATAAAGTATGAAAGGGCTCCTATTGAGCAGTGTAATAGGCAGCATTATTATACTCAGATGTATATGTTTCTTTTCAATACATTATTTTTTATGTGAATATATAAAATATGACTTCCAATACAAAATTTAGGAAAACATCTTAGAACACTACACTATCGTTTTAAAGTTTGGGGTCACTTAGAAATTTCCTTATTTTTGAAAGAAAAACACACTTTTTTCAATGAAGATAATTTTAAACTAATCAGAAATGCACTCTATACGTTGCTAATGTGGTAAATGGTTATTCTAGCTGCAAAGTTTTCTTGGTGCAATATCTACATATGTGTATAGAGGCCTGTTTCAAGCAACTATCACTCCAGTGTTCTAATGGTACATGCTCATTGCATCAGAAGGCACTTGCATTTTAACATACTATCTTTTACTACCGCACATGTTAACATAAATGTTAACACATATTGCACTTAACCATCAAATTTTTCTGCTGCACTTTAGTTTTAATTTGGCATTTACACTAATGTAGTTGTTTATTTTATCAAGTATTTCGACATGTGCTGCTGACCTCTTGGCCGGGTCACCCTTGTAAAAGAGTTCTTGATCTCAATGGGTTTATTACCTGGTTAAATAAAGGTTAAATAAAAAATTAAAAACAACTCATGGTGGTAAATAAAAGTATGACTTTTCATGGAAAACACTAAATTGTCTGGGTGACCCCAAAGTTTTGAATGGTAGTCTACGTTGGTCCTGCAACAGCATTCAGTAGTCGTTTCTAATACATTCTTTATATAAAAATTCAAAAGTGGGAGCAAGTATCTGAGATATAGAAAGTTTTGAGAGAATAAGCAAGAAAATAAATCTCACAACAAATCTTAATTGCTATATGCAAATGTAATCAGTTACTATTTACATGATGAAACCAGGAACTTGCAGGCAGGCAGTGGTCCAGTGGTCCTTTTTACAGGCAGGTTGCTCGTTCCCAGGGAGATAGAACATGTTAATATCATGTTCCCAAGCCAGCTGGACAGAGGAATATTCATTAAGGCCAGCCCTAAACATTAGCTATAAATGTCTGAGACCCCCCCCCCCCCTCGACATGGTTGGCTTTTTAAAAAGCTGATCCCACTCTGTGCATTAATCAGGCACAGCTCTCTCTTTATGTTTCCTATTTGTAACAGATGACAGCTGTGCATATGTTAAAAAGGAAGGAATTTTAAGCCATTGAAATGGTACAATTTTATCGCTAAAGATCTGTCCGACTGTTGTAATGCCAAGTTTTATCACTTTCATCCTCCAACTGAAAGGATGGTGGTGACACCAGATGGGCCACGATGGAAAAGGAACTCTGCTCGATGCTTTGTTCTTATTTCCAGATATGATGGTCAGACATTCCCAGCTGCATACCAGAGAGTCATGTTTTGTAGGCCCAAGTCAATGGATACTTAACATCGTATGAAAAATAATTCCGAAATACATCTGGGACTCCTAGACCCCCCCCCCCTGTATCTGGGTATAATTAATTTCTTGCGAGCGATGATCTGGGCTTTTTGTTACTCCAAAAGATTCAAATAAAGAAAAGATATTTGATGACACTGAGGACATTTAAGGGGAACAGATGCATCGATATATTTGCTCCACGTTGGTAAGGCCGTCCATGTGTCGATGTCATCCTTGATTTATTGAAGAATGCCAGGATCATTACAGCTGAAGATTTTAATAATAGGAGATATGACGATGATTCCCAAAAACTGTTCATTTGTTTTCCAATGTGGGAGAGTTGGAGTTGTTTCACTCTTGTTACAATTGATTTTGTATCGATATATAAATTCAGCAAATTAGGAACTATGGGTATAGGAGATGCCAGCTTTCTTAAAGTGAGAAAAATATCATCAGTGTCCATGGAGGTTCACACCATGTATGTCTTCACTAGAGCAGATTGCACATGCTAATGATTAGAGGGTGATGATGAAGAGCTGGGGGCAGGCTGGACAACCATGTCTAATGCTTTGTTGTAAAGGGATGGTTAGAGGAATCCTAAATTTTAACAGATTAAAATGGGGAACTATGAATATTTTTTTAACCCATTCCATCTGGTCAAAGGCCTTTTAGGTTCTCACATAAAACTCCATTGACTCAATGGATCTAGTTTATTCAGGAAAACCTTCCATATATAAGCATTTAAGAAAATGTCCAATTAAGTTTCAATTGCATTTACTGTACCATAGAGTTTGGAGTAGTTATTTATTAGGGTTTACTGTTAATCATAGATGTATCACATTGTAACACACTATCCTTGTATTTTACTGTCTATTTTCAATTTGAAAATCTCGCTAATATATGAGCTAGCATCCTCCTTGCTATGACTCCCATTTTTGATATAATATAAATAGAAAAGCACAAATGATATAAGCCTCTGCAGTGGCAGACCCAGACTGTTTGAGGGGCAGGGGTGAAAAAAAAAGAAAAAAGGGCATCAGCTGAATGCTGTGGGGCACCAGCACATTGAAAGTCGTGATGCATGGTGAGAGGGCACTTTATCATGTTTTGGCCACTGGAATGGCACCCTCCTGTCTATAAATTGACAGGATGGTGCACAGACACAATAAATCATCAGTGACTTCAGGAGACACGGGAAGGACCTCACCATCAAAAAAAGAGGAAGTGGAGAGACCTTCGTGACTCTCTTCTCATTTAGTCATTCAGCCTCAGTGCGTGAAACTAGATGCTCATTGGATATATGCTAGGGTTGGTCCCGCCCATTGGATGCTGAGCGTCTCTGGGAGTGTACGGGGGAGTGGGCGTGGCCTCAGCGAGCTTGGACGCTGAGCTTCTGCATGATGACTGGATGATCTGCCTGACGTTGTGTCTCATGATTGACAGCGAAATATAAACCGCCACAAGTGGAGCATTTTTCAGTTTTCATTCTGAGACAAGTTGATCTGGAGACAAATCATCTTAATGACTTTGTCTTTGTTAAAAAAAATACTTTAGCATCTTTTCCCAGTGTTGTTGGTGACAGTTCTGGTGTTTCAATCAGCAGCTGCAGCTGTGAGCCCCCACTGCCACAAAACACTCACAGGTGGCCACAGCCTCGCACGGCGAGTGAGCCAACAAGCTAACAACGAGCCAACAAGCTAACAAGGCCAAAAATGAGCTTCCAGCAGCCGCCACTGCACTACATTTAGGTGTGACAGAGGTGGAGACGGTAAAAATATTCAAATTCCTCAGCATCCACATCACTGGGAATCTGGTCTCACTACAGTCAGATCATCAAGAAGTCGCAATAGAGACTATATTTTAAGGAGACTGTGAAAATTTGGTATGCCGGCCAAAAATCTGAACAACTTTTGCAGGTGTACAACTGACTTCCATCACGGTCTGGTGCATTGACTGTACAGGAATGGTCTCCAGCATGCAATTAAGACTTCACAGTACATCTCTGGGGCACCGTTCCCCTCACAGCAGGATATTTTCCAAACCAGAGTTCTACAGACAACACACAACCAGAGACAGTACACACCCCCTCACACTCCTATCAGTCAGACCCTACAGGGGTCCGAAGTCCAGCTTCTAGCCATAGGCCATCAGGCTACTCAATAACTATCTTACAGACTGACCCCTCCATCACCCGAGTGACTGTTACTCAACTTCCATTCTTCTCCTGATTATTATATTATTATTGTCGCTATTCTCTACATATTTAATATAATAACTGTCCATTATTCATGCATTCATGCACTTCACGACCCATGCACTGCAGGAATGTTACTCAAACTGTCAACACTGCACAAAACTGTATATGCATATAACATAATATGTGAAGCTTCATTTTATATATATGTATATTTATATATTTTAGATTTATTTTGTTAAAATTTGTATGTGAACCTATTTATGCAAATCTTTCCAGGGAGAATGAACACAGTATGAATTGCATTGTGTTATAAATGCCTTTTTGAATGTTCATAGGACAGTAAAACCCGAGGACCTCACATTGTCAGACTGCTCTGGTGAAAGAGGATCAACACTGGCTCTACTTTTTGAGGACACTTAAGAAGACCAATCTATCTGCAGAGCTGCTTCAGGCCTTTTACCACTGCCCCATTGAGAGTGTTTTAACATACTGTATCACAGCTTGGTATGCAAACTGCACAGATGACATCTTCACAACACACTGCCTACACAGAGCTGGCAGCATCCTGAAAGATGTAACTCACCCCTCTCACCATCTCCTCTCTCTGCTGCCGTCTGGTAGGTGCTACAGGGCCTTTAAAGCCAGCACCTACCAGACCCCCACACACACATATACACACATACCGCCACCGCTTCTGCATTATCATAATATCTCAGTGTGCAAAGGTATTATTTAATACATTGCAATATTTATACAGGGCAATATTTCATGCAATGCGATATTTTATACAGAACCCGACCGATGCTCTTCTACTAAATGTTGCTACCTGTTTAGTATTTGTTGTGAATGTGGACAGATGTATGGTGTGTATGTGTGTCTATGTGTGTGTGTGTCATATTTAGGTGCAGTGCAACAGATTCCATTGAAAATAAAGCTGATTCTCATTCTGAAAACAATATCATGTCTTCTCAAAATCAAGGTATAACATGTGTCTCCAAATGACACATACATACACACACATACCATCAAATAAATACATTCCTGTAATTACAAACAAGTGATTATCTGTTAATGCTTCTTGCAGTTTTGCTGTTAATGTGCTTTTCTGCTGTAGTTTTTATGTGTTTATGGTGTTTCTTTGCTTTTGTGGAGGTTGGTAGTCTTAAAAGTTGGAAAGGTTGATAACATAGGATAGGCTTTTATAAGCAGTTTGCTTCTGCCTATGCCTTTTTAGTCATTGTTCAACAATGATTATTGGTTTTGTGTGAAAAGTCAATGATGTGCACAGTGTTTTTCTGATGTTGTGCTGTTTTGTGTTGTCATGATTGAACAAACTTTATTCATTCATTCATTCAAAAATAATAAACACTGGTGTGCTACTACGATAATCCTATCAGTACATCTTTTACATACAGTGGTCTGTAAATTGTTAACATACTCAAATATAAAACATTAAACAGAAAGAATGTTGTTTTATTCCGAAACTTACGAAACTTCGTACCCATCTCACCAAACAGATGGACTTTTGATGTGTTCCTCACACAGAGCAAATCGTAGAAATAAGAAAATAAGCCTTGTGTATATACTGTGAAGAAAAAGGAAATTGGGCTGCATCCTGTCTTTTATTTCTGTCTGGCCACAGGACTTCATCAACATCACAAGAACCGTTCTCCCGGGGAAACTATGGCATGACGAATCCAGCCCTGATACGCTTCAGCAGCTGTATCACCGCATGCTTCCTCCATTGCTTGGACAATGGTTAAGGTGGGTGGTGGATGAACCAGTTGCGGACCAGATGAGGACATACCTGGGGCTGCTCTGAGGGATCCATATTGACTATTTCAGTTTCCTGTTGGGGTGATAAAAGTCTTCCTCTTCCACCGTGACATGTTAGTCTTTTAGTTTGGTAATGCATAATCCTGTAAAACAATGTACTTGTTATATCACTATGATAACTATACAGACAAATTAGGAACACAGTTCCCAATTTCATACATACATGAATATTTTTTTACAGTATTGAACAGTAATCATTGAGTCTTTCTTTGTATATACCATACTAGAGTAAGGAGACAAGTTTTTTATCCATCCATTTTCTTTTCACCCTATTTCTAGGGTGTATTCATGATCTTATTCTTCCTGTCACTACCCACTCAGCTCATGACCATAGCAACTGTTCTAATTTATCCTGATGATGATTGACCACATGGTCAGAGACAATTGCTCTCATGCTTGTGGTCTTGGTCCTCCTCATCCGCTTCCTCTGACTCTCATTCCCCTAACGCCTGTTTATTGCGAAAGCTAAGATGTCACTTATATCATCACATCATGACCTAACAGTATTTTGTCTCCTATTTGGACAAATGAAATGTATTGATTCATCTGGTGCAGCTGCTTTACTACATTCAAACCCAAAGTTTACATATAGATGGAAGTGTCATTTTTTAAAATTAGTTATAGCCATTACTAGAGAAATAGACGCTTTTTGAAAGTGTATTTTAATGAGACCTCAGGTGTACTGTCGCCTCATAAAAACACAATGATCCAACAGAATTCCACGTCCTATCACACTCAGCCATTCAGACAAGTTTTATTAAAATTGAAGGGACTTCGGTCAACAGCTTTTGCTGTAACCCAAGGATGAAATATAAAATCAGTGGCAGCGTGATGGTTTGCTGAAGTGAGAAAAACTGTTTCTTCGTCAGCTGGTGCTGTAAAGGCTGTAATGTTTTTTTGTAAACTATGCGGTTTTGGGATACATTTCATTTTTGAAAAACTACAATTTCAGGGGCCATTACATGACCCACAGAGCTAAATTTACCACCGACGGCGTCTGTAGTCTCTGATTTGAAAACGAAGAAAAATAGTTTAAGTTAAAACAGAGAAATGCAAAGCAAGTAAGCCGTAAATGAGATGTACGGGGTGTTTACTGACCCAAACCGGCGGTGTAAATGCTCAAAAAATGCTCTGTGAAAATCATACAGGGGCCAGTATTCAGTAAAATTTGTGAAATGTACAAAAATGCCAGGCCTTTGCTCCTGAGAATTGAAGAGCAATCGTAGAAATGTCAGTAGATGAAATGTGGCGAGGTCTGGTTTTGCTCACACTGTGTTTCTTAGGGGTTGTACAGTCTCATTTTAAAAGTAGGGAATCTATCACCAGGGTCCTGTGTTTTGTCTGATGCAGCCATTTTATAAGGGGCTGCTTTGATAAATTAACAATTCAATGAAACAGTCAATAACTGTCTCCAGAGCTTTTTGTTATCTAACACAGTGACCATAAATCATATAAACCACGTCATTGTACTTTCATTATAAAGAACATACATATCACTTCCACCCATTACTGCCACATTGCTTAGGCTTGGCACAAATCAAAGGCAAAGTAACATTTTCATGTATATGTTGATTGTGGAAGTGCACACAGGGGCAAATCCAACCAGAGATGAGTAAAAAAAAAATATACAAAAAATGTGTTAAGCGGTGGTTAGATCTTTTTTTTTTTTTTTTTAACTCTGCATATCTTTTCACGTTTTTTTTTCCTAGTTTTCTGTTGCTCAATCAAAGATGAAGGGAAAAAATTTGATAAAAAAATGAAAAAAATCTGATCTAAAATTAAAGAACAGCCAGGGATCAATATATTATACAAAAAAAAAAAAGCCTACACCCACTCGCCACACTAGTAAAGCCAGAACGCATCCTGTCTCAAAGGGGCTCCTACTTGTGATGTGTTTTACACATTTCAGCCGATACTTGGCCCTCCAACGAGCTACCGAAATAGACGTTGTTCCAGATAGGTGGGCTGCGAGGTGAAAGAGAGAAAGAGGGAGGAAAAGGAAGTGAGAGTGGCACATGGGAGATTGTAGCAAAAGGAGAGAAGATGTGTATTGTGTCTGCAATGTGCTGCCTGCACCCTGCACCCTCTGATTCACTATGTGTGTGTCCGTGTGTGTGTGTGGCGACGCCAGAAGAGGTCTTCTTTGTCAGTCTGGTGCTCCTTAGTGAAGATCCATTATGTCATTTTTCAGAAAGTCATGACAACTAGTGGCCAGACAATCTTGTTAAATGGCTGTTATTAGCGCACACACACAAACACTTTGAACCAATTTTAGGATCTTCGGATGGATGGACACACACTCACAAACTCAACAACCGATGTATTCCCCCTGAGTACACAAAATAAATCCGAACAGAGAGGCCCATACATGTCTATGGGCTGAAATGGGCTGTAGCGAGAGGAGGCTTATCCAACAGAGTTATAAATAACTGGACCTGCACCTTAAGACAGTTTTGTCTGGGGTGGAGGGCGCTCAGAGTTCAATGTAACCTGACAACTTAATCCCTTGTAAGAGAGAGAGGCAGAGTGCAACTGATGAAGAAAGCACCATCTAGAATTCCCAAGCTACTGATGCTTATTAGCACATAAGGGATAGCAAACATTGGCTTTTTTTGGCTACAGTTCAGCTTGTTATACAGACACCCATTGTTTTGTTATGCATTTACACTCGCTGCCTGTCTAAAGTTTCATTTCTATTTCAACGCATTTTAATCTTTATACTAAAATCATTTCGTGAAAACATGATAGGTTTATTTCACAGTTCATTTTGGAAAAAAACAAAAGAGGTTGGGCTGTACCAAATTTGTTCCCTATATTGCAGTATTGGGTTCCTGCAGATAGGCTGTCTTCACTGGCTGCTTTGCTTTTACGCCGCTAGGGATTCAGCCTGCTCTGAAAACTGCAAAAACATTTTAGTCAAGACGACTCTCAAAATCTGGAATCTATTGGACGCCAATTTAGAACCTTTTCACTACAGGCTCTCATAGTCATGCTAAAATCCTATTTTCCTCACTGGAGCTTTTTCCATATGATCCAGGTGGTCTTACCTTAGTTCAACTGAAACTCAACACTCAACTACCAATGGCCAATGGGATGATAGTCTTCTCCCAGTCCACTCTTCATATATGATAATGTGCTAAATATGGTCAAATCCGATGTCAAAGTCCAATGTTCACTGCATTTACTGCATTAAACTCTTCTCAAATTGATCCTGATATTGGTGCCCGTACCTGCCAGGTATCGCTGATTCTTTTGCTTCTCTTCAGACTTATTGGTCCACTAATTTTGAAACATTATCGGGGGTACTTCAGGTGATCTTTGATCCAGTTGTATTAACAGTGTTCTTTGGGGTAATACTGGATACAGCAGTCCTGCCAAAAAACCTTGTATCCTTCTTGACCTTATTGGCGAGACATATGATATTACCTCATAGGGAGCAGAGATGTTCTTACTGTCTATCTCTATTACTTGTAACTACTGTACTCTTTGTGTTGTTTAGAATGGTGGAGTGTAAATGCAGTGTGTTATAGTACATATTAATAGTATAAATATTAGAAATAACATATTTACTGTGGAATTCCAGCTTTGCTATTGTGGACATTTTTATTGTGTTGTTTTCATATTGATGTATTTTTGTATTACAGTATATTGTGCCGTGTATGTTTTCTTTTTACTGTGATGTACAACAGCCACTTTACATGAATAACAATGCAGTAAGAATTTCCATGGCAGCAGTCTGTATGCAGTGTATGGCGGAAAACCTTGTACTGTTGAAATTGTTATTTCAGTTTGATACTTGTGATGTTCAGTTCAATAAAAAATATGCTTGTACAGTAACTATTGTCAATGAAGAAAAATAGTGAAAGGTAGATGTGAGGGATATTTCCAGGATCCATCCTGACAAAACATGTTGACCAGCACTGACCCCCTTTTCATTTTTACAGCATTGACTTTTCCTCTGTGTAAGTGATTTAGGTGTGAAGCAGCATGAGTTAACCCTTATAGGTGAGATGTGATGTATGGTGCTGTGCTGAGCCATATAAGCTATTTTGGCAAAATAGCTTGGAGATTTAACAATGTGGTTTCTGTTTCCAAAAAAGAAATGAGAAAAAAGAAAAAATGAGCTAAAGCATTTGAGTTTAAAATCTTTTTTAATGTTTTTGGCCTCTTACTGTACGGATTGGACCACCTACAACCATCTTCTAATTTTACTCAAGTGAAAAAGCGGCAGCTGAACCCATCCTCTTGTATCATTTGGATGCACGCCCATGACCAGAGGCAGCTTTTGGGTGTTTTACTGTAGCACAGCTATTAAACTGCGTTTTCTTTCTTTTCATAGACAGATAGGCGTATACCTGCTTGCCATATGCAGGATCCATATGAGAACAGCTTGACCTTTGATCATAGATGCATGTGACAACATCGCCAGGATGGAAAAGCATGTGTGCGTTTTTGTTTCTGCGAGTGTTCTCCTCTGTGTGCATCTCACGCATACTTGAGGAAATTGTCAATGGTCACTCATGAAGAGCAGCACCAGTTCAGCTCTGTCCCGCTCTCCGACGGCACATGGTCTACATTAAGGTTCGTCGGATGCTGCAGTCTCCGTGGTCGCCATTGGGTTCTACAGTCAAACGTCTGGCTATTTCAGCGGTCTTCCTTGGTCAGGAAATGATATTGCATTTGAAATGGTAGATAATCTCTCCCGGGAGTGTTAGCAGAGCCTTCCAAGTTCACTGGGTTTGTGTTCAGTCATGCAGAGTGTGCCAGCAGACTGTGACACACTAAGGCTGCGATCGATGCATTATTCACATTCACATTCACATGCCTGGTTTGCTTCAGAGGCACTAGCAGTACACTCTTGTTTCCTTTTTAAAAAAAAGTATGTAGCAGGATGCCTAAAGGTGGTAAATTTAAATCAAACTAAAACTGTCAATCCACAGGTTACACATCTTAGAAAGCGTAGCTAATGATTTCTGTTTCCTAAAAGATGCTTTGATGATCTTTAGTTTATGTGGTATGCGATGTAGGTGCAATAATGGATTAGAGCTTAAAATGTGCCCAAAGAAACAAGGTTATGGAAACGAAAAAATCTTTTACTGAACTTCAATCTAGGTGTTTTATAAGTTTAATATCACATCACGGAGCTGCACCTTTGTGGCTTTTATCCATGTGCTTCTAAACAGGTAGGTTATTTGTTTTATAGGCTGGGCCAGGTTAAGTGTATTGAGGTCAGACAGGAGCACTGCCGAACAACACCTGTTTAATCCCTTGACCTGGTCTGACCAGCAGATTAGACCAGCTTGCTGAGGTGGGGGGGGGAATACTCGATCCTTTCGCTCTCTGTTGGCTGCACTTCAATCACAATCAATACCCCCGCTTCACATATCCCCACTGGCCCGGCAGAAAAGGTCAATACAGCCCCACATTTAGTACTGAAACAGAGAGATTTGACCATAAGCCAGGTCTATTATATTAAAACAATTGGCTAAGAATAAGACAATGTATATATAACATAATCACTACTTCACCACACAGTAACAATTTAAAAATAAATGTATTCATTCATTTCAGTAATTTTTTGTTCTCTTGTACAGGGACATTGTTTAAGAAAGTGATGCTACCTCAATGTGTCTTGGTTGCATTCACACCTGTACTTAGAGCTGTCCACTTGTGATCAGATCACCCAACTTGTTAATGCCAGGTCTGCATAGGTCTGTTCAGAGCTGGTAGGTCTATAAGGTCAATAAGCTCTATTAACTCACAGCAAGGGCACAGGAGGATTTGCTTTGCCTATGTCTCAGCGTCTCATCAAACCATTACTGTCAATTATGTGTGGACGACACAAACGACTTTCAGCCAACTGGATATGAGAAGTTACAACTCTCGATGTGTCTTCTCTAAATTAACCTCTTGAACTGCACCTCGGTTCATGAAACCGAAAGGTTAAGGAGGTTAGGAAGAAGAAGAAGAAGTGGTTTATTGGTGCCCGTGGGGAAACTGATCCTCTGCATTTGACTCATCCTACACACCCACGCTAGAAGCAATGGGCAGGGCAGGGCTGTGCCCTGGGATCGACTCCAGTTCTTTTTGACAGGAGTACAAACATAGATGTGTTTTGATGCAAACATGAGGAAAACATGAAAAATCCACAGAGAAAGGATCTGGGATGGCAGTGGTTTAAACTTAGAACCTTCTCAGCTGTGAGGCAAAGGATGATGGAGTATTGCATAGTTAGTGTTTTATATTTTTTAATTTCTTTAAGTATATGGTTATTTTAAAACCCTCTCTCAACTCATTTCTGCTCAAAACTTAGTTCTTAAAGGGGGACTTCACCAATTTGACAAGTCAAAATCAATTTAGAGGATATTCTCTCTCTCTCTCTCTCTCTCTCTCTCTCTATATATATATATATATATATATATATATATATATATATATATATATTATCTGTCCCCAGTTCTATCCACCAATATCCCTGTTTATTCATGTTTTTATCTGTGTCAGCAACCATTCTGTGGATATATACATATATATGTGTGTGTGTGTGTATTTGTGTTATTCTGTATAGTGCATTCCCTCCTTCTTGCACATTGCATGTATAGCTCCAGTCATTCCTGTGTCGTGAAGGACACCTTTGCCTGTGTGTGTCTGTGTAAGAAACAGAGTCAGCACCTACTGCACGAGTGTGTTTATGTGTCATGTGCATTTGCCCTTTGTCCTGGCTGCTATGTGTTTTGGTATGTAGCTAAAGGTCGGGGCCAGGCGGAGAGCAGGACGGCAGGGGCCCGGTCAGGGGAAGCTGCGGCTGGGAAGATCCACAGAGCCAAAGGGCAGCCGCGCTGACGAGAGTGGGGATTAGGGCAGAGCCGCGGATATCGGGGCAGAAAACAATGCACCTCCTTGTGCACTGGCTAAAAGTTTACGGGATATAGACTGCATGAGGAAATAATCAGTTTTTGAGTGACGTTTATTTAAATTTCTACAGAGACTGCATTAACTGAAGCGTGTGTAATTTAAGAGCGGCGAGTGGGAATCTGAGTTAATGTGTCATTCCAGAAACCTCTCGCCTGTCGTTACCCGCTGCATGACTTCACAAGACACTAGCGCAGGCTGTTGTTCCTGAGAATTTAGCATGTCAGGACAACTACAGCTAACACACACACACACAGATACACATAGAGATACACACACAGTATAGTGAGTAATGCTGCAGCCCTCGTGTTAACCAGAATAGGTATTGCCAGCCCTCCATCTCAGTGGCTTTGAGAACAGTGACTTCAACCTATGACCTTTTCTGCTTAGGCACGCAGCCAACACTCTGCTTTGCACATGTCAGGCTGTCTTTTACTACATGGTTAGACTGGATTTACACAGGGCAAAGGGAATTAAGCAGTTATCACCACATCCCGCAGTGTGGACCTTTTCCTTGCTGGTTATATATGGAAACATATTAAATGTCTGTTTTGTCGTTGTTTGTGTTGTTGTTGCTATATTTTCTTGTGTTAATTAATACATGTGTTATGTAGTGTTGTCAAATCGTTCCTTTTTTTTTACACTTTATACTTTTATACCTATAAACCCAACCAAGAAAATAAGTCATTAAGGCATGGTCAGATATGTATATGTCGCTTGTACACAGAATCCAGGCATGGCCACCCATGCTGGGTGAATGTCTGAGGTCCAAAAGTGGTTGTCAAGATGTCTCCTTTGTTTTTTTAGAGTGTACTTGCTTTGTTCCAGATGTAAAGTGTCAGCCAAAGTTTGTTTAAACAGGCTGAATGTACAGTAGGGGTACTGTGCTGCTTTCAGTTGAGTAAAATACATTACTTCAATAAACTATAGGATATTTTAGCAATCCTCTTTGTGTGGGTAGGATCCAGTTTCTTGTCCACTTCAGTACCAAATAGATAAAATATCGGTGCACTGATTAGCCGGATCTCCAGACCCTTGATAATGAGGTTATTTACAGCCTTCCAAAAATGCTTTCATTTTCTACATTCCCAAAAGATATGCATGATTGACCCTATACATGTTTTACAGTGATGACGTATAGGGGATGAATTGGGAACCATCTTACTTAAATAGAACGGCGTGAGGTACATCCTGTGCATAAACTTATAATTCTGTTCAAATATTTTATTACAAGACAGTGAAATTAAGACACTCTAACATATTATACTACTGGTCCTCACAAGGAACATGTCCCAAATCCCTTTGCCATATATTCCTGAGTGGGGTAGAGTGGTCTAACAGAGCACAGTAAATCACAGAGATTTTACCTTTTAATGACATGGAGACAAAATCTCCTGTAGGCGAGTCAACCCCAACGATAGGCCTCCCTCTCTTTTCAGAGTGTTCATTAAGTGGCGTATTTGTAAATATTTATAGAAGTCCTGCTTCGTTATTTCAAATTCTGATCTTAAATCTGCAAAGGAATTGAGTGTGCTCCTGGTAAACAAGTGTCTGAACTGATGTATACCGTTCTCTTTACACTTTGTGAATGGGGACCCTCCAAGGGTCTGAGAACTGACTACACATAACTTTTTCACATCTTGCCAAGCTTGAAGAGTGTCAATGATTACATAGAAGTGATGTTATAGAGGTGGGGAAACAGAGCTTTTGTTTGGACAATCTAGTAATACAAGTGAAAATCCTGCAGCCATTTAAGCCATTTTGAGCCCCAGTGAAAGGCGAGCTGGTCTTTAGTTTATTAGAGATTGGTGAATTCATCAGTAAAGTGTTGGATTTTGTCAGATTAATTTTGTAACCTGATATCCTTCCAAATTTAGTGATGAAGTCTAACACTGCTGGGATCGATCTCTCTGGGTTGGTCAGGTATAAGATAATATCATCAGCATATAATACGATTTTGTGTTTTGTTTTCCCAATGACTATACCAATCCCTTACACAAGTGGTTCAATTGCCATCTTGAGTAAAATATATAAGCCAAGTTTTTCAGTGAGGATACTGTTTAAGCCTGTGAGTTATACATAGCCCTAATCCAACCTCACCCAGGTTGAATTTTTCCAGAAGAGCAACAGCAACAACTCGTCCATATCAAACGCTGTTTTTGCGTTGAGCAATAGCATTAGGGATGGTTTATTATGTAGTGGTCAATTACATTCAGTAATCACCATACATTATCAGAGGCATAGCAGGCCTTCACGAAACCAGATTGGTCTGTATTAATGATCTGGAGAACAATCTGAGTGCAAAAATTTTGATATCATCTAAAAGTCGAACGGAAGTAACGAAATCGGCACGTTGGCACATTAAGCAATGTCTTTGTCCTTGTATTATATTCATGGATCCATGAAGATTTTCATTTCCAAAAAAAATGTGAGAATGGGTATAAAAGTGGCTCAATTTGCAGCCTAAAGGTTTTATAAAACTCTACAGGATATCCACCCAAACCTGGAGTTTTTCCAGACGGCATTGACTTAATTGTTTGTAGCACCTCATCTGGGGTGAATGGAGCGTGGAGCTGTTTCCTCTCACCCTCTGAGATAGAAGGCAGAGGAAACTTATCCAGGAATGTACAAATGACCTTTTTTGGAAGGACTTTCTGATATATAAGGTCAAGAAGTGAGGACTGTATTGTTTTTGTGTCATCTTTTAACTGGCATGTCGCACTACGTATGCATTTTATTGTATTATCTTCACGTTCTTTTTCGAGTTGATTGGAAGCCTACTCGGTTTATTATCATATTCGTGATATGGTTGTTTTAATATGTTCACTCAGGATGAGATTAAAACTAGTTCTGCCTGAATTTAGTTTCTTCTTATTTTCATCTGTAGGTGACTCGTTTGTGGGATTGTTCCCGATTGATTAACTCCTTCTTTCGTTGTTCTGTTTGTTTAATTATATTTCTTTTCTTTGCGGATGTGTAGGAGATCAATTGGCCCTTAATTACAGCTTTGGCTGCATCCCACATTACCACTGGAGTAGCAGGGGAAGCTGTATTGTCAGCCACTGTCTGAAATCTCCAGTGTTTGGTCTTTGTATATTTGCTGAGGGAGGTATAGCTTGAGATGAACTGGCGAGTGATCTTATATAAAAGCGGACCCTATAGTACAAGAAATTACAGATGACAGACGCTCCTGAGGTAAAAGAAAAAAAAAAGGGTCTAGTCCAGTGTAGGATTTGTGTCTAGCCGAATAGAAGGTGTAATCTCTCGCTGTAGGGTGGAGTTCCCTCCACACATCAACAAGACCTACATCATCTGAGGCTAACCTCAAAGTCTTTGATGCATTAGGGTTGGATAGTGTGGGTAAGTATTTGTAGTTTAAATCTCCAGAGATTATTCCAAAGTTTGTGTTATATTGGTTAAATAAGGTCGGTTGGTTAATAATGCTGTCCCTCTTTTAATACTAGTAAAGCTAGACCCAGTCTCTCTTATGTTTTTTGCTTTTCATTAGACAGATGAGTTTTATGTAAAAAGGCTACTTCTGCAGCCTCTGACATTAAATAGTATTATGTTAAATGTACTAGACATACTGTGATTCACAAGATATTTTGACCGTGTTTGACCATGGCAAAACAAAAAGACAAATAGTAAAAAAGGAAATAAGTGAAAGGATACAAAGGTAGAGTATAAAGCCTTGTGTCCACTGTCAGTATGGTTCAGTACAGTATGGACTAGTACTGGTAGAGTTGGGATTGGTAATGGATGGCTTTGTGTTTCCGCTGTGTAAGGAGGCCTTACATTAACACCCTAGGGTATCAGTTCTGTGTGTTACATAGCCGAACCAAAAGGGTTACTAAAATGGTAATGAGTACCACGTTACAGTTCTATGGTAGTGGAAACGCTAAAATAAGTATACCATCCCGCACCATAGAATGGGGGAGTTAGACGTGGAATAAGAGGCCAAAGAGGCAAAAGTTTAGTGTGGTTTTGCATGCAAAGTTTGTGGAGCTTTCACACTAAGCAGCCATCTAGGTCTGGCTCTCTAGCACCCCATCAAACCCAATTTTCTAGTTGTTGACCTTGTTCTAGAATGCTTACAAGCTAATGTGTTCAAGTAGGACCCTTTATGGGTCAGAAAAAAATCATTGTGAACACCTGTATCTGTAGCTATAACAACTCAGATACATGGAAATATAGACCAGAAGACTCGACCATAAGCAGATACGTTGTTAGCAGTAGTAGAGGCAAGCTGGTGATTTTTCAAATTCCACAGACATCTGTAATCTATGAATCAAAGCTGTGCGCACAGCTTTCCTCCATTTTGGTCACTTTGATAAGCATACGCACAGTTTGAAAAGTTAAAGGGAAGATCCAAATATGAAATCCCCCACAGCGGGAGGATTTGACTGGCTTCCTTACGTTACTCCAATCTCACTTATCCTTGTCATTTTATAGGGTGGGAGGTGGGGGGTACGAAGGATGGATTTCCTAATATGAGGGACACAGACAATAAAAAAAAGGGAGTAACTTCAGTGAATGTTATTAACAGCTTCACTGTCAGTTATCATTATGAATGACACAGTGTGGACATATGCAGCACTAGTCAGATGGAAGCTCACACATGATTGACTTGATTGCTCAGAGTCGGGCATATCTGAAAGTGTAACTGTGTTGTAGATTAATTGCTCATTATCAAATAAATTCAACTAAAATGTACAAAATTTCTTACTATAAGTGACAGTATACATCTCCAAATAGTGCTCCACTAGCTTCTCTGTATAAAGAAGCAACAACATAAAACAACCTGATATTATAATGAAGACATGAAGGCATTCTAAATCATATTCAAGATTTCAACCATGACATATTATTAAGATGACAATGTTGCATGTTGACTTCCAGTGATGCAAATATTTTTGAGCATGTACGCATGCATAAATTGTAAATGACTGTCAGTTTCTTTACTGGTCCTGAAGGACATTTTGTTGTAGGTTACAAACCTAAACAACCAGCACACAACAGTAACAGGGCAGTACCAATCACTGATAATAACATTCATTTGTTCATGAAGACAATAGCAGCTGGTGTGAAAGAATTCCTACGCCTATTTGTTCCAGACTTCAAGACTGCGCCCCAGCATCTGCAGCCGCATGAGCGCAGCTGAAATTAATTTCCTCCTAACACAACCTTGTAAAAAATACAGCCATTTTGTAGAATCACCATCATTTGACTTTGTCATGGCATTAAAGAATTTACTAATAATATCACTTACTTAGTGCGAACCCAACTTTGCAGACTTACATTCGTTGTCTCTGATCGTGAGCATTAGTTCTATCTATCTAATTTGGATATGAAATAAATTCCTTTTTGTCCTTTTACTAACAAAATAACATGAATGCTGTAGAATCAGATGTAGAGCGTAGCCGATGAAGAAAATTGAACTGAGCTGACTAGGTGTTGCAGATCATTTTCATCATAATAAAATAAGAAACTTTTTCTAGGTTTGAGTGAGCTTATACTACACATCTTACAATTTACCAAGGTTGAAAGATAGGCTTACCAAACCCTTGCATAATCAGCTACATTTTACAAACTCAGGTTTTGTAACATGTCCAATCAGATCTGAACCAAACCAATCTGCAAATGGTGTGTGTCCATTCATTCAGGTGTATTCATGCTAATGTCTAAGTGAAGGGAGCTGACAATTTTTGCACAAACTGCTTGAAATTACATCGGTCACACAAAAAAAGGTTACACTTCCCACACCCCAATGAGCAAAGCAATCAAATCCCAAACCGGTAAATAATCTAGATAAATAATTCCAGTTTTGGGAATGTTGGAAAAATGTCTGTATGTTGAAGCCTCTGATGTTTTCTTTCCAGAGTCAGAACAGATGAAACTTTTGGCACCAAGTCTCCACTGAAGATGTTAGGAATCCAGTTCCACCGTTACTGATCCTTGCATGTATGCGTGTGTGCGTTCGAGCATGCGTGCTGAGTAGGTGGGTTGCTCGCTTGTTTGCATGCAATCCATATTTCTAGCTGAGGGTACAGCCTCTGGGCAGCGCAGGCTGACAGTGCACTAATATCTTTGCATTTGTCTTTAGCACAGGATGTGTGTTAGCGGGTAGATTAGCCACGAATGTGTCTCCACAGAAGTGGCCAGGGAGGCTGTGATTCACTGTGTAACCCTCCACCCTGTCACTTCTGCTCAGTCTGAAGAGAGCACACATACGAAAGGAGATGGATACTTAGTGACAGGAAGCCTTGGCCCTGATCTCTGTATATGTGTGTGTGTGTGTGTGTGCATGTGTGTGTGTGTGTGTGGAGGAGGAAATATTCAGAACTTTTACTTAAAGTTGTATAAATCGGTTCTTTATCCACTGGGGTGCAGCTGAACCGAGCTGTAGATGCGTCATTCACATGTTATTTCTTCTATTGTTTTATTTTTGTGATTGGTCTGCAAGCATGCATCGAAACACTTTAATGCACACAAAGTTCGGCTCAATTTTAATCAACTGTCGTAAATTCATCTGCTGGAGCACAGCTGTCAAGACTATTATCAACCACTGCAGGCACTGCTGAGGTATCAATCAATTTGAAAAACTAATGACTGGAGGAAAGGAAGGAAAACACGCCAGCAGCTGATTTATTTGGAGAATATAAGAATTTTGAGGAACGGGATGCTGTAGTGGAAGAAGAAATGGAGAATGAAATAAAGAAACCAGGTGAAAAACGAAACAAAAATCAGCACCTATGTGTCTAATCGGACCTACTCAAAACAGCAAATTTCTATTTCTTTCCCCAAGGTATATGTACAACTGAGCATGACAGGGTAAATTTACATTTTCTGGCAGGTTCAAACTCTGTCTTTTTATAACACATGATGAGCTTTTTTTAATTTTGGCATAAGAAGTTCTCCTTTACTGATATACCTGTTTAATGTCATTTTGGCTATTTTGCTGTCGTTTGCCATACAACGGATTGTGTGATGCTACTGTTTTTTGTATGTATGAAATTATGCTTCACTGCCAGCAGATGGAGACAGAACTTCCGAACAACAGCTTTAAATATACAGGTTACTCTGGTATAAATTAAACCACTGAGTCATCTTTCCCCAACATCGCTGGCATTTATATTACCCCACAACCTCCATTTTTAAATAAAAATATTCCACACAGTAGTTCAGATCTACATATATGCTAAGTTAATGACCTTGTTTTGCTTACATAGACTAAAAGGGAAATTGCGTAAGATCTAGTGGTAATTATCAGCATCAGAGTTGACAAAAATGGAATCTAATATCCATAAGTATGTGTCGATTAGTAAATAATTTAAATAATTGCTGCATTTGTACTATCTTAGATTGAGACATTTTTATGTAGATAGGAAATGGGTCTTTTCCTCCTTGAAGCCCACCATATTGTGCCACCACTAAATGCCAGAAATTACAAAATACTACGCTCTCCTGGTGCTTGAGTCCATGATGGATTAATGGAATAATATAAACTATGCTTCCTGAATTTGTGTTCACGTTATTAATTTTGTTCATACTTTTGTTCAGACTTCAGATTTTCTAATGTAAATGTACTTATTCTTCACAACTGGTGTGTGAGTATCTACATGTGTGATGTCTCCCAGCTTTAGATACTGATCCCCACACTGCTGGGTCAGCTCTGTACGTCAGTCTGTGAGGAAATGAAAGAAACATACTCTGTCTTTCTCTCTGTCTCTGTTTCATTCCCACAGCAGAAGCACAAAAGGATTTAATCATCCATAAACATTATGCTATGTGCGTGTATGTTGTGCGTCATGGAAGGAGCCTTCCCCTTGGGTGTTATGTATATGAATGAATGGCCTTTACACAGGGATTGGCTCCTCCCCGGGAAATCCATGACTGTACTTTCCAGAAATAGAGTATGACTTGCTTAAAGTGGAACTAATGCATCAGCGGCAGGTTTCAAGTTAAATATGATGGAGACTGTGGTGTACCTCCTGCTAGTCTGACTCTTTGCAGCTGAAATTGTTCTTTCAAGCACATGCTTCAGTACACTGGCACATTTGATTTCCCATGCTACAATGTCCACGCCACAAACTCAGATGCGAATGCCACATATAAGCACGTGCGCACACAGACAAGCGAGTGCACCTTGACACATATAGGCAGAGCAGTAGGGAAAGGTGTAGGCGGTGTGACGCATGCAATATGAGTCACACTGACACAAAGCCTGACTTACATATTATTCACACAAATTATCCCTTCTCCAACAGGTTGGACGGATTGACGCTCTCCCTCCTCTGACTGGCAAGAAGTGGACGATCAAAGGCGAGAACACGGCCATGTTACACTTTAAATCACCGGAACATCTTCGGCTAATCTTTACTTTCAAGAATAGGGTCCGAATCGTGGCGATTATTCATGCGATCCGTCTCTATAAACAAAAAAGGGGTTGCAATACCTCACTTTTTAAACTCAGAGATACGATTATGATGTAAAAGGCTGTAACTATGGCAACACAAAACCTGTCATCCAAAAGGAGCAGCACATGCCCTTGTAGCATTTCCACTGTTTCCAACACTACAGATAAATTCTGCTCCTATGTGCCTATGTGCATAGGATGGAATAGTTACACTCACATGGTAAAGAAACAATTATTTGTGGTTTTTGAACTATAATGTCATATTATTTTCATAACCTTTTTCATACAAATGTCTCAGAGGCCACAACCACATCAGGGACTCAGGCCCAACATGGCCAAGAAAACCACTCCTTACTGCACCGCCACTTTTGTCCACGAGAGGGCATGAAAAAGTTGAACAAGAGCAGTCAAGAACACACTGAAGCGTTGCCCAATCCTGTTTGTCTGATCAGTGGAGGAAAAAAAAAAGGGACAAACTTGACAATATGTTGCAGCACTATCCACGGGTATAGAGGTCTTATTTGAATAGAGATATGGCCTTGCCTGATAGTTCATGGTGAAATACCTATACTGCCAAGTTGCTCCACAGGGGAAACACAGAGCTGTAAAGTTATACAACTCTGAGCGTTGCCAAGGTACAGTTATGGGGTTTTCTATTTGTGCAATTAGTACGGAATAAGGCATTAACACTGGGTAATGTTTGAGAATAATTGCCCCCTCAAACTGCTTGCAGACTTTGTTAGCAAACACGACAGGAGCCTTGGATTACTCACACACATACACACACACACACACGGCCCAGATGGGAGACAGATGTTTAATAGACAAGGTCAAGGAGTCCATACAGTAATTGTCTGCCCCACCATTTCTCAGTATTCACTGCATTGTTCAGATCACCACATCCACATAAATCCAGGAAATTTCCTCTGGAATGGAAACCATTTACTTAAGGTCTTTCTCTTGCATTCTCTCTCTCTCACACACACACACACACTCACACACACACACACAGAGAGACACACAGCCGTATGATACATTCAACGGCCTGGGATTCTTCTTCACCCACACAAACATACTTGCACTCCTAAGAAAACAAAACATGTTCATGTGAGGCATTTGCTGCTGATAGTAGGCATCCGAAATCTTGTTCAACTCCACATTTCTCTCCCGCTGAAGCTCCGTTTCTCTCCTCTTTTCTGGATGTTTCCAAGGCTGACGCTATTCAAAGAAAGTGCTGATGAAGACTGATGCATGAACACAATGAGACGATGAAACATGAGGTGGAGAAGTTTCTAATCTCATTATCCCTACCTAAGCTAATCTAACACCTCCGAGACATCCATACGCTATACACATGTTGTGTGCCACACATCACACAACAGACCTACTCATTAGGAATATATGCATGACAATATAAGGTGATCAATATCTATAAACAGAAAACAACAACAACAAAAAAAGTCAGATATGACAGATACACTGCTGCTGGGCTCGGAAGGAATCAAAAAAACTATCCTGCATGGAGGTACCGGACCGATTCCAAACATGGCTGCTGGGGCAAAGGTACTGTTGGTCTTTATTAACACTCTCTAATAAATATAATGTTTCATCATCTATACAGATAGTATTTATTTATATTTACCTGTATTATTTACCTGTACAGCCCATTTCCTACAAAGAAAATACAATTAATATCTCAGATGTTTCTAACAACTTAAACAGCAAATTATATCTCACAAAGCTTGTGTCAATATACCAGTTCTAATGAGAGGCACTAATGGAGTTTAATTTATGCATATTGGTGATGACATCATATGACCAGGAGACCAAACAGGGTAGTTTGATATATTATTTTTGTGAAACCTCTGGGAAATTTAAATCTGCCCAATTTTCTTTTTATTAAGCAATTAAGAAAAGTGATAAATGTAATATTATTAATATAAATATTACTATTATTATTATTATTAGTAGTAGTAGTAGTAGTAGTAATAATAATCAACTTGGGGTCTGTGTATTGTCTCTCCTTGAGGATGCCTATGTGCCGGACTTAAAGGACACAATAAATAAGACTGTTATTGCCTGTTAGACAGTTTGACCACAGTCTGTGAACTGAATGACTTCATTACTTCAGATTCATGGTTTTTAATTTTCTGGGCTTGCAACAATTTCTAACCAAACGAGAGTGGGGTGAGTAATTGTTGTTGCAATTCCCACTGCCAGCCAGTAGAGGTTGATAGAGGACGCGCATCTCTCAATCCCAGTTTAATGAGCACAATATTTCAGAGGTAAATCAATACACTTTGAATTTCCAAATACATAAGATGACAAAAATGGTCTAACATGAAGAAGATGCTCTTACAAAATGTGTGTTCTCTTATGACTTGTTCTGTGTTTTTTTTTTTAAATCTGTAAAATTGCTTGGCACCTATAACTGATCCTGAAGTCGTATCCTTTAGAACTGATGGTCATTTGTAGGCATTTGACATCATCCTAGGTTCATAAAACCCATCTTTACTATACTTTTCTATATGAGAGGCATTTTGGAGTACAGTGAAGATTTGTTTCACTTTTCTTGGATGTTATACAAACATGCAATCTGGTTTATCTTGTCCTTTTAAATAATGGAGTAAAATAACAAACTTTTAAAATAAGAGTAACGCTATTGGCATAACTTTCTTGAGACTATATGTGTTCTACAGACCTCTGTTTCAATAAAATGTGATCATTGTCAGTCAGTGAGATTAGACTCTTGCAGTATGATTTGATAGTATTTGAGATTATCCAAGCAGCAATTATTTGACCTTTAATAATAATATCACCAGGAAATCTCTCATTAAAAACGGTCACTGTCCTTTTTTCTTGTAAAGTTGGCCCATACTCACACGTAACATAGTTCTTCTCCTTCTCCTTCGATTGTTTTACTCCAGGTGACGTTTCACTTCCGCACCCAGTTGTGTGACGATGATCGCACGGTGATAGACGACAGCAAAGCAGTAGGGACACCCATGGAGATAGTGATCGGCAACATGTTTAAACTGGACATCTGGGAAATCCTGCTGACCTCCATGAGGATCGGTGAGGTGGCCGAGTTCTGGTGTGACACCATTGTAAGTAAATGTAAAACAAGAACAAACATAGTAGACCGTAGTTTGTATTGACCAAATCTGCTCTGAGTAGTATGATTGTGCACTTCAGGCATTTTGATGTCATACCGCAGATGTGGAAGTCAATGATGAACAGCGAGTTGCATGTTTTCAAGCTAAGAACTAGCTTAATATAAAGCTCAAGCAGATATTGCACACTAATGGTTATGAAATAGAAAATTAACACATAAAAATGAGAATCGCTTATTTGAATTTTCTTAATGAGTGACGTCGTGTATTACTGTGTGTTATTTCTGTGTGACCTCTTCCGGTCATAAAAGCTGTTGTGCTATTCATCTGATATATTGACATATAAAGAGCGAACACAAACGTGCCTCCCTTAAATATTTTTGATATATGTGTATGTTATATAATTTATCAATGTCTGGTCTGTGTGTGTGTGTGTGTGTGTGTGTGTGTGTGTGTGTGTGTGTGTGTGTGTGTGTGTGTGTGTGTGTGTGTGTGTGTGTGTGTGTGTGTGTGTGTGTGTGTGTGTGTGTGTGTCTGTGTGTGTGCTTGTGTGTGTGGAATACTGTCAGAGACAGATGGATTGAGGCATACTGTCATTAATCTGCAGCAGCCTCACTTTTCCCTAATCGGCTCTGATTCCTGCTGAATCAGCACTACTAGCCCTACTGGCTCCCCTCCACTCTGATTAGATTTGATGAGGCTTAGAGCATTTATTCACTTCTCTAAATAACATGGCAGTACCACATACTACCACTACTGGATATTTTTTTTTGCACTATCAGTGTGGACTCCCATCCAATTCAAGTAAAATGCATTAGACATCCTGTATGAAAAGAAATTTATACAACCATTAGGAAATATTGCTGATGTTTAGGCTTTTTTCCGCTTCCAATTACTTATTTGTGTCTATTAAGCCTGGAATAGTAATGATGCAACATTTATATTTAATTGAGATTAGTAAGATGAAAAACAGGGTCAGAGGTCAAATATCATGAAAGCCACTTAATGTATAAAACAGTATAAAGGAATCTTAACAAAGTACAAAAACATCTAAAAGATATACAATTATTTCTCATTTGGCATTTTCCATTTCCCCGTAACTTACTTAGAACACTGTACGGAGACCCTCATTTCATTAAATTAGGCGTGGCCACGGGTTACTAATGCACAGTTTTTAGTTTTTTAGTTCATAGTGCAGGAGACAATTAAAAAAAAAAAACGATAAAGGATAAAATGGTAAATGGTCAAAGCTCGACACGCTGATTTCCATAATAATTGAGAGGATCCAAAGAAGTATGATTTTCATATTCACTGCAGGTAAATATGACAGTAATCCACCTACAATGATAATAATGAACTGATAAACTGCATCAAAAGCAGTGATCTAATCAAAATACAAATGGTAGTAAAGCGTCAGAAAAGGTCGACTCCCCTCTCTCTGGCTGCAGTTCAACATGATCAGTTCTCAACAAGAGAGTTTGGTGACGTTTGCTTTTGACTGAGCTTTCAATCAGACATCATGACAGTTTCATCTTAACTAAAGGTGCTATAGCATGCTTATCATTCTGTAATATATTATACGATTACCGGCCAGTTTCCTCATGCTCCCAATTTTTTCACACTGTAACAGACTGCTCATCTTAGTATACTGACCGTTCTATAACGGGCAGTCTTTATTTAGGCTGAAACTGTCATGATGTCTGATTCAAGTGTAATCAACACTATCTTTGTCTTTATCCAAAGTCACCAGAAGAGCTCCGTAGTACTGAGATAAACAAAGACACATGTTTAGGTGAAGAAGTGGAATTGTTCCTTTCTGAGAGACACAGTGACACCTTCAGGGGATGGACTGTAACAAGTGTGCAAGGTCGGGGTTCAAGGGAAAAAAAAACCCTACCATGAAGTAGAATTTACATATCACAGGAATCCTGGCGCAGAGAGAAATCACCAACGTGTGAGCTTTGTTTTTGACTCTAGACTGCTGCCTTTCACTGATTTTCGTTTTTGAATGATCTTTCCTCCTTTTTCTAGCACACTGGAGTTTATCCACTAGTGGCTAAGAGCATGAGACGCATTGCGGAGGGAAAGGACCCGGTCGATTGGCACATCCACACGTGTGGCATGGCCAACATGTTTGTCTACAACAGCCTTGGCTACGACGACCTGGACGAGCTGATGAAGGAACCGCAGCCCCTCTACTTTGTCCTGGAGCTGATCAAGGTGAGAAAAAGACAAACACGTGAGAGAAGGACACGTTTGTCAATGGGACACTTGCACTGTGACTGATGGATTACCTCCTATATGTGTGTGTGTGTGTGTGGCAGGTGCACCAGCCCAATGAGTATGACAGGGAGTCATGGGCTCTGAGTGATGCAGAGAGGCTGATGGCCGTGCCCGTGCTGCACGGTCAGGGTAACAAGCTGTACAAGGAGGGACGCTACCTAGAGGCCACGTACAAATACAAGGAGGCCATCGTCTGCATCAAGAACATCCAGACCAAGGTGACACGGTCGAAAAAGTTGTCCAAGATGGATTCCTAAACAAAAAGAGCTGCACGTGTGGCATTTTCACAAAGACACACGGGTGTAAATCGAAACGAAACTGACCAGAGCGTGTTTTTCCCTCGCAGGAGAAAGCGTGGGAGATCCCGTGGCTGAAGCAGGAAAAGATGGCCAACACCTTAACGCTCAACTACTGCCAGTGTCTCCTGCACATGCAGGAGTACTACGAGGTCATCGAGCACACCAGCGATATAATCAAGCAGCACCCAGGTTTGTCACTGCCAAAAGCGTATAGGACGTAAAGTCGTAAAGAAAAGCAACTGGACTTTTTGGTTGGTTTGGCGACGTTTCACCTCTCATCCAAGAGGCTTCTTCGGTTGTGAAATTTAGTGCAAGAAAAACGAATTCACATGACCACACCCCCGAAAATGGGGGGTGAACGTGTGACTAGGTGCCACATGCCCCCAGGTATGAATGAGTTTTATTTTCCTGGGGAGACCTCCCAAGACAGCATTGTAAGTGGTGGATAGATTGAGTCTTAGGCCCTCACCTTTCCTTTTCTTGCACTAAATTCCAGAAGTGAGGAAGCCTCTTGGACGAGAGGTGAAACGTCTTCAAACCAACTAAGAAGTCCTGTTTCTTTTCTCTGCAACCCCGCAAGGAATGCATAGGATGATGAAGTGAGGGGCACAAGGAGAAATAAGCTGCAACATTCCAGCATTATAGACACTATAAAAGATATAAGACTAAGGCCTCTATTTCAGCACTAGCATGCACAGTCTATACCTGTTCATTTTCATAGATGCATAGATTTAAACTTTAGTCTTTCAAATATGCCGTTTTTAAATCCCCAGGAATGCAGAACAGGCCGACTGTGTACTATAGAGATGTCTGTATCTGTCCTCCAGGTGTAGCGAAGGCCTACTACCTGCGTGCGAAGGCCCACATGGAGGTCTGGAATGAAGCAGAGGCTCGGCAGGACTACAGCAGGGTGCTGGACCTCACCCCGGCCATGAAAAAAGCCGTAAAGAAGGATCTGGCTGTGCTTAACATGCGTATGGAAGAAAAGAACCAGGAGGATAGGGACAAGTACAAGGGCATGTTTTAAAAAAAAAAAGCTGCTGCTAAGGCTGAAGAACGAGTGGGACGATGGGATAAATAAAAAAGATTCAAGCTTAGCTGTGCTTAGTTTTACCTTTACCACCACACCCAACTCAGGAGTGTGAAAAATGTTTGAGTTTGTCTTTCTTTTCCCTCTAAATCATGTCTGATTGCTGAACAAAGACAGATCTGATGTATGTTAAATGAAGCCATTGGTCCCTTCATAAATAATTCTATGTATTTTTTGTATTATTATTTTTGGTAAATTGATATTTTTGAGTGTTAAATGCTTAATGCTAGGATTAACTGATAATAGAGATGATTTGTTTTACTTTAATTCTGCGCTTTATTTGATTGTAGTGTTATTTTTGTACTATATTATTTCCTTGTGAATCATAATCCATCACCAATTGGTTGCTACTAATAAATCACTGAATGACTTTGTTGGATTTCTGTGCTTAACCCCTCCACCATTGTAGTTTTTTCTACCAAAGATCTTAAATACATTGCTCTTAAAGCCCCCTCAAGTCAAAAATCTCATTTTTTTTCCCTCTTGTTCCTTTAGTTGGATATTTGAGCTTCGCTGGTGTATGTGCAGTTTCACCCTTTTTTGTAGATAAATCAGATCAGACACATTGTTATTCAAAGCAGAGTACTTTATACATCTTAAACTTGTCTGAAGGAGGTCTTTATAAATATTAAGATAATTTTATCATTTATTTTAGACAGTGGAGGGAGATGGAAAACACAGGAAAAGAGAGCAGGGGAATAACACACAGCCAAACAGTCTCAGCCAGCTGTTGAACTGGAGTTGAACCACAGCCTCCTTGCTCAGGGCATCTGTGGCCATGCGGTATGAACCGTAACCGCCCGGCTATCTGATATTCCCTAAATTAAATGGGAACTACAGAGCAGCATGAAAGAATCATAGCATGGCATCTAATCTGACATTCCCAGTGAGCCCTCCCATCCAAGTACGAACCCAGGCCCAACCCAGTTTAGCTTCCAAGATGTTGGAAGATGATGTGGCAGAAACTGACACTGATCTGACGCCCTGCCTCTACAAAGGGAGCTTTTTTTTGTGACAAGAATCTGCTGACAAAATGTGCCTTTTATAGTCTACATTTAATGAAAAAGAACGAAAATAACACAGCAACGGAAAGCATATGCAACTCCCAAAACTGAAAAGTAAACACCTATCCGACTCAACAGAGAAATATCCCAATTTTTGCTATAAGCTGACATATCTCCACATATAGAGGGGGCAGGTTCAAGCTGATCTACCCAGAGAATGCAGTTCCTACAGGACACCATGCACATCACACTTTTTTTTAATCGCTGCTTGTTAGGTTTAGGCATGAGCTGCATGCTGTAGCATATCGCAGGCTGCCGTGGCTGCAGCTGGACCCTTCTCTGCAGGTTTTGCAAAGCCGGTGTAATCCATTGGACTCTGCCACAGGAGGACGCTGGTCTTTATGTACCAATAAAGGAAAAAGGAAGACATCCTTCCACAAGGTGGGGCTCTCTTCACATGTTTCTGTTTCAAGCCTGAGCTAAACATGGCTCCGGTTATAAACCCTATAGGAGATATTATCCTGAGCCTTAAAGCAGCACTCGCGTCTTCCTTGGGGAATCTAGGGGCTCGTAAAAAATAAATGATCTCGTGGCTATTGCTTGTCTCCTTCCCCTTCCTTCCTCTCTTTACACCGCTAACCTGTCCGTTACAAAGATGTGATGGATGAAAGGAATGAAATGGGTGGGGTGGTGGTGGGGGGGGGGGGTATTGAGAAATGTTGATTTATATCTAACACCTCTGAAGAAAGAAATGCACTGAAGAAGAGATTTGAACGTGCTCATGTTTGCAGATTTGGATAAAATATTAGACCAATAGCGTTGCATCACACTGAGAGCTCAGATTCATTCAGGGAATCCCCACTCATCACTATCTGCAGTGATCACTACAGCGGCGAGTGGCTGACACTGTAGCTGACCTAATGCAATGGACTAATGGGGAAAATCAATAGAAACAGATGAGAGGGAAAAACACACACACACACACACACACACAGAGGATGGCGACTGCACCTTCCAGTTACAACCACTGTTACTGATGCAGGCTGCTGAGTCTCACCTGATCTGAAGCAAGAAAATAACAACAAAATGTGGTTAAAATCCCCTAACACAGGTTAGGTTGGAGACTCACGTGTAGTTTATCTCAAGACAATTATTTCTTTCAGATCCAGTAAAACATTTTTGGGAAATCTACACGCTTGAATTTCTCTTGTAATTAGAATTTTTCCCTTGGAAAATTGACCCAGACGGTTGATATATGACGCCGGGCTCCGCCATCGGAAACCTTATGGAGTGAAACAGAGCTACGGTAAATTCTGCATAGCAGCACAATCTGCTCCTGGCCTGCCTCCATAAACCACTGGTGCTGATGTTGGGGAGAGGGAGGGGGAGGAGGAGGAGGAGGAGGAGGAGGAGGAGGGGTAGGCAGCTCCAGCCAGGCTGCCCTGCTCCAACATGAGATGTTGTCAAGTTAGCAGGAGAATGACAAGTTAGTACCGGTAGTAGCAAAATCTCACCTTCAAAATTAAAAAAAAAGCCAGACTGGTAGAAAGGAAATGAAATACTGTTTCGGACTTAATTGTGTCAACAAACACATTTTATGTGTTTTATAGAGGAAAATAAGCTGATTCAATGATTTTTTTCATATGACATTCACACTTTTATCCAACAATGTATAAATATGTTATCGAAGCTATTCTGGGGGTATACTAACCACAAACAAATAGGCTACAGGTAGCCTAGATTCCATTTTAAGACAGCATAATACCCATCCTATCTAAAATGAGGACAAATATATGACAAAAATAACCAAGCATAGCCTACTGTACACACACACACACACACACACACACACACACAAAGTGCTTATTCATGTATCTGGGCCACATTAGTTCAATTTTGAAATAAAAATGCCAAATATTGCCTAAATCACTTCTAAGAACCTCCTGCTTCAAACAAATTATTAATATTATTATAATATTATAAGCCCTAATTATGCAACTACTGACCACTTATTGCATCCAATTAGATGCAGGCTTTAATAAAAGAATAATTACATTTTTTTATTTAATATGCATTATGTTGAATATATACAGGTTAGTTATTTCCTTTCATACGATCTGGGCAAATCAGGCTTTTATTTTGTACCTCCCCACCGGAAGTGTGCAGCGCTCCCTCGGGTGACTTAACACTGGTCCCAAGTTGAGTGGAGTCACTGCTGCTGCTGCAGACAGTGGAGGAGAGGAGGAGGAGACACTGCCTCATTTCAGGGTTTACTTTAAGAGAGACGCTTCACCTCCATCCTTCTTCATTTCCAGAAGAAAGAAAAGGCGATTAGACTACTCTCTCTCTCACACATACACACACACACACACTCTGCCTCCCTCTTTCTCTCTCACACACACTCTCTCTCTCACACACACACATAACCACACAGTCTGTCAATGCAGAGTCAGTTTAAAGGAAAGTGGTGAGACTGGATCCAGCCGGACTGTTGTCCCTCCTTGGATGTATCAGAGGAGGGTTGGTTTTTTTTCCCCTTTGGAAATGACTCAAACTGCGGATGTGAATGAAAGTGATCCAAGAATGTTTCAGGGAATCACGCTGCTTTCTTTTCTTCTCTGATTTCCCCCCCCTCCTTCTACACTTTCGAACCCATCAGCAGGTTCCGCTGCTGATTCCATCCCAGTAGATCCAGCAGGGGACAGAAAAAAAAAATTGCGCTCAGCTGATGATGGAATATCACTGTCTCCTGACCTGTGATCAGTTTTAAACTATTTTTTTTTTTATTTTGGTTGTAATATTCCTTTTTTTTCTTTTTTTTTGTGGAGGGATAATTACTATAACTGAAGTACCATGGCCATCAACACGGACAGCGACTTCCAGAAGTCCAACTTGGGTGAGGGCGGAGGAGGCGCGCCGCCCGCCGACTCCCTGGAGACGGAGAAGCTGCTGGCGGTGACCGCAGAGCCCGGTGGGAACGGCGTGAAGATGTCCACCTCCTTCACGGTGAACGTGGGAGGAGGCGACAAGGACGCGGACGCCGACCAGAACGGCCACGGCGTCGCGGCCGTGAGGTCGGGCTCCGCCGGGCAACTGGCCGCCGCCGCGCCGCTCTCCCCGTCCAAGGCCAGCCTGAGCCGCTCCTCCACCGGGAACGCCACCGTGCAGGAGACCCCGAAGCCCAAGGATTACCTCATCCTGGTCATCATGTCCTGCTTCTGCCCCGTGTGGCCCGTCAGCATCGTGGCTCTGGTCTACTCCATCATGGTGAGTTCACCGGGGCGCGTGCGTGGATCACAACTAGTCGTGTAGATACTAATTAGACCAGGGGAATAAATAGGGGACTGGCCTGATTGGTTAAAAAAAAAAGGAAATATGAACTAGTGAAAATGTCTTGTATTTGCTACAATTAGAATCTGATTCTATTGGCAGATAATTTCACTTTTTAGAGTTTTTTTCCTGATTTGGGTGAATTTGGTCTCGTTTTAGGAAAACAAACCGAACAGTTTAAAATCAAGAAAAACAGTGAAATAAGATCAATTATCTGCAAATGGAATAAAACAGTTTCCACTCAATATTGGACTAATTATACCAAATAAAATACATTTTTCACCTGATGAGATTACAGTGTAAATAACAACACCTACAAACTTTTCACCCCTTTTAATGTAAAGAAAAAAACCCTTCAATTTACAAAACAGGAGAGATGAAATAAGAAAAAAAAGTGCAATTTCAGCAAATCTTTACTTTTTAAAGAAGCAGGTGAAGTGTTACCCTTTTCAAATCAAAGTTGTAAATATCCCTTGAGTGCTGAAAGATGCTCACTGACTTCATATTTCTGTGAAGAAATAGGAACTGCTCCTTTTTTTGCCTCACTTTATACATCCAATGGGCCAGATCTGGTCCTTTGAGGACCAGATCTGGCTCCCGGGCCACATGTTTGACACATTCAAAAGATGCAGCAGCAGAAAATACATTCATCTCTGAATGGCGTCAATGTAGATTCTGACACAATCCCTATATATATATATATATATATATATATATATATATATATATATATATATATATATATATAGAGAGAGAGAGAGAGAGAGAGAGAGAGAGAGAGAGAGAGAGAGAGAGAGAGAGAGAGAGACAGTAAGAAATGTGACTCAGTTGATGAAGAAATCAGACAGAATTTAATCCTAAATGTCATTTAAAACCTGCAGACTATTTGAAAATATGTTTATTATGACCCTATTCAGCTTTGTAAATGTCAGTTTTTTTGTTTTTTTTTTATAACTCACAAATGAGGACAAATGTCTCCCAGGCACTGAGCATATCTGCCTTCAAGTTAGATTCTGTTTATTTTAGTCTCTGATCCCCATATCCTTCTGATATTTGAGAAGAGCAATATCAAACCGTGACAAATGATCAGTTTCTGTCAAAAAACTGAAAAAAAAGGCAAGTCTCCAGAGCCAAATACGACAGGATGGTAAACTTTAGTTATATAGCACTTTTCATGCATGATTGCAGTTCAAAGGGCTTCACAGCAATGGCATCCGCATGGAAATATATAGAAAATCAACAGGATGAACTTCGAAATCGCTTATTTTGTATGGCCAACAGTCCAGTAATTCAAAGTTTTCTGATTTAAAGTAGTAAAAAACAAATAAAAGGTGCAAATCTTCATATTTGAGAAGCTCAAAATTAATCAGATAATGAAAATAGACGTTGAATTATATTATGATATTTTAAATCTTTAATCCCACTACTGCCTGCATATATCTATTAATTTAAGTGTAAAAAAAAAAAAAAGGTTAAGATTTATTTAACATTCTGAAAAGAAGGTTAAAAAAGCATTTACCAAACCGAACAAAAGGAACTATTGAACTTCAGCCCATCTGAATATGAATTCTTGATTCACCTCTAGAGTTGCGTATTTAATTGAAAAACAATCACTTCCTGTAGAGATTGTGGTGCATTTGCCAGTGTGGCCCCTGGTAAACCCAAAATGAATATCCGCTTTCACTGGTACTCTCTCTTTTACACACACACACACACACACACACACACACGCACACACGCACACAGGTTTCAGTGCCTCATCAGCTTTCCCGGTGCTGAGGCTTTAAATTATCTCACGTCTGCTGCTGCTGGTTTCTGGTCCTGAGGCACTGACACTTGATTAATCCTCTCACAGAGAGTTGAGGGATGCTGTGCTGGAAAACCCTGATACAAGATACAGATCAACACTGGAGCCACGACCAACATCTGTAGCTGTTGTACGTCAAGGTGTTTTCTGAGAGCACCTACGCTTTATTCCACCCTGCCTGCCCACATTCTTATACATACGTTATTGCGTGTATAACCCAGGATGCTTTATGGGTCCTAACTGGCCTGTGACAGATTGTAGTTTATGTATATGTAATATTCAAACCGAGAGAAATATCCCCGTTTTCCTTTTTGAAAATATTCCATTACACAGACAAGTATATTAACGCAATATTAAAGCAAACCACATTGACCGTGACCCTGGCTTTGCTTTTATATAACAATCCGTTTTTTTCTTAGGACACGCAGCATGCGGAACAGACAACATATTAATAAAAAAGTAACTGTATGTTTCTAAGCTTCACGGTTCCATATTGTGACTTCAGCTCAGTCCTTTTCCAAGTAGAAATTCTGCCTAGAAGTTTCCACAAAGGCTGCGGGACAAATGTGATTATTCCACCGTCCCAGCCGATTTGCATTTTGCTTCGCCATGTCTCAGTACGAGCATCCTCCCACCTTCTGGACAAAAAAAAAAAAAAATCAACGTCTATAAAATATAAAGCAAGGTTGGGTGGGATATTTACTACAAATGCGAATGACTCGTTTGGTAATTTCTGAAATCGATAACTGTATTGTCAACAAGCTCCTCACATACTTTCTTATAGTAATGTGGATTCCGCAGGACTTCCTTTATTAGACCTCTAACTTTTATATTGTGATTACATTAATCTTTAGTGCACCGCAGCACCAGGGACATTAATCCGGGCATCGCGGGATGCTTGGCCCGGGATATTGAAACTGTACCTCAAGGTTAAATCCCTGCTGAACCCTGTTAAAGTGACGGCTACAAACTCTGTCAAGAGCCACATGCTTCACTCCAGATGCAGAGCTTTATATGATGGGCAGCATCAGAGCATTAAGACTTGAACTGAAACATTAACGCACTTTTTTTTTTTACCATTAACACTTATTGTTCTGTTATTGACTATTGCGAATAGACCTGCAAACACATCAGGACTGATCGGTTTATGTCTCTTCACTTTAACTTCTGACACACTCAGAGGAAACAAGGCAAAGGCAATGCAGCAGAGCCCATTAGTTCTGTAATATCACTCCTGTGGGCGCTACACACCAAAGGGAATATCAGGAAGTATCTGTGAGACAGCCTGTACGTGCCGGAGCCATCATCATGAACCCACTGACATTCACAAGTCAGCCGCTAATGGCATGGCGCACGTGTATATGCGTGCGTGTGTGTGCAAGTGTGTTTGCGTGCAAAAGTGAGAGCGAGAGGATTTTGACAGAGGGCAGAAGAAAGGAAAGCGAAGGAGGGAGAAACTAGAGCTGGCCGCTAACTCAATAGAAGGCGAGAGAAGTCAATTTAGTTCCTCTGCAGAGGGCAGATTGCAGCAGTTGGACTCTGTGGCAGCGATCCACATCCTCTCCTATGGACCTTTTCCTTACCGGATACTGGGCCTCGCAGAGGAGATCGAAACATCATTCGCTACAAGGGCAGACGGCTAAAATAAAAGAGTTTCTATCACTGGATTAAAACAGAATTAAATCAGATACCAGGGTGATGTCGGAGAAGTGCAGGAAAAAAAAAAACGAGGTCTGTCTGCGACGCCGCCTGAGAACAAATAAATCAAAGTAATGCGGTTGATACCACACGATGTAACCGCAGAGTGCAAGCTCACCGCTAAGTGCTAATATTCTCCTCGCTCATGTGAAATGGATACTTCTGGTAAAATGGATTAGAACAACAACAACAAAAAAAAAGATAGCTGTTCGGACGTATTAATGAGGACGAGTCAGAGGAAATGACTCAGACACTCAAACTGAAGGAAAGTTGAAAGGAAACATCGGTAGTTTGACAGTAGAGGCAAAACGGTTTTCTATCACGCGCTACTGTTGATCTGTGTCTGTTGGACAGATGACAGTACAGGACGACACTTTTGCAAAACAAAAAAAAAGGTTATGTTCTTTCTGTGTTCGTGCTTCCTGAGACCTCCGCAAGCGGCCAACAATATCAACAGCAACAGAAAAAAAATCAATGAATGCATTCTTGAGATGAATTGCATCCGGTTGGTTGGTCTGCTGATAATGGAATACTTAACTGTTCTTTCAGTAGGCAGCATGCGGTATATACTGTACACTACAAAAAAAACCCTGAAACCTTAAATGTTAGTCTTGTTTTCTTAAAATAAGAGGAAATTGACCCAAATCAGGAGGAAAACTTAAAACAAGCTAAATTATCTGCCAGTGGAACGAGATAATTCTACTCATTATCAGGGTGGGGCAACACGGTGGCGCAGGGGTTAGCACTGTTGCCTCACAGCAAGAAGGTCACAGGTTCAAGACCTTGGGTCCTGGGTCTGGGACCTTTCTGTGTGGAGTTTGCATGTTCTCCCCGTGTCTGCGTGGGTTTTCACCGGGTACTCCGGCTTCCTCCCACAGTCCAAAAACATGCTCAGGTTAATTGGCGACTATAAATTGCCCGTAGAGGTGTGATTTGAGTGAATGGTGTGTGTGCCCCACGATTGGCTGGCGACCATCTGGGGTGTATCCCTGCCTCTCGCCGTAACACACTGGGATAGGCTCCAGCAGACCCCTGAGACCCTAATGAGGAATAAGCAGGTATATGAGATGAGATGATGTGTGATGTAAGCTGATGAATAGACATGCCCGAAATAAACACGACAGGCAAATGCCGGTGAAACCATAACCTCCTTGGAGGTAATAATGAATTGAAATGAATTGTGCTACACTGGATTGGGCACCCGGTTATGTCTGTGTCTCCGTGTTATGATTAGATAATTGATTAAGTAATCCACGAGTAATAGGACCACATAACATAATATTATATTATAACAGCTACATAGACTCAGCAGGAAATGACAACCATGCCCATGGGGTGATCCATGCAGGTATAGAAAATGATGAATATTGGGGCAGCAGGAGTTAGCGCGGGTCTGTGATTAACCGCGGGGTTGGCGGTTCGATT
Source organism: Lepturacanthus savala (assembly GCA_030544235.1). Lineage (NCBI taxonomy): Eukaryota > Metazoa > Chordata > Actinopteri > Scombriformes > Trichiuridae > Lepturacanthus > Lepturacanthus savala. Next base: position 13,233,078 of record CM060468.1, on the reverse strand, counting down.
CCCGGGCTCCTCCTGTCCGTGTGCCGAAGCGTCTTTGAGCAAGATGCTGAACCAAAAGTTGCACTCACGCACAATCGGTGTGTGTGAATGGGTAAATGAGAGGCAAGATTGTAAAATGCTTTGACAGGGTTGGAAAAAAAGGGGCTATATAAGTGCAGTCCGTTTACCGTTCAATATGGGACTAATTGTACCAAAAGCAAGATATCAGTTTTTGCAGTGTAGTAGTATGTAGTATGCAGTATAGAAGTATGTAATTTGACATTGGAGAAATGTGTAACCACTTTGCAGACATACAACATCAAACAATAAGACAGCATCCATCCTGTGAACAACCCAAAACGAACTATAAATAAGTACACTCCTGTGAGGCGAGAGTCAGCATCTTTCTGCAGAGGCAGATACGTTACTAATAACGGGACTGGCCAAAGTTACATCCATCATCATCAAACTGCCGTGTCCAGCAGCAGGACCGCCTAAAAGCCAACTTCCAGCTGGCTGCCGCCACACATCAGCCGCTCTGGCGGGGGGGAACGCTCGCGGCTGGCAAACACCGAAGACGTGCAGCCAATTATGGGGATTGGAGAGGCGGGGTAATAGGTTTTTATTGCCCCGGACCGGCCTATCCCGGTAATGGGAAGGCCCAAACTGCACAAGCGTTATTGCATGCTCTGCAGATTTGCCTTTGAAATATGGACTCGGAATGCTGCATTGGATGGATGACTGTGTGTGTGTGAGTATGTGTGTGCACGTGACTGTGTGTGTGTGTGTGTGTAGGTAAATGACTTGTTATTAGCAATCGAGCACTGCAGACATGGAGGGAGAGCACTTCATCACGTTGTTACCAAATATATGAAGCATACCAGGGTCCTTCAGAGAAAACAGCAAACTTATAGTAGAAAATAAGGCGGCATATTCATCATTTTCAGTGTTAAAGTAGTTAAACTGTGCTTGTGCTAATATTATCATGCTGCAGTGATGAAATGGAATATATGGCAAGCTATAACATATGTGCACCAGCTTTACAATGTATGGGGGGAGGGGTTCCTTCATCCATCGGGGCATTGTTTGATACTGGCATGAAGAACTAAAAGAGTCACACAAAGAGGGAGCCCTATAATAGCTTCTAATAAACGTTTAAATCCACAGAAGAAAGGCTGTGGATTTGGATGCCCATTACTTATACTGGAAGTGCTTTAGGAAGGGATCCCTTCATTATTAAAAGGAGGTTAAAACGTTTGCCAATGTTCATTTGGGCACATGACTCCTAACACAAGACGTGGAAATATTGTGAACTCTTTTGTGTTTTAAGGAATTGGAATCTCACTGACCGCTGGGTTTTGCATGAGGTTCACATTCCGGAATTTGAGTGAATGTCTGCAACGGTTTGATAAGCTGCCACAAGCCATTTGATACAGACGTTCATGTCCCCCTCAGGATGAAATCAAATCAATTTGGTGATCAGGCTCGTATTGCAGAAAATTCTCGAATTTGTCCAATACTTTGGGATCTAAGGGACATCAAAAGCAGTTGACGTGAAAATAAACGCACTGCGCACTGGATGACAAATACTGGTGTGGATTCCCAAGGATTCCCAAGCATGGATCACCCCATGGGCATGGTTGTCATTTCCTGCTGAGTCTATGTAGCTGTTATAATATAATATTATGTCATGTGGTCCTATTACTCGTGGATTACTTAATCAATTATCTAATCATAACACGGAGACACAGACGTAACCGGGTGCCCAATCCAGTGTAGCACAATTCATTTCAATTCATTATTATCTCCAAGGAGGTTATGGTTTCACCGGCATTTGCCTGTCGTGTTTAGCAAATGTTGGGAATGGTACCATGAACAAATGATTAAATTTTGGTAATGATCCGGAAAAATGTTAGTTTATTTATTTATTTCGGGCATGTCTATTCATCGCTTTACATCACACATCATCTCATATACCTGCTTATTCCTCATTAGGGTCGCAGGGGTCTGCTGGAGCCTATCCCAGCGCGATACACCCCAGATGGTCGCCAGCCAATCATGGGGCACACACACCATTCACTCATACGGGCAATTTAGAGTCTCAAATTAACCTCAGCATGTTTTTGGACTGTGGGAGGAAGCCGGAGTACCCGGTGAAAACCCACGCAGACACGGGGAGAACATGCAAACTCCACACAGAAAGGTCCCAGACCCAGGACCAAGGAGGTCTTGAACCTCCGACCTTCTTGCTGTGAGGCAACAGCACTAACCCCTGCGCCACCGTGTCGCCCATCACACCTCATTATAGTCTCAATACACATCAAGCAAATATTTTTTGTTCTTTGGTTAACATAACTTTCAAACAGGCACCATCGTTAGAGGCCACCTAGTGGTGATATCTTGCACCCGCGTAGTATAAGACGACAATTTGGGTGGAAGTCACAACATGCTTGGGTGGAGGTCTGCATTTCTAGTTTTCTCTGTATTGCCAGCAAATTAAAACACAGTAGGCCAGGCTATTCAGAACATTTGTTTAAGCCTATGAGAATTCATCAGGTCTGTAAAATACCCAACCCGTCCCGGATTTTGGATCTGTCTCTGTCTGGTGCCCTGGGGCATGCGTTGGGTAAATTTTGTTATATTTGGAGAAAAAACAGTTCCATATAATTTACTTTTGCAGCCCATTTTGGAGCCACAAAGACCTCTACTATAGATCGAGCTGGTCAACATTCACTACTATCACTCTGATTTATAATTGCATTGTTTGTAACATTTATCCAGATTTATCTTCACATCACATTTAAGGATCTAGACGTTCATTTGATGTTGTAACTAGACTCTGGTCGTCTCCTCACTCCTCTGATGGATCCAGCCAAACTTCCTCCTAATTGCCAATTTGTGCTTTGCTTCCCTGTATCAGTAAGATTTAGTTACAGATGCGTTTGCCCTATTCCGCGGGACAGCCAGCACTTTATAGATGGACTGTATAATGATAATCAAATTTTTAGTTTTTCATTAGTATTAGCGGCATATCTTTTCTAAATCAGCCAGTCGCTCATGACTGATGTGAACTGGAATAAGCAACACATCTTTTTAGCATTAACCTCGGCCTGCTTACTTGAGCTGTGCTTCCAGTTCACAAGTGAACCACGATACAAAGACAGTTAACATTTATGAGCTGCAGCAACAGCTAGAATGCATGCTCCAATAATGAAAGCATGCCATCATGGGTCTGACCGATTTGATCATCTGACCGCATTGAGTGGTTTGCAAATTTAATGGAGATTCTAGTGTAGCAAGACGGCGTCTAAAAGCCCTGCTAGCAGCCCCCTGAGGCCATGGTACACCTTACACCCAACCAGACCCGGGAGCGGGAGAACACACCCACCGAGGGGGACGATTAAAAGCCTTGCACTCCCTCTTTCGCTGCATGACAATGATTACAAATGACTAAATTATGAATTATCCTTGCATTTTAAAAAACTTTGGAAAAAAAAAAATGTTTTTCCCGGTTAAAAAGTAAAATCAGTAGAAAAACACTTCAAGAGGGCGAGGTAAAACGGAAAAGCGTGAACAAAAGTGAATGTATAGGAAATGTAAATGTGAGTCTCACTGACTGCACAGCAGCAGCCGCTGCTGCTCAGCCTCCATTATTCATGGAGGTTCAGAGAATGGCAGCACTTACTGACTCACTAGCCTCCACTTCCTCTGCTCACAGCGAGCACTGTACACTTTCAGGGTAGAATTTCCCATTCAGAAAACAAATATGACCAGGCTTACTCTATGCCGTGAATCAATACAGACATTAATCAGTCAAGTGAAGGGTACGTCCCACTAACCAAACACACACGCACGCACACGCACACACACACACACGCACACACACACAAGCACTAAATCTCCTGCAGCCTTGGAAGCTACCATCAAATAAGGTGGGTGTTTCTATTAATTTATTCACCCTCATAAAGGATGACTTTTTCCAAGTCTACCCTCTTTTCATTAATCTTTTTTTTTCTTTCTCTAAACAAGCGTGAGCTAAAGAGGCAGTGTGTGTGGGTGTGTTTGTGTGTGTGTGTGTTTTTTGAAAGGGCCTTCTATTGATTTAAGGTGCTGATGTTGCTTTTCTCTGTGATGTGAGTCCAGATCAATACAGGCTCCTGAGGGACTGTGTTGGTACCATCGCTTCACATTGCAGTGCTGCACTGGATGTGAATGTGTTGCCATGTCCGAGGTGGAGGAATCTCTTCATTTACTGTCAAGAGCCCAGAGTGACACCTGTATGGATTTAGCTTTTTGTACCAAAACCTGCTTTTTAACAGATTATCATTGTTATTTTTTTTTTTGGCTTTGTTTGATAGTACATAGTAGATATAGACAGGAAAAGGGAGGAGAGAGGTTCGAACCTTCATGTTTAAAAACCTTTCAAAACCATTGTGACTAAATAGGCTTCCAAAAGATACAGATAATAGTAGAAGTTACAGAAATCCATAAAATCCAGATTTCAACAAAATCTCAGTGCATTTATTGTTTGTTTAAAAGTGGTTTCCAGCTGATCAGTGCCTATTTTGAAAAGCGGCTTTTAAACTTTAATACGCCGCATTCGGCATTTGTTCTTCTACATCAAGGATGAAGACCTTTCTTTTGCCTTTTGTTTAATCAGATAATTCCTCATTTTGTACGATGCACTGCAACTTTTGTTTGTATATCAGTCATTCTGTTTTATAGCGTTACATTCGCGCTTTTTCCTGATGATCTAAGGCACGTTGAATTGCTAGAATGTGCTACACGTATATAAATCATCTTGCCGTGCCTAGTTCAGTGTATCACCTTGGGGTTGCACTGTCGCCACCCACATGAAGCCAAGTGCACTGTGGATGGATCCTTGACTACTCCAAAGACAGCCTGGAGACAGAGAGGCTCATGGGAGTGAGAGGATGAAGTAACATTATGGGAGAGCAGAGAGGAGGGAGGGAGGGAGTTCTCTCTCTCTCTTTGTCTCTGCAGTGTAATTTTATTTTATACAGTGGCAACAGCAGCTCTGTACAGTACTGACTGAATGGGACAATAAACACTTCCTAATTATTATGGTGAATGAATGTGACAGCGATGTTTGAAACATGGAAGGCACTGTGATGCATTAGTTGTTACCGGTACACATACTGTATGAATAAATGTGTCAAAATTTGGATGAGAAAACCTCTTGGCAGGTGCCGTTGTTGAACGCTACTCTCAGCGAAGCAGTGAGCATTATCGTGTTTTCACACGATTTTCTGACCCAACACGTGTTTTCACACGATTTTCTGACCCAAAACATCTTCTCGACCCCTCTGATACAAGGTCCTTTGACCTGTCTTTCCAAATTGGAACGGAGACTGCACATTTCATTTTGTACGCAGCCACCATTCCCACTGAAATGCCTGAAAATGACGATTTCCCTGCACCGATTTTGATCCTTTCATTTTTTTTTTAACCGCCTATCATTAATCCACTCATATTAATGTTATAGCAGTGCAACGCCGTGCAAGGTCACGAGCGAAAACTCTCAGGGGAAAGTCGTAAATAATTTAATGAATGTAACGCCACTCGTTCCAAAATGGAAAACATTATGGTGTTTTTTTTTATTATTATTACGGTAAACTAATTCTTCCATTTTAATACCACAGTACTTTAAGAAAGAAGAAAAGGCAACCTACAAAACCACAGCTGAATAATTGAATAAAGATGAGGGCTGTGAGAGGTCCGTCTTCTGCTTTACTGCACGGGCTGTAGCTTCTAATTTGCAAAGACGGGTTTTCAGCACCGAGGACAACTCCTTAACTTTTCATCGGGTTGGAAAGAAGAAATGCAAATGTCCGCGCGCTTATCGTGCGTGGGGTTTAGAACCGGGTCCCTCTGCATTCAACCTCTGAACAGATTGAGATTTAGGTATCATGCGGCGCTCAAATTTTCACCATCAGAGTCTCAGTGAATGCCAGGTTGAGCTCATCAACGCCGTCCTGCAGTGTTTTCATGCCGCCTGATGGATGCCTGGTGTTTAAAAAAAACCAAAAAAGCGAGACAGCTGTTGTTCCTTTCTTCACAAAACCCTGTAGTTCTTGTGAATGTAACACGACTCCGTTGAAGTTAATATAGTTCCGGCACCTTTTATCATTGTCTGTTAGATTTGTCAGTTAACAAGACTGTTTGATGCTCTGCACGCAACTCTTTTTGTCTAGAGCTTGTTTTTCTCACAGTTTTGAGGTCTGGGAATTTGTTTCTCACAATATAAATATATAAAATATGGAAAATGACAAATTCTTGTATGAGGACGAAGTTGAAATGTTGTTTGAGCTCACGCATGTAGCACATGTCATGTGACATGTTTACAGCAGCACCACAAATTTAAAAAAGGCCCAAATTAATGGCAAACCAGAGCTGATGAGTGGATACTACTTGATTTGTTGTCTCTCATATCTCTCTCTCTCTCTCAAGAAAAGCAACGCACTGGGACTGAAAATACCCGTCCGTCACGCTCCGCACACAAACGTATAAAGTATCCCGTCTCTATATCTGCAGCATGACGAAAAAGCAATATGCATACGACATTAAGTTGATATACGAGCCCTTCACGTGGCTACGTGCGCCTACTCCATCCAATCGGCTCTTGCGAGTCACGTCCTTCAATCAAACCCAACCTGCCAGTCTGATATAGACAAGTTCACCAGCTGAAAATCATTGTCCAAATGTTACTTTACAGGACTCTAAGGCACCCGGGAGACAAGTCGGGGGTTCTGCATGCGTGTCGTCAAGTCCTTTAAAAGAACCCGGCTGTCGATTTAACAGAAAAACAGCTGATAAATATTTTAAAGCAGAGTGATGCTGGGAACTTTCTCAGAGAAAGAGAGAGAGAGACCAATGTAATTGCTCTTATTGTAGTTTCTATGCTGGACCAGCACAACGTGAGCTACTGTTGTTTGTACAGTTATCCTGACCGCTTATTTGGACGAAATTGCTTTTTCTGGATGTTCTCCCCTTTAAATTTCCCTTTCTGTCTTGGAAATACAAAGGTTTTCTTTGTTGCTTACTTGTATCTGCACTCTTTGAGTCACCGATCAGCTACACACAGTGTAAATATGTCACAACTGTCGACAGGCTCAACTGGAAAAGATGGAGAATGTAAATGAGGCCAGCGGTTTATTAATCATCACATTTTCTCTCATAAAAGTATGCAATTTGTTCATAAATGGAGAAAACGAACATGTTAAACTACAGAAACAGCAAAACAGAGCCCCTTTAACCCATTTTTTTCCCAAATATTTCATGTATATAATTACTGAATCAGTTAATAATCTTTTTTCATTGCAGTCTTTTCTTTGCAGAAAATTGTAATGTCTATTTGCATAAATATTCATATTAAGAAAAACCTATTTATCCAATCTACAAAATTCTTTTTTTGTGGGGGATTATTGTAGAGATTTGAATGATTAAATCAATATACATGGGTTGAAAATCATAATATTCTAAATAAAATGGGAGGGTTTGTTCAAGCGAGCAAGAAGGTGATAACGTTGTCAATGTCAACACTTGATTCTTAAAGTTGCCTACGATCATGTCATTAGAAAAGACAAAAAACTGGGTTAATACATATGTAATAACACCATTAAAGGTGATTCGCAAATCTCAAGCAACAAATTTAATCACAGTCATTTACAGGCAGATTCCAAGGTTTGCCAGACATTTTTTCTTCACGTCACCTCATCTATGTCTTGTGCTATGACTGACAACAATCCTAAAATAAAAAAAAAATGTTTCCCCTGTGCTTTTCCCGTGTCTCCAGTCCAGAAACAGCCTCCAAGCGGGGGACATGGACGGGGCCCGGAGGCTGGGGCGGCTGGCTCGTCTGCTCAGCATCGTCTCCATCGTGCTCGGCGTGGTCGTCATCACAGTCTTCTTCTCACTTTCAGGTACAGAAACCGCACACGTACGAGCGGAATGTTCTACAGATGTAAGATGCCACGTTTATGACCTTTACTGATATTTAGTGTTTCTAGTGTTTGTAAATTTACTGTACAAAAAAACCCCAAAGGAGATGTGTCTCCATTATTGGAGTTAAACGCCAACATAAGTTTGTCATTCTCTTTTGGTTTTTAAGAAAACGGTTTGTAAAGCTATTTTTGAAGCTTATGTTAACGTTTCTTTGCGATTTCGCTGTTACTGTGCTTTTCTGTCGTTGTTCCTTTGGTTTTTTAATGTTCTTTTGGGGTTTTTGTGGGGCCTTTTTTGTTGTTTCTTTGCTTTTCTGGAGATTTGAAGCAAGAAAAAGTTGGAAAAGTTGATAATCTATAGTTTGCTTCAGTTGGATTATTGGTTTTGTGTGAAATGACGATGTTTTTTTTCTGGTGTTGTGCTGTTTTTTGTCATTTTTTGTTGTCATGATGTCATTCATTCATTCATATGTGTAAAAAAAAAATACTTTCACTGTTTACACTAGAGCTCATGAATATGGAAGTGGAGTAAATAAGATACAATACCTGCATGCATACACACACACACACACACACACACACGCGCGCGCACGCACGCACACACACACACACACACTTAACAAGTGTCCAACAACAAAGCACACCTACTGCATTACCATTACAGGGTGATAAACGACACCGTCCATACAAGCATGAGATGTGTGTCTCTCTATGTCCAAACTCAGCACATTTCCAAGCCTTGTGTGTGCGGCTTGATTTAGCACTGCAGCGAGTGGGCTGACTGTGCAGCAAGGGCAGCTGCCTTACAGCTCCACCAAGGCAAAATAATCAATCCTTATGGTGAGTTTAACCTGTTTTTATGTTTGATTTGTCTCTCTCCGATGACGCCACCTCTCCCCCCTTCATTCTTTTCCAGTGAGCTAGTGACCCGGAGGAGCCGGAGGAGGGAAAACCAGCCGCGGAAGCTGAACCACGGCTGACATTGCGACGAAATAAAAGCCCAATCCACAATAAAAAAAACAAAAAAAAAACAAAAAACAAAGATGAAATGCAATTCGTAACTATGCCATATTGTAATTACATCATGACCACCCTCCAAAGAGCAAAAAAAAATAACAAATAACATGCAACTCATGAGAGCGGGTGCTGCAGCAAGTAAACCAATGTAAACACTCAAGATGCATGCGTTAGAATCCAGTAACATTTGCTTGACAAAAAAAAAATAATAATTTAAAAACCTGATGTGAAATTGTTCAGGAAAAAGAAAATGCAGATTCGTATGTGTCGGGGGAGGATTCTTTTTTTTTTCGAAAAAAACAAAGGACTTCTTGAAAACGAGGTGGACGATCCGCGCGCCGGGACTGAACGAGGACTGAATTTTTTACGTCTGGGATGGGGCTCCTTTCGAAAAAAAACAAAAAACGGATTCTGGGTTTGGACATCACATTTTGGACAGCTGCATATAATCCTCATATAATCCTTACCAAGCCTCCTGCATTTACAGCATATACAAATATATTTGAAATATGGATATATGATTATATATATATATATATATAGATGTACATTTTATAAAAACGTTTGTATGCCAAGTGGTGCTGGGTTTGTTAAGGCTGCTTTGTCAGCACTTGGATAACGGTGGAAATCCAAGGGTTTGTGAAGGGGGCTGGGAACACATTTTGAATTTTTTGTTGTTTATTATGATTTTTTTGAACTAAAGGAGAACAAAAAAAAAAGACCACTGCATGCCTGAATGTAAATAACCAAACTTCTGCCTTCCTTTTGACTGTTATTAGTTGTCTCTTCTTATCGCGGAGTCAGAGGTTAAAAACAGGTTTGCACAAGGGAGAGAGTTATCCGTGTCCATCGTGTGTGAAGTCCAGCCACTGAAGAATGTCCAGCCACTCCCTTACGCCCCTGGGAACCTCTCATACCTCGCTTTGTGTTTGGCAGAGACTGACACGCATGCAAAAACCTGCCACCGAGCAATTCTCCTCCATCAAACATTTTGTGGCTGCCACTTCTCAACTTCCATTTTCCCATTCCATTTAACGTTTTCATCTTTTACTGCCTTTCTACACCGGTTTTCCATCATTCCCATTCCAAAATTGTGATACATTGACTGTTAAATGCCTTTGTTTCACTGATTCCCCCCTCCCCCGCTACTTGTATCAGTATGAAACGTATTTATATGGGAAAATATATATGCAATATGTACGCATGCAATGGGGCTACAGGCTCGCACACACTTATTTTTTAGTAAAGGAACAGGCCTATGATTTTGAGTGAGTAACAAATAGCATTTAAAGACTGTTTAAGCACGATAGCTTGTGTTCATCTCTTAATGGGAGAAGTCACTGTATTATAGCCACTGCGGATACAGTGTTGTATTGACACATTACAGGCTAATGCTACAAGCACACGCAGAATCACTGTTAAGACCATTTTGCATACGTTTTAGTCCACGGATTTTCTTTCGTCTTCGAGGTTTACATTTGGAATTTTTACAATTTGAATCAGGAATCATTTGGACGAAGTCCCGACAGAATAAGATTTAAAAAAAAAAAAAAAAGAAAAAGAAAAAAAGAAAGGAAAAAAAAAAGTGACACCCACAGAATTTTTCTTAAATTCCACTCATTGTTTAAGGGCTCGTGTTAGTGAAACAAGAAAAACACCAGCTATAAAAAAAAATAAAAAAAAAAATAGCTAAACGAAAATGAAAAGAATCAGACTATGCAGCTATTTCCTGAGATTAGAAAGTTTAAGGCTGACCAACTGTGATCTGTTTTATCGATTACATTCCAAATCAAAAGTTGTACAGAACTATTATTTTCTTATTCTTTATCCGAACATCAGTAAGCAGCAGAATCCAAAGATCCCTGTTACCAACCACAAGGAGCCGTTATATCACATCATTCCTTAAACGAGTCTTTTCTGTCGATCACAACGATGCCCCCGTAACGCAGGCTACTGCTTTACTGTCGTTTTCTTACATTCGATTCTTTTATCCGATATAGTGGTCAGGAGCTAATTGTTTGTCCTATGCATTGTTCTGTCAGTAAAACACCCTAATTTATTTCATATATGTATATATGTATGAATGACTCTTTCTTTTCCAGTATATTGTATGTGCCACTTTTCATCTCTGTGGTGTACATTTTTGCATGTCTGGAATAAATGTTACCATGCATGGTCCAAGTTTTGCCTTTTGATGACAACAGCCAGTAACGGTGTCAAATTAGTTTAGAAGAGTCTACAGCCAAGTTTGCATTCTCTGCGATAACTTAAGCTAAAATGACGAAGTCAAAAGACCACAATGCTGACATATTGATGTTTAGCAGGTATGCTGGTAACCATATTAGCATGTGTTAGCATGCTAACATTAGCAAGTAACCGCTAAACAGACGAGGCCGGTGGATATATGTATCTTTTAGATTTGCAGGTAAACAGTAATAAACTAAAGTACTGGAAAATGTACAAATGTGAGTTTTAAGGTGTGATTTGTGACATCACAACATTCCTGGAGCCTAAAGTGTTCCAGAATGCTTCTTTTTTTTTCTTTTTTTTTTTAGCTTCCAATGTGCATACACTAAGAATGGATTGTACAGTGAGTGGGAGACATATTGCATCCTGCAGGCAAACTGGGGTATGCTGGTAACCATATTAGCATGTGTTAGCATGCTAACATTAGCAAATAGCCACGAAACAGCCGATGCCGTTGGATATATGTATCTTTTAGATTTGCAGGTAAACATTAATAAACTAAAGTACTGGGAAAAAGTACAAATGTGAGTTCTTACAAGTATGATTTACACAAATTGGTCAAAGAGTATATATATATATATATATATATATATATATATATATATATATATATATACACACACATGCATACATATACATACATACACACACACATATACACACAGTATCTCGGAATGTGTCCGGTGGAAGCCTTTAAAGACATTGTTGAGATTGTGTCTGAAAGATATTCATTTAAGATTATGGCTATTGGCTATAAAATATAACTGCAGTTATATTGGCCTGTGCTGTATTGTACAGCAGTTGCTTTTATTGTAGCTAAACCTTGTAGATAAAACAGGGTGTGTCTCAGAGCACACAAACACCATCTATCATGGCTGCCAAAACTAAGGACTATATGGCCCTGGAAGTAAAGGGAAAATGAAGAATTCATCACAGATTTTGACACACTGCAGACACAACATAATCCCGAACCACACAGCAAAGGCAACAGAAAGAACTGTGGAATTTCTTCCATTGAAGGTAAGAGCTTTACCTTTGTTTCAGACACAGATGATCTGTTCTTTAATTGAACCCTTTGGCAAAAATGTACTGCAAGGATGAAATGGCAAATGTTTCACCAAAACTTTGGAACTCAAGACTCATGAATAAATATCTACAGAGGAAAGTGGTAAGAGGCCATTATGTTCACAAAAGAGTGAAGCCTCCCTGCTAAAAATAGCAAAACGATATTTCATATTTGGCTACGTAATTAAATACATCAAGGCAAGGACGACCAGACCACCTGTCGACCAGACAAAGAAATAACCAAAACGTATCAACTGTCGCCTATTTTTACCACAAACCTTCATGACACATTTATATTTTTTCATATTTGTCAGCTTAAGAATGAGTCAGGATGTGTTATTTTACAGCACTAAATAAAATAAAGCACCCAGAGAGAGAGCGCACATACTGTATACAGCACACAGTCCTGTGCTTTGGTCAACTCAATTAAGTTAAGGTAGAACCAGTGATAAAATTATGAAAATCTCCTAAGTCTTTTGCCTTGGGAGATATTGAGATATTGAAAAACCTGAAGCCTTCTGAGTTTTTCTGTAGTTTTACTATAGGGAAAAAAAGTTTATCTTTGTGAACAAGGCTTTAAACAGGGCAAATGAGGACAAGAAACCAAATTAATGCTTTTTTTATTTGGATTCCGGTCCTGTAACTGCCTCAAGCTGTGAGACAAAAGCACATCAATGTTTCTCACACAGCTGCCTTGCTTTGACATCCCTACAGCCCCGCCAAGAAACATGACTTTGAATCCAATGAGACCAAATCTGACTGAAATCATTCCCTTCTCCCATGAAGTGTGCATAGCTCCCCATCTTCAAAACGCACTGTGACCACATCCCCAGCATTAATGTGCAAAATTGTTCATTAAATAACCGATTATCAAAGGGATCTTTACACATTTCTTCTTAAGCAGCGGCTGGCTTTACATTGCCTGACTGTGCTGAAAAATTAGAGAGAAAATAGGTTATTAAAAAGTAAGTATAAATATATTTTTATGAGATATGAAAATACAATAAATAAATCGTCTTGCTATGATATCTTGGTGTTTAAACTGGCACAGTCATATCATTTAATACCGCCGTCCTTGGTTCTGATAGATCTGGGATTAATCTATTAAGAATGATAAAATAAAGGCAAAATGGACCACATCTTCTTTTTGGTAGTTATGATTGTCTTTGTGAAATGATAAAGCCCGATACACGTTTCGACAGAGTTCTAAGTCATATATTTAAAAAATAAAACGTTTAAAGTGTTGAGTATCTAGTGCCACACACGTTTTGCACATACTGATATGAATAATTTATTAATTCACATTTTACAGCCCACAATGACCTATCCATCTCATTCCATCAATTAAAAAAGGACCATTCAACTAAAAATACTTCCACCTGTGAAAAAAAGACTGATGCATCACACGTTTTCACAGTCTCAGCACAGTTTCTCTCCCAAGTGAGTTACCGATAGGGTTTTCTTAAAATCTAGTCTCATTTTGGTCTCCATTCCCTGGTTGGCAGCAGAGCGCCCGGCCACCTTCCCTCCATCTGTCCCATTGCTAAATACAAGTTGAGTAGCTTTTGTTGGCTGAGTTTGTCCCTGCTGTAGAACTGGACCAACTGAAAGTCCTTCATCTCACGAGCCTCCGGGGTCCTCCAATCACTGAGCTCCGTTTCCGGTGGTTCCCACGCTGCTGAAGAGCAGGTCGATCCTGCCCCTCTTAAAAGGTTTGGCCAGGCCTGGTCAGTGAAAAGCATAGAGCAGGAGGAGGATGGTGCAGACGCCGATCACTGTGCCGAGGATGAGCGAGTCCCGCCTCTTCCGCAGGTTGATTCGTTGGATGAGATTGTTGATTGTTGGGAAACGGTCTTGGAGAGCGGAGGGTTAAAGAAGATCGCAAAGCCTGGGATTTTCAACTAGATTAGAAATAAAATAAAAATGAAGCATTTTTTTTTTCCCCCGTTATGAGTTTCAATAAAGAGTTGGGTGGATATCTATGTAACACAGACGCATGCACACATGCAGCATAAAGGATACTGGCCAGTGTGTTGACCCTGCTCTGTATGGATTTTAACATGCCCCTTTGGGAGGTCATATTCTCCTTGGTTGCCATGGCAATACTGAAAAAGAGAGAGGAATGAGTTGATGAGTGACATTACCCCATGTTGTGGAATATGTTTGGAGAATTGAGCATCCACTGTAAAAGGAAAAAGTGGTAAGTGTGATTTTAGCCTCTCAGAATAACTGTGGATAGACTAATAAAGAAACAGTAAACTGTAGGAAAGATGCGTGAAGCAACTGCGCAAAGCAAAAAGCTCATTATATATGGCTTTACAGCTTATTTCCTATTCTGTAGGGTCACTGTATGGTCATCCGTAGAGAGCAAGTGCTGTTAGAGAAACAAAAAAGACTTGCCCAGTTTGCTACAAGCAGTCCATCAATGCACCCAGGTTCACGCCACACAGATATTAACGTGGATGGGAGATGATACTCATTGAAAGGGTTCATTTTATGATCAAAACACACCTGTGAATAGTGTGTAAACCCAAGACAATTCGTTTGTGCTGCTCACCCTGCTTTGCACCAAATATATGCAACGTCTAACAAGCAAAATAACATGGACGTGGTCAAGGAAGGGAATCATTCTGGTTTGTGGAAGAGAACCTGTCTTATTCTCCTTCAGGTCTGAGAGGGCCTGCAGTAAGTGTGCATTGTGCAAGCAGCCTGAGCTTGTAGAAGGAAGGTATAGAATTCCTGTTTGTATCTCTCCTGCCCTCAAACTTGGGCCTCAGCAAATTTCAGGGCAGCAAAGTGCAGCTGCTGAGCAGTTCAGGAAAAGTTTCAGCCTCTATGTTTGCATTCTGTGGCATCTGTTACACACAATCAATATTACCGAGCCCGTTTCTGAGCCTCTCACTTCAACCGTGGGATCAGAGGCTTGAGTGGTAGGAAATCAGCTCCCACGACCTCTCCTGCAAACTTTATTATGCAGGGCAGGAGTTTAAGATTGATATCTTCAATTTGAATTCAAGCCGTTTTTTGCCGCTAATGGAAACAAGCAAATGTGATCTCCTCCTTACCCTCGGTGCCTTACACTTCAGTAATATGTACGTAATAACTGATGTTTTTTTTCCTCGGTTGAAAATACGGATTTGCATACTTGATCTGAATATTCTCAACAGACAGGTGGCATGCGATGTTTTCTTCACTGCATGTATGGCGCAATTCTTAAACAGAAGGGTTAGAAGCAGTATGCCCTGGCCACAGGGGACAAACTCCAGTCCCAGTGTGGCCTGTCTACATAGTCGGCCGATTAAAAACAAAATAGATGAAGGCACCTTGGCTGTTTACTCCTTTGCCTGATAATGATGAGCAGCAGGCAAATAACAGTTATAACAGACAGCTAGCTGCCCAGTGTGTCTGAATGCAGATTTGGGGTGAGTACAGGAAAGCTGCAAGACAGAACGCTGCGAAACCTGCTGTGTTTGAATGTGAGGTGCGAGTGTGTGTGAGGTCATGCCATCTCCCTGTGGGGTGGAGGTTGCTGAGGGGACAGTCGGCAGTCTTGGCTTGGAGCGGCGTGTTGCGGATCATGTTCTCCATAGTCAGGAAGAAACACTTTGCTGACTCCAGCAACTTGGACTCGCCTTTCTCTCAATGTTTACCAGCTCATGAAAATCAGAGCTGGAGGATGAAGATTCCTTTCACACGCTGTATGTGATCAGTGGCAGGGTGCTGCCTGAAATAACTCGCGCGAGTAGTGATTTGTCAAAAAAAGAAAACATCATGGTAATATTCAGAAAGTACACCTCACAATATGTAGTAGAAGTAACTCAATAAGATATTAACAAGCAGTGTTTCCCATAAGTACTTACAGTACATTCAATTTATCCTTTCAGTCATTTTTTCAATCGATATAGAAAAAACATTCTTTGGTTTCAGTTCATTTAAATGCGAGGATTTCCTGCTTTTCATTAACATATAGAAATATTTACACATTATATATGCACACATTGTTGGGATTTGGACTGTTATTCAGAACAAACAGCACCTTGGACCTTTGTGAATTATGAATTATTAAAAATATTTTTATAGACTAAACAATTAATCTGGAGCATAATCAATTAAAGGTTTAGCTGCATCCTTTGAACCAAAGTTCACCAACCGTGGCCAGAAGCAACACAGAAGTTTGGCGTAAATAAGAATTCAAGGGAAAAAAAAGGGGTTGACAGTCCGTTAATCAGACAACTGCTGAAACTAATCCCAGAGGAACCATCATTTATGAGATGAAACAGACTACTTGTAATTTGTAAGGGGAGAGACAAGACAAGGGAGGGAGCGGTGGGAAATGGATGATACCTATGGATTAATGAAGTAATGAGGGTTGTTTTGGGTATCCGGGGTCGCGGAACTAAAAGAAAATGTTAGGTGACTATAGCACTCCAAGAACCTATATGGATGAAACTTCCCCAGTTGAATCTCAAGTCAAAGTTAATTAGTTGAAATGTTTTTGTTGGTGCATAGAGGACAAAAATCACATTTTAGACCATTTTCAGATCAATCCCAGCACAATGGGACCACTCACACACACTGAGGGTTTGGATTGAGTCCAGGAGATAAACAATAGAGAAAATGGAAGGCTGTCATGCTAATATATGTCTCTATAGTAAAAGGTCTTACCTTATTGTGTCATCCATCAGCCGGTCAGAACTATAGACAGACAGAGGGGGAGGGGGGAGAGAGAGAAAGACCGTGGCGTTATTGACATGAGGCCGAGTGGCAAAAACATGGAATGTTAATGAATACATTACTCAGGGGACCTTATCAGTTTCAGATTGACATTGATCAATACTATGTGAACTAGCCCTGGATTCTGATCACTTCACTGTCACTTGGTGACACTGAGCTCAGCAAAGAAGTGCTTTATATTTGATGATGTTTGATGGTGGATTTCCATGTCTTCTCTCCATATCCATCTGATCTGTGCCATTTTTAAGAACCGACTTGAGCCTCTGTTTAGATTTATTTAGAATTAAGTCATCTAAATCAATCAGAATGTATACCTAACAATCAAATACATGTATTTATATTCAACTCCTCTCATCAGCACTAACTTTAGAACACAGAAAATAGTTGGGAGAGTTTAAATTTGTTTGGATTTCTAACAAATATGTGCAAGCTCATGTAAATTTCTGTTAAACATCTGCACGACAGAGCTTGACTCGCATGTAATTAGTTTAATTTATCCTTTTGTTGTAGATGATTCCCACACGTACAGGGAATCTGGACTAAGTAGACCCAGAGGGGATTTAACCTCAGACATCCTGAAGCCAAGCTTCTGCATGGTGACTTCAAAGAGGGAGTGTCAAATGGCTGTTTTTGTCCAACAAAGAATATGTTAAAAGGTACACATACACAGGCAAATACACAAACTTTCCGTGCTGTAGCTCCAGTTTTGTGTCTCGGGTTTCTTATAAACAACAATGCTCTCAGCAGTTTATTCTCTAATTGGAATCAATTTGGATAATGTTCCAGGGAACTAAAGTAAACCAAACAAACAACACTGGATTGTGTTTCATAGTTTATTGTCCAACATCCATTAAAGAACTCCACGTCTACATTGCCATGCTTAATGTGTGGCTTCCGTTAAGCTATTACTGTCCTTTTGTATTTGACGAAAGTCACAGGCCTCTCCCAGATTTCTACCCTAACCTTATCCATACTAATACAATAAACTTCACCTTACCATTATGCATTAACTTGGCTGTCTCATTTATAATTTAGCCTGTAATCATAATCCATCTTTTCATGTCGGGTTCTGATGTGTAAAATTCTGGACTCCAAAATAGAGTTATTTTTAGTTATCACTTTTTTTAGTCATCAAACCAAGGATAACTTTGAAATAATGGGTAATGTTGAGGAAGTGGATATGAACAAAGCCAAGGTCTTAATGTAAGTGCCACCATAGCAAGTAGCAAGTGCTCGTAACAAAGGCAGTGTGTTGCTTTTGGTACCAGTGAGAAGCTTTCGTCTATCAGGAGGTTGAACTTGCATGAATTTGACTGGCTAATTGCACCTTGCTGGATGACAATGAACTGCGAAATGGCAGAAGGGCCATTCTCAAAAATTTGATATCACCCTAATGTCCAGGTTTATTGTCTAATTCTAATCTTGATCGACATCTAAGTATAAGTTATCCTGTGTCATATGTTTTTCATTTTGGCCTGAAGAGAATGCCAGTGGTTGAACAACTTACACAGTGAATAAGGATTGTGAGGGGTGGTAGAGAAAAAAAAGGTTGACTGAGGGATATTATACTAATTACTGAATATTGAATAAAGCCTTAGGTAGCCATTATGTTTAATAGACTAGGCCCCCGCCTGTCCTTGAAGCATGTTTTAAATGAGCAGATAACGTACCATGAGGCTCTGCTTATCTGCATGCATTGCTGGAAAGTATGTCTGCTGAGCTCACGCTTATTTTTTTCCATATAAGAGATACTGGGAAGCCATCAAAAGATTCAAAAACTGATGATGTATTGTAAAATTTAAAAAAGCAAATGGTTGGAAAACATCTGAAACTTTGATTCAGACAAACTGAGAGATAACAGATAATACAACCAAGCGGTTCTAACTAAATTGGATTGTGGGTCACATAACTGACATTGTCCAGGTCACTTATGTGGCCATGTATTGACCAACTGATTGCTCAGAGACAAACCAGTTTTTTCTGGGATATATATCATGTAATCACTTTGACATTTGTCCTGCAGATGACCTGGAATGTTAGGCTCCTTCCAACCACTGGCAGACCACATGCGACCACAGAAACTGAAGGGTTATGGAAAGTGGGAAAGATTAGAATGGCCAAGACAGGCTAAAGAATATCAGTGGAACCATTAGTGTGTTCAGTGTAGTAGAGCTGGACACTACAATGGGAATTTTCCACAGGTAGCCTGCTTAGGGAGGCATCACCCACAAATCTTCAAAGAACTGTAGCAGACTTGTTAGTGTAGATTCCTCCAGCCACACTGTAAGGTGTGGTCACAGGGTTCTGCCATGTTTCTCTTTTTGTACCATAGCTTCCATCACCAAACTGTAATTTGGCAGTAGACTGTAAGTCATATCCGTTGCCTGTCGCTCAAAATTCAGAATATAAGCTTTCCGCAAATAGATGGAGGTAGCAGGAGGGTGAAAAAGAGAAAGTAACAGTAGTTGTGATGCTAGAAGCAGTCAGAATAGAACAATACAGACAGTAGGAACCATTTATGCTTATTAGATTACTAGGGATATAAAATCTAACAATACCCTAATAAAAGCATGCACCAGTTGTGGCAAGGGCAAAGGTCAAACATCCAGTTGACAGGGGGCTTAAATGGTGGGAAAAAAAGCAGGATGGAGGACAGAAAAACGACTGACAGAGAAAGTAAATCTTTAACTGTCTTTCCAACAGTATCCAACCTATAAATCACGGGCTTGAGGTGAGGCTTGATTCATGGAGTTTCTATTTGCACAGATGAGACGGGGCAAGAGATCCATGAATTGCTCCCTCCATCATCAAGCCACAGCTGTAGTTGAGAGGTGGATTGGGCCGTCACATTCATGTACATGTGACCCCCCCCGGTGTTTTCAGCTTTGAGTGGGTTCCTTCGTTTCCCTGGTCAGTGGTGTTTTGCTGCAGTCATTAAATCGCTCATTGGCTCCAAGCTAATTGCTTTCCCAGTGTGATGAATCAACCTTCGTTACGCACATGTTTTCTTGCTCTCACCCCCCCCCCCCCCCACACACACACACACACACCCACACCCACCACATACACACAGAGGAAGAGACAAATGTGAACAGTCCTCACATGCATCATGTGTCCATTTTCCGTTTGCATTAAAATAACTACAACCAATGCGGCATGGTGACCCACTGGATAAGTCAACGGTCTTATGGCAACAGTTGAAATTGGGTATGTCACTACCTATTCTCTCTCTCTCCTTTGTCTCCTTTCTTTTCTTTACTGTCACTGTTATAAAGGCTTTAAATGCCTACAATATAATTAAAAAAAATACTCCAACCAATGGTATAATCATGATCATATCTGTAACAATCAGGATCATACAAAGCCAAAATGTCTGCAAAGACGTATACTTGATCAAAATGACAGCTTATTTGTCTTTTGATGACTCAACAGTTTATTGACTCATACTTTACAGCAACCTTCTGAAGGTACTGTAGTGCTCTGTCAGGTTGGCTTTTAGAGCAATAAGAAGCAACAAATAGAATCACTCAGCTTAACTGGAACATTCATTACTTTGTCAAAGGAAACAGTCTGCAAGTATTGGCAGCAGTTACAGAACACAAACTGCATCAGCAGAAACAAACGGTGAACACAAATCTAAGATCAGATTCAAAAGCAGACTTAGAATCCTCTGCTACTTACTCAACACACCTTCCACACTCTTAAGATCCATAAAACTGATTTTTATTGCAATGCTGCCATTCGCAATCTTTAATGGCAAATTAATATACATAAAACCTAGCATACCTCTAGCGTAGAGATGCAAAATAGAGGCAAATGCTACCATTACAAATAGGTCTTTGGAGTGTAAACACTGGGATTGGTAAAAACTAATTTGGAATCACCTGACACTTTAATTCCACAACAAAACAAACAAGAAGCAACGGGAAAGCAAACATGACATCATCCATTATGCCATGATACATCTAAAAAAAACGATGTCCTTTGTCTATCAAAAGCTTCTGACTACTGTATTTCCCGATTTTATTAACACTTCAGTTGGTAGGACTAATCCTCACACCCTGCAACTGGACAACAAAAAGAGCTGTGGTGATGAAGATAATTCTGCTGCTCAGAGATGAACTCAGCTCAACTAGGAGGTGCTTGATCAAATAGAAACTAAAGCACCGTGAGCACATTCAGCACAGTACAGGAGAAAAGCAACACGACTACACATAGACATCTTCTCTGACAACAAAGTAGCAACACACTGACACGATCTTAATCGTTCCTTCAGCCAAAGTATGCTTTTATAGATCATAATGGACTGTTAAGCATTAGCTAGTCAGTGAATATGATTAATGCCCTCAACAAAAGCTGTAAGTGCTGCTGAGCTTGGCAACAAGCTAGGACCAAATCACAGAAGAAAAAAAAACTGACCCCAAATCCTACAGACACTCAGTAACATGTTACACAGTAGACCCCTGACTGGACCCTATGCTTTAGTGGAAACAGAACAGGATGGCCTTCGTCCTAAATCCTCAAGGCTCTCTTTACCAATTACATTGGCATAAGTTAATGAAGTAGCTTGGATCGAAAACATTTTAAGATGAGCAGCAGGCCAGGCCGACTAAAAGCAGGGAACTGACACTGGGAAACAACCCTAAGAGAGCACCAACCATGATGTTATTATAGGACTATGTGAATATGCAGTGCCAACAGGAAAAAAAAAAACATCCATTCAGCATCTGGATGAAAAATATGAACATAATTGAACCACCTGGACAGCTTTGATATTTGCTGTTGATGGCAAATTAGTAGACAACACTCAAGTGATTAAACTGTAAAGTGTAAATGAGCTTTTTAAAAAAGGAAAGAGACTACAAGCCATGCTAGTACCATGCTAGTACTAGTGACATGGTTACAGTCTATAAGTAAAGGTGAGATTTTGACTTGATGTTGCTCAATGGAAATTAAGGGATCACCAAAGCTATTTCATTTGAAGAATTTATCCGAGGTATTTACCAAAGTCAGTAGGATTCACCCTCTGAGGACCATGAGTAACTGTACAGAATATCACATATATCCTTTTTAAAGTTCACCTGAAATTAAACCTGTCTTTGATGCTTTAGTGCACATCCCTAGGCCATATTGTTTGTTAAAAAAATCAAATCCATTTATTTGCCTTTTTACATGAAAATTACATGAAATTTCAACCAACGGTATCATTCCATCCATGATAGATTGTATAGTGAGCTAATGTTTGCCTTGTAGGTACCTACGCTACACGTGCGTATGATATATCTGCTTTTCAATGGTCTAATGAAATTCGTCCCATCTTTTTTTGCTGCCTCCATATATTGTTTATACCAGAAATATATTAAAATACTGACCTAAGATCATCTCAAAATGTCATTTCAGACTTTTACAAAGATATTGGAGATATTTCAGTCTGGACCAAAGTATTTCTAATAATGAACCAACAAATATAGCCATCTCTACAACCAAGCCACTTGCATGGGTAAAAATGCTCTTTTTGACAGGAAGTCCCTACCATTAGAGCTGTTTCAACATGAACTTCTAATAGACCTGCCTTTCCTTCCCCCTGGTTTATTCATGACTTTTATGGTGAAGAGAAATGGGGGAAAAACAGATAGGAGAGGAGACACAGATAGAATCAGATAAATCAACAACAATTATAATATTACAATTATGATGTCTGAGCAGCAAAGCTATAAAATTATTTTAATGTAATAAAATATGTAATCCAGATTATTGTTTTTCTGATGTACAGGTGTCATACAAGCCCATGAAGGATAGACCACTAGTTGGTATGACACTAATAATTCGCTCAGTCTCTCATATACTACATTAAAGAAACTTGCTAAAGTATCAAGAACCAAGAATCAATCACTGGTACTTGTGATGGATCAACAATCACACACTTATTAAACTCTGTTTTACAGTCCTTTCCTGCAACAACAGCTCCTACACTTAATAGTTGTTTTGTAGGCTAGGCTTACAGATGTAAGCTGATTTTGTTGGAAATGTGCAATACAGAATATTGTAGATTAACTCATACACCGTTTATGCAAATGTGATGATCAAACATTATATTACCCCCCCTAAAACTACTGTAAAGAAAGAACACGTTAATCTCCTTGTAGGCTCACTTACCTAATATTAAAAGCTCAGAACAGAAAAAGGGCATTTTTCACAAGATGAGCTGCTAAATGACAACTCCACCACAGCTCCCCAAGGCATGGTGTGAATATTAAAAGAAAAAAACATCTCTAAAATCTTTTTCAAGTAAGTTCAAATAAGGGACACCTCATTATTGTTAATACATGTGCTTAAAACTGTCAAAAACCCTGAGAAATGTAGAACCATTTCAACTCATCTTTATCGAGGAAACATGCTCTGCCTTAAGTGAGACTTCAGACCATTTCTCTGTTTCTCTGGCTACAAACACATTTTAGCCCCTTTCTCTTCAGGGCCTCTTTCCTGTTTTATGGCTAATAGGATCAATCAAGTGTAACTGGATACCCTTCTCCAATCTCCTCTTCCCCTTCCATGATTTGTCAATGGTCTGGAGAAGCCCAATAATATGGGTTGAGGTTTAATAAGATTATTTAATCATTGGTATCCTGATCGATCGTCCTGGAGTGACATGGGAGGCTGACTGCAGGAAAAGCAGGTGGCTAAAGATGGAGGAGGTTCAGCACATTATGTCACCAGCAGCTCATGCTGTCATCTTACATTTTTTAAATTTTTCTCATCAGAATTCATTTATGTTCTTTGGTGCAGTTTCAATCTCAGGAATTACCTGGAAATATCCTTTTCTTACCCACACAAGCCAAAATATTAAAAAGGCACATGGTTGACACAAGTAAGTAGAACCACAACTATTTAAAGTGAGAGATCAGGAAAAATAACGGTCTCACTTTTTCACATGAATCCATAAAAGTGTCCACATGGATTTTTTGCGGTATTCTCACGCTACCTAATCTTTGGGACTCCTATAAAAACAGAATGCTACTGTGACAGAGATATCAATGTAGTAGCAGCCAAATGTTTTTCTTTATAGACTTTCTTCCTTGGAGACATGTCTCGTGTCTATAGTAAACCATCAATGACATTTCACTGAACTATGGTCTGTTGAATTGAAATTAAAACTGCACCAACACAATAAGAGTGCGTGGGATTCGGCTGCTGTAACAGAATCCAGCAATCGTTTAACCAATATTCAGGTGAAATGAATCCAGCAATGTTGACCCCATTTAATACCTTTGGGATAAACAAAAACAAACCCAATACTATTCTTCTATCCTGCGCACCAAACTATCTGAAGAAAAATTCTGTACTCGTTGGCATTCGCATAGC
Source organism: Lepturacanthus savala (assembly GCA_030544235.1). Classification (NCBI taxonomy): domain Eukaryota; kingdom Metazoa; phylum Chordata; class Actinopteri; order Scombriformes; family Trichiuridae; genus Lepturacanthus; species Lepturacanthus savala. The sequence continues at coordinate 13,208,710 of CM060468.1, read as the reverse complement.
CCATAATTTACTTAAATCAACCCTTTGTGAAAGGTCATGATCCACACCTTTCACTTTATAATCTCAGACGTTGTAATTAGCCATTTCATATCAACCCATTTTGAAGAGAATGGATAGATATTTTATGGGGAGCAATTGAAGCGCTGTTCCTTCTGAGAGACTGAAAGAGGAAGCTAACATTTTGCCGCAGAGAAAATCATCCAGACTTCTTTGCATTTGTCGGCTATATCCAAATTATCAGAGGAGATGTTCAAGCCTGAGCGAAGCTGTTCGGTGGTTAATTTGGGTTTGGTTCAAGTGTGTGTGCCTTGCTGACATCCAATTTTTCTTTCCACGCGGGGTGCCTCTCACACCTCTCACACATATGCAGGCGCACACACACACACTCTCTTCGCAAAATTTACACCTCATGCTGTTCTGCTGTTCTTTAGAGCCAAATGATACTAGGACACTAATGAGGATGCTGACAGTTCAAAGATTAACCTATGGTGTCAAAAAAAAAAAAAGAATACTAACTTTTTGCTGCACTAAGGTGGGAAGTTATATAGCAGAGTAGAAAATGTGATTTATAAAATAGATAAATTGGTATCACTATCTAAATCTTTACCCAGAATTTTGTTTTTAATATTGAAAACTGAAGCAAGAAGGTTTTTGAGTCAACTTGCCAGGAAAGCACTCAAATCAGGAAAGCACTCTATCCTGAATTATTCCATCTGTTAAGAGAGTAGAAGCGTAAAGAAATAAGGTAAAGGAACTGCATTTATATAGCACCTTTCTAGTCTTTTTCCACCACTCAAAGCACTTTACACTACAAGTGTTCGTTCACCCATTCATATGCTTCTGGTGGTGGCTGCTATACAGGGTGCCAATCGCACACCATCAAACACATTTACACAGACAAAGGCAAATCGGGGTTAAGGATCTTGCCCAAAGATATTACGTTTTGCATGCCAGAGGCGAGAATCAAACAGACTTCCGGACGATTGCTGTACCTCCGAGCTACGGCCGCCTCAGGTGCCAAAAGGTGCACCAGCAGCAGCAATCAGTGATTTCCATGGTTATTCTGAATAGAAATGTGCTGCCATCAGGATTAAATACCCCAGTGTTGATTTCTATGAAGTTTTGCAAACATAGGCTAGGCTACGCAGCTCTGGGAAGAACCGCTAAGTTCTACGTGGAACTGCTGGGATTTAACAAAACAACACCCACTGATTGACCGGTTAACAAATTATAGCTTTACCTTTTGTTTCAAAAAGGATGGGAACTTACTTTCTCAGGTGCTCATGCTCCTTCAGAAACAGCTCTGTTCTTCTGTTGTTGACCCCGGAGCCACTCTTGTATGTCCTAAGAAATTGCACATAGATAAATTAGTAAAAACAGACAATGAAAAGGATTTTCTATTTGGCATTTTATATTTTCTTATGGAAAGGATACTGTTCCGGCAGCCTAACACTACAATTTTATTTGTTTTTTCTTATTAAAGTTCTATGTAACTAAGGTTACAGTTGTTCCTGCAAAATGCACTGACAAAAAGGCGCTGTTGTGTAAAGCTGTTTCTATCGAATGTCAGTGCCAGTAACACTGCGTTGCCTGTATCTCCTTCACAGTAAAAACCCTTTCTGCTTCACCAGTGGGAAGCTTTTATTGTGCTGCGGCAGCAAGAGGAAATATTCAGTTTTCACTAGCAGTAAATCGACACAGTGAATATAGATGATCAGGAAATGGTGAGAAAGCTAGAATGGACGCATAGAGTGTAGAGCAGACCAAAAATTTCAAATGACCACATGTTACACAAGGGCTTCTACAGGAGTGAATACAGCGTTTTTAAAATGCTGCTCTCTCTCTAGTCACCTGCATGATCACGCATGTTGAACCAATCAACATGACTTGAAAAAGAAGAGATGGTCATGCTTCTCCTAAGCAGGGCTATAATATTTCAGCTCTGCAAAATTGTCCTCTGTTTGCACAATTGTCCTCTGAAGCTACGAGAAAACGGCAATGCTCACAGCTCAGCAATACGTAGCACTGTTCGGTTCTGTCGTCTACAAGCTGGGAAGAAACATAAGTCACCCAATCTGTCTGCAGCACAGAGGAGCAGAGACATCGATTCATCCATATTTAAGTGTGGATATTGATCAATTCAAGCTTGTATCTCGACAGAAAATTTAGTCCATGGGCACCTCAAAAGGATAGCTTCAGAGACGGTATGTGGAAGTTAATTAATGACGAATTTTGATCCTTATGGCTTCTATACAAACATTGGCAGCGGCGTACGAAGTAAGGTTAATAAAGCGTCAGAAATGAAGCTGTGCCCTCTGGTAGCAGTCAAAGTTAATGAATGGCACCGGTTATCGCGTTCACAAAGTGAACACCTCACTAAGCGCATTGAGTAAATCAAGCTATCAGCATCCCTGAACAGCTGACCCCCCCCCCCACCGCCCCTCGCCCCCACCACCACCACCAATGTACTCCTTGGTTTCTGGTCATCAAAACAGCCCCACCCTACTACTGGGTGAGAACAAGCTGAAGAGGGGGAGAAGGGGGGCTGTGAAACACACGACTATGCACTCACACGTATTATATACCATAAACATCCTACTCCACCCAGCTCCCTGTAAGCGGTCCAAGAACAGATGCGCCTACTTCATTCCCACTGCACCATCCGATGTTGTTGAATGGAAACTCTATAATCGGTGCACAGACGGCGCGGTCCACAGTGGCCGCCTTGAGCCGGAGCTAGCCGCCCCTACAGAAGGGCAGATGCCTTTATTAGGCTGAAGCCAGACTCATCACTCCGGCAAGGCTTTTTAAAAGGGCAATGATGTAAATCACAGGCTAGCTGTCATTTGTGTTGCTGACATTTAGAGTCAAAGCAGGAGAAGAGGGAGCGTGAGGTCTGCTCCATGCTGTTATGAATGACACAGCTGAATGCAAGAAGGGTGAGTGAGTGAGTGAGTGAGTGAGTGAGTGAGTGAGTGAGTGAGTGAGTGAGTGAGTGAGTGTGTTTGATAAAATGTCATACTGCTCATTTAAGAGCAAGCGAGCATGCAATTTTTTTTCTGTTTTTTTATCAGTATAGATTTCCTGTGAGTGCAGAGGAAACAGCCCCAATAGATCAAAATCTACAGTAAACTCCTCCCAGGTTTCCTCCACGCATGATCTCTACTGCCCTCTACCTGACAAAAAGCTCAACTGCAGCAGAAATGTACCAGCATCAACGGCACCTTTCAAAACACGATGCAGGGCTGCAACATTTCACAACAATTTGACCGTCACGTAATTCTTATTATGCAAATCCAACTCCTGCAAATCTGTAGTTTGTTATATTCAAGGCGTGACTATCATTATGTTATCATTATGCTGTTGTGAAGTTCTAAAACAGGCTGCCATTGCCAAGTAAAAACAGGAAGAATAGTTACGTACTAAATGTATCTTACTCTTGAGGACAACTCTTGAGTAAACACAGATTAAAAACAAAAATGTAATCAGTAATTTTCTGTGTATGTCCCTCTGTCAGGATTAGATGAAATGCAGTTGTCATAATTTGTCGATCTCTTGCACCACAAGCAAAGGTCGGTGAAGAAGTTACGGCGGTGGTGTATTTTCCAAAAAATAAAACTGTCACACATTAAGCGTGACTCAGCATCTCATTGCCCTTGTGCCATAACAGCAGCGGGAGTAATTCCCCTACCTGTAAACTCAAGATGGTTTGCTCATTAGTGGCCCCCGGACACATTAGTCATCATCGTTAGCCTGAGCATTGGGTCAAAAACACAGGCTCATTTCTAGGCATTAGATTCATCCGCACTGGGCTGATTAGCAGGGTCAGCGGCACTTCTTAGTAATGTGATTTAATGAGAAGTCGGAGTGAACCGCTGCATGTAGTGCTGACCTCAGGGGATGTTACTCTGTGTACAGTTTAAAATTGGATTTGCTTATGTGCACTCAATGGTAATTATTATATAATAGCATAGTATTTATTGATATATAATTCAATATTTGTGATATAAAAATAATATAATAATAATTTTTTCTTATTTGTTTCTTATACTAAGTGTTTCTGCTCTGTAAATCTGAAATGTTGTAAGAGAAGTAAAAAACAGTAATTCTGCAGAAAATTATAAAGATTACTGAGTTGTACAATTGGTAAGAAATGTATACTCACAATACATTAACAGGAGCATTCTTGCTAAAATATTTATGTTAATAAATAAAAACAGTAGGCACCAACAACACCAGTAATATTACAACTATTAATAATAATTTAATGGCCCAGAGAAAAAAAGGGACAGGGTGTGATGCCTGCGTTTCAGCCACTGTGTGTGCATGTCCCCGTAGGTGTAAATGGTGACATGACAGATTACGGTATAAACTTCCATCATATGAAGAAGATATTTCAAAATGGAACCACACGGCTGTAAACCTTTCAGTTTCTCTGTGATGGGTGCCAATACATTTTCTAACAGAGTCTCTTGAACTAACTAGCCAAGCCAATCCCTTGTGTATTTTCCATGGATATCATGAATTCAGCCTGTACAGGAGTTATAGGGTATATTATCTGTCAAATCCAGTAGTGGGGGAGATAATTACAAATGTAATTTATTAATATATCTGTAGCAGACAATCAACTGAATCTAATCTAATCTCTGAAGTAGATCAAATATTAACTTTGCTCTATATGTGATGCATTATGAGTTAATATTTAAAGTGACTGTAAGACCTATGGAACATGCATGCACGATAAGTACATGAAGCAGCCGCAGGATATCTGCATACTAGATGGCTGCAGGAGATCAATAGGAATCCTGCGGTGCTCACCCTATGCTCATTCCTGTGTCTTTCAGATCAATAAGCCATTACCAAAAAAAAAAAAAAAAAAAAAAAACGACAAGAGTCATGGTCTGTCTCATTTCAATACACTCACTCACGACTGAGCCAATCTAGGGAGAGGACACACTTTCTCAACACAAGGTCAAAGAGGCTGTGATTCTTCTTAGGCTTTTAATGGCCAACATTTTTCAAGAGCAGTCCAAATGAAAATAGGTTTAACTATTCCTCTAAGGAATCTAAAATATAAAAACACTGAATAATGCTCTGCGGTTTCTATTCCTGCACAACCGTTAAGATCAAACACAATGCATCACATGACAAGTTATTTGTTGTGTATACAGTATCTTGTGTACACCACATACTCATTCATGCAAGAAATGACTGTCCCGAGCCACCTAAGAAATAACTATTAAGGTTGATAATCTGACTGTAAAAAACATGATTCTTTACTGTTTAAAGAGAGTCAAATACTTACCTGTCATTACGATGAATGAGTTACAAATAGTTTTGTCCCTTGGAAATAATTTTCCATCATAAATATTCAAGTTCTGACACGTGCCTCTATAATACCTGCAGGCTAAGTTAATCATAAAGTGACATGAATAGTTACTTACTCTATGTCTTTTCTGACAGATCCTAGTAGGTCTTCCCTTTCCCGGATGGCCAAGAAGTTTCCTTTAGTTTTGTGGAATTCATGTGTGTAATCCTGGAGAAAAATGAAGAAAAAGTGGCTAAAGAACAAAGAATGACATCATGAGAAGAAAACAGAAATAATGAAGCATTTGTAAGGCGATTTAGTGAGGAATATTACATTTTTACCAAACTGGTCTAAAACTAAAAGAGTTACAGGCAACTAAAACTGTAAAGTAAAATAAACAGTGTATGAAAGCAGTAGAGAACGGATGGGCGAGGGGGATACAGGGATAAAGGAAATGAATAAGGCTGCAAACCTGTAGGATGTCTCTGTGTCTCTGAAGTGTGTGCATGAGTGCAGCGTTGAGAGAAGCTGTGCCCGGGGTGCTGGTGTACTCTGCCATCTTGTCATTTATTGCAGTCAGCTAACAAAGAGATGGAGAATTAATAGATGCACAGATGGGTAGAAAAAGGCACCGGGGAAACCACGAGCTCAGCAGATGAGGAAGACCTGCACAGAACCTAAAAACAGTGTAAGGATTTCTCTTTCATGTCAAATATCCAAATAGATTTTTCATAGGTGCAATACTGTGGCATCTGCTTTTAACTGACATGTATTGGATTTATCTATACATTCATGTGTGATAGTTAACAGTTGTCTTAATTTGTGGTCCCTTCTTGTTTATGTTATATTGAGAGTTACCTGCCTTCATTATAATCATTAAGTTAGCACCTTGTTTACTGGGGCTTGACAGACTGGTTATTATGAGTCATTGGGCCCAATGCAAAATATGAGGAGAAGTGAAGATTGCAATCTGTTGTTTCCTTGAAAGGAGACAGGAGCTGTAGCATAAATTCAGTGCTGTTTTTATAACAGTATTTTTGCTGACCTTTCACAGGCCACTAACCCTCGTTACTTACTTTGCCCAGCAGCTGTTCAATCTCCACCGACATGGTATCAAACATCCTGTCCTGGGTAGAGTTGTTTAGCAGGGGGGTAGTGTCTGACCTTGAGGAGAGAAAAACAAAGAGACGAGAACAATTAGTTTAAAGGCTGCAAAAGAAATCTCACATTTTCTTTCTCTGAAGAAAGCAAAAGTAACATGTTGCACCCTAATATGATGTTCAGTGTTTATTTTGAAGACCGCATCGAGTGGAACAATCCATTTTGCAATCAAAATAGTGTTATTTTATTTGTTAGAATCTAAATGTTTAGGATGTGCCACATCTCACAGTCTCATCAACACTACATAAAAGTGGTTGAATTACTATTACAATCAATGAATTTAGTGTTATGATTAATTAGAATAATATAGTGGCATTCTCTCTTACTTCCTACAGATACCACAGCTAGTGAACAATCCCCCTTTCTCGCACTATTGTTCATAGTTATTTCCTTCCTGCCGCCTGCACTTTCTTGCGTTGGAAAACCTCCCCCAACAGGTCCAGTCTTTCTGAGTACTTGACCATTGCAGTATGAGGGGCAGACTAGCATATTTGCTACTTCATGATTTGCTACTTCAAAATCATCAGATGTTGAATATCCCATATATTCTCTACTAGGGCTGAGTAATATTACAATATTATATATTTGTATTCTGATATGAGCCTAAATATAATATCAGATTTTAGATATTGTAATGTCCTGATATGAAAAAATACTTTCTTTTCATGGTTTTAAAGGCTACATTTGTAATTTTCTGTGGCTCCCTGTCGCCTTTAAGACTGCTACTACTTACATACAAATCCATCGATAGACATGTGACTCCCTACCTACGGGAACTGATCAGATGGCAAACTACCACCTCAAATCTGCCAGCAGCTTGCTGTGTTCTAAGTAATTCATACTGTAGCACTTTGAGCTTCACAATGTATGAACAATGTGGAACAAATTAAATGTACTATTAATTATTAGTATTACTGATAACTGGGGGAGTGAGCGGAAGGAGTGATCTTACGTGTCTCCTCGGCGAACATCCCTGGAGCTGCTGTAGCTGGTGCACAGTTTACTGAAGGAGACCAACTTCAAGTCAAGCTCGTTCTCCAACTGTCTGGCCTGCTTTCGCAGATCTGAAACACATAAAGAGAGAGAGACATGTTAGTACTTGCAATATATATATATATATATATATATATATATATATATATCAAGTAAACTGCTCTGGTTATATTTCTCCGTTATTGGCGGAAGAGACTCGAGGTTTGACTGTGACAAACTGTTGAGAGCGTCTACAGTTGTAGCATTAAAAGCTTTTAGCTATAACTTCAACTCAAACGTCGACATGTTAGCTAGCTTGTTGGGAGCTCGTTCTGATAGAGACACGTAAGTTAGCGTTGCTGTGAGCAGACAAACATGGCGACGCTGACTCTGGTAAATGGATTGCTGACAACGTGTTTGTTACTGTAACGGATGGTGCTGTTATTTGTGCCGGCAATGCAGTTAGAAATGTGCTCGGTTACCTTCCCAGTAGTTGCTGCTTCCTATTCCAGCCATCTTTGTTGTCCTGCGACGTCACCAATTTCCGGGGGTGGGACGTGTCATTTGGAGCTGATGACGCAGGACGTCAACGTCCGACGCGTCACATAATAAAAGCCTATTATCTCTGATTGTATGGCAAGTCATTTTTAACATTTAATGAAACTACGCTCCTAACTGTAATTACATTTTACATATCCACAACATTTCTCTTAATTATAAATGTATTATCACGAATAATTATAATTGTTATAAAATATCCACAATAACATTCTTACTAGTAAAAACATGTATTTAAAGATATATACACCTTTATTTCTCCTGGTCATAAATGATATTAGATATCTCCTCCTATCCTCAAAAGATATGTGACCGTTTTAACATTTAATAGTGAGTGAGTTATGTACATAGACTGTATATAAGGTTATGTATTGTAAATAAATTTGGCGTCCTGCAGAGATTTGGTTGCGGTTTCGAATCGGACCTAATTAAACGATGGACAAGTTTTACTAACAGCAAAAGAACAGTTATAAGTTGACTCCGCTTCGAGTCTTGGTTAAATCTTTGTCTATTAAGCAATTATACATTAGATATTTGGATTTTCAATATGTTATCCCTATTTACCTTAGTGTAAGTTCGGTTGATACATTTGATAACGTTTGTATATCGTCTAGAATCGAGCCAGGCTTGTTAGTTTGTGTTGTGTTATGGTTAGAGGAAACACTAAGGGACATCGTTCGCCTGGTCTCAGCTACTCAGCTGGTTTGTGTACATATATAATAGTGCTACTATAGATGTTTTATTTAACTTTTATACATTAAAACATATTGATATGGTAAATACATATTGTTTGTGATTGGAGAGCTGATATTGTATTAAGTAGTGTCTATTGTCTGTTATTTCAGTCTTACAAAATAAACGGAAAGGAAATGAAAGGGAAGGAGGAGAAAACAGAAGTAACGAAAAACCATCAATCCTCGAACAAAAACTGCTTCAGCCTCCACTTTCTTCATATTGTTAACTATCTGTCTAGCTGTGCAAAGCTAGAACGTAGTAGGAAGGCAGAATAATATCTGTAATTCAATGTTCTGAGAACAGGTCTCCTCCCCCTGGCAATAGGAACAGAAAGGTTGGGTGTATTTGGTCTGGGACTTGGGAGATGATAAATATATAGCACTCAGTTTTATTGTAGGCTACTTTATATGATGACTCATAACAGAAAAAATCCAGATTTGTTTTGGTTTGATGAAAAAAGAAGTTACCAAGCTACATAACACATGCATACAATATGAGATCAGTTATATAAAATCAACAATACATTAGATAAGGTGCAGATGTTAGTTATGTCTTCACAGAAAGGAAACTTAGATAAAAATAGTTTTTTCAGAATGAATCATCAAGACATGAAATCATCACACCAGCCAAAATATATGCAGCAGTTTGTATACAGATGTTTATTTCTAGGGACACATAACTGTAGGACATATAGATACTTATAGTATTTATAGTTTATATAATTGTGTACAGTACATATATCTACAAACTCAACATTTCTGTGACATGTGAGGTTCCATATTTGTGTGGTTAAAATCAAATAAATAAATACATATACATCTTAAAAGCACAATCCCTGCTCAAGAGTGTATTACATACCATAGCTAAGTCCATGTCATATTGGAGGCAGCTAGAGGTAATATATTAAATTGTTCCTTGTCAAAGGGGCATTTCCTCAACTGATCTTTAAAATTTTCCCTGCACTTGACTGACCCCTCCCTGCTGATCATGTCACTTGGAATAGAATACACACCCACAGACCCATCCTCGAAACCCACAAACACACACTTCTGCTCACACATAACCAGAGTCAAGGGATTCTTAGACAGAAACACACTCCCCACTCTTTTCCCATCTGAGACTTGTACCACTGTGAGGACGGCCCTCCTCCTCCCATGCAACAAACAGACACAACCTTTTTCCAGGTTGGTAGGATGGGATATGTATGCAAAATAGCACCCAGTTTTGTCTAAGCAGGCCTTCATTACAGGACCCTCTGCTTTAAAAGAGCACAGTCTGACATGAGACAGGTCCAACAGGGTGATGGCTTCCTTATCAGTGGACAGCAGTGCGTAGCTTCCATCAAAGGAAACCTGGAAATCACGTGACTGACAGTGAAACATTCTGGGCAGCTCAAAATGCCTGCACATCGTCTCCTCTGATATATTCCAAGTGTAGAATCCCCCTGAGGCCCCCATTACGACCACAAAGTCTGGGTGCTCTGTAAGTGTGTGAAAAGCAACAACGTGTTCCGAGCTTTCGAAACAGGAGAAACGCTTGCTGATCCTGCCTGACCACAGACTGGCAGCCAGCAGGTCCCCACGGTGACACCCAATCAGGAAAGTGCTCTCAGGCGACACCTGCGCGTTGGACAGGTACACGTGTATGCTGCACACAATGCCCCCACTCGCTAGCTTCCAAACCCGAGACAATCCTTGCTCAGAGATGCTCACCCCAAAGTTACTGTTAGCTGTGATCAGAATGTCTGCAGCTCTACTGTCTGCGATCCGTAGGATATTCTGCCTGTTTTTTGTCGCCCAAACATAAATTTCTCCCGCCGAGAGCGTCACGAGGTGACTGTTATCCGGAGAAACCTGCAGGTTCTCCACAGGACTCTCATGCTGGAAGTTAACATGTGGAAGGCCCGTGGCTAAGCTCCATCTCCACACTATTTCTGACCCATCGGTGGTGTAGAACCCCTTCCCTGTTTGTTCCACCACCACTTCTTTCACTCCTTGCCGCATTTTTGGAGCTGCACCCGCAGTGTATATCATCTCAGCATCCCACAGTAAGAGGCAGCCATCACGGGTTACACATGTGACATCTGAGGACATTTTGAGAAGTGTAAGAGGCTGCTTGTTTGTCTCTAAGGAGAGAACACACTCCCCCGTGCTGACCCTCCAGACCAAGACCAAGGGACACATCTCTAACAAAGCCAGAAAAAGGTGACCATCCTGGGAGAGCACAGCTTGAATGAAGGCCCTACCCTGTGGAGCCAAGAACTGCTCCCACAGCTCCCAGTTACAAGTATCCCACAATGTAATCTGGTTATATTGACACACTAATACAGTGTTGGTTTCATCAGAGTAATCTGTATTGACGATATCAGGTTTACCTCCATTGAAGCACTCTTTGACAAGTATTGGTGATTGTGTTTTGGCTGCCACATCCCAGAGGGTTACGTCCCCTGTGCTGTTAACACATGCCATTTCCTGCTTATCTTCACAAAGGATTATTGCTACAACCGCACTGTGGTTTAGGTTTGAACAGGTACCAAGAAGACTGCTGCTGTCCGTGTCAAAAATAGAAACGGTGCCATCTTCCTGCCCACAGTACATGTAAGAGCCGGTAGTGGAGAAAACCACACAGGTCACACAGCTCTGACACTGGAAATGAGTCAAGGTCTCCCCAGACGCCTCAAACACACTCACAAAGCTCTCACCTTCCCACCACACACACAATTTTTTTTGACATGCGGCAAACCCCTTGATTTCATTTTTTTTGCTTGACTCGGCAAACTCTGTTTTCAGGGGGTCCTTAACCTCAAGGAACATCTCTGGGCCTGTCACATCCCACAAGAAAACCTTGTTGCATTGTGTGGAAAGCAGCATGAATTGGCCACTGCTTTTCACTCCCGCAAACTTGACATCCTCCTGCTCACACCTCAGTGCTAATTTGGCTATGTCACACCTGGAGCCTTTCCTTATCCACAGTGAGGCATCATCCATGATCTCTGCGACCATCCCGCACTCAGTTGCAGCTACTTCCATAACAGAAACCTCTCTGCTGGCTCCAGCGTCACACCTCAGACATTGAATAGAGGTGACAGAGGAGGGAGCAGGAGAAAGAACCACACCTAACCCACTACCCATCCTCCTCCTCTCATGTCGGATCTCTCTGACGTAATCTTTGAGTGCAAGAAACACGTCCAGCCAAGGGAGGAGGCTCGTCTCCATGACTGTGGGCAGCTCCAAAGGTGAGCTCTGCAGGAAGCAAGCTGAAGATGACAGTATACCCGCCAGGAGTTGTCTTTCTCTTGAAAAGGCGAATGTGGATGACCTCTCCTCACTCTTCAACATGGCTACTAGATCCCAGATGAGTCCGGCTCGAACCATAGCCTGGTGAAACCCCGGCGACATTAGCAGCCCTTGCTCCAACTCTTCCCACCGCTCACTTTTTTGCAAGTGATGCGGCAATTCTATGATTTTCCTTATGTTAACTTGGCCAGCCTCCTTGGCACAAGAAGTGAAGACAAATGGCTGGTTGGGTAACTGCCTGTCTACGTGCATTTTCGTTTGAGCAGTGCCATTGCTTGTTCCTGATTTATGTTTCTCAAGAAATGGTTTAGTACTTCCACAGGCCTCTCTACCACTGAAATAATCTGCCATCTCTGAATGAATTTCCCTCTTTGCCCCATGAGTGCCCAAATACCGCTTAGCCACGACCAGCCCAAAGTGCCTGTTCCCCCAACACAAAACCTGCAACCCTGAAGCTGTCCTACAGATGAGGAAGCTCTTCAAATCAAAAAGAAGTCTCTCCACGTCCACTTGGGCGGCCGCCTGCTCAACACGCTCAGCCGGTACCTTGTCCTCACTGGACAAGAGGTCGGCGAGCTCAGCCTCTGTGAGCCCAGCCCTGGAGAGGGTGAGATAAGAGACGGCACGAGCCACGAGACTGGAAGTGTGTTTCTGCTCGAGGTGATCCAGCAGTGCAGAAATGGATGAATGGACGCCATTTTGGAGCGACGACTCAGTCACCTCTGAATCTGATGCGAGATGGAAAAAGAAAAGAAGCAAAATAAGAGAAAAGTGACAAAATTATATCATTTTTTTCTTACTCTAATCAGTCATACCAGATTGCCAGAGAGATGTGTGCACGTGCAGGAGGCGAGCGTAGAGAGGCAGACAACAGGAAGTGAGAGCCTTGTTCACCAGCGACTGCTGTCCTGAGGTCACCCTCCGCCCCAAACCGCTCAGCAGCGATGCCATCATCTTCACGCACTGATTCCTGTTGGCCGGACCAAGCTGTACACACACATATCCCGACTGCTTCTCGGCGCCCTCTGAGACATGTCGGGACGGACCGCACTGTGTGTAACGTAGGTCGATGGCCTGCAGGACAGGAGTCCGTGTGGAGGAGACTGCGAGGATTAGTTTGACTGCCGGAGGAAGGGGCGAGGGGAGGCTGTCAATGATTTGTGCCCCAAAGTTACTTTCAATCTGATCCAAGCCATCTAGGACCAGAACTAAAGGTTGTTTGGGTGAAGGCAGGAGGGCCACGAGGGAGGAGAGATGTTTTTTAAGCTCTGATAGACTAGCATTAGGATTTATGACACCTCCAAGATCTGGGCAGAGCACGTTAACATTTAGGTTATGGTCAGAAACCTCTGTGCTGGGTTTATGGTGAGGATCCAGGTTAGTTGTTGGGGAATTGTTATCTCTTTGAATACTCGTATTAGGGGCTTCAGGGTCTTCGCCAAGGTAGAAGTTTGTGTTCACCGTAGTAGAAGTGCAGTGAGTAGGGAGGGAGTAGCGAGTGGCAATTCGATGACAGAGGCTCGATAAAAGGTGGTTCGGAGAAAGCTTGATTGACAAGTTGGCAAAATAAGTGATCACCACGGGATTGTTGTCTTGTAGCCAAGACTTTATCTATGGAAAGGAAAAAGAAGCAGAATATTTCAAAAGACTTTTTTAGTAATGGAAAAAGATTGTAAATTCCTATGGTCTGGGAAAACACTCAAAATCTTGTGTGAAGGAGGCAGTTAAATAGATTACTGTGTCTGCAGTAATCTGGCAAAACCACAGAGGCCTTATATCTACCTACAGTACAGTATACCAATTAGACATGAAAGGGGCCATTTGGAAAATGCAGAGGCTTTATCAACTTTGGATAATGGATTGCTGTCTTCTATATCACATGACCAAGCAAATGTTCAGCCCAGTAAAAAACTAAGGGCCTGATCTACTAAGATCCCAAATAAAGGGCGCCAATTTACTTTACTTTACTAAAATATTGCACGTGGTAAAAGGTGGTAAAGGCATCAATATTTAAATGAGGGTTTCATGTGGTTTAATGGAGAGTGTGGACAGGTAATAGTTATGTGTACTAACTGTACAAGACGTACTATTTTGCACATTTCAAAGATGGAGTTCTCAGTGCGTGCTATTAATAAATCATATACATACTGTGCAGCTCAAGCTTTATTTTCTGGTGGTTTCCTGTATTTTATTGTCTCAATTTGCCAAAAAGGATCAGTTGTGGGGAGTTTAATTTATATAATTTAATGGAAAATACACTTTAAAACATCATTTTGACAATGATGTAAATGGAATTTCATAATTCACTTCTCAGTCTTCCTACCTGTTGAGCGCAGTGTGCCAGCAGCGTTGTCTTCCCTGCACATGGCCCTCCTGTGACCACTAGTGGGCACTGGTGGTCACTTTGCTCCACATAGGCTTTAATCTGCAACCAGTGAAAAACAGCGATGTTGCAGCTCAGTCTTTTGGCTATTGAGGGTCATCAGAATCAGAAAATAATATGTTAAATAAACGCAAATGGCAGAAAGTGAGATTTTAATATTGATTAGATTATAAGGTCTAGCTGTTATATGATTATTTTGTCCTACCCACACAGCCTGTATTCAGAAACTGTGCCTTCAAATGAGTCGGAAAATTCTTAAATATTGGACTTTTAAGGGGGACAATCATGAAAAACAAAAACCATCCTGACCTCTTCCTCTTCCTGCCGTGTGACGTCATAAAACCCTGACAGGACGCTGCAGAGTTCCTCCTGCTCAGCTCCCTCTTGAGCCATAGCGTCACCCGAGTGAGAGCCTCCGCTGGTTTCTGGGACGTTCCAACTGTCGATCAAGTCCACCAGGTCGGAGAACACCTGCTGGCAGAGGCTCTCAGCGTAGGCCCGCCTCCTGGCCGTGGTGTAACCATGGCGAGGCTCACACTCTGTGGTGGTGGTGTAGACCAGGAGCCTGCAGGAGGCGATGAAGCCGGGGAGGAAGCTGTCACACAGCTCCGACAGCAATTCCCCCTCAGTGGGTGCGGGATTTACAAGGGTCGGCTAAAACATACAGGAATGACACTTGCTTTGGCACGTTTGATACATTCTTCTGAAATAACATGTATAGAAAATGAAAATAAGACATTTCATTTACAAAATGTCATTTTTTTTGTCTTTACATTTCAAAGAAACACATGCTCTGGACACAGTAAGCACATTTTTCTCTGTGACACATAATTCTGTATAACATGTGAATAGAAGAGTGGTGATTCTCATTCTGTAGGATGATTAAATGCATCACCACCGCCTCCGCCTGTGTCATCCGCCCCCTCTCCTGCTCGCCTTTGGCGTTGACGACCTTGTGAACGTAAACCAGGCAGCGTCTGATGATGTCTTTACGAGGACGACCCTCCAGAGCGAACCGCAGGTCTGCATCCAGGGCTACAGCCAGACAGCAGAAAAATAGTTTATTCATCACACTCGCAGACACACACACACAGAGTATACGCACGACATATTCATACACACATACTCGCCTGATCTGTGATAGCTGAGGCCTTTCTCTGCAGTCAGAAGACCCCCGCTGACACACTGATTCACAGCTGCCTGAAACACCTTCCTCAACTCTTCTCCTTCATCCTCCATCATGTTCTCCTCTTTCTCTTTAGCATCTGCCTGCTGAACAGAAAACGGATATATTTCAGAAAAGAGCACCATAGTATTATAGTATAGTAGTATAGTAAGTATTATAAAAAATATATATATTTAGAAGAGACTTAAGATCAAGTAGTACTGAATGTGTCTCATTAACTAGACTGAGATTGACCTCCCCCCCCCCCTGCTGTACCTGAATAAATGGATGAGGTGGTGTATTTCTGAGGTTTTTACCTGAGGGCAGCAGGTGTGTGTGTGTGTCAGGCAGTAGGACGGAGGGATGCTGTTCTCGTCTCTCTGGTAAACTCTCTCGAGCTCCCGGGTGCTGATGCCGGCCTGGTGGCTGCCCTGCAGCAGAAGCTGGAACTCCGACACCTCCACCTGGACAGGTAGGCCGGCTCCGCCATACTCATGTCCTACAAGAGCCTGCAGCACCACCGTGTGGACACACAGGGAACAGCAGCACAGGGCGCAGTGACTGCATTTTATACTTTTAGTTTGGTTTGGTTTTCAGTCAGTCAGTCATTTTCTATACCTGCTTATTCCTCATTAGGGTCACAGGGGTCTGCTGGAGCCTATCCCAGCGCCTTACGGCGAGAGGCAGGGATACACCCCAGATGGTCGCCAGCCAATTGTGGGGCACACACACCATTCACTCACACACTCACACCTACGGGCAATTTAGAGTCGCCAATTACCTCAGCATGTTTTTGGATTGTGGGAGGAAGCCGGAGTACCCGGTGAAAACCCACGCAGACACGGGGAGAACATGCAAACTCCACACAGAAAGGTCCCAGACCCAGGACTAAGGAGGGTTTTCAGTCAAGCTTTATTTATAAATCATTTTACATACAGAGAATGTAGCACAGAGTGATTTTCTTGTTCAGATCGTGGGTCTTTGTTTTGTTGATGTGGGAAGAATAACTATTTTTTTTCTGCCTCTAGATATTTTATTTATTTATATTATTTTCTTACTTATTGCGTCTCTGTATCTGAGCTGCAGTAATATATAAATCTCCCTGATGTGGGATTAATAAAGGTTAAAATCGAATCTAAACTAAATGTATAAATTGAGAAATCCTAAAAAACACACATACACACATTTGTACTGAATAAGTGTTTAAAGGGTTAGGGATTTATGAAACTTGGGATGATGTCTTTTGGATTTTTTTTTTTTATTTAAACAGTAGAATTATGAAATCGACCTGATCGAATGCGTCTTTTTCCTTTAATCAAGATAGTTAAATGAGTAAACTATAAAAGTCATTTTTAAAGTACATTATTACATTAAAGGACAAATTCACAATTTTTCAGACTGGTCTTAAAACAAATGTCAGGTGCCCTAATGGAATACAGAGACAGTTTTTACAATATATCTGCAGTCCTAATATGAGGCTTCAGCAGTTACTCAAATACATACAGTTAGTCTTTTTCATATAAAATCCCTTCTTTGTGTGAAATTGCGTTATGAAGAGATCTTGTAATGGTCAGTATGAACACATGGAATGATTACAGCAGGAAAGAACATGTATCAATCTGCGTTCGTGGCAGCTGACTGTTGTTGTTTTGAAGGCGGACTTGAAAGATTGTGAATTTATCCTTTAATCTCGGTGATTTATATACCAGTAAAAAAGGTCCAGCCGAGCTCTCTCGACACTCTTTTATCAGCTGCCGTCTGGCGTTTTCATCTGGCCAACAACTGGGATCACTGGATTCATACGGGTCTATCACCTGCAGACAGACAAACACAACAACGTAATGGTTAAAAATAATCCAAAGCATGGGAGGACGGGTGTAATTTAGCTCAGGAAAAGCACACAGTGAGATGTAATAACATGTAGCGGCTCAGTATCATATTCTTCTAACTTGCTAATTATATATGCTGCTGAATAGAGGCCTGGCCCTGATGCCATTTAACACACACGCACACACACTTCCTCTTTTTTTGTCAAATTTAATTAGATAATTTCACTAGAGTTAACTGCACCTCTATATATAAGTGAATTTAATGTCTGGAATAATTGAATCTGGAATAGTTGCAGACATAATTGAAGATAATGCAAAAAATCATTTTTTTTTATTCAGAGTTTGCATTTATATGAGGAAAGAGCCACGAAATTAAAAAAGCAGCAGACCTTCCAGCCGCCAGACTATCACAAGTGAAAAGAAGACGAGTTGTTCCACCAGTTTTTGGGAACATAGTTAACAGAATGACACTTCATGCTCGTAATTAGTCTTTTTGCCACATATTTGATGTCAAGTTAACCCCCCCTGTTATGGTCATTTCTCAGGAACAGCAATGATGCTCCAGGTCAATTTGACCCAGTGCATTTTTAATTAACCAAAATATGTCTGAAAGCAGATCTCATTATCTCATCTCATTATTAACTCCTTTACTGACTATTCTATCAATATTTAGTGCAATGGTGTTCCATGCTGGGATGTAATGGTTCAATTAGTATAATTCAATCATTTTTTTTTATAAAAAAAACCCCCAACTTTTTTAATGTTTCACCACTTTATTACTTTTGAAATGAGCAAACATTCCATTTAGTGAGTTAGTGAGTAATTGTGTGGGTTTTAGTGTCTGTGATTGGGGTAAAAGTTGGAAAAAAGGTCTAGTCTGACGTTTCTGACACCCTGTTATTAAAGTGTTAAACTGACCTTGAACAGTATTGCAAATATGTGAGATGAATCATTTTATATTATATATTGATTAGGCTAATTAAGGCAAGCAGAAGAAGTTTTGTACTGAAAAAATACTTTTCACTATTTTTCCTAGATCTTCAAACTTCAAATCTTTCTTTTCCCCCATCGGTAAGAATAATGTTTTCTCCATCACCTCTGCCTTCTATTCTGACAGGAATCAATATATTTAAAAGTAGTGCTTTCGTAAGTGCAACCATGCATATATTTGCATATTTATATTTCTTGGATTTAGTACATTTGATATGTTTAATCACCCTGATGTCCATTCCCAGTGTGTTTCTGCAGTGCTCTCGAACTTCAGGGAACACGCTCTCTCTCAGAGCTCTGCGCTGCAACACGCTATCTGTAAAGGGCATCAAAGACACACATCTGTTACACATTATCGCCTCTATATATATATATATATATATATATATATATATATATATATATATATATATATATATATATATATATATATATATATATCAAGCATTCTGCTGATACTAAAGGCAAGCCACTACCAATTTCTACTAGATATCACCTTGAAAATTCCCCAGTTGACAGTTACATTAAGAATTATAAATTTCCTGGAATGTTAGTTTTAAATATGCAAATGAGACATGATATAGGTAAATATGCACTAATTTACAAATATTTCCAGAACAGCAGTTTGATAGATATTTTTTTTACATATTAGTGTCAAAGGTTTTTACACAGTGTCTTTTTATCGCTCCAAAAACAAAAAGAAAATACTGTCCTATACAGCACAAAACAAAAACATCTATTTTCACTACTTCACCCTTTTTTTTAGGAATA
This sequence comes from Lepturacanthus savala, assembly GCA_030544235.1. NCBI lineage: Eukaryota > Metazoa > Chordata > Actinopteri > Scombriformes > Trichiuridae > Lepturacanthus > Lepturacanthus savala. The sequence goes on along the minus strand of CM060468.1, from coordinate 13,189,542 downwards.
AAATATTATATAAAACAGGCTATGAATGATACTATATGAAAACCTTCCTCTGCTAAATCCTAGAATACATTTGCATTGTAAAAGTCCTACATTTTTATAGGAAACAACTACTTTTAGATATAATATCTAGTCAAATACTTAGCATCAATGTCAAATCATATTAACATTTAAAATCTGGCCTTAGGCTTCAGGAACATACCCTCAGGGTTGGAGCAGAGATAAAGTTTCACACAGGACGACCTGCAGCTGGATTTGGAAGGAGATCGCTCCATTTGTTTCCCCCTGGAGCACATGTCGAATCAACAGCTATTGTTTTTTAAAAAAAAAAAAAAAAGTTTAAAAAGAAGAGTTGAAATAAAGGTTTTCATGGGCCAAATAAAAAGTTCTTAGCTGCCGTTTCTCCTCTGTGCATCTCTTTCTCTTGGTCATGGATTTCCTCCCACTGCGCTCAGGAAATTCTGACCTCGGCTGTTTATACACACCCACTGCTGATTGGAACGTCTACACAACACACACACAATCACACTAATTCTCACTTTTCTACATATTGGCATTCATAGGACATGTGCACACATGATTAGTTACAAGAAGGCCCACACACACACACACACACACCCACACACACACCCACACACACACCCACACACACACACACACACACACACACACACACACACCCACACACACACACACACACACACACACACACACACACACACATCAAAAGACCAGCAACACAGGAGACAATTTCCCATATTTTTTTTATTAATTAACATTTGTACACAATAAATACAAACTTTGTTGATTTGTACAACCAATAATAATAATAATAATAATAATATGCAGAAAGACTTTTGCACCTGTTCTTATTATTGTCACCATGGCAACAGTCTGTGAAGAGAGGGAGGCCAGTTGCTCCACCACATTGTTAATAATAGCAGCCGTGCAGCTGCTCCTTAACTGAAGGATGAAATAAAAAGAATTATATAATACATTAAAAAAACAGGGTTATGCCAAATAATTAAACACTGTAGCTGACCAGAATGACTGTTTAAAAAATGGAAAGTAATCCTGTCATAAATGTTAGACGTGATACTGGCTGATCGAGCGTCCGCGATGGGAACGTTCCGCTGTAAACCATAAGCTTCAAGTTTGAAAGCCGTTAAATGAGAGATCGAGGAGAGGCTGGTTCCAAAAGCAGCGGAGGAGCAGAGGTTCGGATGTGAAACTGTTAACTGATTCCAGTTCGGCATGCTTAATGTTGTTAGGCGTGGATGCTGCACTAAATGTTATGTTTCTAAGAGCTGATGGAAAAAAACAAAACAAAAAAAACAACAAAAAAGTGTTTTTTTTTGTATTCTGTTCATTTCTTGCATCATTTTTTTCAGCCTAACATAGTTGACCTCCCCCTTGTACACAGGAAACATCAGTTTGATCTTGGATGAGGACGTTTGATATCATACTGTGAAGCTGGGTCCCAACTCCCTACTACATACTAATATAATTGAATGTATTTTTTTTTTGTTTTTAGTGGTCTCTGGTCATATTTGTGTATTTTATTCAGCGAGAATACTTTTAGAAACTAAATAAATATGTAGTAACGAATCGGACCACATCTTCAAAGTAAAAATACAGATCTGATCAAAATTGCTCTTTTCTCCTATAATCAATCACGCAAGCAATCAGCCAGGCCGATCTCAAGACCGGAAACTACATTCTATCCAAAACCTCCCGAACCGTAATCATAGTGTTTGTTTATATTTTATAAGTTAAGGAAACAGCAAATTACATTGTCCACAATTGCAGAATCTCTTTAGAAGAGTAAAGAATAAAAAAAAAATGATCAGACTGAAACAAAGGATGCTACACAGATTCAGAATGAGTAGAACAGCTCTGACGTCTGTCCTTTCTGTCCGTTCTGATGCCATGTGAAGGTACTGCTACTTTCAAGGGAAGATATAAATAAATAAAAGTGCTACGACGCCCCCTTTTTTTGTGGTAGGGAGTTTAAAGGCTTGAAGGGTATTTAAGGGGGAAGATGCATTTACTTTTAGTAAAAATAATAATAAAAAACACACACAACAGAGTTGTACTTTTGTACACTTGAATGTCATTTCATCATTCGTTTAGCATGATGTATTTATCTATACATCTCTCCCATATCTGCCGTCGTCGATCGAAGAAAACTGAGATGGAAAACCCGAGGAAAAGATTGGATATCAGAATCGAAATGTTCGAGGTTTATGTGTTTTAATGGACGACGTTTTCTCCGTCAGCGATGTCATGGAGATGATAGGTGAACTGGTCAATGTCATAAATGAACAAAAAAATGGATATGGATAAAAAGCTGTTCCAATAAAAACACCCAGACTCCTCCAAAATACTGTATGCTCAGTGCCTATATCATCTGAAATATAACTTTTCTTAGTCACCACATAGTGAATACTTGCAATTTCAGTGCCTTTGAAAGCACCTCCGGTCTCTTCCTGAACCCTGACAGACGCTCAAAGAAGATATAACAATGTGTGTGTGCGCGCGTGTGTGTATGAGAGTGTGAGTGTGTGTAATAATATATAACTATGTGCGTGTATATGATGATAGCCACTGATTCACACTGACTGCCAATAGACAGGACACACATTAGAGAAAAGAGGGAGTGAAGGAAAGGAGGGATGGGAAGAGAAGTGGAGATAGGAACGGAAGGGAGGATCCAGCCTCTCCTTTCTGTCTTTTTCTGTCCTCCTCTCCTCCTCCCATCTCTCCTTTGACCGCTCCTCCATACTGTATTTACAATGCCCTTTCAGTATAAGATGAGGATAAAACTTCCACTACATATCAGACATGGGATGCCATTCAGCTGAGTTAGTCTATATGAAACGCTGTGCATAACATTCCTATGACAACAGTAATGTACTGTACTAATACACATTGAATACGTATGATGATAAGGACTATATGAGGGGAGGGGGGGGGACGCTGCACCCACACGCACCACCCAGTTTCTCTGTCCATTTGCCTCAACTGCACTGCAAAATATGACCTTTTTGTTTTTTTTTACTCATTAAGCTTACTTCTTATGGAGCTCTGACACTGAAAAATGTAGTAAACTACTTATTACTTATAGCTCTACAACCAACCAGTTGATAAAACAAAGTCTATTTTGTTTTATTAATTTTCATATATATATATATATATATATATATATATATACATATATATATATATATATATATATAAATATATATATACTGTATATAAATAATCATTGACTGTTCACTATTTTCTGACCTTTTAGAGGCCAGACATCTAATCAATTAATCAAGAATATAATCAACAGATCAATTGATAATGAGACTATTTGTTAGCTGCAGCTTTTAAATAAACTATAACAAGTTTTAATTCATTTCATCAACTAGTTGGTGGTGAATGAATCATTTTTGCCAAGTGATAAATTATTAAATGTAATATTTATTTTTGCACCTTTCACTGCATTTTGTCAGTTTTGAGGCTCATTAACATGTTTCGTGATTATTTGTCAGCAAGTGAGTGTAAAAAAGGGGAAATTTCTCAAATGTAACAGAATGCTCTGTCTGTGCAGTGAGATAATCCGCCTTCCAAATATTTTGAAGTAAGCTTAACACGATGAAAGAAAACTGGCCAAACCCAACTTGCCCTCGCACTCTTTCCCTCCGCAAACATTCTTCCTCCTCCTCCTCCTCTTCCTCCTCTTCAGTGTGCTCTGGTTTGCTGTCCGATGAGGTGGTGGGGGGGTTTAAGGCAAGAATGGAAGGATGAGGGAGGGCGGAGAAGAACGTGGGGGGGCGACTACTGCTGCACTTCTTTAGGAAGCTAATATGGAGATTATTTTATTGGATATGCTGCCCCCCCCCCTTTCTCTGCCTTCCTCCTCAACTTGAGGATAGGAGAAGATATGGAGTGGCTGGGGGCAAGGTAGAGGTGGGGTTGGGGGACGTTTGGGGGACAGGGGGGAGGGGGGTTGACGTGGTCCAGTTCAGTTTACTTCACATCACTTTATTTAAGCTCAGTTCAGTTCAGAGCAGGTTAGTTCCCCAGCCTGTAGGATACATCTGTCTGTCATCTGTTTATTATTTTGTGTGTATCTGGACCTCCTGCCAGCTCGTCTGTCTGTCACACCAGCGTGATCTCCACCTCCTCCGTCTTGTCGCTCTTCTCCTGCTGTCGGCGGGGGTGGTGCTGTTTGGGCGGAGGAGGTGCAGCGCGCACCTGCAGCAGGGAAAGAAAACAAATATTAAAGTTCAGCTAGAGAAACACAGAAAAGTGAGGAAAACTGTTGCCACGGTAAAATCTAGATGGCCTACATGTTTTTCATTTTGACTTAAAGCAACATATGATCTTGTAATAAATATATATCATTCGTTTCACACTATAAAAAAAGATGTGAAAATGGCACAGGCCACTTTTTAGTATCTATTTCTGGAAAAAGGTTTGTTTAAGTTTTAATCAGTGAGACAACATAGACTCTAACTGTGTCTAATTTCATTACACATACGATATTTGTCTTCTAACTCTGGAATCGTTATGAAATTAAACTGTAAGTAAAACATGGTTGAGTCCAGGGGTTCCCAAATCTTTCCAGCTTGAGACTGAAAAGAGAAGTTTGTGTCTGCTCGGGATCCAAACAACTTTTAAAATTTATATATATATATTTTAAAAGTGCATGACAGCAAGAATCAAATTTGCTGAGAATAATGTTAAAAAGACTACAGAATGTGTAACTTTCATATTGTTTCACATTGTTAGCAATAGCAATACTTTTGCAGGAAGAAGTCAACATGCAGCTACTTGCTCATAGCAGCAAGATATTAAATACATTAAATATATAGGACCTTTAAGGTCACATCCCAAAGGATGTGAAATTTGTTCCCCAATTCTCACACACCTGTGCTACTCCCAGGAATTGCTAGGTGATCTAACTCTGAAAGTCCAGCTAAATACAGAGTGGCAAGCAGGGAAGCAACATGTACCATTCTCACACTTGTTGTTATAACCCCAAACTCCTCAGTCTCAGGGCAGACACTCTATTGGCTAGTAGGCGTTCCCATACCAGGAGTTGAACCCAGGCCACCTGGGTGAAAACCAAAAATCCTAACCACTAGACCATATGGGGCAATAGACATATGTGTTTTTCCACATTACACATTCACACACTGCTCATAGTAACACACAAGATCTCTGACATTGTGTCTCGCACGATGTTCATGATCACTGTATTTTTCCCCGGCAGCAGTCCGATAGGAGCGACCAACAAAAAAACGAGGAATGCAAAGAAAGACAGGTAGAACAACAGAGGCAGCGGGGGAGGGAGAGTTACGGTGCAGGTTCCACCTTCTCCTCAGGAGGCGGCACCTGCAACATGACTCGCTCTCTACCGCTGCCGTGTCAACAGCTGGCACGCAGCATCTGAGCTGAATAGACGAGATTAGCACAGAAGAACGCTCTCCAGGCTCCTCGCTGAACTTCCTGGTCAAACGAAGTAAACACAGCCTTAGATCATTGACTCCTGACAGCACGGCCGTACAAAAATACAAACTTATACTAACAGGTCGTAGCTTGCCCGGGCCTCCTTCAGGGGTGAATCGTAGCGGCTGCGTTTGAGGAAATCCTGGAGACACTGGACTCCTACCAGAGCTATGATCTACAGAGAGAGAGAGAGATTGAGAGAGGCTTCCAACAGAAAACCGGCAATGGCCATTGATGACCTATTAATTGATTTAAGTTAATTGTGTTTGTGTGTATCTTACTGTGGTTGGCTTTTGGTCCCTTTTGTGATGAGGTGGGCATCGGAGGCTTGTGCTCCCCATTGAGTGCAGAGGAAGGTGAACGGGGGAGAGGTGGCGGGGTGGAGGTCTCAGGGCTGGTGAAAGGGCTGATGGGAGGTTGGTCATACAGCGGAAGAGGCGGGAGAGAGGCTGGCAGTTTCAAAGATGGAGAGATCTACAGAAAGAGGCAGAAACCAAAAAAAATGCATAAAGTTCTTCTCTGTTTTTGAACCTGAAACCTCTCGCATGCAGTGAAGATCAGATCAACTATGGGCAAAATATTTGAATCAATTAAAACCATCATGGACTCATCTCAACCAAAAAATTAATTTTATGAGCTACTGGAAGAAAAAGAGCTGATTTTGAGCTACAACCTGCGACAATATTACAGTTTACTAGTTTTTTGAAGCTTCCGCTGCAAAAAAATTCCGACAAACCTTCCCTACATATTAAAAGCTGCTAAGAGTTGTTGTGTTATGTCTACAGGCTTATAGGAAGGGAGAGGCTGTATCCTTCCTGCTGCTAAACCTCTAATAGTGCCACAGATAAGACCTCTCTGTGATTGCTGTGCAGGGTTTTTTATCAGAGGGCTGCAGGGACACAGCGGTTCTGATCCACTGTTTGTGAACTCTGCCCTGCCGATAGATAAACAGGACGACGGGCAGGAAGGGTGGGGACTTGGTGGGAAGAAAGTGGCACTTTATCCTTGGTATTTTCTGCTTGGGGGGGAAAAACTGATAAGAGAACATTTCCAGCTTGGTTCAAGAGAGAGCTGCTGAACAGGAGAAAGTGCAGGTTGCCACTCCAAATCCTCTTTAAGCCAGTTAAGGTGTGCGATGCTGCCTGCGTGTCTCTCCCGGTTCTAGACGTTTTAGTTTGTTATCCGGCGGTGTTACGGTACCTGTATATCACCCGTCCCTCCTCCGCTGGTCTCTCCGTTCTCTGTGAGATCTTCCACCAACACGGAGGGGAAGACGCCCACGCGTCCGTTAAGCTCCCCCTCCCAGAAGCCGTCGTCTGTCTGGGTGTCGCGGCTCAGGAGGCGAATCACTGCTCCCTCGGAGAAGGACAGTTCCTCATCCGCCTGGCCTTCATAGTCATAAAGTGCACGCACAAACACAGCTGAAGACAGAGAGACAGAGACAAATAGAGAGGCAGAGAAAGTAATGAGAGACACACAGAAGGAATAATTGTGCTCGGCTTCATAAAATGAAGGGTACATGCTGCAGGAAAGATGGAGATAGAGCAGAAAGATATAACTGTGACAATAATTAAGTAGATGACAGAAGGCAAGGATGTTTTGAGGGATGTTGGCAAGGAACTGTAAAGAATAAAAATGAACTATTGCACATTTTCCCACATTTAAATTACAGCAGAAATAAGAAAGTGGGAAAAAAGAAGATCTCGGTTTCAGATTAAGCTCAGCTCTTGCCCATTTTAAACATTCTGCAGCCACTTATGTTCTTTTTTTTTTTTTTTTTACTTTGCTTTAAACAACTGTTTAAATTCTGTTTTGTTTCATTGAAACACTGGAATGGCTGCAGCCTGAACTTTCTCATCTCTTTCTTCTCTACAATTAGGAAAGACAAAGATCGTGAAACCTGACTTAGGGAATACAAGTGCACTTTCTCACTGAGTGCCTCATTATTAGTTGTAGTTTTAGAGGTTTTTTTTACAATTCTATTGATTGTTTTCACCAAATGACAATCATTTTACATCGATTTACCCATTAAGGTACATTTGCTCTGTGTAATGCTTGTTTAGTGAAATCAGCATTGGATTCTAAGCAACTCCAGTGGAGCGGAACAGAGAAATAACGTCTCACTCAGTTGCACGTAATAACCTCATTATGGAAAGAAACAAACTTGATTGAATTGGTACACCTTGAACCAGCTTTTGTTCCAAGTTATAATTAAGTTTCATGAAGTTACGATCCATACTGTTTGTGTCTCCATTGATGCAGCCAGAGTGCAACTCTGGCTCGGTTGAATTGGACGAGGTGTGTGATCGAGCGTCGAGTGTAGCCAGAGACTGGAGCATGCTCAGGAGACTGTTGGAGGTGGGGAACTGCAGGTATTTCTCCGGGACATAGCCCACTTGGCCTGTCTTATTGCGAGCCTAGGAGACAAATAAAACAAAGAAACCACATAAACGTGATGCAGAGTACACTAAACGTAGATTCGATGGGATTTTGCTTCTTTTGTTGTAACTGTACACGTGTGTGTTGTGCACCTTGACCCAGTCCTCCATGTCTCCATCCTCTATGACCTCCAACATCTCCTGTTCATCAATAGTTAATTCATCTGGTTGAGAAGCCTGAGGGTGAGAAAGGAGAGACCGACAAAATGTAGAGAGAGCAAAAACATGAGTTAGAATGAAAAGTTATATACACATCTTTTTATATAGAGGAGCACAATAAAAACACACCTTGTAAGAGTAGAGGACTTTGCAGGTTAAAGGGTAGTTGCGGAGGGTTCCTGAAGGGCTAGAGCTGCTGTCGTCAAAAACCTCCATGTTTTCCTCACACTCCTCGCCTTCCTCACGCTCCAGGTCCACTGTGCCCTTTGTTGCACAAACACACACACAGCAAGATAAAGTCAACACATCTGATAACTACAAGGACATCTAAGAAAGGTTCCATTCACCTCAGTTTCAGAGTAAAAACACACAGAGAAACTACAGTTCCTCACAACTTCACAAGACTGCAACACACACACAAAAAACATATTTTCTCACTGAATCCATCTTAGTCCAGTAACTTTTTATACAAAAAAAACACCTTTTTTGGCTTTAATTTCTCAAACTAGGTCATTTGCTATATTGTATGTCTATTTCTGCTGGTTTCTTTTCCATTAACCTTTGTTGCTCTACTGGTCCAACTTCTACTCCCACTGCATTCTTTGCTGTCATTCACAAGCTACAAGGCCTGTGTCCACCGAACACAGACTGGCTTTCATTTGCTAGTTTTTGCACCCTCTGTGTGTGTGAGTGTCCCAGCTGAATCTATATGATGCTCACCTACCTTTTCTGCTGCCTGAGTTTCTCTCTCGGGTTTAGAGCTGATACTACAGCTTTTAGCGACAGGTGTAGAGTGGCTGATGTATCATATGATACAGCCCCTCCCTCTTTTGTTCCCTGAGAATTTCACTGGCTTGTATGGAGGTCATGTGATCCAGCTGGTAGAAAGGTCCATCAAACACAGCAAGCTGACCTGGCCATAACAATACCGTGTGTGTCCGTTGGTGTATGCGTGTGTTTATCCATTCCTAAGTCATTGTGTTCAGTCATTAGATTTCTGTTGACACAGTAAACTCTACACCATTGCAGAACAAAACAGGTGTGTGTGTGTGTGTGTGTGTTTGTGTGTGTGTGTGTGTGAGAGTGTGTGTGTGTGTGTGATTAGTGTATTGGGAGTTCTCAATTTGGTCTCATAGAAAAGATTCAGCTCCATAATAATAACAACCTCCAGGTGTGATTTTAAAGACAAGCTCATTTGTGACAATAACAATGCTAACATGCTAATGTTTGCCATCTTCTTCATCTTAGTTTCGTATATTAGCTACAGGGAATATTTGTTAATTAGCACTAAAACAAAGTGCAGGTGAGGGTGTTGGGAATGGTGCTTTTTTGCTTGTAAAACAACCCTAGAGATACACTACTCGTGTGGCTACAAGTAATGTTTCGCTGTTCTTTTTGTTCCACCGCAAATTCAAAATGTCTCAGAGTAAAATTATTATCTTTCCACCCGATACATTTGGGCTGTGTCTTAACTCATTCACTCACCATAACAGATGCTCAGTAGTTGACTTTAATAGGTGGTAAACTTAGATTTCAAACATTGATCAATATTTTGTGTCATCGCTAACAAATGTAGAGTCAGACAACAGTTGTTTTTACAGCTAAACAATGGGACAAAATGCAGTGTAGGGTTGTTAACAAGCAAATACTACAAGAAGTTTTTGACCTTCTGTGCAGTTCATCTCAAACCATCATAATAAACAGCCTACTGTCTTGCTTTTTCCTTCCAAGGTCATAATGATATAGCCTGGAGGTCTGTTTTGGGTCACTCCCTGTCCATAGCATTGATCCCTTACTAAGTACATGTACACCAGAGGATATTGCACGGCTCTACAAATGCTGTGATTACCCTGTCTGACTATGCTACAAGTCACCAACTCTGGGATCCATCAAAAGTGGCCCAGACATCACACTTCTTCCACCGTGCTTTTATATAGACAGAGGGTTTCTAAGTAAAGAACAAAAGTTGGGACACCAACATCTGAACCAGTAGGCTTGACGCCGCTTCATAGTGGGCATATTTCACATTTTCAATTTGGACTCTCGAACCAAATAAATAGGGAATTATTTTGGACACAGCCATGGAATGTGGCACTGTGGAGAGATAAATTCAGGAATTGTTTTGCATCAGATTCCGAGGCTTAATTTAAACTTGTTTTTACAACTCTGAAATCCACATTGTTTTTCAGTTTTTGGTTACCTAAACTTCTCTCTCTCATTTTGTTTTTACTGCTCACGTTTGTACCGTATATGGTTATTCACTGTTTCCGAACCGGTTAAATTTAGATTAATGGGGGGGTAGTATAGTGTAATACATTTGTATACCTTTATCAGATATCAACACATGAGAGGTGACAGGAGATGAGGAGTGAGATGGGGTGAGACATGCAACAAATAATCGCTGCAGACTCTACTGCCATGTGGAATGCATCTGAACCAGTAGGTTGACGCTGCTTTATAGTGGGCATGTTTTACGTTTACAAGTTTGGGCTCACAAACCAAATAAATCAGGAATTATTTTGGACACAGCCATGGAATGCGGCACTGTGGAGAGATAAACTCAGATAAATTCTACTTTCAAGTATTCCATATGGTATCTTGAGGTTTGGCCCCATTTCTCTTGGCTACGTGTTTCCTGTGCTTTGTCGCTTTTATCCACTTTATTGGAATGATTTAAATGAACGCTGCACCACTCAGGGCCAATTCATTAAATCCATGATGAAATGACCAATACGTATTTCAGTAACAACCCACTAAGATATCACCAAAAACAACTCTCTCTGTATACCAGTATAGCTGAGTTTATTGGTCCTAGTGGTAATAACTGTGAAAGTGATATTGTAATGAAGGCAGTACTGGCCTGAGGGACTTGACGGTTCATGGCTTCATTTTATTGTCATATTAACAATGTAATAAATAAATGACTGGGGGAAGGGCCCTCTGTAGATTATTCACAATCTATCTATTAATCTCTATTGTTTCAACTTGTCATTACAATCCCTCTTTTTTGCCTCTGTCAGGCCCCAGTTCACTGCTGTCAAATGTCTGAATACTCACTGGGCCTCCTGGTCTGTTCCTTTATATTAATAACAGCCACACTAGATGGAAGAGTTGAGTCAAATCTCAGAGATGATTTGTCTTATAAACGAGGTAAGGAACCTAAGGCGCTTGCTGGTGTGAACAGGAGCATTTTTTAAAAATGGAAACATTTGATAAACTATCTGAATCGGTAAGGACAGATAGCCTACACCTTGTGAATCCAGCCTGCTGCCTCAGTACACAGAACATCATTGTTTAATTCTGGCTCAGTCCTCAGAGCACTCACTGCTCCTTTTTGATGTGGTTTCTATCGTGTTTTTATGTAATAGTATGTTTGTTTGTTTTTTAATAGGTCTTGTTTGGATGTCTCCTACTGAGTTTCATACAAATGTGTTTTTTAATGTCATGCAAACCAAAGACACATTTCTGTTTTTTGCATGCAAAAAGTAGATAAAGACATATTTTCCCATTCTATTCTTTTCTATGACTGCCTAATGGTAGCTATTAACGATGGGGTCATTGGAAATAATCTTTGAGATGTGATGAGACGTTTGAAAGGTTTGGCTTACAGGCCTGTGCACCCTGAAGCAGACCTTTGTTTTGGTCACCATTGTTTCAATAGGAACATGCAAAAGTCCATATTTTTAGACTGCAGATTAACAGCATGCCAGTATGTTCTCTACAGTTTTTCACAGTTCCCCTGGCTCTCTCACCTCTGCATCCAATTTTACTTCAGCATTATCACCCTGCAACAACTCTCCTGACTCTCCACAACACACGCACACCCCCCCCCTCTCTTTTTGCCAGCCCTCTCTCTCCTTAAATCTGTCCTCCTGCAATTGTCTCTCTATCATTCCCTCCTTCACTGCAACTCCTATCTGGCCCCTTCTTCGATTCCTCCTTTTCTCACACTTATCCCTCTCTTTCTCTCTTTTCACTGTGAGCTGCAATATCCTGTGAGCAGAATGACAAGTGCTTTCAATGGAAAGTTCAAGTCAAATGTGATGTGGGATAACACTCCAAGTCAATGATGCACACAAGAGATGAGCATAAAAACCCATGACTGAAGTACAAATCTTGTTATTTACCTTTTTGTTCTGTTCTGATTTGTTTCCAGCTTCATAGAAGTGCAGAGCTTTTCTGTTTGCTCCTGCCTTTGCTTACATTTTTCTGTTGATTTTCTTGTTTTGTTTTTCTTATGAGGAACTATAAGCAACTGCCCAAGGATACTTTTAAATTACCAATATTAAAATCTATATGGATGTAGTGGACTTCTATCATTTTTCAGCATTTTTACATACTCCTCAATCGTTTTTAAGAATGGCCTACTAGCATATTAAACCTACTTCCACCTGAAGCTAATTAACAACAAGATGCCTTCCTTCTCCATGGAAGACTACCACACACTGTCAGAAAATGGCAATGCTGGATCTAAAATCCACCAGTTAGAGGTGAATGTTCAAGATGGAAAAAAGGCCAACAAAAAGATGCTAACACAAGGCTAATTAGCCCCAACCAAGCTATTAAGACACAAGAGGATATTGTACCGAATGACAAAACTACCAGAAGGAGTCCTACCTACAGCTCTCTGGTGCAAAATTGGAAGATTAAAGGGCATAATAATGCATCAACCCCCATGAATAAGACACAGCTGAGGACACAGGATCCGCTAGCGACTAGGCCTTAAATAGTGACCGTGGATGAGCATGCTAACATGCAGGTAATTAGCTAGGCAAGGCTACCAAGACACAAGCAGGCATTGCTACAGGTTATAAGTGGTAGCCCTCACTGCAAAAATCCCAAGGACAAATCAACTGACAACAAAACAGGTAACCAACAGAATCCAGCACCTTGAGACATGGCTGTGCCAAACAACTGCCAATGGCAAGCTCAACATAAATCCATCCCATCAACTAAATGTAAAAGTGAAGTGTAAAGTGAAAACAGATATGCTCCTCTGTCACTTGATGCCAGCTCTCTGGTGATACATCTACACCTAGCAGGGTAAGAACCGATCTGAAAGCAGACAGCTACAGAGGAAGCTAACTGGGCCCCAGACTCTGATCGTAGGAGATGCACCTGTCAAAGAGATAAGGAGCTGGCTGAGCATTGGCAGAGCATAACTGCAAAAGCCATTGTTGTGCACACAGGAGCTAATGGTATCGTGAGAGAGCATTTTAAAAATATTGAATAAAGACTTTCTTGATCTCCTGGACAAACTGAGCTCTCCGGATAGGGAGATGTTTATCTTTGGCCCTCTACTGTCCATTGAATCTGAACAAAGCAAGAGTGAAATTGTTGGACAAGAGCAGTCAAAACAACAAGAGAAAATATTTGCAGTGAGGCCCAGAGACACCGAGGGAGAGCTGCCTGAATAAAAGGATGGATAGCCAAGTTTTGAGGAGGAAGCCCCAGCAAATTCCACTTCATCTACATCCCTGCCACCCCAAGCGTAGGGACCCCACCACCACCCACTCCTCCAACCCCCCAAACCCCACCCAGACCACCTCCCCAACCCTCAACCAAATCACCTCTCTCCCTATCTACCAACTCACCATCTTTCCCTTTTCTAGAATTTGATCATGAGATGAAAAAACTGGCCACTGCTTGCGTCAAACTTATATTATATGCAGCTCCTTTCTTTTCCCCCTCCAGCCCCATCCTCGATCAACGAAAGGATAGCAACTGCCTTCTCCCCCTCAGATACGTCTTCTGGCGCCACATCCGGATAAGAGCAACTGATATAACCTGGGTCTAGGTCGGAAAGATGCCACTCGTGTTTCTCCCCAGGCAAAACCAAGACAAAAGGTTTCTTCGATACCTGTCTTCATAGGCAATAGAAAAAGAGCGACAAACCTGCTAGAAGCAACAAACCCCTTATCCATGCTGCACATTTATCCTTTATTCCTCACCACCCTAGTGAATAATGGCTATTTTTCCTAACAAACTGAACAGGTAGGGAAAAAGATGCTTAATCAATGATTTGACAGTCTTGTTTTGACTGAGACTTGGCTAAACACATTTAAAAGTGCAGTGGTTTTAATTGAATCAGCACCTCCTAACTTCAACATTATAAGTGAAACTAGAATACAGAGAAAAAGAGGTGGTGTTGCTGCTCTGTTTAACAATTATCTTCAATGCAAACAGATGTGGTAATGGAAAGCTTGCCCTTTTGACTATATGGCTCTTCAGTTGCTCTTCTTGAACCTTGTTTCTAAATATTTAGAGGCCTCCAAAATTGATATTTTGATTACGTCACTAAAGTTCTATCTGTAATCTCTGTTGACTTTGACTGTAATAAGCGTCTGTAACCTAATCCATAATCAGAACAGAGATACTAGTAAACTGTTTTGTGTTCTTGATAACTATGGACTGACTTGTGTGACTGAGCCTACACACAATAAGGGACACACACTAGATTTAAACATCTAAAAGGGATTGAATATTTCTACAGTTGTGGCGTCTGATGTTGCGCTTTCTGATCACTCCGGTGTTTTTTGAGAGTGTTACCTCAATGCACACAAATGTTTAATCAGAGGTAGTCACCAAACAGTATATCACTGACAACACCAGAGAAACATTTATCCAGGCTTTCTCTTCCACATCTCTCTTTGAAGGTAATAAATGTGATTGATGCCATTGCACCTGCTAAGAGTAAGATTGTTTCTGGTAAGAAAAAAAATCCTCATGGAGAAATGCTACACTAGTCTATAGAAAAGAGAGAGTGTTGCAACACTGATTGCAAGTGGTGAAAAACAAGCCTCCAGATACATAATGTATTACATATACATTATTATTTTGTGTCTATAGGTAATTACAAATCTAAACCCTATAACATGTGGAGTTACCCAAGGTTCCCTTCTGGGGCCTCTTTTGTTCAACACCTACATGTTCCCTTTGGCTCAGATTATGCTAAAAAAACAAAACATGTTACCACAGTTATGCGACACCAAATGTGCACAACCTTAACACCAGGGGATTATAATCCCATACAGGTGCTGAGCATTGAACAAATTAATCCTTGGATACACCAGAGTTTTCTTCAATTAAACCAAGATAAAATAGAAGCCATTGTTTTTGGGGCCAAAAAAGAAAAAAAGTGAGTACTCAGCTTTAATCAGTAATGTTAAAGCCCACAAACCAAGCCAGGAATCTGGGTGTAATCATCGACTCAGACCTGAATTTTAACAGCCACATTAAGACAATCACAAAGTCAGCCTACTATCGCTTAAAGAATATATCAAAGATCAAAGGACTCATGTCCCAACAGGATCCAGAAAAACTGGTCCATGCATTTATTTTCAGTAGACTGGACTACTGTAACAGTGTCTTTACAGGTCTCCCTAAAAAAATTCCATCAAACAGTTACAGCTGGTTCAGAACATTGCTGTTCGAGCCCTCACTAAGACCAGGAAGGTGAATCATATCACCGCGGTTCTCAGTTCTCTGCACTGTCTGCCAAAGAAATGATTTCAGAGTACTTATGTGGGTTTATAAAGCACTGAATGGTTTAAGACCACAATACATTTCTGATCTTCTGTTACGTTATGAGGCATCCAGACCTCTTAGATCATCTGGTTCAGGCCTGCATTTTGCTTTAGTTAAAACTGAATGTGGAGAGGCAGGTTTTAGTTTTATGTATCTGGAACAAACTACAAAAACTGCGGATCTGCTCCAACTCTTAGCTCTTTGAAATCTAGGCTGAAAATGTTTCTTTTAACGGCTTTCTTTTGTTAGGTCGTTTTATCATTGTGCTACACTGCACTGTAGACTAACTTTTGTTCTTGTGATTCCTGCTATATTTTATTTTAGTTCTTAGTGCATTTTATTATTATCATTTCATTATATGTTTTAATTACCTTCTATTTATGCATTTTATTCTGTTATTTTTAATGCTCTTTGTTCTTTGCTCTAATGCTTTTCATATAAGGCACATTGAGGTGCCTTGTGAATGAAATGCGCTATATAGATAAAACTGCCTTGCCTTTATACAGACGCTCACACAAGAAGACAGCATTTAAGATCAAATTAAAAGTTATTCACAAATAATTAGATTTAGAAAAAAAATCAATCTTGCTTTGCCCCATGTGAGAGAAGCTGTCACTTTTGAATTTAATTTAAAGTGGAATACAGATTTTACTGAAAATAACAGGTATCTACTATCTGCCAGGGGGAATGGGGCATGTGGACCTGAACTCAACTCTCCTTTCCTGACACATAAAGTAGATGCACACGCACTCATAACGTGATTAGATGAAGAAGGAGGTTCTTTGAGGCTTCAGATCTGCACTCAGTCTAGCTTGCCACTGAAGCTAGGGGTTATGAAATAAAAACTTGCACAAAGACTACATCAGCATTCCAGCGGGGGAAGTGGGGCATTCTAAGACACTGCAAGTGGTGTGACAGGCAATTAGGTAGCAGGGCTGCAGGTCAATTATCTTGTGATTTACATCATTCAGGAAGTGATTTGTCAGGAGAACTATTTTGGATGGGTGATTTTCACTTATGACTTAATGAAAAGTCTATGAGAGCAATTTAAATGGGTTTAAATGTGCTGAACTGAATGAAGTGTGTTTGATTAGTGCTGGAGAAACAAACGCTGGTAAAAACAAATAGCAGTTATATGACTGACATACAGTGACACTGTCAGCGGTTTGCATTTGAAGTAAGTAAAATAGACCACCATGCATGCAGCACAACTCAGGCATGACTGATGTTCTGTTGTAAAAGATGTCCTAATTCTGGCCTGCAGGTGTCAGATTTACACTTTCCGGCCAAGTCAAAAACCGCTGTTACTCAGAAAATTGCTGACAAATGCATTTATGCATTAGCGTGAGTGTTAAGAATTGGAGGAAGTAACATTATAATTTAAATTATGTTAACAGGATTTTTTGTTTATCGATTCCTCCTGCATGTTGTGAAATTTTATTAAGAAAGTTTCTGTTTTGGAAGACACGAGAGAAATTCTGCTGGCTTGGCGAGAAAGCAGAAACGGCAGGCACAGTGAGGGGAGGTGTCTCACCGACAGTGAGGGATCGTGGGAAGTGTAGCTGGCCCAACGTTCATTCTCTAGCTCCTCCATCACCTACAGCATGCACAGAGAGAGTGGGGGGGTTTATACAGATATTACAAACAAGCACACTCTCACACAGACACACACACAAATATACAGTGCAGTACAAACTGGCATTCATGTGTGGCAACATATAAATAAACACACACACAAGCACACACTGTACACTCCAAGAGAGGCAGGTATGAATGCGTTCAGTAATGTGCACCACATTTGCCAACAGGAAACAAGTCATGCAGAGAAAATGAGAAGCACAAACACACAGATTCCCGCACAACTTACCTGGTTCATGGCACTCTTCAGCCAGGTATCCACAGCAACGCCGACTTGCCGCAGAAGGTCCAACCGAGCCTCAGCTTTCATCTTTATTGTCTTTAGAGAAAGAAACGGAAAAACACACAGTGAGACGTGAAAAAGGCACAAGAAATCGTTATATGGGGTGTAATTCTGAAACAAAACAAACACAAGGCAATATCATTACAAGTATCATTCTGCAAATATCACTATGCACAGCAAGCACCCTGGTGGGAGTCATTTCTCATTTACAATGGGATTCTAGAACTGGAGCACAGACAACTGGCTCTGGCCGTAACACATCTGCCTCAGTTCACGTAGACAATATAAATCTTCTTAAAGACAAAACATTAAGTTTTAATGTCTCAGCTATCTTTACTTCGCCCCAAACTGTTGTGTATCTGTCACATATATCTCCACAAGACTTACAAGACTTGCATTCTTCATTAATGAGACAATATGATGAGGCTGCAGCCACAAGCGAGGAAACGCCAGAGATTTACATTCAATCTGTTTCGCCTCCTCCACTCTCTCTTTCATCCCTAATCCTCTATTTTCACCAATTTCCTTTTTTGTTACATGTTCCTCTCACTTCCTTTCTCATGCTGACAGAGCCGATTGATAGC
The DNA here is from genome assembly GCA_030544235.1 of Lepturacanthus savala. Lineage (NCBI taxonomy): Eukaryota > Metazoa > Chordata > Actinopteri > Scombriformes > Trichiuridae > Lepturacanthus > Lepturacanthus savala. The sequence goes on along the minus strand of CM060468.1, from coordinate 13,171,411 downwards.
TGATACTTCTCTCTCACAGAGAAGTGGAATCAGGCAGACAAACACACACTCTCAAGACAGACCCCCCAGTTTTCATCAATAAAGACTCATAAGTGCTTTGTTTTTTTCCTTTTCTGTTAGCAGCACTTACAAATGCTAGAAAAGAACATAAGCCTATGGTCCTGCTGCTGCTGATGAAGCTGAAAACGGACTACAGCAGAGAAATACCGAAATATTGTGCTTTCAAGGATGCCTAGCAGTACATTCTTCAGTTAAAGTCAATGAGATGATCAGCCAATGGTGAGTACAGTTCACTCTTAGAAATAATGTAACCTCATGGAGAAAGTCAGGTGCTTTGGAAAATCAGTAAAACAGAAAGAAAAGGTGGACAGGCTGATATCTGGCTTTTGTTACCCACTCCTTTCTTTTCCTTTCTCATGCAGAGACGCAGATGTCTGGGTATAACACATTATTAATACCAGACCCGCAGACTCTGGAGAACTGAAAAAGGTGACAACATACAAAAAAAGGTGATAACATACTGTACGAAACCCAATTCAAAACCAAAAAGGTGACAAGTTTGCAGGTGGGACCAATTTTTGCAAACGTCTCACATTAAAGCAGATTTTAAACGACAAGATTTATGTCTCTTTTCAAAAATATCTGAAACCAGATGAGTTCTTGTATAGAACTTGTTCAGAAAAGCCTTAAGACATACTGTATGTAAGAGACTGAAAAGACTGAACAACAAGAAAAAATGGGATCAAAAAGGCTAAACTGTATAGTAACCATAGATTTCATGTAAAAATACTGTTTATTAGATGTGTTAATTAGCCTAATTAATAAAATCAGTGCCAACAAATTTAAGGAATGTGTGCACTACCCTATGTTTTAGTTTACCTGCAAATCCTTACTAGTTTTATCATCTTGAATGTGTCTTTACAGCTTCCTGTCTGAGGGGGTTTTGGAGGTGATGTGTTAATGAGGCCAGATTGTCTGGTGGAGCTCATTTGAGAACATCCTTCAGCAGCTTATTAGTGTGGAGCCTCCTGACGCAAATGTTTTCCCTCTCTCATCATCTAAAAAGTCCTACAGCGAAAGGAAAACAGCAAAAGTCACAATATCCACCTAATATATGTATGAAAGAGTAAAAAACATAAACATATATGCCAGAAGTTGTGTATTCAAGAGAAAGGGAGATTTTTAGGTAGAGAGTTTAGATGTGTGGCTTTCTTTGTGAGGAGTACAAGTTTAGGTTGTGTTTTGTACTAATTAGAATAAACTCACAGATACTAATATAACAAGACTCAAATTGTCTAGTTACACAGAATTATAATTCTTCTTCTTCAAGACAGGTTTGGTTTAGTTTCACTCAAAGAATATTTCTGTGATAGTTTGGATAAATATTACAGGTTATCTGGTGCATTGCTGCTGTGTACCTTTGGTAAGATAGTATTCAGGTTTTTATAGAAAGACACACATTCTCTAGTTTCAGGCAAAGGTTGTAAAAACTAAATATCAACCATCTGTCGACATGACAAAATCCATAAAAAAAGTGTTTAAAATGTGACAAGCAAAGTAGGCATTTCATGCAAAATCAGTAAAATGAGGGAAGGTAAGAAGGCCAGCCACGCTATCAGTCTTTGACAGTGGCTGGCAGCAGCCCTCTGTGCTTTAGTTGGCATTTTTTGACAAACAGCTTCATTTTTGACACACCAATGAGCATTAAGTTGATGAAGCGGAGTAAAAAATGTAATGCTCGACTGTGTATCTACAAATGTCCAAAATCCTACCTTACATGTCACTGTTCAAAAAATTGGCACGAACATTTGCAAGCAAAGTAAACATCCCTTTTTCCTTAGAAACATTGCTAATGTAAAACCATTCTTTAACCAAAAAATACACAGAGAAACTGATTCATGCCTTTATTTCAAGCCGAATAGATTATTGTAAAGCATTTTTCGGAGGCCTCATGAAAATTCCGCTCATTCGGCTCAGCTCATCCAAAATTCTGCAGCTCAACTATTAACCAGAACTAAGAGGACAGAGCACATCAGTCCAGTCTTAGCTGCTCTGCCCTGGCTTCCAATGACCTTTAGAAATGATTTTAAGGTCCTTCTCCTGACATACAAAGCCCTTAGCGACTCCCTTGTTAGCTACATGCCCTGAAGGACACTGAAACCCCCTTTCCGACCACCTGGAACCTTGTGCTAGTGGTAGAGCCAGTTCTCAGTTGGTTCGACTTCCAGTTAAGAACCTGTTTGCTTTTCCAGGCTAGGGCTGGTTAACGAGCCACATCACAACACTACTGTGTATGTCTCTATACATCTCCACTCGCCCACACTGCAGAGCACAGATCGTTCAGTCATTTCTTTTATTCACTCGTTCCTCGGCTAAACATTTACAGTTCAACATGTTTTTGATGTATATTTCATGTGTATTTTAAAGTACTTGAGCTCCATTTCTTGTATGAAAGGTTCTATAAAAATAAAGTTCATTATTATTATTATTTGTATGGAGAAAATACAAGTGTTCATACAATTCTTAACAACTGTTACAAACGTTGTTTCCTCACTGCTTCCTCTTTCTTTTTACCAAAGAAAAACCTTGACGATAATGCAGCAAGACACAGCCTCATCTCTTCTCCACTGAGTATATTTTATTCCAGTTAGTTTCATTGTGTTGTTAACAGTGTCTTGAAATGAGACCTACAAAACGTTGTTTTGAGAAGAAAAGAAGAAGAGGGGGGGGAAAAAAAGGAACAATCACTAATGCTGCAATCAAACCTGTTTGTGTTGCTTTCAGTCACTTTGTAATCCTGTGATAAGAGCTCTGTGATGAAGCCATTTGTTTCAAATGAGCTTATAAAATATTCATCCTCTTACTTAAGGTAATAGTGGCCTGAAGAAGCAAAGAATAGCGGAGACAATGTGAGCAAGAAAAGCTGGAAGGAGGAGGGTGGGAGGGAGAGACAGGGCTGGGTAGGAAAACAATGATGTGGTCACATGCTTGCACTTTGCTCCGAAAAGACTCCCTAAGTATTTGTAGAAAGTGAGATCACACATTACTGATGGTGTATTCTTGTACCATAAAGTGGAGTCAAATAACTACTAAAAGCTAGTAAATATTTCACTTAAAGCAGAAAAAGGACATTTAATAATAATAATAATAGATGCAAAAATACTTGGGAGGATGAAAACAATAAATATAGTGAAATATTGTTTATACAGACTATTCATCATTGCATGAATGCTTTTTTTTCCAAACCTGACAGCAGAGGGCGCCACATACAGTATATGAATGGCTGAGAGGTAATGAGGAGGCAAAAAAAGAGAGCATGGACTACGCAGAGTGAAAGTATAGAATAGGATGGAACAGAACAAAGGATAGATTTGAAAAAAATGAAGGAAAATACAAAAACAGATACTGCTAAGAGGGAACAGAGGAGGGTAAAGATGATGCAGCGACCTTATTCATAGTGTGACGGGGTGAATATGCCCGAATCGATACAAAAATGATAAATATTGCTGCGAGTGGAAAGGCGCAGAGGTGTTGAAAGGAGAAAGAGAGGTTGTGTGAACAGAGGATCTATAGAAAGAAGTAGAGGAGGAAGGAAAGACAGATAACTCAGACTTTAGTAGCTGTACCGGTATCACACTAGACCTAAAGCTGCAAAAGCCTCTAAGAGTGAGCGGAATGCAACAAATCAAATGAACAGCACAAGGGATTCCTGGGCTTGGGGAATAAGAACGATGGAATAACTTGAGGGCTCTGTTAGTTAATTGCTCCCTACTTTGTCAGTCTCACTGATGAGCAGACTGAACACCAAATGGCTCCGTTGGCATTCAGAATATTTACCAAATAATTACTCACTCAGCCCAAACAGCGGGCGGAGGAAAAACGATGGGGCTATAGTTCATGTTGTCAGTGTAACAGCGAGCTTTGCTTGCTGCGAAGACAGTGCTCAACATTGAGAACTTCCAGAACTGTGAAAACACAGTTCTGTGTACAGTGACTGGCCAATCTACACTAACCATTACATTGTGTTTCTTGAATAGGGTTACATACAACGATTATTTTCATTATCGATGAATCTGAAGATTGTTTTTTTTTTTTTGCGAGGTCTAAGATTTTTTGGAAAATAGTGAAAAACGTGCGTTGTAATTTCCCACAGCTCAAGGAAATGTGGAATGTTTTGTCGGATCAATAGTCCAAAACCCAAAGAGATTTACTTTTCTGGCCTACTCTGTATGACACAACCTTAACTTTGACTATTTTAAAGCGGAGAATGTTTTGGATTTTTGTTTGGAAAATGCCTTAAACAACGAATATTTGGTAACTGAATATAGTAGATGTAATATTACAAAAAAAATAAATAAAAAAAGCCCCATTCGGTCTTCAGTGAGGTAAAAGCAAGGCTGATTGGTGGTGCGTTGACGCAATGATGCAATTCAACATTGTACAATGTCACCGTGACCTGGCGCTTTCATTAAAAGGCCGGCAGTGTGGAGATATTTTAAAGTATCGAAGAGCTTGAATGGAATTGCATTTTGCAAAGAGTGTTCCGCCGAACTATCTCGAGGGGGTTTTTCTGAAGAAAAAGAACATTAAAAGAACTTTAGCACTACTGCTTTAAGTTGTCATTTATGAGAGAGAGAGAGAGAGAGAGAGAGAAAGAGACGCCTGCAGCAGCTAAAAGGAAAGCTGGTCACAGCACGCCCACTCTATCCCTGGCTGACGCCTTTGAAAAGTCAAAAAAGGTCGCAAAGGACAGCGGAAGGCTTTGGACGACCAACATCTTAGTGTAGTGGAGTACGTTGGCTTTCAGAGGCCAAGCAGACGGCATTTCTAGGATGTTTCTCGGATACATGCTTACCGGAAATGTATGACCGTGTTGCAATCCGTGTCCACAAGCTCTTGGTTAAAGATAACGAAATAAACACAACAACCGCATTTGATATTCGGTACTTAGCATAGCGTTTAATTTCATTTGGCTTTGGCCGCAAATTTTCATTTCGGTGCATCCCTGTCAAAAATAGTTCCTGATTAACTTTCTGTCCGTCCACTCGTTGCCACAGCTCTGTACTGAAGGGTTGTTGAATAGTTCAGCTCTCTCATTTCCGCTGACTACATAGTGACAGAGCAAAAGTGAAGCTCACGCACTGTGCTGTATCTCGAAGAGCTACTGTAAGCTTACATCGGAAAAAAAACAGCAACAAAAGGAGAGAGGGAACCTTTATCTAAATGTTCCTGTGCAGGGTCTTTAGCCTTTGAAGCCTACTCAAACATGCACCCTCTGTCATTACCCCCACTGCGTCAGTGCAGCAGCCTGACTTAGCCTGAAATGAATGAAGGGGACATGTTCTTTCACACAGTGCTAATACTGGTCTGAACAGAACAAGGAGGGAAATAAGTCACAAACCTCGGCTTTGCGTATGTTTTCTTTGGTGTCTTCTATTTTCATCTCCAGATCTGCTCTGCCCTGCTCTGTGGGGGGCAAGCCATGGCTCTCACACTCCTCCAGAGACTGACCACAACACACATACACACACAGGAGTCAACTAGATAAGCAGTATGACGTGTGTATTGCGCATATTGTCTTATAACAAGTATCATTGTACAACTAAAAATGTGGAATTGTAAGAATGCAAGCAGATGTATTTGAGTGTTTCCAGCTTACTCTCTTGTAATGTATGATATTCTTGTGTTCTCTGGCCACTCTGGTCGCCCATTTCCTGGCCTCCTTGTTCAGACTGTGCTCCTCCGTCGTCCCTGTCTCCGACTCCAGCTGACGACTCTAATATAGAAACACACACACACACACACACAAACACACCACCGTGGCAGACAAAGACACATACATGCACAAGTGCACACATAAGAACGCTGTCAGCGATAATGGCACAAGTTGTGTGATAGGCAGAAGCTGTTAATTAAGCTAAAGAAAGAGTGAGAAAGAATGTTTCCTTCTCACATAATTAATACAGCGTGGTGTGTTGCAAAGCTGTATTGTTATTCTCTTGGAATTAAATATCTGCTATTAAAACCATATGCAAGAGAGCAGGAGGTGCATGGCGGTGGAGAAAAAAAGCACATATGTGAACCTGTCGAGGAATCCGCATGGCTTTCCGATTAAACATTAAACATCAATTACAACCATGTGAAAATTTTTCTTCAGAAAGTATTATGTTTCAGGAAATCGGTCTCTAGGTTCTACGTTTACACAATTTGTCATCGCTCTCCTTTTATCAACCGCGGAATCGGTATGCATTCAATTCTTACATGAAATGTGTGTTGTTACTGTCCAAAAAGAACAAGACGGCACTGGTTTAATTTAATTTTCTGTCTGCCAGGAATAAACACCTAAACGAAAAGCTCATTTCCATGGCAATAATCCAAATGATATGGCATCTTAGCATGTATTTTATATATTACGTGTTAAGTATGGCATCTATTCTGGCAAGAAGAAGACAAAAATACCACCAAAAAAAAGGAACCTCACTAACCCTCAGTCTGTAAATCCATTCAATGTCATTGTGTTCACAGACCTGAGTCTGGGGTTCCCATAATCTGATAATTGAAGTGCGTTAGCCAGAATGAAGTACACAATATTTTAATTGCAAGTTTCCATGCACATCATATCTATTAATTATGTGCTGCTTCAATAACAAGACAGCATAAATCTGGCTAAGTATAGGTGTGAAACCAAGAGTATTACACGGGAGATTTACAGCTTAATTACATTCAGCCAAGAGAGCATCGCAGAGAGTTAAAGCGCAGAGGCAGAAAACTCGATTTGAACAGTGGCTCTAAAACTGACATGTTACAGAGAGAGCTAAGCTAATTTGTGATTTGATATTTTGCTAAGATTATTGCTCATGTTAATCGAGTGAAAAGATAGATAAAGCATATAGCAATAAAGTTCCCTTCAGGGGGGCTAGTGTATATGTTGCAGGGAAAATGTGAATGGTGACATTTCAAATATTTTCCTTGTATGTGACCTTTAAGTGACTTTCTGTGGTAAATTATCTTTATTTGTACTCCTCAATAGAGCTGTGCCTTATGAGTATTTTCATTATTGCTATGAGAATACTCTCAAATACAATAATAATATGAAATGTTTGGTATTTTTTTCTTGAAAATTGTCTGAAATAGTTCATTGATTATCGAAATACTTTGTGATTAATTTTCTGTCAATCAACTATTCGTTGCAGCTGTATTCAAAAAGGCAAACTGGTATGCTTCTAGCAACTAGGGAGCACCTTTGCAGGTGAGTGTTAAACAGTGTGACGGTGCAGTACAGAACTGCCTTATTAATCTGTTATTCTCAATCTTCATAATGTAATGGGAACCTTTAAAGTGTTTAATATTTATTGCTCAGAGTACCTTCTAAAAGTTTCAATGTACTGGTGTGAAATGAAACAAGGTCACAGTTGTAAACTATTAGAAAATTCTGTAATGTGATTACAGGCAGAAATATGGTTAGTCAGCCTATCATCTAAGGGAAATGTTAAGTTAAATTACAACCGTGTCCATGGTAATTACAGTCTTTTAGAAATAAAGTATTAGTCTGAAATCACATAGGTGGGGGGGAGTTACAGTAAACGACCCAGTAGTAGTGGGTAGTGGGTAGTAGTTGTAGTAGTTATTTGTGTAAAGGTACATGATGTAATAGAGTGTTTCTATACTGAAACAAAATTAACAAACAGCAATTCATTCAATCATACAAGTCACTGACTCTCAATAATAATAATAATTAAAAAAAAAGCTCTCTCAACAGGTTGCAGAGACATACCACTGTCCTGCCAAATACAATACATCACACTGTACAGTATCTGTACCAGACCATTCATGGTAGCACTATATCTATGTGAGCTAGTTTTAATGGATTTTTAAAAGCAATGGGAGCCTATGACTCCAGGGTGTCTGCACATTAGATGGCAGTGAATCAGACAGCAGTGCTTTCTGAATGTGACAAATACGTAGCCTTGATTTGGTTTTAGTTTTTGTATAATCCAATGTGCAGCACTTGCCAGCATTTTCTTTCTTTTGAGTTGCTTCTTGGAAGCATTTGGACAGCATTTGTTCTCTTTTTTAAACATATTCAGCCTCAATACACTTCATTTACTATTTAAACCATCAGTCAAAGAAAACATAAACACACTACAAATGAACAAATAATCACACATACTCAACATGTGACTCACTTCAATATAGGATGAACACAGCTAATATTTCGACAGAAGAGGCAACAAGGTTACGGCATCTGCTGAGTCATCTGGTGCTTAGTCACCAACACATGACAAATATGATAACGTTACAGTGCCTGGAACCCACTGTCATAACAGCTGTATTCCTGTTCATTATTCACAGAGCAACTAGGATAGGTAGGTGGACTATTGTAGGTAGACATGATCATAAAAGTCAACCTAATTATGATTTCATTAGATATCAAATGAGAAACGTGTACACCTTTTTTTGTCTGATCGCATTATTGTTGCATATAAAAAGCTTAGTTAGGTTTAAGATTACACAGCACATCTAAAACAGTAATTCATGTGCATGTAGGTCATGTTTAGTTGAATTTATTTAGAAAAGTCATGGTCATGATATCATAGTAGCCATGTGTAGGATCTTTGCAGTAACTTTTATAGTAAGATTAACACATTAATTAACACTTTATTATAAATGGGTGTGCATAAGAGTGTCATGACACTCCATGAATGTCATGTGTGCTTTTGTCATGTTAAATATTTTTGTTTGAACTCATCTACGGTGGTAAAATTTGAACTTGTCATTAAGAGGTCATTAAGTATGATTACACTAACTAAAATTAGTTTATACCTGTCATTAATATTTTCAGTGGCCTATGGTGCTAACATTTGTCAGTTTAATGTAATGTTGTGACCTAAAGCAAAACAGTTTAAACACGCTAAATTTGGTAATTAGGCCTCATACGTCATGTTTGTGACACTGCCATGACAGGTTATGTTGATTTGGATTATGTCAAGTTGTCATAACCAAAGCATTGACAGGTTATGTTGTTTTGGTAAATGTCAAGTTGTTACACTACAGTAGCAAGAAAACATGAATGGAAACTGCCTTTGCAAATATTTATGGAGGAAATGCCTTCAAGACATTTGTTACACCTCAAGAATACACAATGAGAAACACTGAATGTATAAATAACTTTTGCTTGTTGACAGGAAAACTGCTGAGGGCAACTTTGAGATAAAAAAATACACACTAGAGCTAATATAACTACAATAGTCATAAACATTTATGAAGCATCCTTCATGTCCTGGTTATGACAGTCATGACATTCATACACATCCTTTTAAATACACTGTTACCAATTAAGGTATTAGATAGAATCTATCTTGATCACTATTTTCCAGAACAGCATCCTCTTAAATCCGCCTAAACATTATGGAAACAAATAAAGTGTTTGCAAAATGATGTTCTATGAGAAAATATTCCTGCCAAATAAAATAAACCCGTTTGTTGTATCAATAATTTGTCTAAAGTCAGCCTATTCTTTCTTTTCAGTCTTTCTGTGCGCTGGTATTTTATGCTCTCATGCAGTGTATAAATAAATTCTTTATGTGGACATTGGCTAGCATATGTTCCCTTTCTGTTTAGGAAGAGGGATGGGCTCATGCTGTTTGGCAGGGAGGGTAGTTTGGATTTAGAGGTTATTCTAGTTGACTTACTGAGTTATGACTGCCTGGAGTCAATTGGGGTTAACTCATGGAAGTGGAAATGGGAACACTGCCCATCTTTGCATCACTTATTCAAGCAGTCGATGCAGAATGACATTAATTGTATGTCTTAACATTATGTTGTTAAGTAAGTGACCTGGCAATTCATTGGTATTAGTGTTTTGTGTGCTTCTACTTCTAAAACCTGTGTTGAGGGAAATAGTTATGTAAGGCAACCACAGTGTCAAGCAGTGAGCAGTGAAAGAGGTGTATGGGTGATGCTGACATTTGTCAGGTGATAGTGTGTATGCTTGAATTACTGTGGTTTTAAAGAACCCTAAATTTGTCATCACTATTCAATCAAATATGTAATCTATTTGTCTTAGTTTATTTCTGAGAATGATCATGTACCAGCTTCACGGCAGTATATCACTAATATGCACTAGACATGACAGAAATGGAGCAAGTGATCCA